>CM022767.1:8661864-9301864 GCA_012411365.1 Ameiurus melas
AAGATCCTTAAGACAAAAGAGCATATTCCATCTGCGAGTCTGCATGGAGACACTCGACAAAGAAGCGATTGAAGCAGCAGCGGGCAAGCCGAAATGCGTGTACTTCTGGCAACAGGGAGGGTGTTTAAGCGTCCGGCTGTGTCAGTTTTTTCAGCATGTCATGCCATCAGAGTTCATCATCACCCCACCACATCCTGCAGGATCTCGCCCGACTGTGGGCTGGTCAATAACCATGTTTTTGCAGGTTGGTGGTAGATCTTTTCAGTCCTTTAAAACGTCTGGTCTCCTTCTGTAAACATTGTAAATGGGTATCTGATGCATTTCATGGAGGCACAGCTTGTTAAAGGCTGTAGAAAGATTATGTTGTGGAAATTACAAAAAACTAGCCAGACAGACTGTGATGAAATATTAGCTTACTGCCTGAATTAATCTGCGTAAATCTTTACTGGACGTCCTATTGTGTTTTTCCGTTATACAGCAGAACTAGTCAAACGAAGGGCAAGTTTGTAAAAGCAAGTTTATTTATACGGTACAACACATTAGTTCAAAACAGACAGCTAAATGATGGGTGAAAGTTTACAAGGAATGGCGCTTTCATAGGAAATACACCAATGTACGAAACCTTGGTGGTAAATTTGAATTCTTGCTCCAAAACTGATTTATACACTCATACAAAATTTTATACATTTACACAGGAATATTTACACATTTACACCTTTACACACATTTACATGATCAGAGTATAATAATACAAACTGGTTAGAAGTCAAGGCAAGTTTATTTACAGTGCAAAACTCATTCATTAAAAAGGAAGATTACAAGTAATGTGGGCTGTATTTATGCTCATTTTACACATTTATTTTTTACAGGAGTATTTACACAAATTTTCACATGCATTTATACATTCATACCCAAAGGAGGTCTAAAGCCTTCCCTACAAAAGATCTTTGTTCAACGCCGTAATTTTAATGTTCTTTGTGGCCAGGAAAATAATAATAATGTCCTCCCGTTTTGCAGAGTGTATGCTCTGGGCCTCAGGTTGCAACGTTTTCTTGAGTGGTTGATTAACCGCCTAAAAGTCTGTCGGTCTGGATGGCACTCGCAGCAAGGGCGATAGTGCGTCAATGCACATAGCCTTTCCGTTCATGTTTTCAAAAAGAACATGTGAACGCCGTCCTCCACACCTACAGTGCTGCGAGTGCTGTGCCCCTCTGAGGCTGTGACGACCTGCCCGTGGTAATACACACCTCACCAGCCAGAAATCTTCGGTGGGCAACACACCCTGCCCTTCCCTCTATCTTCCGTCCAACAGAGTCCCTTTTCCACCTCTGGGTCCTTGCTTGTCAGTCTCCGGATCTGTTTAGCGTCCAGTGCTGTGTCCACGGATCCGTGGGGCTTCCATTCTGTTACGAACTGGGCTGCACTGGGTATGTTGCTCCTCCATCCCTGATCTGAGATCCACTTGCTGACCTTTTCCTCACTGGGTAGACGAGGGGCCAAAGTGCACTGTCAGGAAAACATGGAAAGATTTTGTTCGTTGAGACAATACCTCACAGCTATGAACATAGCCACGTTGCGGGAAATATTTTTACATATAGTTTTTTTCCATTTTAATGCTTACAGTGAATATGCAGCTTGGCGAGTTTCATCTGGGCTTTCACCATCGCTCGTACAGCCTCCGCTGAAAGCTAGGTGAGATGTGGCGGCAGAGCGTTATCTGGCGCCTCACCCTCCAGTGTCACCGGCGCCGTTCGACAAGTTGTACGCTGCCTCTAAATCCATTTGCAGATCTGTCGTCTCTGCTTTCTGCTGGGCGGCGCTGCGAGCAATGCTGCGGGCATTATTTATATACATATAAAACACATCTACCCTCAGATGCCAGGCATAGTGTATGTGAAATGGATAATGATGGTCAGCTTACCTTATGTGCAGCCGTTGGAGGTCATTGGAGGGATTGTGTATTCTTACCTTATGTGCAGCCGTTGGAGGTCATTGGAGGGATTGTGTATTTTTACCTTATGTGCAGCCGTTGGAGGTCATTGGAGGGATTGTGTATTTTTACCTTATGTGCAGCCGTTGGAGGTCATTGGAGGGATTGTGTATTCTACCACTCGGGGACGAGATAAAAAAATCTCTCTTCGGTCCCATCCATAACTTCCCTCCTCTGCTTCCTGATGCAGGACTGAAGTTGTGGCCGCACACGTGTAGTACAGCTCAAACCACTGTTTGCAGAAGAAAAATGAAAATTAATTACATTCACTCGTTGATAACATTGTCATAAATTAATGCATCCTGTTTCTGACAGGAAAATCATTTCCAACTTACAGTATCTTCCTCCTGGGATAGGGCAAACGTGGCTACTTGTTGAGCACTCGTCTTGTGCTCCTTGACACCCACTACTGTGTAACCCGTTGTAGTTTTCTTCTTGTTCAGCCACTCTGGAACCTACACAAAACAAGAGTATCAAGACGATTAATGTTGGTAAAAGCAAAAACATCAGATGATTCACTGTGAAATTGAGGAAAACAACAGTACTCACAGTCATGTGCGACACCACGCCTGGTCGTTGGAGTTGCTTCAGTATGACCGGTGCCTGGAGATAGTACATGTAATCCAAACACTCGTCAGTGGTCACCTCTTTCTCTGAGAGCATCTTCTGACTGATGGCTAGGAAGTCTTCTTTGGCGGCCCTGAGCACAGCTGTGCAGTCGTGCGTTGCCAGTTCTGCTTCCGCTGTCAACCTCTCGTGCCTATGAAAAAGATCAAACATATTAAGATCATAATATTATTTGTCATATTGCTCGCATATATTTGCTGTAATAAAAAAATGGGTGCAAAAAGAAACTTACCTCTTCTGGGTAATCTCCTTGCTGACCTTCTTACAGCAGCTCTTCTGCAGCAGTCCGAGGTAGTCTATGAACTCCCTACAGTCTGTATGCAGGTCCTTGTCATCATGCCTCAGGTTGGTGTTGATGGTCTGGTATGTGAGGAATCTGTATAGAAAGAAGAAGTATGTACATGTATTCAAGCACAATGAAGTTTTGTGCGCACAAGTTTTAATACGAAAAAAACCCCGACCAAATTCTACCAAGTTTTTCAAACTTTGCTTAATTGAGTTGAGTTTGCTTCGATAGCCTCTGCTCCCTGAAAAATCTGCGTCTTCTCTCTGTCCCTGACAAATTCCAGGGATGGTGCCCGTGGGTCCATGTAACAAAGAAAACGTGCAACGTTTTCAACATGAAAAAAAAGGACACGTTAGATGACCTGGTCATCATGACTAGTTCTCTGTGTGAAAATATTTTTCTTGGATATCAAACTCAAAGCAAGTGGTTTTATGATGGTGCTCACCTCCTGTTTAGGATTCTCATTTTGAAGGTTTGTCTGCAGGAATGAAAAAAAACCCCTCAGCAAAGCATGGTTGATAGAGTGCTTCTTGTAGAGCCCCTTCTCTGTCATCAGCTTTCTTGCTGGATTCTTCCACTGCACATCACGGTAACTGCAGTGAGAAAAAGTTGTTTGGTTATAAAACTGAATATGTCTGACTCCATTATGAAAAGCATGAGATGTAGCTAGGCAGGAGAAATTGGGGGGGTCGGGGGGATGAAGGATTGGAAATATTCATTCTATAAAAAAATAGTATCATAATAATATAAAATACAGTTACAATATATATATAAATAAAATTTATTTATTTATTTATTTTCCCCCCTGCCTAGCTGTAGCTCATGCTCACTGCCATGGCTGCCCCAGTGGACGGTGATGGTACTGTAGTGAATTTCTGATATTTTCACTCTGACATTTCGTGAACTTAAATCAATCAGTTTTGTAAACCGAGGACGCACCGTGTTACAGTTGGATTTACATTGGACAATCGCTGTTCATTCGATCTTCCCTCTTCTACTGTTCGAAAAATAAACACACGAAAAGACATAACGTGTATTGCCCTAATACCCTAACCCTAATATCAGAAATTCACTACAGTAAAGCTTAAACACATTCAGTAAAGCTAGAAAACTGAGATTCTCACCATTGAAAGGTCTCTCCACTGCTCTCACTGGTTCTTCTGCTGCCGATGGGGGAGCTCTCTGACGGTTCGCCTTCCAAGCCTGTTGCCTGTGTGGCTCTGGATGAGGATGGCCCTGACCTCTCAATGGTAGTAGGTAGGGGTGGGGGCACATCGGTCACCACCAGAAAGCGACTCTCTAGTTCCTCTATCAGCCTTTCCAACACAGAAAAGAAGGTTTAGATTGCTGTAAATACATTTCAGACAGAAAGAGACCAGAAGTTTTTAAAGGACTGGAAAGATCTTCCACCTACCTGCTGACTGGGTCAGCAGCAGCCACAATCTGACACAAGCCGGCCGTACGCAAAACACCCTCCCTGTTGCCACAAGCACACGCATTTCCGCCTTTGCCCGCTCAACTGCTGCTTCAATCGCATCTTCGTTCCGTGGGTCTTCATGCAGACTCTGCGCAGATGCACTGAGAGGCAGTCCCAGGTCTTCTTACAGACAGGGCAGAGAAGGTAGTTCCTTTTGAATGCACTGGAAAGGAAAAAAGACACTTCTTTTAAAGCTTATTCAGCGAAACGTTTTTCCAAGCCCTGGGAAAGGGAAGGATTTTTACCGTCAGTAAAAATAAATAAAAGCAAACTAATGTAACTTCACTTACGGAAGGGGATCCATTGTTCAGTAATGCAGATGTATCCGGACGATGCAGGAAGGACGTTGCTGAAAATCTAGGGGAAAGTCTAGGGGATACAAAGAAGATAACAACAGTAACACAAGCAAATACAGTTATGTACACAAAATGTTAGAATCACCAAGCAAATCAATCAATCAAATGCAGGAACAGAATAAGATAAAAAACAAAACAGATAGGAGCATCTTGGAAATCAGGAGCGATCTCAAAAGCAATCTCAAAATCTTCAGTAACGGACAAGTCTGCTGCTGAAAAAGAATCTGAGTGACAATGGAATGGCTTTCTCATCCTATATATTCACACTCACAGTGAAACCAGCCCGCCATAGTCACACCCACAGCCCAGCCATAAAAACACCTTCCCACACACACAAAAATAAGCTTTGAGCTTAATTTCACAGGGAAAACTTTAAATCTTCCTTTAAAAATATATATATATATATATATATATATATATATATATATATATATATATATATATATATATGTAGACAGTATTTTATAAATACACATTAATGGCTGTGTGTTGGGTTCAGCATATTTACAGTGTTTCACAAAGCTGTACACTCATTACTTTACATTGTACCAAAGTTTAATTTCTTCAGTGTACACATGTATACATTTCATTTAAACACTTATACAAAACTTCTGTCTAGTTTATAGGCTCAGCAATCAAGACAAAGTCTGGGATGTTATACTTCCCTGCCAGGTGACTGATCTGAAACTGAAAGGGCTGCATGATGTTGGAATGGCATAGTTGTGGCATTGTTTGAACATAGGTTTGTCCAAATGTCATAGTTGTGAACTGGAATAGGTCCATAGGTGTCCTGAAAAGTGGTGTAACCCCTGGACTTCTTCTCATACCTGCCCATAACCCTTGGTCCAATGTGGAGATGTATCGGTCTCTTCCAATTCCTTGGGTAGATATCAAACTGGGACACCGCACTGAGTTTCCAATTGGACTACTCCGTTTGCTGGTTGATGATTACCCATGTCTCTCATCACGGTAAGTTCCTTCTTCAATGAAGTTATTAGTCTTCTCTGGTATTTGATATTGCCTTTGAAGAACAGGAGTTGGGTCAGTCAAGTTAATGGTGTGCTCCATCACACTAGTTGTTCCAGGTTCTGGTCTGAGAAGTTCAGAGTAGTCTGCAAAGGTATGTATCAGTATATATCAGAGGTATATATCAATTTCTCCCTCTGTTTACCTTCCAGATGTTCCAGGCTCACTGCACACTGTGGACATTTCAAAGCCTCGTCATCCACCCCATCTTCTTAATTCTCCTTACAAAAGACTACGTTACATGCTACCAAGGCCTTCTTTCCATCAGGCGTCCTATCTTGCCATTCTTTGAGAAGGTTGACATGTTAGGCCAAGTCAATTGCGTGGATTGTATTAGTTGCTAGCAATGCTTCTCTCCAGTGGTCCCACTATATCCATGGCAATCCTCCAATATGGCATGGAGATTACAGGTAAAGCATACAGCGGTGCTCTGGCCAACCTGCAAACAGCACTTGTTTTCTGATAGATAGGGCATGTGGAGCAATATGTAAAGACGTCTGTATATATGGAAGGCCAAAAAAATGGGAACTGATTCTATGGTATATTTTCTAGTAAGTGTCCTGACCAAGGTATGGTGTGTGCAAGGTGTAAAATGAGAGATCGTCAACACAACAAGTCCTTTGACACCTCAGACAGAACATAGAGAACACCATTTTCCAGAACATACATTTCAAAAAGGTATGTGTGGAGTGTTTTAGGAATTGTTATTCTGTTGACTATTTCCTGTTTCTTTCAGCCCAGGTGATTTTTGAATTTATGGTAAAGGGAGAGGGAAGTTGGTGGACCTAAGTAACATTGAAAAAAATAAAAGGTTTAAAAACATGTTTAAAAAAGGCAAGTAGTTTTGAAAAATTAATTTTAGGCTAAATGGGGAATCATACTAAATACCTAAACTATTATATACTACTACTGTATTATAGAAGCGATCATACTAAACATATATTTATTTCTGTATTATTTACTTAAACATGTTAGTGTATATTAGTGACCTACTGTAGACATGTAGACATGCAGCATGTTGACTGCGGTATGATTCCTTAAAATTAGATTTTTATATATATAAAGAAAAATAATATATATATATATATATATATATATATATATATATATATATATATATATATAAATAAATTTTAAGGAATCATACCGCAGTCAACATGCTGCATGTCTATACAGTAGGTCACTAATATATCTATATCTATCTATCTATCTATATAATCTATCTAATCTATCTATCTATCTATCTATATATATATATATATATATATATATATATATATATATATATATATATATATATATATATATATATATATATATATATATAAAGAGAGAGAGAGAGAGAGATATAAAAATAATATATATTTTAACGGCGACGTGCGAGCTCTGCCGTATATGCTAAGGGATGGCATCATCGAGGAGTCCAGTAGCCCCTGGTCCAACCCCATAGTCATAGTACCGGCGCCGGATGGGAGCCTCCCGCTGTGCAATGACTTCCGGAAGCTCAACCAGATGTCGGAGTTTATCTATCCCTCCCCGAGTAGATGATCTCGTGGAACGACTGGGAGAGCCGGATTTATATCCACCCTGGACCTGACAAAAGGCACTGGCAAGTGACCCAAGTTGCCTTTTTCTTCTGCTTTTTGTGCTGTTCCAATGCAAAAGGTAATAAACATGTCTATACCAAAACATTTGTCACTGCAACATTTTCTGGGAGAAATGGTGCATTTTCTGGAATAGTTCCAGGGGTGCCGATAATTTCGTCCATGACTGTATATTTGAAGAAGAATATTCTACCTGTCTCTCTGTGCATCACTGCAGCTCAGTACTTCTCTCTACTACTGCCAGTGAGTCTGTCTGTCTACCTGTCTCTCTCTCTGTCTGTTTATCTGTCTGTCTGCCTGTACATCACTGCGGCTCAGTTCTCCTCTCTACTACTGCCCGTGAGTCTGTCTGTCTCTCAGTCTGTCTGTCTACCTGTCTGTCTCTGTCTGTACATCACTGCAGCTCAGTACTCCTCTCTACTACTGACCGTGAGTCTGTCTGTCTCTCTGTCTGTGTGATGGTTTATTGGTGAGAAAGGAAGACAGATGAAGTGTGTGTGTGTGTGTCACACCTACTATAAATAGCACACCTATAAAACCACACCCAATAGAAAGAAGACACACCCACTCACACCCCTGTATTGTGTATGTAAGCTCTATTGGTACACTGCAGTGCAGTCGTGTACAGTGGTTTAGCCCTGTGTGTGTGTGTGTGTGTGTGTGATATAGGTGTTGAGTGTGTACCAGTTGGAGATTCTGGATGAGGACTCCATTATGCGCTGGTTCTCTCAGGGAGCACAGACGGATTGGAAAACTCTGCGCAAGAACCTAGAGGTGAGACACTGACTGGGAAATATAGTCCACGTTACACTGTCTGTAGTCTTTACTCCATTTAATAACAATAATAATAATATGAAGATTATAATGTAGTTTGTAACAAACAGACGTTGTATAAGGAGAGAAATAATAAACATCTGGTGTGGTGACTGTGTGCAGCTGCTGAAGTTCATCCAGTGGTTGGAGGAGGCCAAGGAGTCTTCAGAGGGAGACGACTGAACACCACATCCCTCTCTGTGTGTGTGTGTGTGTGAGAGAGAGAGAGAGAGAGAGGAGCAGAACTGTCTATCTGATAATTATCCAAGCTAACGAGAGAAACGTGATGTTAACGTGTTTATTAGCACTTAAAAGCTTCATGATGCTTTTGTAAAACCGCTTTATCTGTGTGTTATTGTTACGACCATTGACCCTGATGAGTGAAATAAGATGTGTAATATTCCTACATTTCGAGTGGCAGCTGTGAGACCTGTTTAAAGTCTGAAGAACTGAAATAGCGTGTGTTTATTTATCCGGAGTATGTACAGAGTTTGTGGAAGATCAGAGGAGATAACTTCAGGTATTCGATGTATTTAGAGGAAGGAATTCTGGGAAGGAGACATTACTGTTAGGAATAAAAATAAATATTTGCAGGACGTAGCAGAGATCGCTTTGCTAATCTAATCTGAAGCTGAAGTGGAGCACATGATGTAAATCACACTAATGAGTGCTTTGTTTTAATCCGTGTTAAACTAACTCGCTCCTCAAGGCATCTATGTGTTTATTGTCTTGAGTGGAACACCACCACCACTGGGTAGGCCACACACACGGGACAAACTATAAGCGACACTGAGGTTCTTGTGCATAAACCGTTTATTTGTTCCAGTACAGGTGAAGGATCAGATAGCCTGCATCTTTTGATCTAAGTAAGCGTGGCTTATCATAGAAAACCAAAAGGTCGCTTATATCCTGTGGTGCGAGACCGTTTAGTGCTTTATAGGTTAATAAAAGTATTTTATAATTAATGCGACACGGTCCCTTAAATGAATTAAATTAATTCATTTAGATCCACACCAAGTCTACAAACACACATTTACATATGTATTAAAAAGAATAAGACTCTTAAACCATGGTTTGGCCAGAGAAGGACTGTTGGACTATGGTCACACGCAGACGCAAACGTGCCGTTCAGGGAACGGCTCCGCCTACGCTCCACTCCCACCGCGACATAGAGCACCACGCACAGAGAGAAAGGGTGCTCTCCTATGCGGAAATGGTTAAATATGGAGGCCTTAGGAGCGCAGCCCCTACTTACTATCGTGACTTGGATCATCGGCCTGACAATTTTTTGGAATCCCGGACCCGTTCGGGGCCTGGTACTGTGATGTCCCCACATATGATGTGCTCTCGCCCGAAAAACAAAGGGACACACCAGAAACAGAACCAAAAGCCCAAACCTTCAGAGGACCCTCACATTGCCTCAGTCCACAGGTCATTTAAAATCATAAAACTGACACATCATATCAACAATATCCGCCAAGGGTAGCCTCCGGCTATCGCAAAAATTACAAAATACCTGTCAGAGGTAATCAAACCGGCTTTATCGAATGCCACCACACAAGCCCTCATCAAGGAGAATGCAAAAAGTGGGCTCAGAACACCATCAGCATCCTGAATAGCCACTACGCAAAAGCGTTGTCCGAAGAGGGGAACAAGCTCGAACAGATTGAATGCGAAGGGTTTGACCATTCATTCAAAAAAGCCACCCAGTGGGCTGAATGCACCTTTGGCACAAAACTCAAATGCCAAACAGTTGAGGAGGCCAAACAATTCGCAGAGGTAAAGGTAGCTCCACTGAACCTCGAGACGCTGTTTGAAAGCTCAGAGGCCGACCTCCCGGCCTCCCCAGAAGAATGACGCGCTCCTAGCGTCCGCCCAAAATCCTGTACCACACAGGAAAAAGACCCTATCCCGTTCAGGGACCGAGGGGAGCGCAAACGGCACAGTTCCAACGAACGAAGGGGAATCCGTGTCACTCCATCACAACCTAACAGGCCCAATAAAGGCTCAATCCCACTGGGAGACACAAAAGAAAATTAGACACACAGCATGCAAACATGACACGACCCAAAGAATACACTCACCGAGTCCAAGCTGTCCCCCGACACGGATGGAAATCTTTCCTGGGCACCGTTCCGTGCCAGTATACTTCCTGGAGAAAAGAACAAAAGAGAAAAAGAATGGTGGGAATGGACGGACAAGTGGGGGGGAGAAATGCAGTGGAGTAAGCGACATAAGACGGCCAGTGCAGACAGGTTAGCGCCTACCCTGACCCCAGCCCTAACCATAACCACTAACACCCTAACCTTAAACTTAACCTTAAGCCCAACCCTAACCTTAAGCCTAAAACCTAAACTTAAGCCTAAACCTAACCCTAAACCTTAAGCCTAAACCTAACCCTAAACCTTAAGCCTAAACCTAACCCTAAACCTAACCTTAAACCCTTCCTAAACCCCTAAACCTAACCTTAAACGTTCCTAAACCCCTAAACCTAACCTTAAACCCTTCCTAAACCCCTAAACCTAACCATAAACCTTTCCTGAACCCCTAAACCTAACCATAAACCTTTCCTGAACCCCTAAACCTAACCTTAATCCTAACCCCTAAAATCTAACCCCTAATTCTAACCGCTAACCCAAACCCCAACCCTAATCGGCCTGTGCCTCATGTCGGCAAAGAAACTCAATGGTTCACCATCTCTTTCTCACAATCAGTCTTCTCAGGAGTAAGTACACTCCTAATTAACCCAACTATTATTAATTAAATCACAATCAATAAGATTAGGGATAAAACACACATTAGAATGCAGTTATGCCAACCAAAAATTCAAAAATCTTTTTTTTGGAAAAGAAACACAGACAAAAACAAAAAGAATAATCTCAAAATGTAATAATTAATTATTTAACAAATATAGAAAATGAAAACATATTAATTATAAATTTTTCTTAACAAAGAAGCTTTAATGCTAGGCGGCCATTTTGTAAAAAGGAAAGGCTCCTATTGGCTTGTTTGAATTGAGCCCCGCCCCCATCACGGTGTTTACATTAAAAACCTTCTGAAAGAGTTTCCACAAAGCTCTGAAAATGAGGGGAGGTTGTTTTTGAACCCAAGAGGAGGGGAAAGACGCCTACTGGCCGGTTTAAATTGTGTCCCGCCCCCCACCCTTTAAAAGGGACAACTCATTGCTCCAAACTCAGAGAGAAAGCTTCTAACAACCATTTGCACTTTAAATTCTGCTATTTTTTGATTCACCATCCACTCATTTGCTTTAATTTTATCATTTTATTCATTTTGAACTATTTGTTTTTCTTTAAAAAAAAACAGAACAAGCCTGCCTGAAGAAGGTTCTGAGAGAACGGAAACGTTGCAAAGGCTTGTTCCTTTTTTTTCCTCTTTTCTTTTCACCCCCCTTTTTTTTAAGTATTCCATTAATTTATATTCTTTGTTAGACTTAAAATAGACATTACTTTCAAAGGTACAAAATATAAAAAGGTTCAAATTGGATATCAGTACAACTCTAAATTTAACTAAAATTTAAGGAAAATATTCCACTGACCTTGTTTCATAATTTCATTAAAAATACGCCTTACTTTATCACCCCAACACCTAAAAGAGATAAAAACATTAAAATAGGACATTATGAATTTTTGGTGTTTTAAATTAATGTGGATTTTTACTAATCAGACACTAAAAAGGAAATAAACAATACACTCACCGGAGTCCATCAAATCTGTCCTTTTAGAATTGAAAAAGAAAATTACTAAAACATGGTTTGGCCAGAAAGAGACACGCGGACGCAAACGTACCGTCCGTGGTTATGGTCGGCCCATGCCCCACATTTATCACGACCCTGTACAGCATATGCTGCACGGGTAGAGAGAGCACCCTTCTATGGGAACATGAGCAGATACAGTGGCTACCGAGCCCCATGTTACACACAGGGAGAGGGAATGCTCTCCTACGCGGACATGGTCAAATACGGTGGCCACAGGGGAGCAGTGCAGATGCACCGCGGTGAGTTCCAACAACGGTCTGGCAAAGCACAATTTTTAGAAACCCGGACCCTCCCGGGCACCCATAACGTTCATGTCTCAACCTAAAGCCTTTAACAAGGGATCACGTCAGTGGGCACAGGATGGAGCACGCACGGCGCGCCCATACATAAAAAACAAAAACACACATCCCAAACCCAACACGAGACCTAAGCACTCGGATGACCCTGACTTTGTCACCAAGACCCGTCTCCTGTTCAAAATTATTAAATAATATCAGCCAGGAACAGCCTCCTGCCATCGACAAAATCGAAAGACATTTGTCAGAGGTCATCAAACCTGTTCTGCCAAACGCCACGACACGCTCCCTCATTGAGGGCAATGCAAAAAAATTGGGCATACACCACAATGCTGATTCTCAAAAACCACTACAAAGATGCATTGGTGGAAGAAACGACCAAACTGCAGCACCTTTCCTCCAAGGATTAGGAAGAATGCTTCAACACTGCCATCGTGTGGGCAAAACGAGGTATTGGCAAAAGACTCAAAGACAAAACTGTGCATGAGGCTCATCCTCCCACCGATCCGTGGGAGAGGGTAGAGGAATCTGAGACCCTGAATCCCTCCCCTACTCCTCCTCAACCACAAAATACACCGGCTAGAGTGATAACAATACAGGCACACGTACACACAGAGACGGCGCAGTCTCAGCCTCTAATGTCCACTACGGTCTCTACGCTGCATGAGTGGTCCCCCGTTAGGCAGGAGGACCCAGACAACGATCCGGACCCTTCCGTTTATCAAACCCCCCCCCCCCCCCCCCCCCCCCCCCCGAAAACCCTTCTATGCTTGGGGGCCCGGCCGCTCCGCCGTGCACTGTAAAGTACGGGAAGACCGACCCACCAACATATTTCGACCAAAAGAAAGTCTCTCTGGACACTGACGGCCCGAAGAAAATTCCTCATTCTTGGGGACTCCATTTTGTCCAGGATGCCGCCGTTCAAGAACACCGACCTACAGATAGAGAGCTATCCGGGGGCTAAGTTTACACATGTGAAACAGATACTGGACAAAAACACAGCCTCTATCGACACAGAACATGTCATTTCGTCTCTGGGCATCAACGGCAGGCTAAACAACGTCCACGAAACTGCCATCAAGGGACTGCAGGGGCTATTGAGAACAGCCAAAGAAAAATTCCCTCTGGCACAAATCTGGGTGCCAGTGGTGAATTTTTCCCCTGAGCTCCCGACCAACGAGCAGACTCATTTGGATACTCTCAACGCCTACATCATCAAAAACCATATACACATTCTGGCCCTACCCGCCTCCGAATTTCAAACCAAACCTGACCAGATCCATTGGACGGCTGACACGGCCTGCAACATGCTCCGGCACTGGCTGCAATATTTAAAATAAATATCCCCACGAGCCTGCATACACAGGAGGGGAATAGAAATGTCATTATTCTGTCTAAGAAATTCCACATCATGCCCTCTCAACTCAGCCTTCTTGATAGAGGCCTCACATTCATTCCGTCGGGCATAACGAGTAGGAAACGACAGGTAATACAAACACAATTCGACCTACAACAATACCACAGGAGACTTAAATTGGCAGCTTATTTCCACCAGGACACAGAAAACCACCCTCCTCCTTTCGCACCCAAATCAGATTGGACCCCACCGACAGACAAATTGCCCGCTGAATTCCACTCGCTCGTCCGGACGGATCTAAATCTCTTTAAAAAACATTTTAGACCATCCCGAGAAGAGCCTAACTTCACTTCAGGTGAAATGGACGTTCTCAGGCAACTGCAGAATAATAATCAGATCGTAGGCCTGGACAATAATTCAATACCAATATATATATCGTTATATAAATTTTCTCAATAACGGTGATATGATTTTTAAACACATTTCCGATATTTCGATATACATTAAAACATTTGTCACTGACTGACGTTCAGGGCACAGGAGTCAGTTCGTTGTATTCAAGCCGAGTAGAATGAGCAGAACACAATTAGCTACGTGCGTGATGACGTAAACCACATGCACGCAGCCAGTGCTCTTGGGGGGCTAGGCTATCCAAGCACGGTACGTTAGCTATAAAATGAGTACCCCTGACCGCAACACAAATGCAACTGAGCGAGCTTCCACAAGTGAAGAGAAAGCAAAAGAAATAGTCGATAAGAGAGGAAAGACTAATTCAGTGGTATGGAAGTGGTTTGGCTATCTAAGCTCTGATAAACTTCAGGTTTCAGTGCACTGCAAAATGAGTCGGAGAGTGGTGACGACTAGCAGCGGGAACACATCAAATCTGTTCCACCATCTGAAGCAGTTCCACCCGATAGAATATTCTGAGAGTCAGAAGATGAGGCATCATAAAGTTTTAAGCCAACCTGTCTCTGAAATATCACCGCGACCCACATCCTCATCACCAGCTGTGTCAAAAGAGAAACCGATCAGCGATCCGCGTGCAAACGCGGATCGCTGCAATTGCAGCCGGAATTACGGAAGCGTTGGGGACTCGGCGAGGAGCGCCAGGTCTGCATCACCACAGATAGAGGGACCAATATCATCAAAGCCGCCGAGTTGAACAGATGGAGAAGGCTACAATGCTTCGGGCACCGACTGAACTCCGCTATTGGTAAGTTATACACAGTTAATATACATTTGAGTATTATGTTAAGTTATTTTGCTCATGGTATGAGGATATATTATTACAATCATTGAAGTAACAAATAGTAACAAATGCTTAACACAAAATAGGCCTAACCTAAATGTTGCTTATCAGTGCTTGTATGTTTTTGATAGCTATTTTTATATTCTTTATATTTGTTTATAGTATGTTCATATTCACACAGTTTTATGCTTGCTATGTGGTTGTTGCATGCCATGTCATAAGAAGTTCATTGAGCATGTGTTATAATATGCATTTGATTTATACGTACAGCAGTTATATTAATAAGATTCAAAGGTGTTTTACTGGCATGGAAACAGATGTTTACTTCATCAAATCAGGTGTGAAATAAAAACAACAAAATGTACATAAGCAGAAGAATTGTGATTTTGCTGTAAGAATAATATAAATAAATCAAATTTTATAGTTAAAATACAAATGAGAACTATATATTGCAATATTTTTCCTCTCTCTGTGTACAGAGAAAGTTCACCAAGACAAGTGAGTGGACAAAGCAGTTGGGGTCTGTAAAAAGGCGGTGGCTGCCTTCACCTACTCCTGGAAGAAGAAACGGGACCTTGCAGCTGCTCAGGAGGAGCAACACTTGCCACAGCACAAGCTCATCAGTGAAACCCCAACAAGATGGGGCAAATGGTGAGGCAGGTTCTGGAGCAGAAAAGGGCCATCACAGAGGTCCTCTCAAAAGACAAGAAGAGCAGGTCGCTAGTTCCTACTTGGCAAGATGTGGACGTTTTAGAGTCTATAGATGTGGCTCTAAGCCCACTCCTTGAATTCACAGATGCCTTGTCCGGTGAGTCCTATGTCAGTGTGTCATTCCTAAAACCAGTGATGCATGTCTTCAACACCTCCATCTTGAAGGAAGCAGAGGATGACACAGACCTCACCAGGACCATAAAGACAACAGTGATGAGATACCTGAATGAAAAGTATGATGACCCAGCCACGGATTATCTACTTGACATGGCATGCCTCGTTGACCCAAATTCAAGCTTCAGTACACTCAGGAGGAGAAGAGAGAATACATCAAAGAGAAAGCTGTGTTGGAGATGCTGAAGGGAGAGAGAGCTGTTGTGGTAAGTGAAGAGGAGTCCAGAGAAGAAGCCAGGGGAGATGCTTTTGCAGCAGTGACACCAGCCAAGAAAACAAAGCGGTCTCTGGCTAGCTTTTTTCCAAACAGGTCCACCAGTACCAACACAGAAGGCTTGAGTGAACAGCAGGCAGTTGAGAGGGAGCTCAGCAACTACCTTCTGTCTCCAGATGCTGACAATGACTCAAATCCTCTGGATTGTTGGAAAGTCTTTCATAAGAACTTCCCCAGAGTAAGCCAACTGGCAAACCATTACTTGTGTATTCAAGCCACAAGCTCCCCCTCTGAGAGGGTTTCTAGTACAGGTGGCAACATTGTCACAAGTAAAAGGGCATCTATAAGCCAGATAATGTAGACCAGCTTGTATTTCTTTCCAGAAACCTCTAGAGCCTGTCATAGGGTGTCATCAACCCCCAACAATGTCCCTGCCCCAGCAACATGTGTAGTTATTATTGCTCACACTTTCTGTTTCTTCAGCAACTCTAAGCATTTTTTTTTTTTTTTTTATCCTGGCTGAAGCACTTTAATTTCAGTCTATGTTGTAGTAACATTCAACATTGTAACATTCAGCCTATGTTGTAGTTTAAAGTGAAAGATATTAATATTGACTAAGGTGAGAGTCTTATGTTTATTTTATGGTGATTTCACATTTCTTGTTTGTATGAAGGTTAAATTCAAATAAAAGGTGAACATTCATTTATTTATGCCATTTTTATTTCAAAATTATTATATAGTTTTATAGGAGGAGAAGTTTACAGAAGTTTGAAGGTACAGACATCTGTTGTGGGCGTCCTTGGCAGTTTTTCTGAGGATTTATATTGTTCATATCGATATCGGAATTATATCGTATCGACTGAAATTAAGAAATATAGCGTGATATACATTTTGGCCATACCGTCCAGCCCTATCAGATCGTCATCAAACCTGCAGATAAGGGAAGTTCCATAGTAATCATGGACCGGGAACAATACTTATGGGAAGGTTATAAACAACTAAATGACCCCAAATACTACAGGAAATTGGAAAAGCCAATATACATGGACACGAAACCTATGGTGAACAAAATAACCCAAAACTTATGTCAAAAAATACATCAACGCAAAACAAAAATCCTACCTACTAGGGGATGCGGAATAAGGACCGAGCGAAATGGAGCAGGCCCTATGAAATTCCTCCAGGGAGACCTATAGTGTCGGATTGTGGCAGCGAAACTTACTACATGGCCAAATTCTTAGATCATTATCTAAATCCCCTATCTATCGGCCACCCCAGCTACATCAAAGACACGTACGATTTCGTACACAAGGTGAAAGGATTAAAAATCCCACCAAAAGCCATCCTCTTCACCATGGATATAGACAGCCTATACACAAACATTGACATCCAAAGAGGGTATACAGGCTATAAAAAACATATTTAAAAAACACCCCGATGGCTCCAGGCCTGACGAGGAACTCATCCAACTATTAGACATTAACTTAAACAGAAATGACTGAGTTCAACGGGGAATTTTTCTTGCAAATAAAAGGCACGGCAATGGGCAAGAAATTCGCCCCTGGCTACGCCAATATTTTTATGGCAGAGTGGGAGGCTTCGGCCTTAGCCCGATGCAACAAAAGGCCTCTCCACTACTTCAGATATCTGGATGATGTCTGGGGAGTGTGGACCCACTCAAAAGAGGAGTTTAGGGAATTCGAGGCCTCGCTAAACAACCACAATCCTTCCATAACACTAAAATCCACCGTCAGTCACGAGTCGGTAGACTTCCTCGACACCACGACGTACAAGGGTCCAGCTTTCGATTCGTTACACAAGCTGGACATCAAAGTATTCTTCAAAGAGACTGACACGCACGTCCCAAACACACTTATTCCGGTCTGGTGAAGTCACAACTCCTGAGGTTCAGCCGCATATGCACCCAGGAACGGGAATTCAGAGAAGCGACATAGATCCTCTTCAAAGCACTCAGGCCGAGAGGATACAACAGGTCCTTCCTTAGAAAAATCCTTAAATCGTACCTGACTAAGGGGACCCAGATGGAGGGCAGCGTTGTGCCTTTCGTCCTGACGTATTCGTCGGCCTCGGTGAAACTGACCAGGGAGGTCAGATCCGACTTCCGGAATCTGTTGGGACAGACACAGATTTTCAAAGACCATAAAGTCATTGTGGTGTTCCGGAAGAACAAGAAACCCAAACATCAAGGGAAATATTTTCACAACAAAGAATATGTCCAAAATAGGACCACGAAGGAAGTGTTCCGCACTCACCGATCGGGCACCGTACACAGCAAAAATGCAGTTTACCTCATCACCTGCAAAAAGTGTGCGGCCCAATATGTGGGTGAGACAGGGAACACCATACTTGTCAGAATGACCCAACATAAACACAACATTCTGAAAGGAAAAGAGAAAAATACCCACCTGGTCTGACACTTTCTGGAGCACGGATGGGACTCATTCAGGGTCACGGTCCTGCAGGCCAATCCGCTGTGGTCTGTACCCCAGAGGAAAAGAGCAGAAAAGATCTGGATTAACAAACTAGGCACTATACATCCACTAGGCCTGAATGAGAAGTGAACCTAATTGAGTGAACGACATTGACGGCCTGTGCATGCAGGTTAGCGCCCGCCCTCCTAACACCCCACCCTAAAACTAATCTTTCCCAAACCCCTAAACCTAATCTTAAACCCTTCCCGTAAACCCCAAAACCTAACCTTAAACCCTTCATTAACCCCTAAACCTAACCTTAAACCCTTCCTAAACCCCTAAACCTAACCTTAAACCCTTCCTAAACCCCTAAACCTAACCTTAAATCCTTCCTAAACCTCTAACCCTAACCTTAAACACTTAGAATTCATTAGATCTGTTGCTTATACTGCTGCTTACAGACACAACGGTAACTTTTCACTGAATTTCTAATCACAGTATTGCAGACAGCTCCTTGGGGGCTGACAGTTGTGCTGCAAGTCTGGCACAGGTGTTGTTGCCAGTTTTCTCAAGGTGTAAATCCATATTTTCCTCATCCTCATCCTGAAAATGATCTTCTTCCTCCAGGATGTCATCAGTGGACTGACAAAGGTTGCGTAGTATGTAGCATGCAGCATGCGGCAACCACCTTTAGGGCAAACAGGGGCAGATCTTCAGGGCCCACAAAAAGATAGCCCTCCAGTGGGTTTTTTAATGATGCATCTAGCCTTGATGTGGTGCTTGTTAAAGCAATCTTCAACACGACTTGGTGGAAGGTAATATTGCCAGTGACAGTAGGTCAATTTAGGTCAAGCTGTCTTAGTGATAATGTAGTAACACTAAATAAGTCACAGATGTACTGCTATATTTCTAATAATTTAAAAATAATTAAAACTTTAAAAATAATGATATAACTAAGCAGACATTCTTGCCTACCACAGACTGTCTGTATGAATTTGATTATGGTCACAGGATGCAGCAGACATGGATGGCCCCCATCTCCAAGAAGAAAGTAGAATTTTGGAGGGAAAAGGGATTCCTGGTACATCAGGTATCTTCATAGGACCAGAGAATCATGCACAGATTCTGGGTTGCCTACTTAGAGGTCAACGAATTTCCTGTCACTGTCACATATGGCTGCAGAATTTATATAACTTTGTTTCTATTATCCAGCAGGCGGGCAAATCTGGACATGGCATCCGTCAATTGCACCAGCAACTTTGTGCAAATTTATTTGTTATTCACCATACTTTTTTCCCCACTTAATGTTTTCAAATTCAGATGACCAGAACATTGTTGAACACGGCATGTAATTCTTCTTTCATATATTTCTAATATATCTATTACTGTATTTATCCTTTTCAATGTTAATATCACCAATAAATATTGTATCAATACAAGTGGGAGGTTGCTGGTCTACAGAGGAATATTCAGAATTTCATAGCAATGAAACGAATACTAGGGATTATATCCAAGATAATTGCATAATCTGTTGGTTTCACAGGAATGTTAATTTAGTTTTTTTAACAATTCTGAGTATTGTAAAAGCTGATCTCGTTCAGACATGGTACAACTATGGAATACTCACTGTTGGTCAGTTACTTAACTGACCAACAGTGAGTATTCCATAGTTGTACCATGTTTGATTGAAGATAGACATTTTTTCATCCAAGATATGTCTATTATTCCATATAAAGTACAGATTTGGTGACTGCTTATGGAAGTTTGCCAGTTTAAAGAAAAGAGAAGTAATTATTAAGTTTATAATTTAAAAAAATATTATAAAGTTGGGGCATATATTTCATACACTACTATTATTTTTCATATATTCAATTATCCAGTTTATCTTAAAAACATTGTTGAGGTCTGTAAAATAATCTATTTTTGTAAATAGGGGGGTTATATATAGAGAAAATCACTTTTTGGAACATCCATTGACATTTTAAGTATATACAGACATTGAAATCCCTTCTGCAATTCAATCCCCTGAATAGAATCCCTCACAATAGCACAAATATGCAAAACAGGTGTTGTCTCAAGCACACTTGATACTAATCAAGGGCTTCTTTAGTTGCGCCAGGTGTGCTTGAGCTGGAACATATGAAATACCAGAACTGGCTAGGGTCAGAAAATGTATGAAATACCTGTAAGAGGCAGAAAAAAGAAGCTGTCAACGGCTGCAACCAGTTTTCTGAGAAGAGAGGTTGTGAAAAACTCTCGAGTGACAGGCAAAAGCCCTGCAGCAAGACTTGGTGGCAACAGGCACTGAGGTTTCAGTGAGCACAGTAAGGCGCATACTAAACGCAGAAGGTTTCCGTGCCAGAACTCCAAGACGTACACCACTACCGACCCAATAGCACAAGAAAAGTCAGCTCAAAATCATATAAATAAGCTACAGACATTTTGGGATTCTGTTCTGTGGAGCAGTGAATTTAATTTTATTTTATTTTTTACTTTTGTACACGATGGATCAGCAGGATGTCTGGAGAAATAAGAATGAAGAAAGAATACTCTGTCCACATTCAAGCATGGTGGTGGCTCAGTGATGCTCTGGGGCTGCTTTGCATCCTCTGGCACTGGAAACCTGCAGCGTGTGGAAGGCATTGAAGTATAAGGAAATCCTAGGGGAAAACATCATGCCGTCTGTGAGGAAGCTAAAGCTTGGGCATCGATCCCAAGCATACCTCAAATTCTACCAAGACATGGTTGCAGAAGAAGTTCTGGAAGATTCTACAAGACCATCACAGTCACCTGACTTGAACCCCACCGCAAATCTCTGGTAGGATTTGAAGAAAGCGGTTGCAGCACAAAAACCCAAGAGTATTACTAAACTGGATGCCATTGCTCTTGAGGAATGGGCGAAGATTCCTCAGGAATACCACCAGAAGCTGGTGTCTGGCTATGCATCTCATTTGCAGTAGGTCATAACAGCAAAAGGGTGCTCTACTAAGTACTAAAGATGATTGATTGCCATGAAGGGGTTGAATAATTTTGAGACTGGAGAAGTCATTATAAGTTGCATTTTCAGTTGAATTTGGGGAAACCACTTGAAGCATTAGTTGTGTCAAACTATTTTAATTGCTTTTGTTTCATTTGTTCATTGCAAACATCTGAAAGTCTGTAAATTTTGGTTGTTAGGCTTCCTATAGTCATTACTCTACTGGCAGACACTGACCGAACAATTACGCTGTCAAAGTCCCCATTTTTTTGTGCTATTATTTAAATAAGAGTTGGTTTGACGCAGGGAAAAATGGATATGCGTGTCACAAGGACTACAGACCTTCCGGCTGCTGATGTGATGTGCTTAAGATAACAATAGTGTCAAGAAAATGCAAATACAACTCACTTCTCTTGGATGGATACATTTATTAGTTTTATTTAATAATATATTATGCAGTAGGATATTATCTTCATCAAAAATGAAGACAATACTAATTTAAGTGGTTTTATTTTACATTCGACTGCATTGTTTTCAATTTATGAATGTTTACTTCAGCTGTTAGATGCCAGTTTGAATGGAAAGACTATTATATTGCTGGTCATTTTTATACATTTTTTAAATTTATTTTTACTATTTTATTATTTTATTTTGTTATTTTATTAAGTTGTCTTGAATAATTGATTGAGGACTTTAAACAATGTTTCATAAGAAGTTATTAATGGCTTAATGCCATTGTTTTGATGCAATATGTATCTAAACAGTGTGTTTACAACACTATTACCATGTTCTGTTACAAGTAAATAGATTGTATCAAAGTAATATAATAAATGAATACTAAACTTTTAAAATAATATGCAGATGTGAGCCTCCATGTCCCGTCTTATACCCAAATATATATGATAGGTTCGGAGGCGGTGGGGCACAATCAACTATTTTTCTGGAGCCCAGTCTGATCAATAGACTTTTCTGACATATTTATTTTTGCCTCTGATCTTGATTTCACACTCCATCCTAGTAGGTGGTAGAAATGCACCTTAAGCTCTTTGCCAAACGCTTATAAAACAGAGCAGAAGAAGAATGGTTTTCAACATCACTGATAAGCAGTTTAGCTCATTTTACTTTAACTTTGTTTGACTGAAAAGCATTGGTGAAAATAGTAAAATAGGGGAGAAAATTATTAAAATTACTTTGCATTGGAATGAGTTTACTGTGCCCTGCTGCCTCACTGGCCAATTACGGTCACTATTCATTCATGAAATATGCCATCTCTGTAGACATGATTTCACCCCTTTCTCCTAGCTTAAGAAATCCTCAGTAAAAAAAATCCTCAGTGGCACTGTAAATAGTTTATAAGAAAAAATTATAAAGTGAAAAATTTATAAAATTTTAGTGACACTTTTAGTTGTATGACAAAAGACTATGTGAATACAGCCCGTTTTTCCAGTAAGCTCCCACTTCAATATATTGTATTCAATAATACCCATAAATTATCTCAGTGCTTCCAAAACTAAGATCCGAACACCATAACCAGGTTGATCTGTTTAACAGCTGACTTTAATGGATTTAATCCAAACACCTAAAAACAGGTAAAAAAAAAAAAAGGAATGAGTGTTTAAAAAAGGCAATTTGAGCAACTGAAAGATGATTGCAGTGTAGTTCAGACCAGGAAGAGGTATATTTTACTTTCATAACAGCATTGAGCTTTTCCATCTTTTTTTGAGCCCCAAGTAGGAACACAATGCAGAGAGACAATAACCCAAATTCAGTGAAAACTTATTTAATACAGAGGGAGTAAAAGAAGAAGAAAAAGTATCGCTATTGAAGCAGATAAAAACAAAATTAGGAGAGGAAGATAAAAAAAGATTGTGATAAAGACATAAGAGAGGAAGAGATTAAAAAAGATATAACCGAATTAAATAGAAACCAAAGTCCAGGTATAGATGGTTTGGGGAGTGAGTTTTATATTGTTTTAAGGATTTTATAACTAGCATCTTAAAAGAAGTATATGAAGAGGTTTTTAAGAAAAGAGAGATGAATCAAAGAATGGGAATGGGTTTGATGAAATTGATATATTAAAAAAAAAAAAGGAGAAAGGGTAGACCTAAAGAATTACAGATCGATCACAATGCTCACCACAGATTTAAAGATTTTGGCAAACAGATTAAAAGAAGTAATGCCGAGTATAATTAAAACAAATCAAGTGTACGGTGTAAAAGGAAAAGACATAGCAGACACAACAATGAGCATAAATGATTTGATCAGGTACATGAAAATCAAAAACAGAGAAGGCTATGTAATTAGTTTAGACTTTGAAAAAGCTATTGACAGGGTGGAACATGATTATTTATTTGGAATTTTGAATTTGGAGAGAATTTTATAGAATGGATTAAAATTTTATATAGAGGCGCAATAACGAGAATAAAGTGTAACAGGTTTTTAACACAGTGTTTTAAAATAAAAAGATCCATAAGACAAGGATGTCCACTATCAGCTCTTTTATATTCACAAGTTTCAGAACCACTAGGACTCGCCATGAAGCAAGAAGAAAAAATAAATGGAATTGGTGTTGAAGGAAGTAGAAAAAAGAAAAAAAAAAAAAAATATGATGAAATAAAAAAAATAAAAAAAAAAAAAAAAAAAAAAAAAAAAAAAAAAAAAAAAATATATGGTAGTTAAATAATAAAAAAAAAAAAAAAAAAAAAAAAAAAAAAAAAAAAAAATAAAAAAAAAACAAATAACAAAAAAAAAAAAAAAAAAAAAAAATTTTTTATAAAAATTTACATTTCAAATAAACTACAGAAATAAAGATCTTAGGTGTTTTAATTGGGAAGGATGAAAAGAAATCAAGCGAAACCATGTGGGAAGATATCTTAGGAGGTATTGAAAGAAGACTGAACTTTTGGAAACCAAGGACTCTTAATTTAAAAGGGAAGGATTTAATCTTAAATGTGTTGATGGTGTCTAAGTTATGGTATACTTTATATGTGTCGTTATGCCGTTGTGGGTTGAACGAAGGCTGAAAAAATGTTTTTTAAATTTTTTATGGGACAGTAAGCCACCAAGAATCGCGTACAATACTCTAATAGGTGCAGTGGAAGCGGGGGGTTTGGGTTTAATGGATGCTGAGCAAAGGAAGAACAGTTTGAGAGTGAAACTAATGAAGTATATGGATGATGAAAACAAAGCAGCATGGAAAAAAACAATGGATTATTTTATAAACAAATGTGGGAATTTTAATTTGGGGGATAATATTTTATGGATGAAAACAAATAACTGGATGATGGAAGGGTTACCAGATTTTTATAAGGAAATGATGAGCGCCTTAGGGAAATTCTTATCCAATGTACTTTATAATCCCCAAGGACGAGGAAACATTTTGAATCAGCCGGTATTCTTAAACAACAGCATTTTACATCAAGGAAAAGGGATTTTCTATAAGAAATGGTGGGAGGTGGGAATCACAAGGGTTAGAGATGTTTTATATGAATTTAAAGAAGGGTTTTTACCTGTACAGTGTACAGTAGATGCAATGGAGGAGGCAAAAGAGGATTTTAACAGACAAGAAATAATAAACAAATATGTCATAAAAAATGCAATACCCAAAGAGTGGGTTAAAAGAATTGAAAACATGGAGGAGGCAGGAACAGGAAGAGATGTGTATGTGAAGGTGGGAGAAAAACTGTTTGCTTTTAAAGAATGTACAGTGAAAATGTTTTATAGCCTTTTTAGAGATGGAGTTTTTAAAAAACCTATCGTGAATCAAGCAATTCAACAATCTTAAAGAAGAAAATATATGGAATAATATGAAAGGGATGATCATAGAAACAAAATTAGAGAACCTAGAATATTTTATCAGACAAAGCGATATTTACAGATGTTTTACTGAACAAAATAGGAATGGAACAAAGTGAAATATGCAAAGTATGTAATGATGATGTTTTTAAATTTCAAAGAATTTAAAGATTTTCATGCGAAATGTAAGAAAATAATTGAAAATCTGAGAGAGGAAAAAAAATGAGAAAGCCACACAATGGAATAAGATCGTCATGTTAGGAGTGGATGAAAAGGTAAAAATAAAAAACTGATTAACCTGTTTGTGATGCTGATGAAAAGTGCAATATGGGAGAGAAGGGTTGTGGCAAAGAGGGAACAAATTGTAATGGATGTAGAGCGTGTTTTTAAAAGAAAAGTGGAAATATATGCCGAATGTTTGTTTCTCTATTTTGAACAAGAACAAAAATGGATGAATTTTATAATGTCTTTACGTCGGATGTATATAAGATCTTTAATGACGTACAATGGAGAGTGCCAGGACAACAAGGGTAATTTTATCATAATAGGAATACAAGTCTTATTTATTTTTTGTGAGGACTGACCTAATTTTAACCTGATATTACACTGGATGTAAAAATTAATGTTTGTAAATTTAGGATTTATTGTTAAAAAAAACAAAAAACAAAACCAAAGCCTGATCTTATCTGACCTCGGAAGCAAAGCAAAGTTGAGCCTCGTTAGTACTTGGATGTTATTGAAGAATATAAATATGGACAAACACGTTTATTGGCTCCAGAAAAAAATAGTCTAGTGTTTCCTTAAATCACTTTGCCGCGGGTTGCTTGTGAAGAGCAAAATTCGAATAGAAAATCGGTCTCGTTTATTATATTATAAAATACTATTATTCACCCATAATTCACTAAATGGTCTCGCGCCGCAGTATGTAAGGGATCTTTAGATTTTCTATGAACCCCCACACCTACTTAGATCAAAAGATGCAGGCTATTTGACAGTACCTCAAATAGCGAAGAACTACAGCACGGGGAGGAACTTTCTCTTCTAGAGCCCCACACTTATGGAGTGTTCGGGACTCAGGCACAGTCTTAGTGTTTAAGTCTAGGATTAAATCGTATTTGTTTACTCAAGCCTACCCTGACCAGACTTTCTCTTATGCTAAGCACAGTCCTAGTATTTTTTTCTCTCCCTCTCTCCTTCTGTCGAGCCACACCCGATTTTATGGAGATACTAGAGATCCCGATCCTCTCTGTTCTCCGGACCTGCCTGATCCGTTTTGGATGGCCTACCTCTGGATTTAGCTCTCATCTACTCCAATTCCATATTCCTGGGGCTACGGCTGCTTCTAAGGCCAAAGAGACTTCATATGAATCCATAATGAACTTTTTCACACTATCTGTTGTTACCCAGATGAGGATAGGTTCCCTACTGATTCTGGTTCCTCTCAAGGTTTGTTCCTCTTAACATCTAGGGGAGTTTTTCCTTTCCACCGTCACCACTTAGTGGCTTGCTCAGTTGGGATAAATTCGCACCTTATATATCTATATACTGTAAGTACTTATAGTGGTCATCCTCAGGTCACTGGTTCGAATCCGGCTTGAAGGACGGCTTTCTCTGTGTGACATGCCTCCTTTTTAAATGTTAATTTGGCCAGAGGTGGATAAAACACGATTCCCTGACCCGGAATCAAACCCGGGCCGCAGCGGTGAGAGCGCCGAATCCTTACCATTACAGAGCACATAGCATTACAGAGCACGGCCCAGACCCTTTATGAGGAGGATATGAAGGTGGCGGTAGCAGCGAGGAAAACAATGTTCCGAGGATTCAAGACTAAAAGAAATTATGATTCTGTCCTTCGATTGGAAGGAAATGGAAATACAGGGAACAGTGTGTGAGATTAAGAGAACCAGCTCAGGCCTGAGTAAAGAAACCTGAGATGCAGGAAGTGGTGTTAAAAGTCTCTGACATTTTCCACCACTGAGCTGACAAACTCTTGTTGGATTCATAATCTTTACTGATCGTTTGTAGTGGTAACAATATGCAGATATACAGGGGATTAAAAAATATCAACATGAGCATGCTGCTATATGCAGAAAGATGATCAATCAATGTCAGGATGGTATAATGAGACGCACCACGAAGCTAAACACTAGCTTTCATTTTCCTTAATCGAAACCTTGAGTATCAGCTGCTACCCGATATCTGACATTGTTTTCTTTAAGATCTACAACGCTCATTATTTTAACTGAAGCACTCGGTTTAACATTAAACTTTCATACAAAAAACCATGCAAAAAGTATGACTATAATCAATCCAGTCCTAGTGATAGAACAGTCACGTCTCTTTCACATGCACCAGTTATATGATTTGATTTCCGTTATCTCTGATAGCTGATCCACCATTTTTTTTGCTGCTATCAGGTCCTGGATCAGTGCATGTATATTATTTACCCATAGTAATGTAGGTTTTTTCTTCTACCCCACTTTTTATTTATTTAAATCAAAGTCTTCCAATCTCATACATACAAGCAGTTATCTAATCAGCCATGTGGTGCCAGCAGCACAGTGCATAAAGTCATTCAGGTGCAGGTCAAGAGCTTCAGTTAATGTGTACATCAACAATCGTGGTGTGGTTGGGGTACCAAATGGGCTGGTTTGAGTATTTCGAAATAAGGCGTTAACATCCACACAAACTGTTGCTCACTCAGTGTTTTTTGCACCATTCTTAGTAAACTCTACAGACTGTTCTGTGTGAAAAGACCAGGAGATCAGCAATTTCTGAACCTTTTAAATACCAACCCCCCATCTCAACCCCCCAACAATTTTCACCCATTGTGATGCTTGACGTGAACGTTAACTCAGGTTATTTTTATGCATCGTGCTGCTGCCCCATGACTGAATAACTACATGAATGTGAGGGTGTTTCTAATAAAAGGGACAGTGAGTGCATTACTTATTCATTCAAATAATTAATATAATGGTTGTTACGTTACTATTCACATGTACGGTTTTTCTAAGCAATACAATACATTTTCTATACCGTAATTCTCGGACTATTGAGCGCACCTGAATATAAGCCACACCCGCTAATTTTAAAAAGAAAAAAAATTTGTACATACATAGACCGCACTTGTCTATAAGCCGCAGGTGTCCACGTTGTAACTGTCACGATTCGTGATGTAAACAAAGCAGGACGGATGCAAGTGCAGTTAAGACGAGAGCTTTTATTGAAACAGAGGAGAGCAGACTCAAGAGAAACAAGAAACATGACCATCTCAATGAACTAAGCTAACTAAATCAACTCACCTAAACATTAACTATGACATGAAACAAAGACTCTATATCTATACTCTATAAACCACTTCTACATCTATATTCTAAACTAAGTCTATACAACTCTAAGCTATACTATCCGCTACTAGGCTATAAGCTATGCTACAAGCTACTAGGCTATAAGCTATGCTATAAGCTAACTAGCCTTGACATGAACTCAGACATGGACTATGGCTAGGAAACATGAACAAGAACTAAGACACATGGCATGAACAAAGACTCTAACTATGTTCACTATCTAATTCTAACTCTATACCTAATTACCCGCGTTGTGTGTGTCATGTCTCCCGGTGTATATACACACACCAGCCAAACTGCTAACAGCTGCGGGCAATACCAAAACACACGTGACTCGACAACACATGACAAGACGGGGCGGAGACATGACGTCACCAATCTGCATTTCTTCGTGTGTTTTCCCTGATGAGGGGGTGTGCATGAAGCGCAAAACGACTGATCTGAAGAATGTAGTGTGAGCGTGTTAGATTTAATTTGAACAGTTTCATTGGTCCACTGTGGCCTGTTGGGTCATTTCATTGGTCCGATGTGACGAGGCTAAATGTTTTGGCGGCATGAAACTCATTAGCCAGTAAAAATCCATAAATTAGCCGCGTCATTGTTTAAGCCGCAGTGTTCAAAGCGTGTGAAAAAAGTAGGGGCTTATAGTCCGGAAATTACGGTACATAACCCCTAAACAGTACGGATTCTAACCTGAACATTTTCAGCATAGTAATATACTTTAATATTTGAATCCTAAACAAACTACATGGTCACACTTGATTCTACCCAGTGTGTGAGACCCACCATCTGAACCTGCTGCCCCACGTTCTGCTGCAGAGCTCTCAGCAGAGCCTCCTGTCGATCATCGTACTCGATCCTGCACACAGAAAAAAATGAAGTGGGGGATAAAAAGTGTTAATGCTGCAATTCAGACATGATCCTTGTTCAACAGGGCTCTGGTTCAAATAAAACACTACACACAGTAACCACTGCCTCCGATATGAAGGAAAGAAAAGCTGTCGAGAAGCTCTTCGATTTAGCACGTGCGGTTTGGAAAACACGTTTATTTGCAGAGACCATTGAAACATTTGTGCCTGATGGACTGCAGCTGAATACGGTCAATATTAGAGAAAGATCTGCACTACCGAACTGACGAGGACCGCTTTAATAATTTGAAATTAACAGTGCTACACACTAGCATCCCTTTCATGAAGCTCATGAGGAGTGAGTTTTAAAAAGGAGCCCAGGACGCAGGGATGACACAGGCTAGAATTTCTTTCTAAACACTCGACAAGTGTGTTGTCTCACATTCCCGGCCTCTGAAGGCCTCTATGTTGTAAAAAGCGCTATACAAATAAAATTGAATTAAATGCGGATGCCCACGGGGCCCTGACACTTTGTTGAGGGTCTGCAGCAGTGAGTGAGCGATGTCAGCGTTACCGTGCGTATAGAACAGCAGCCAGTTCTGCACACACACACACACACGAACACACACACACACACACACACACATAAACTCGACCTAACCCTAAGTGCGCATGCGCGAAGTCGGATGACTCGGCCATTCTTCTTTTAGTAAAAGAGCTCTAAATTAGCCAGTGAAGCTACACGTCGTTCTGCCACGTGCACTTATAAAAGTAAATCATGCAATATTCTCAGACTGGGCAGTTATTGACGGAGTGAATTCATCGTTTTAAATAGAATCAAAAATAACATGGACAGATTGCTAATCTTATTTCGATTAGCTTGCTCATTAATGACAGTGCGCATGCGCGGACTGGACTGTCCCCTCTAAAGCTAGCACCGCTAGCATGTTTGTATAATGTTCACATTAATATTGAACCCGAGAAATGAATAAAAAGTTCTAAAATGTTATTTCCCACTTCTCCTCCTCTTGTTGTTCTTATCCGTGCGGGTGTGAGTTCTCTTTGCTCGGTTCCTCGGTGATTCGGTCATTAGTGAACCGAGCTCCGAGAGCGAATCAGTGAATCACCGCCTGCTTCATACTGAACCACCTGAAACACCGGTGTTAACACCGTTAACTACACACACGCACACAGCACAGAACACGACGGGTTCGGGTACACAACCGAATAAACTCACTTTATTCTGGGTCCAAACGGGCCAGAACTAACACGAACACCACTTTCTGCTCCTCGCGCTCGGGGTGACGTCACCAACGGAACGGACGCTGACCTACATTTGAATCTGTGAGGAGAAAAGAAAAGAAACCCAAATATTATTTCATAAAAAGCTTCATTATTCTCTTCTTCTTAAACACGATGGAGGAAAAGATCTTTAAAAGTGCTCCTTTCAAATTACATTTTAATAAAAAATATTCTTTATCTTGTTCAATTTCATTTTTTAAAAATTAATATTTAATTCATCAATGATTGTAGATGAGTTGAAGTTTCACGTTCTTTGTGCTTTATTATCATAAATATACACTTTGTTTAAACTTTTGAGTCTGGATACAAAATGTAAACATTCATGTGTTTATTATTTAGAAAGTCATCATTAAACAGCTGAATAAAATGATCAGATTAATCACTTGAAACATTTAGGATATGAATCTCTGGTATTAAGTGAGATTTTTAATTATACACAGATATAAATATATTTTATTTATTTGTAGTTTTAATATTTGACTCAGTACATTACATGATTTATTTCATCAACTATTTATCAAGTTGTTTAAAATATTGAACTGAATGATTCTGTCCAAGATCAATAAAAATCTTCAGAAAATCCATCAGAATCCTTTAATAAATAATCTAGCAACTGCATCAATACTTCTAATCAGTAAATAAAAATCTACATTTATCCAACTGATCTATTGACTGGTTTACTGAAAGGTAAAGAAGCCATGGCTTTAATCTGATCTTCTGATTTCTAATGAGAATTCAATGACAATACAGAATTAAAGAATGTCCTTATTTATTTAAATTCAAAATCAGGAATAAAATTATTTAAAAATATTGACTACATGTCATTTCTACAAGTGTTCATACAGACAGAGATGAAGAAAGACCAGAGATGAAACAGATTGAACAGATACAGGACCATTAAGACAAGGAAAGTGAGAAAGAACAGAATGATCATTTATTTATTTGCCTTTTTTAAATAAAATTAAAGCCTTCCTGGTGAAAGCAAACCGGATCAGAGCCTTACATTAGATTGGTTTCTATATTTTTATTTTCAATTAGTTCTGTTGTTTTTCTTCTTTCTGTACTTGATCGAGGAGAAAGAGAAACTGAAAGAGAACTGCATTCAGATCAAATGGATACGAGAGGTTACGACTCTCACTCACTCACACACATCTATACACACACTTCTTGACACAGATCCCTAACTATCATTTCTGGTGTGTGTGTGTGTGTGTGTGTGTGTGTGTGTGTGTGTGTTACAGGTGGCCGAGTTGTTTGAGGATCTGAAGAATCGAGTGTCACAATCCAACACACACATCAGTGAAACTTCATCTCCCTCTGACTACACCAGCGCGCACACGCAGAAATTCATAGTGCAGGTAACACACACACACACACACACACACACACGAGTAGGACAGGTGTAGTTTAACGGCATATGTGTATAAAGAGACTTTTTTCTTCAGGTCAAAATATATACAGTATATATAAATATTAGTCATAATTCACAGCCTTAGAAGCATCCAAAGTAAAATTGCACATGCAGAGTTTAAAATTGTCACCATGACGACAAAGTCCAAGAAGTATAACTTACTCCTGCAGAAAATAAATAATAATTATTATTAAGTATCAGTGATGTTTCCGTTGTTCAGGTGGCGATTGCAGGCGCATTTTATCCAAACTACTTCCTCCAGGGGAAACTGGCGCACGAGCGCTCACCTCCAAGGAACTGTATGGAAACAACCCCAGGACCACCATAGTGGTATTCAGTCAGCTTCCATTTAACTAGGGGATTAATAATAATAAAATAATAATAATAATAATAATAATCTCCCTCTATTTGCATTCCTCTACTATAAACCGCTCCAGTCTCTGTTCACACACTGTGGTTAAGTCAAATCCATCTCCTTTGACAGCTCCAGGTGTGTGTGACACCACCGTCTGTGTTTAATTGTGATTTTCTATAAATATGTATTGTGGGTCTGTGCGGATCAGGGCCTATGTAGAGTTCTACCGCTTGTCAATGAGAGGTTCTGGCGTTCTCCCAGAGGTCTATTTTATCGAGATTTGTCGAGTCTCATGCATAATCTTCGCCCATGGCCTTGATGGACTGCATGAACTGAGGCGCCCACTGCACTGACTCCCAGCAGTATTAATTACAGGAAAGAGTTTATAATTGTGACCAGGTCAAATGTGACTTCTGTATGTTAGCAATATTTTCAGGCTAGCCTGCTCTGATTTAATGAACAGACACACCATATGAAAGCTAAGAATAAGAATTCACGGCATTTCACCCAGTAATGAATTTGTATTCTAGCACAAACTAGCTAGAGATTTTGTCTGTTTTCCATTAAAAAATATAGAATCCTAGTAGGGTGTGCCCTTCGGGTGTGGCCACAGGCCCGTTCTGACATACTGTGGCTTATCTAGGAGGTGTCAAAGCCAGAAAATAATCTCTAAAAACCAGTTAATAACAGGGCATTTTAGATTTGTAAGGTCAGAATGCATCAACGTATGTGCTGCACCGTTGCTGACCTGAAATTTCCAGACCTCATTGGCGTATGTGCTGGAGATAAGTCAACAATATGAAAAAGATTTAAATAAAATCTCAAGCACATCCGCTCTGATCACACATGGCACCGATGGACTCGGGTGGACACCCCTCTTATGCCTGTCAGGCAAACGGCACTTGCAACAGTGGAACTCACAATAGTGCCAGGCGATAGACCCCGTACACAGGGCAGTCCCATAGACATGCCCGGCGGTCCCACGGACTCTAGATTTATTGTGCTGGGTACCAACGGTTAAGGCCATCGGAAACCAAAGGACCGAGCCGCAGAAACTTACGTACACTATACTTCCGGGGCCTCCAAGAAGCAATATTCCATCATATGTGCTGTAATATTTTTTCAATATTTTCCATACAACATTTTTTTTGCCATCTGTATCGTCTCGGAGAGTTATGAATTGTGTCTCTAAATTGGAAAAATTCACTCCTCCCACGAAAGACTGTTGAGCTTTTCACACACCATCCATCCATCTTTAACTGCTTACTACTTTTCAGGGTCACGGGGAAATCTGGAGCCCAGGAGGCATTGGGCACAGGGCAGGGTACACCCTGGACAGGGGGCCGATTCATTTCAAGGCACACAAACACACATTCACACACTACGGACACTTTAGACATGCCAATCAACCTACCATGCATGGCTTTGGGCTTGGGGGGGCCCGAAGTACCCTGGAGGAAACCCCCACAGCACGGGGAGAACATGCAAACTAATAATATTATAATATAACGATGTATAATAGTCTAAAAAGTAGTTAAAATGACAAAGAAATTAAATAAAATGTACTAACACAATTCATGAAATATATAAATATCGATCATTTCTCTTCTATGGATGAAGTAAAGAAGATTGGTGCTCACTGTTATTGCTTTGTCTTTTTGTAATGCATTATGGGATCTTTGTCGGCAGTATATCATTCAGGTTTCTTTGACACACTGCAAATATTAATATTGTTTACAAACTGTATACTACACATTACATTTCCTGGTTCCCCTCACTGCTATCCTTACCAATCCCATATCACTTATGTTGTAAACTGAGATGCAAGTTGGTCTCATTAACACCCAACAGGATACCTGTATAGGTATCTACAGTACACCTGCCATGTGTAACGAGGTATGATTCTAATCCTCAAATCCTAAATGTTATGGCTTGTAGTTTCTATTCCCAGAGTTCTTCCTCTTTAGCATATATAGCAGAATACGTATTATTAATATAACAGTGATATGAAAATTAGTCTTACGGTTGGAAGAACAAGAAGTCCAATCTAATTGAACTCTGCTTTTGTGAAGGCCATCTTTCTCTCTCGCCCTCTACAGCACACAAGTGCTCAGAGTTGTCTTCTCAGGCCATGTCAGAAAAGTTTACTTGGCAAAATTACTCTCCACAAAGGTGCTTTAACCGATAAGAGTATACAGAGAAATGAAGAGAATACATTAAACGGAAATCAAAGTGACAGAACAAAGAAAGGTTAGGGCAAGAAAGATGGAGAGAAGTGGAGTACAAACAGGTTGAGAGTGAGAGAAGAAGACATGACGAAAGATTAAACAAGAGCTATAGAGGTGTGAAGAAAAAGAGGGAAGACGAATAAAAGACCTGGGTACTGTTTAATAAAAAATATAAAGAATTAACAAAAAGAGACGTGTTCAGAAATTCAAAGGCAGGTACACAGTCATGATATTGTTGCTTTACAGCCATGTTACTCCTAGTAGGCATTTATATCCTAGTCCACATTTTGTTTCTAACAGGCATTTTGCTCCTAGTTGGCATTATACTTGAAAGGGTTAACACAATCATATCACAAGGTGTTTTTCTGTTGTTAGTATTGATACTGGGTGTTCAGGGAAATGTGTAACCCAGTGAAGGAAATATATTTACTTTTATTGGTTTCTGTGTTCTTTAATGTAATCTATGGGATTTCCTATGTCCTCTTATGTGTATATCCCATAAACATATTATTGAGGAAACTCCTGGTCCTGGTAGTTATTTAAATTCTAGCAGGAGCCTTTATTTCTAACACAGGAAGTATTTATTGCTAGCAGGCACTTTACATCTGTCAGGCATTTATTCCTAGTAGGCATTTAACACTGTGTCTGACAGGCATTTTATGCCTAGTAGACATTCAAATCCTAGCAGACACTTTATTTCTAACTGGTGGTAGTAGTAGTAGTGGTGGTAGTAGTAGTAGTGGTGGTGGTAGTGGTGGTTGTGGTAGTAGTAGTATTAGTAGCAGTAGTGGTAGTAGTAGTGGTGGTGGTGGTAGTAGTAGTAGTAGTAGTAGTGGTTGTGGTAGTAGTAGTAGTAGTATTAGTAGCAGTAGTAGTAGTAGTAATGATGGTGGTGGTATTAGTAGTAGTAGTAGTGGTGGTGGTAGTCGTAGTGGTGGTAGTTGTAGTGGTATTAGTAGTTTAGTAGTATTGGTGGTAGTAGTAGTAGTAGTGGTGGTGGTAGTATTAGTAGTAATAGTAGTGGTGGTAGTAATAGTAGTAGTAGTAGTGGTGGTGGTAGTAGTAGTAGTGGTGGTGGTAGTAGTATTAGTAGTAATAGTAGTGGTGGTGATGGTGGTAGTATTAGTAGTAGTGGTAGTAGTATTAGTAGTAGTGGTAGTAGTAGTGGTTGTGGTAGTAGTATTAGTGGTGGTGGTAGGTGGTGGTAGTAGTAATAGTAGTGGTGGTGGTGGTGGTAGTATTAGTAGTAGTGGTGGTATTAGTAGTAGTAGTGGTGGTGGTAGTCGTAGTAGTATTAGTAGTATTGGTGGTAGTAGTAGTAGTAGTGGTGGTGGTGGTAGTATTAGTAGTAATGGTAGTAGTAGTAGTAGTAGTGGTGGTGGTAGTAGTAGTAGTAGTGGTGGTGGTGGTAGTAGTATTAGTAGTAGTGGTAGTATTAGTATTAGTAGTAGTGGTGGTTTTATTATTATTATTATTATTATTAGTAGTAGTGGTGGTAGGAGTATTAGTAGTAATAGTGGTGGTAGTAGTAGTAGTGGTGGTGGTAGTAGTAATAGTGGTAGGAGTATTAGTAGTAGTGGTGGTAGTAGTATTAGTAGTAGTGGTGGTAGTAGTAGTAGTAGTAGTGGTGGTAGTAGTAATAGTAGTGGTGGTGGTAGTGGTAGTATTAGTAGTAGTAGTAGTAGTAGTGGTGGTAGTAGTATTAGTATTATTATTATTAGTAGTAGTAGTAGTAGTAGTGGTGATGGTGGTAGTAGTAGTAGTATTAGTAGTGGTGATGGTGGTAGTAGTAGTAGTATTATTATTATTAGTAGTAGTAATAATAGTAGTATTAGTATTAGTTATCTAATTGTTTACATAACAGGCAACATGTTTATATAAAAACTAGCAGTAAGTGTGTAGGGTATGATTAACCATTACAATCATAAGATATCATAAGATAAATGATCTTTAGCAAATCTTTGGATATTTGTAGCTTTTCCCTGTCAGAACGGTTCCAATAGAAGCCTTCTTTGGAAGCTAAGAACCCTTAGTTATCCAGTGAAGCGGTCACAAATTTCCTGATCTATCTGCCTTTTGTTTTGGGTTCAAATCATGTGCTTTTGTTTCTTTTCTAGCCTGGTCGCCATCCTGTCCTGCTGGTTGGCAGGGGTTCGGGAACCTTTTTGGCTGAGAGAGCCATGAACGCCACATATTTTAAAATGTAATTCCGTGAGAGCCATACAATATGTTTAAAACTAAATACAAGTAAATGTGTGCATTTTATGTAAGCCCAACACTTTTAAAGTACAATAAGTCTCTGAATTCTTTTTAATAACGTTGTTATGCTGTTGCTAACCAATGATGAATAAAGTACTTCTTACCAAGAATGGTGCTGCATTTAAGTCCTTCACTTGTGTTGCCTCAATTTGATTTGCCATCATGATGGTACGATCGTGAACAGTTCTTACCGACAGAGGCATGTCTTTTATTCGTTTGATTTTCTTGTCTTTATCCGAAAAGTCGTCAAAAAGTTCATTGGCAACATCAAGCATGAATGTTTTTGGCTTACTCCCCATCAGTGAATGACTTTCTGTTTCTCACAATTGCTAAAGCACCAGCAAAGCTAGCCGAATTCCAGTCACCTTGTTGGGTCCAAACACGGAGTTGCTGCTGACTAGCTTGCCCTCTGCACAGTAGCTCTTGACATGCTTTCTTCCTGCTGTCCCCGCAGGATATTTCGACGCAAATGTAGTATGGGCGTGTCGGCGCGTGCCGCTTTAAATTTGACTGTTTCATCGATGCAATTTGATCATTGCATATTAAACACACTGCAGAACCTGCTCTCTCCACAAAGGCGAATTCCTCTGTCCATTCCTGCTGAAAAGTACGATACTCCTCATCTTTTTTTCTTTTAGCCATCTTCTTCGATAAAAGGCTTTCTGCAATTAGCTGGCTGACTACTTGATTAAAAGGAGGGGAGTTTACTTCCTGACTTCACAACGACTCGTGTACGTTACGCATTATCCAATCAAAATTTGGTGTTGTCCCGGAGGACAGCTGTGATTGGCTCCTGTCACCAATCGTGACGTAGCGGATAAGAGACGGATGCAATCGCAAATAAGAACGAGTTTTATTTAAGAGAGGAGAGCAGACAAATCCAAAACATGATCCAGAAACGTAATCCAAAAACAGGCGAAGGTCAGGCGACCAGCAAACAGGCATATATAGGGCAAGGCAGAGATCAAGGTCGTGGTACGGAAAAACAGGGTCGATAAACAAACATGAACATGAACATGAACTAGGCCGTGGAACTGGGAGCGGATAACCCAGCGTGAACTAAACCTAAACGTGAAACTAAGTTTAAATAAACGCACCGTGTGTAGCACGGCTCACGGTATATATTTCCGCATGAATCAGCCTCGTAATCGAAACCAACTGAGGGCAATACAGATACACATGAAAATATAACCAATGACAGGACGGGGAGGAGACATGACAGATACATAAACAAAACCCACATGTCCAGCTGTCACTAGGGGAAACCACGTGCTCTCGCATTTGTGCAGTAGAGCATGTTGCCACAAGGGGGAACCGTGACAGCTCCAGCCACCCGCATCCATGAACATGAGCGGTAGAAATGAATGGATTGAAATACATGAGAATGTTTTATATTTTTAACGTTATTATTATTTTTTATTAAAGATTTGTCTGCGAGCCAGATGAAGCCATCAAAAGAGCCACATCTGGCTCGTGAGCTATAGGTTCCCGACCCCTGCCTTAAATGATCTCTGTTAAGCCTTCTTTTGTGTTTCCTGCTTTTGACTTTTGCTCTTGTTTTCGTTTTCTGTTTTTCTGACCTACGGACTTTGACAATGATTCTTGGATTTTTTCCTTACCAAAACACACGTTGAGTCCTGCCTCATCTAGCCACACTAAATCACTGCACCTAGTAGAGGGCCAAAAAATTAAAATAAAAAGTGTGATAATTCAGAATCCACTTCAGATGACGGATATTTCCATGTCTTTGTGCTACCAGCTTAACCCATTGTGTTGGATTTTAAAGTTAACATCTAAACCTGATCATGCCACTAAACCTGTCAGACCTGAACAGAAGTGGATCTGATTATCTGTTTGTCTGGTCTAATTCCATTGTAGATCCTAATAGACATTAGCATCTGGTTGGCATTGTAGTGAAATTAGACTGTCCATCATAACACATCGGACATGGCAGTGTTTAAAATATGGTAAAGGAAATGTTATTATAAAGAATAATATTTTCAGTATTATCAGCATTAAGACATTACTGGAGACTAAACCTGGGGAATTTTGACCATCCTGGAATGCTGCACTGAGACACCTTCTGCATTTGTAGTTGGGGGAAAAAACCCAAAAGCACAAACAGCTCCATCAGGGAGGAGTTTAACTCTGAAAAGAGCAAACAAATCTGTTTTCTCTTTTTTTGTTGTTTTTTTGTAGAGCTTCTCAGTGTTATGAGCACACAGGCAACATGAAGAGACTTCGCGTTTTAATAAACATTCTCATGTTTTTATCATCTGCCAACACAGGTACATTCTCTTTCACGTGGATAGAAATGTTTTTATTTCTTAGTAGTTTTTAATACTTAGTATTTATTTAATACTGTGTTTGTGTGACTTTCAGAGTCTCAGACTTTTTTGTGAAACTCCATCTGGCACTGAATTGGTGTATATTTATATTTAGCACATTTTATATATTTACTGTTTAATTTTTTCCATCTTAAAATGATATCACATGATATAATGCAACGAAATGAAAATACTAAATATTCACATTCTTTTGAAAATAACCTACAGTTAAGTCAAGAATAAGACACTTCCCGGCATGCTGTAGAGGAATAAATAAAGAAATGTTTCTACTGGAACCTCAGTACAGTATACTGTAGACAGAATTGTTAACTAGTTATTATCTTAACTATAACGAACAGACTCATTTCAATACATTCTGGGTCAATTCAACTTAACATTGACCCAATCTTACAGGACTCTCCTCTATCTAAGTACAGGCACATGGAGGGGATAAGAAGTCATTAATAAGTGCATGTCAGGAGCAGTATTTGAACGCAGTCCTGATCTCTGATCTCTGGTTCTCACAGGTTCCCACTCGTTGTGCTTGGTGTCGACGTTCATCATAGGAGAGACGCCTTTCCCAGAGTTCTCCATCCTGATAATGCTGGATGATATAACAATCTCAAGCTAAGTTTCAGATACACAAAAGGCAGTTACGAGAGTCAACAGAACGATAAATGATGAAGAGCAAGATTTTTGCTCTTTACAAAATGATTTTTGGAACACTGCACAAGGATATGTGGGAACCAGCACACCTTCTTAAGCAGCACTTTAACTGCTCTAAAGGTAGGCGAGATACGTATAGAGTAGAGTCAGTTCATTTGATCTGTTTTGTGCATCTGTATTCTGATATAAATCAGTTTTTAGGTTAATCATGAAACTCTTGTAATGTCACTTAGGAAACATATGGCACTGTTACATGATACTTTTTTCATAGGCGTCCATGTGGAACAAATGCTGGACTGTTGTGAATTACTGAGCAATAACGTGCAAGGGCAAATGGAGATGACTGATTCTTTTAATGGCTTGAGCAGATTTGTGATGGACATCAGCATCGCTCCACACCAATATAAAATGGCCAATAAGGTTTGACACGTTGCAGTATGAACATCACAAGACAATATTTTCTGCAACCTTTATGCACAACATCTTTACAAACATTACTTAGAGATTTGATGAATTATGCACTGAGGAAATGTAAATTCACATTCAGGAATTCTGTTTGTTTAATCTGTGCTTTTCCCCTCTATCCACCTTTATGAGTTTCATTACTCACTACCTTTAAAAATGACGTTATTATCAGGATTTCTTTTTCTCTTACCTACAAGTGAAGCCCAGAGTGAGACTTATGAAGCAGCAACTCAGCTCGCACTCCGGAGGGGCTCGTCTGACCTGCCTGGCCACTGGATTTTACCCACGACACATTAATATGACGCTGCTGAAGGACGGCCAGGGCATGCCCGAGCACCTCTTCACTGTGGATGATCTTTTGCCCAATGCAGATGGAACTTATCAAAGAGGAAGACTGTTGAGATCAGCGAGGAAGAGCTCCAGCAGAAACATAACTACACCTGCACGGCTACACACCGCAGCCGGGAGAACAAGATGGATGTTTACTGGGGTACGGCAACATCACTCTGTTCAGTGGCTGTCATTTCCTCATGAACTAGATCAGTATATGCTGTAAAAGGTAGTTATTTTTTTGCAGAAATGCTGCTCACAGATGACAAACCCGGTCCAAACATTACTGTCATCATCACCAGTATACTATTTCTATGTGTGTGACTGCACCAACGGCTGCCTTCCTCTTATGTAAGAGAAGGCATGCAGGTAAGAGCGCTGACATCACGAATACGATCAGTTCACAGAATTACTATGAAGTGGCTTCTGAAATGGACATTTTCCTGCATTTTATCTTCTAGTTTCTCAAACGTCCTCTCAGACAGACTGCTCTGTGAATGAGTGTTGAATTTGTGTTTACCAACATCACAAACACTAATATTGTAAATCTTGGCACCCTATGACAGTGGTTTTCAAAGTGGGGGCCGCCAGGGGGCGCTCGGGGGGGGCCTCAACAATTTGGTGTGCCCATCCCACCAACTAGTATGTTTTCTCTTTCTCACTCTCAGACAACCACACACACACACACACACACACACACACACACACACACACACACACACACACACACACACACTAATCAATTCTTAATGTAACGTAAAGATGTAAGATGTTATTATTAATTACTAATAAAAAGGGGGATATATTCAGAAGTCTGTACTTTTAATGTGTTTTATTATTAAAGTTTCATTTTATTGAACATTTCTGCTGAACATTTCTACATTTCTACTGAACGTTTCATTTTTATTGAATATTTTTGCTGACCTTCTGATGAACCATTTCTGCTAACATTTCTTATAACCTTTCTGCTAAACATTTCTGTTGAACATTTCTGCTAAGCCTATCTAAATTGCCTTTTCTGTTCTGTCCTCCCCACCCTTCGCAAAAATAAAAACAAATTGAGCAACAGCAGTAAATATTCACAGGTTTTTTTCTTTTTATACAAAGGAAAACAAAATTGAACCCACAACCCACTCCTCCGGCTCATCATGGCTACCCATTAACGGTCGCTGGTTATAAAGATATTATAAAATTCAACAACAGGCACTAACCTTTAAGTGGGTAGTGTCTGTAACTCCATAAAGTATGCAATAAAGGGATGCCATTTATCCACTGGGAGATAGATGGGTATTTAGCAGACTTCCAATGTAACAGTAGGGAATGTCTTGCTATTAGGGATGTGAAAACAATAACATCCTTTTGTATCGAGCTCAAAGGAATCGAAGCTTGAGGAATCCCAAATATCGCAATCAATGGACAAGGCTTTAAATGTACCCTGAGAATAGTGGACATGATGGTAAAAAACCCGACCAAAAACCATGGAGTTCAGGGCAGAAGAAAAACATATGGCCAAGCTGACAGGAGGGAGCCATGGCATTTATCACACTTGTCCTCTACAGTCGGATACATCACAGACAATCTCGACTCAATCCTCGAATAAGAATTATGAACCTGGGAGAAGAAAGAAAACTTTTTAAGAGAGGGGTTACGGGATCTCCAGGGATCAACGAGACCGTTCTGACACAAATAAAATCGGAAAATGTTTTGGACATTGCAGATTGATTCAGAGTACGGGGATTAGATCGATCCAAGTTTGGGTCAAATACACAATTTAAATCTCCCCCGAAAATCAACAGGTGAGAATTTAAGAAAGGGAGATTGCTCAACAATCTATTAGAAAATTCTACATAAAATGTTTGGAGCATACACAATAACCAACAATACCTGTCTTTGCATTAAAGTACCAGCAACTATAATATATCTACCGTTCACATCAGCAATAACATTAGTGGACGAAAACTGTAACCTTTTGTCAATTAAAATAGTGATCCCTCTTGCTTTCGAATTAAAGTTCGAGTGAAAGACTTGATTCACCCAAGGGCAATGTAACCTTTGATGGTCTTTAATACGTAGGTGTGTCTCCAGTAAAAATACTATATTGGAGTTTAATCGTTTCAAATGTGTCAAGACCTTAGATCTCTTAACAGGATTACCCATACCTCTGACATTCCAACTAATAAATATTAAAAGGTGTGCCTGTGCCAGTTATGCTGGGATCCATGTTATTACGAACCATTTAAATAAAGTAAACCTTAGGAATGTGAATAGCCAATGAGAGCCAAAGTGGGACCTTCCAACCCCCCCCCCCCAAAAGTCTCCATAAAACAAGGGAGACAGTAGTGTTTCCCACCTAGGGTTGTCCACAAAGTGGACAAAGAGTAAGCTAAACCTAAACAAAAAAAGAACAAATTCCAGTAAGAGAAAAGTCTCCTACTGACTTCAAATCTAATTTGTTAAGTGTGCAGATTATTTATATGTCTTTACCTTTGAAGACTTATAACTAATAATCTTACACAGTGTAGCACATAAAAAAATAAAATAATAATAAATAAATAGTAATTTAAAAAAAAAAAAAATAATAATAAATAGATGATGATAAAAATAAATAAATAAATAAACAAACAAATTCTAAACGAAGCAATGCACAATATCCACAATAAGAATTCAAATTCTATAGAGTTGGATGGCTGAGTGCAAACAAGAATAAAGAATAGTATCAAAGAAAAATAAATAAATAAATAAATAAATAAATAGAATAAAAAATTCATAATAATAATAATAATAATAATAAATAAAATAAATACAACGCTAAATAAACAAACAAATAAATAATGAACACTACACTGTGTAGGTCAGGGGTGTCCAAACATTTTGTAAAGAGGGCCAGATTTGGCGAGGTGAAAAGGTGTGGGGGCCAACCATTCAGCCTAACATTCTTTGAACCATTAACATTAAATTCAAATAAACTCTTTTTTTTCTTTTATTACTATTTTCTTTTTGAACAACAGAACAAATGATAGGCTAGACATATTGAAAAAACTCAAAACTGTTGTTATGATAACAAAAAAAATCAATTCACTGAGATTTTAGAATTTATTCACCTCAAGACTAAACAAATAAACTTGCCTGCACTTGTTAATGTGAAGGGTGATACTGACTTTTCGACTGCAGTAAATAAGCCAGGTCTGGCTCAAAAACAATGGTTTTGATACGGAAGATGTCACGCAGGTGAGAGTCACCTAGTCTCGTCCTCATGCGGTTCTTGTTAATGTTCATAACTGAGAATGTCTTCTCGCACAAGTATGTCGAGCCAACAAGCTCAGCATTTTCTTAGCAAATGTTCGAATCTCTTGGAACCTGCCTTTGTCCAGCTGGCGGTAAAAGTTGACAAGAGGGAGCTGTTGGTGCCGACTGTGACATTCAGTGTCACACTGCAGCTCAATGAGCTCCAGCTGCAGGTGGCCTGGAGCGTCATTAGGGTTCACGGAGAAAGGTGAGGAAAAAAGCGTGATCTCCTTTTCAATAGCTTTAAAATCCCGAAAGCGCCATCGAAACTTCTCAGCCAGAGATGAGATGTCTGATACATACCTCCTCATTTGTCCACCGATATTGTTTTGTGGAAAACTGATCATTATTTCCTGCAGTGATGGGAAATGTGTTGTATTGGGTTGTGTTTCTGACAGATGCCTTTGGAAAAGTAGCAGTTTGGTCCCAAAGGCTTTGATGAGTTGGCTTACCAGTGCATTTTGCCGATGAAGGCTCGTGTTCAGCACGTTCAGATGTCGTGTTATGTCAACTAAAAATCCAAAATCAGCCAGCCAAACAGGATCAGATAGTTCTGGCATTGGTTGTCCCTTTTTTGCCAAGAATTGTCCGATTTCCTCCCTAAGAGAGTAAAAGCGCTGCAGTGCAGACCCCCGACTGAGCCATCTTACATCATTGTGATACACAACATCTCTGTATTCCACCTGGATGTCGAGTAGAAACTGTTGAAACTGACTGTGGCACAGGGCTTTGGAGCGAATGTAATTAATAGTCTTTATCACCGGTTTCATGACGTGATCACATTTCAAATGTTTGGCACAGAGAACTTGTTGGTGAATAATACAGTGGAGTTTTATAGCTTTTCCTCCTTCTTTGCTGACTTTGTTACAGATTAGGGTTGATAAACCACTTCGCTCGCCAGCCATGGCAGGTGCGCCATCTGTAGTAATCCCAGTAAGTTTATTCCATGGTAGTTTCAAGTCATCTACGGCGGAACAAAGAGAAACAAATAAATCTGTTCCTCTTGTTTGGTCCTTAAGGCTCTGGAGGTCAAGTAACTCTTCACTCATGATCATTTCACTGTCCACTCCTCTCAAAAAAATCAGCAACTGAGCGGTGTCAGATGCATCCGTGCTTTCATCACATGCTAACGAAAAAAAAGTAAAACTCCACTCCTTTTGCCTCCAACTGTCTCTTAATATCAGATGAAATGTCTTCAATTCTCCGTACCACAGTGTTACGAGTTAGGCAAATATTGGCAAACTCTTGCTTCTTCTCAGGACAATTTTTCTCCACCATTTTCATCACGCCTTTAATAAATTCCCCCTCAGTAAAAGATGTGCAGTGCTTGGCAATCAGCGTTACCACCTCGTAGCTCGCCTTTGTGGCATTTTCATTTGACTCACGGGCTCTTGTGAAAAAGTGCTGCTGTGCCGTTAAAACAGCTTCCATTTGCTTCAATTTTTCTTTGCGTTCATTCCCAGCTAGCTCTTCGTAGTGAGCATGTTTCGTCTGGTAGTGCCTCTTGATATTTAATTCTTTGAAAACAGCCACAGTCTCTCGGCAAATTAGAGTATTTTTTCACTGAAATACGAAACAACTGTGTGTGCCTAATTTCCACTTGTCCTGGAAGCAACGGCCCTCACTGTCAAATTTTCTTTTTTTAGTTACAGTCGCCATTTTAAAAATTAACTAAAGGGTCACACAAGGGTCACGTAACGAGAGTGCGGTCACGGGTCTACTGCATCTTCTGGCGAAATACAAAATAGCGTTTTTGTACACGTGTATTTTATACTGTGGTTAACAGTGTTGGCGGGCCACATATTATTGATTTTGTGACAGAGGCTGCGGGTCGGTGAAAATTTGAAACGGGCCGCAATTGGCCCACGGGCCGGACTTTGGACATGCCTGGTGTAGGTGTTGTGGTTCACACCGGTTTTAAGAGTTTAACTAGTCTGCTGCTTCCTCTGCTGAAATAAAGTCCTTCTGGACTCCGTTGTATGTAATGCAAAGCCGAGCTGGATGAAGTATTCCATAGCGATCGCCCTCAATATCACAAAGTTGACGCCGAACCTCATTAAACGCGGCCCGGGCCCGGGCTGTCTGGACTGTGCAGTCAGGGAAAACGGAGATGGTCAAATCCATCACTTTAATCTGCTGGAGCTCTCTCGCACGGCGTAAAATATCAACACAGTCCCTGTGATAATGGAATCTGCACACAATAGCTCGTGGTCGTTCACCAGACTTCGGCTTCGGCTGAAGGGTCCGGTTGGACCGGTCCAAAACCGACTCCTTCTCCAGACTAAACGCCTCTTTTAACAAGGCCGCTACAGCAGCGATAGTACAGGAGTCAGCGCCCTCTGGAACTCAGCTATCCTCACGTTATTGCGCCGTGACCTCGACTCCAAATCCTCACTTTTATTCTCTAATTGAGTCACGGTCGCGACTTTATCACTAGCCTGCTGTGTTCTCATGACCTGCAGGTCATGCTGGATAGTAGACAGCGCATCCCTGAGAGTCTTCTGTTGATTCTCCTGGTGATTCTCCTGGTGCTTCAGATGATCCTGGAACTCCTGGAACTCCTTCCTAAAATCGGCGATGTTGTTCCTCAGTACAGCCAGCAACTCAAGCCTGAATGCGGCGAAGTCAGAGCCACCACTTGGGGACGCGGATGCGACCGCGGGTTCACAGGGGGAAGGGAGCGCGGCTACGGATTCATGAGGAGAAGGAGGTGCGGGCACGGATTCATGGTGAGAGGGAGACACGGCTGCAGGTTCATGGAGGGAGGGAGAGGCGCTCGCGTGCTCTCTAGACCTCAATTTTGTCTGAATGCTACCACCGGTTTTCGAGTTCTTCCCCGACATCTTTAACGAACCACCGAGTTAAAAGTACAAATAAGGAAACAAAGTAGAATAAGTCAAAATATACTATATATATAATATTTTATATATAAATTATATATATATAAAAATATATTACCTAAGAAAGTGCTAATTAATTTCAATTTTTGATCGAAATCAGCTGGAGACTCAAACATCACGTCTTACTCCATCGAACACCTCAAATGCAAATCAATTTATAACATTTTTGACATGGTTTTTCTGGATTTTTTTTTTATTGTTTTTCTGTCTCTCACTGTTCAAATAAACATACCATTAAAATTATAGACTGATCATTTCTCTGTCAGTGGGCAAATGTACAAAATCATCAGGGGATCAAATACTTCTTTCCCTCACTGTATCTGGTGTGTAAATCTGTAAAATCCTTATTTACACAGCACTAGTCCAACAAAGCATAATTAAAACTGTTCACGTGAATTAAAAGCCAATGTAATAATGGCAATTAAGCATGGCATTTGGGGTTTTATTTATGCTACTAACAGAAGCTATGTATTTTCTCCCCAAATTTGGTCCCAAGATAAAAAATAAAGACATCGTTGTATCTGTTGTACCACTTTCAATAAATAACTATGACTTATATTAGTATAGATTGCTATAATCTTGTCTGAGCCATATCATTTTATAAAACTGTGTTAGGTTTTCCCATACAGTAACTGTGGAAATAAAAAAGAGTTCTTGTAACCACAATCTGTTTTTTTTTTAAACATGGATCTGTGTGGTTTCTCAGTGTCTATAATACTGACTTTTCCTATTCTTTTCTTCAATGGATCACTGTGAGCACATCACAATTGTATTATAATAGGTGCAGAGAAAGTAAGCTCTATAAAGCGCTAAGTCAAGGTATTGTTGAAGTATTTTGTTTAATCCTGCGGCAGAACCAGGAAAAGTGAATGTCTTGTTCTGTTATTTTGATGCAATAATCTATACTGAGGAATCCCATGCTTCATTTCTCCAACTGCATTTACAGTTACAGCCACTAATATTTGCACGCTTGGTAAATATGAGGAAAGAAGTCTGTGAAAAATTGTCTTTTTTCTTTTGATCTTTTGTTCATAAAATTTACAAAAATAAGGCTTTCATAGATATCAAACAAAACACAGGTTTACCCAAAAAATATCTTTGTTAAATATATGTGTACCACAATTTTTGGCACCCTTTTAGTCTCTGTCCGCGATTTATTTGAGTTGTTCGATGCTGGGGAAACGGGGGAACCAGGATTGGATTAACGCACTTCCTCGCATGTCGTAGATAAAATGACCTTTATTTTCTTGACAGAAACACATAATAAATGAAAAACTTGTTGAAATGAAACCTTACTATTGAACTTAACGAAAAAAGGCGTATTGTGAATTGGCGTGCAGGAGCGTGGTCCAAAAAGGTGTGCTTCCCAGTTCTCCATTTCCATCCACCTGTTGGAAGGTTAACCCAGGTTATATGCACCTCCCACCTGACACGTGACCCATGGACCAGGAGTAAATGCACCACCAAACCTCACATAAACACAACGCAATCCCAAACAAACTGATCAAAACAGCCAAAGTTCCAACTCCACAAAAAAAGGCAAAATGGCTGTAACATAGTCAATACTTTGTGCTACATCCCTTTACCAAGATAACAGCTGAGTCTTCTCCTATAATGCCTGATGAGGTTGGAGAATACATGGCAAGTAATCTGAGACCATTCCTCCATACAGAATCTCTCCAGATCCTTAAAATTTCGAAGCCTCTTCTAAAGATGATGCACAAGAAAGCCCGCAAACAGTTTGCTGAAGACAAGCAGACTAAGGACATGGATTACTGGAACCATGTCCTGTGGTCTGATGAGACCAAGATAAACTTATTTGGTTCAGATGGTGTCAAGCATGTGTGGCGGCAACCAGGTGAGGAGTACAAAGACAAGTGTGTCTTGCCTACAGTCAAGCATGGTGGTGGGATTGTCATGGTCTGGGGCTGCATGAATGCTGCCGGCACTGGGGAGCTACTGTTCATTGAGGGAACCATGAATGCCAACATGTACTGTGACATACTGAAGCAGAGCATGATCCCCTCCCTTCGGAGACTGGGCCGCAGGACAGTATTCCAGCATGATAATGACCCCAAACACACTAAAGAAGCTGAGGGTGAAGGTGATGGACTGGTCAAGCAAGTGGAAGGTGGAGGAGCACAAAGTCTCTAACATCCACCAGCTTTGTGATGTCGTCATGGAGGAGTGGAAGAGGACTCCAGTGGCAACCTGTGAAGCTCTGGTGAACTCCATGCCCAAGAGGGTTAAGGCAGTTCCTGAAAATAATGGTGGCCACACAAAATATTGACACTTTGGGCCCAATTTGGACATTTTCACTTAGGGGTGTACTCACTTTTGTTGCCAGCGGTTTAGACATTAATGGCTGTGTGTTGAGTTATTTTGAGGGGACAGCAAATTTACACTGTTACACAAGCTGTACACTTACTACTTTACATTGTAGCAAAGTGTCATATCTTCAGTGTTGTCACATGAAAAGATATCATCAAATATTTACAAAAATGTGAGGGGTGTACTCATTTGTGAGATACGGTATATATATATCCATGAGAGTGTTGTGGATAAAATCAACCTTTCTAGCCCAAGTCAAAAACTTCAAAGACAGGGAGCTTAGATGTCAAAAATAATCAACTTTTGTTATTGTGTGACAAAGTGTGACTGTCTGCAGAGAGTCCAACTTGTACATACACAAACATGTCTTAATATACTTCCCAAAACAGTAAACATAATTCCTAGGTGTGGCATTCAACATTTCTTTTTAGAACCGACCAATCTCCACTGCTTTAACTAATTATTCATATCCATAGGATACCTTATCTTTGTGGCGCATGCGTAGTCAGTTGTATATTCTTTAAAAGTTTTACCAGACCTGGGTTTGTTTACCATGTCACATATTTCATCCTATAGCCGCATCTTGGTACCTTTCTGTTGACTTCTTATCTTTTCTTTTGACACTGATTTACAAGCTTAAGAGGCTTTCTTTAGAAACCCAGTTCTGGAATGTGTCTAAACTACTGTCATAATGTGAAATTGCATTTAGATAAACACAAGCTCTGGTTTTACTACCACAGAATAAGTTTGCTATAGACAAAACCCAAAACCTCTAATTTACACATTTAGAGGTGAAACTGAGTTTAAACAAACACAGGTTCTTACTTTACACACTTAGAAGACCACATGTTGGAAGTGTCTTATAGTTTTAGTGTTACGACACGGCGAGATCAGCATGGCCACACGCTACGTGTAGTCCCGCCCAGGGACGAGGCGGATAGGGACTACACTTCCCAGTCTCGGCCCGTGCTCGAGTTTGCCGGAGTTCTGATGACGAACACCTGTAGCGTCTTAAGCTATCTAAGGACCTCCGAAGCTTCGCCCGGCCCAAAGTATACGCTCAGTAGTCTTAACTTGCTCTGTTGGTTACCTAGCTCCTATTCTACCGAGACTTTCCAAAGACTAGATATCGTGCAGAGAATCTGTTTACTAGCATGCCTGCACTTCTGTTTCTTAGCTTATCTGTTGCTTGAGATTCCGTGCTTCTCGCAGCCATCCTTTCTCTGTCTGCCTGCGCTTGTCTCCGTCTACGTGACCGTTACATTTAGATTTGCCACAGAAAGTAATTAGGCCCACTGTTTAGTAAGACACATAATTCTTCTAACTCAATCCACACTCAAAATATTACTTGATCAACCAATATTCTATGGAGTTAGATTATGCTTCTAACTATTGATTATACGTATAGATTATGCTCTTTAACCCATACTGATTGTTTAATTATACTTTAAGGAGTAATTCTAAATGTAGGATACATATTGAATACATTTCATTAATATATCCAGAAGTGATCACATGTCCTAGCTGTTTTTTATACATATTTTTGATATATTTCCTATAAGAGCAGAGTAATCTGTCGTGGAGTTTTCTATGAGCAGAGGACAAACTTTAAACGTTAATATTGAAGTTGATCATGTTCATTTAATCGTGGGCAGTCAAAATCGTAATCGCGATCGATATTCGATTAATTGTGCAGCCCTGTTAATCACACGTAAGTGAAACCCTATGGCAGTTTTGTTTAGTTGTATTTGTAGTACAGTGCTCTCCACGAATTACATTTACATTCATTCACTTGGCAGACGCTTTTATCCTAAGCGACTTACAAATAAGCAAAACGATATATCAAGCAGGGAACAATACAAGTAGTGCTACTATACAAGATCCAATAATTGAATACCAGAGGAAGCAAAGTGCACAGAGTAGAGGTGTAAGTGCGTTGTGTGTGGTTTTTTTTTTTTTTCTCTAGGAGTTGGTTAGGTGTTCACGGAGTTTGGCACTGTTGGTAAAAAATATGAGCAAAGGCTGCTGGAAAATGGTCTTTATTGTTTAAACTTTAGTTAAAAAAAAAAAAAAAAAATTCACAAACCTAAATCAAGCGTTTCCTGCACTACAACCAATCACCATAGAGCGGCACCGAAATGACGTCATTTTCTAGTGCCAAAATCCGGAAACGGAGTTAGGATTTTAGCCCTCTAGCGGCCAGCTTCGCGTCGTGCTCCAGCGCTTTGCGCGAGGAGAATTCGTGACATTAGCATGATGCTAAATGGCACTACAGAGGTTGTCGGGGACATCATCACGCCGAACGAGAAAAAACTTTATGCTACAAAGTGGATTTAATTCAAACTTCTTTATTGTAAATTCCTCAGCAATAATAATCGGGAGTAGGAACTGTTCGGTCTGTAAACATACAGAACACTGCCTTCACTAACTGTAATTCCTTACTAACTGTAATTCACGCCATTTAAACTCACGGTTGCCAGATTTCACTAGAAAAGTCAACATCAGTTGCCCTGTTTCGATTTATCCCCTCAGTGACCCTGAGCAGAGAGCTTACATTTAACTGTTTAAGACAGACCTCCTGATTAAGGCTTCAACAAAAAAGATTGTGTGTTATATTGTGGCATGAGAAAATTGAATAAATGTGAAAGTGCAATAAAAATATGTTGTCATTGAAATCAATTAATAATCGTGATAAATAATAGAGATATCAATATTGATTAAAATAATCAGGATGATCATTTTGGCCATAATCGTGCAGCCCTACACGCTGATAGCAAAAACCTATGACATAAAATTCTAAATTTGTGATGATTCAAGCTTGCGATGATTCAAACTTGTGATGATTCAGTGGGGAGGCCATTGTTGTCCAGAGCACCTGAGAAGACACACACACAGACCAACCAGGAGACCAAATTGCAGTGGAAATTAGCAAGTAAACACTTGCAGACCTCTGAAGTTCCTCTGAAGGTAAATAAAAAAGGCTTATTACAGAAAGATGGTTAATACAGGATAGAATAAATCAGGATAGATTAATGAGAGCCATGATGTTGTTTGAGGAAGTTCAAAAAGGCTTTATTTCAGGGTCTTAGAAGATGAACCTTGAACAGAAGAATATGTTTCTCTGTATAATTCTCTGATAAACATTCTGTCCTGATCTCCGTGACATGACATGACACCCAGTAGTATAAGCGGTATAGAAAATGGATGGATATACATTTTCCATCCATCCATCCACCTTCAAGGCGCTAGCTTTCAGGGTCACGGGGAACCTGGAGCCTATCCCAGGGATCGGGCGCATCGGGCATAAGGCGGGGTACACCCTGGACAGGGTGCCAGTCCATCGCAGGGCACGGATATACTTTTTATATTTCTCAGTCAATCATTACAGTCTGTTATGAACTTGGGAATTTCTGTAATATGCACTGAAAAGTTCAAAGTGTACGGCACAGCATTATTTTGTCATAGGTTGATATAATCATACATGAGTAAATGTTAAATGTGCACTTATATAGCGCTTTTATCCAAAGCGCTTTACACTGTGTCTCATTCACCCATTCACACACACAAATGGTAGCAGATAACTTGCCATCAGGAGCAACTTGGGGTTCAGTGTCTTGCCCAAGGATACTTCGGCATGTGGAGTCACCCGGGCCGGGAATCGAACCACCAACCCTACAATTAGTGGACAACCCGCTCTACCAACTGCGCCATGGTAAACGTGCACTTATATAGTGCTTTTTATCCAAAGCGCTTTACACTGTGTCTCATTCACCCATTCACACACACTCACACACCAACGGTAGCAGAGCTGCCATGCAAGGCGCTAGCTTGCCATCGGGAGCAACTTGGGGTTCAGTGTTTTGTCCAAGGACACTTCGGCATGTGGAGTCACCCGGGCCGGCAATCGAACCGCCAATTCTACGATTAGTGGACAACCCACTCTACCAACTGTGCCACAGACCAACCAGGAGACCAAATGTGCCTACATACATAAACATCAAAAGAAAAACAGACTGCAGTTCAATCAAAATGTTCCAGATTATGGGTTTACCATATTGTAGTGTTACAACCTGGAACCTGGAACTGACTTTTATATTAAAGTGGGGGATCAGTACACACTAAAATAATACGGAATACAAGAAAAATACAATTTGTTCAAATTATTTACAAAAACAACAACAAAAACATTACAGTTGTTATTTCATAAGTATTCATCCCCACTGTTGTGAAAGCCCGAAGTTCGTTGGAAAGACAAAAGGCCACAGCTTCACATTTTTAGTTTGCTCATGAAGAGTTATATATTAGCACATTTTGTCATAATTGATGGCCTAAAGTTTTTTGTCCTGCTAGAGGAATAACAGAGACCCAGTGGGCGGTATGTTTGCCATTACTGGCCTAAACGTTCACTGTTTCTCCTAAAAAATATGTCACTATTTTCCGATACACGTTAATATGCACCAAGACTTTGGGATTGAAGGATGTCACAGGCACAGGTTACTCTGATTGGATAAATCCACGCGAGCTCATTGAATATTCATGAATTTGTCCAGCGCCCCCAGCTGCCCAGTCTCCTGAATGTAAATGCTTCAAGGCCAGTGCGTGCGCGTAACGGTTCCTGACCAGTTTTAACGGCTCTGAGAAGCGTTAAAGGATCAGAGAGCTATCAAAAGGAACCACATAGCAGGTGTATGTGTTCGTATGTAAGAAATATTTCACACGTGATCATGTAGCTCTTAGAAATTACTTTGGGTCTGTTTTTGTTTGAATATTTAGGCTACGGCCAGGTTGCTTGACAACTCTAACGGTCAATTTTGATAACATTAATGCTATAGCTTATTATTGTTAGTGATTTTCAGCTGTTACTGAAGATGAATGTGTTAGCTATCCACCTACTATCTAGTTAGTGCTAGAGAGTAATTGTTACATTCAACTCCCATCTGGCTACAAATCTTTTTAGCTGGTATGGAAGTCAGTGATCCAACTTCTGTCACCTTGATCAACCCCACCTACTTCCCTGGCAAGTTGTGGCATTTGGTGAACGATCCACAGATTCACTCAATCTGATGGGACGCCAGTGGGGAATCAATACTCGTCCATCAGCAATCCTTTGAAGCTGAAGTGCTATCGTCCCAAAGCAGGCAGGTGACCGAGAACTTCAGAACGATGGACTTCCACAGTTTTGTTCGCCAGCTGAACTTGTACGGCTTCAGGAAAGAACGCTCAGGCCGTGACATCTCAGAGAAACAAACCAACATCTCTCCCATTAACACCCAACTGCACCGCTTTTACAACCCATCTTTCAAACGGGATAAGCCTGAGCTTCTGCTCAACATACAGTGACGCACACCTGTCAACAAGGCCAAGCTCGCGGGGATAAAGGTCACCAGCCGGATGCCAAAACTTTTCCATCATGAGATGCTAAATTCGACACAGGAATCCTTTTCCTTAATGAAAACAGGTTGGTAGTGTTTCAACAAGCAGATAAAAAGAATGGACAGAATATATTTATTCATTCATTTCAGTAACAACTTTAACCTAGTCAGGTTCATGACGGATCCCGGGCCTATCCCAAGAAAACTGGGCACCCTGAATGGGACGCCAGTCCATTGCAGAGCACCGTGCGCACACACACATTCACACACTCGTTCACACATAGTGCCAATTTACCATAAACACTCCACTTATAACCTGGACCCTGGAAGAAACCTACCTCAACCCTAGTACACAGGTTTCTCCGCCACTGTGCGAATTCTTTAAATCTGGAAACATTTTAGCCCATGTCATTTGAAAGACTGGATAGAGAAATCCATTAGCCTTAAAAAAAACAAAAAGATTATGCATATATAGGAATGCGTAGAAAAAAAGAGAAAATAGACAAATATAATGAGAAAGGGTACGTCATTTTTCTAGTACAGTGCCAGCTAGATCATTTTGTGTCCTCTGTCATCATCTGTAGTTTTAGTTTATTAATACTTGACTCGTCTCTATCTGTTCAGGTTCAACCTTGCTTGGACATCAGGGAACCCCTTACCACCATCCCTCTAATGGCCTTCTGCAGGAGAAGAGGAGCAACACACCACAGCACAATGTTTTACACATCAGGTAATGATTTATTACATTTGTCCATTTTGTACATTTTATAATAGTTGTGAGCTCAGCCTTAATTAGTATAAGAATTAGATTTTCACGCTACTTTAGTAAATACAGTAGTAGAGTGCATTATTCTGACATGTAGTTTAATTGTATGCAATTTAGGATGGAGCTAAGTTCACTGTTTCACAATTTCAGTGTTGGTCTATCTATCTATCTATCTATCTATCTATCTATCTATCTATCTATCTATCTATCTATCTATCTATCTATCTATCTATATATCTTTCTTTCTATCTACTTATCTGTCTGTCTGTCTGTCTGTCTGTATATCTATCTATCTATCTATCTATCTATCTATCTATCTATCTATCTATCTATCTATCTATCTATCTATCTATCTATCTGTCAGTCTATCTATCTGTCTGTATATCTATCTATCTATCTATCTGTCTGTCTGTCTGTCTGTCTGTCTGTCTGTCTGTCTGTCTATCTATCTATCTATCTATCTATCTATCTATCTATCTATCTATCTTTTGTCCCAAATATCCACTTTTAACAGATATAAATGAAGATAACTGATATCAGTCAATGTAATTCTATGTTTTGATATTAAACCTTTAGTGCAAAATTCAGATATTCAGTCTTCTAATGAGTCATTCTAACAGCTCTTATATATTTAATGCCTGAACAACGTCGTTCTAAAGTTAGAAGAGAAAATAAGTGCTGTAAAAAAAGCACACACCATACCAGATTTAAATATCTATTAACAGCTAATAAAATCTATCTAGCAGCTAATATTTCACTTGAATGTGTCCCCTTTCACCAACTCAAACTTCTCAGCATAAAATTAAAAAGGGCTGTGGGAGTGTACAGGAGTGGGGTATCAACACCATTACAGTCCATTGTCAGAACATGATTGTCCTTCCTGTCATTAGTCTGTACCTATAAGCAGGATGTCCCACAATGCCTTGCATAAACATATTTTTAACATTAATTGAGTGATTATTAACCCGTGGTGCTTGGCTATGCGATGGGCTTAAAAAAACATATGCTGTTGCTTTATGCAGCAGATGCAGGCACAGCTTAATGCATTGTTATTGTTTTTATATGGCTTATTCATGGTTTATCATCTTACATTTCAACATGTTTTTTAATACAATTAGCAAAGCATGAACATAAACTGTGTGCAGAGGGGCTGCAGGAGCTGTAATATCGTTCCTGAATAATCTGTCTTAGTGATGTGTTGTTTATGTCTTACCAAGAAATGACTCGTTTATTAACCTTCAATGTTTCCCACCTCCAGTGTATCAGCGATGTAGCCCAGACGTCTTGGATTCAACACTGCCCAGCTTTCAAGAACCAGCTGCTTCCTACTCTCCTACTGGCTATTACCCAGTAAGAACTGAGAAACCTTTTTAAGTTTATGTACTGTTCTGATCACTAAAAATGGCTAGTGTCGTTATTTTAGCCAGTGTAGGCATGTTTGGAGCGGTTGTGCTGCACGCCGGGACGAACGACACCAGGCTACGGCAGACGGAGGTTCTGAAGAGGGACTTCTCTAGCCTGATCGAGACGGTGCAAGGCAGATCACCCACAGCGAGGATCATCGTCTCTGGACCTCTGCCCACATTCAGACGTGGAGCAGAAAAGTTCAGTAGACTTCTCGCTTTAAATGAATGGTTAGTCTCTTGGTGTAATGAGCAGAATCTAGCGTTTGTTAATAACTGGAATCTGTTTTGGGAGCGCCCTAGGTTGTTTCGTCCTGATGGCCTGCACCCCAGCAGCGTTTGAGCGGAACTGCTGTCCGAGAACATCTCCAAGGCGCTTCACTCCAAGTGACTGTCTACCGTAAGTACATCTTCTGACAATAACAGTCAGTTTAATCAATGTTCATTTAATAGTCAATCACCAGTAATAAATACTATAGAGACTGTGTTTGTTCCCCGAGCTATACAAATAAATAGGAAATCTCGTAACCTTCGTAACCTAATTAACATAAAATTAAATCATATTGAATGCACAGCCAGCATTTTTGATCTGAAGCTAGGACTATTAAACGTTAGATCTCTTGTGTCTAAGGCTCTTATTATCAACGACATCATTACTGACCAGGAATGTAATTTAATGTGTTTAACAGAAACTTGGGTTAAACCAGATGAGTACATAGCATTAAATGAGGCCAGTCCTCCTGGATACAGTTATGTACATCAGCCTCATTCAACTGGTAGAGGAGGAGGTATTGGTCTTATCCATAGTGAAAATCTAGTCGTCACACAAAAATATAGTCATAAGTTTAATTCCTTCGAAATTCTTTATACCAGTGTAAATTACGTAGCCAAAAAAAATAAGTCAATTCCTCTAATTATTATTTACAGACCCCCAGGGCCATATACTGAATTTCTTAGTGAATTTGCAGACTTTGTATCAAACCTGGTTGTGTCTGTAAATAAAGCATTAATCGTCGGAGATTTTAATATTCATTTTGATAGCCTGGAGGACCCTCTGAGAACAGCGGTCGTGTCCATCTTAGATTCAGTAGGGATTAATCAGAACGTAATCGGGCCTACTCATAGTGGTGGTCACACTCTTGACCTCATACTAACATATGGACTAAGTATAGAAAATATTGAAATTATTCCACAGTCTGAAGTTATCTCAGACCACCATATTATCTCATTCATAATCCGTATGGATTATAATATCTCCACCTCGCCTCGCTACCGCGTAAAACGCACATTCACATCAGCTACTGCACCGAGCTTCATAAATAACCTACCAGAGACATCAATTAGATTTGGATCAGCGCCTGATCCAGTAGAACTCGATCAGGCAACTGAAAGTTTGGAGTCATGGTTCATGCATTCGTCACCTCTAGATTAGATTACTGTAATGCCTTACTGTCTGGATGTTCCAGTAGGAATATAAATAAACTCCAGTTAGTCCAGAATGCAGCTGCTAGAGTCCTTACTAGAACTAGAAGATACGACCATATCACCCCGATCTTATCCGCACTGCATTGGCTCCCTGTAAAATTTCGCATTAAGTTTAAAATACTTTTATTAACCTATAAAGCACTACACGGTCTGGCACCACAATATCTAAGCGACCTTCTGGTTTTATATGATCCGCCACGCCTACTCAGATCAAAAGATGCAGGCTATTTGATATTACCTAGAATAGTGAAGTCTACAGCAGGGGGAAGAGCCTTCGCTTATAGAGCCCCACAGTTATGGAACAGTCTTCCTATTAGTGTTCGGGACTCAGACACCGTTCTCAGTGTTTAAATCTAGGCTTAAAACGCGTATTTGTTTACTCAAGCTTACCCTGACTAAATTATATCGCGCTACTTCACAATCCTAATGGTTTTTTTCCTCTCTCTCTCTTTTGCCGAGGCCAACGAATTTATGGAGATATTGGAGATCCAGATCCCCTCAGCCTCTGGATGAGCCCAAATCTTCTGCTGGGACTACGGCTGCTCCTAAGGCCATACTTCTCATTTTTCACATTATCTGTGTTAACTTCACATTCTGTGTTACCCAGATGAGGATGGGTTTCCCTTCTGAGTCGGGTTCCTCTCAAGGTTTCTTCCTCAAAAAACATCTTATGGAATTTATCCCAACTGAGCAAGCCACTGAGTGGCGATGGTGGCAAGGAAAAACTCCCTTTGTTTTATACCTGTTTGTCTCTGTTTATCTGTTCCTGTTTGTCTCTCTTTATCTGTTTCTGACTGTTTATACCTGTTTTTTATTTCTGTAAAGCTGCTTTGAGACAATGACTATTGTAAAAAGCGCTATACAAATAAAATTGAATTGAATTGAATTGAATGTTAAGGTTTGATGGTACATGGTGCAGTATGAAGGGAATGCTGGGTCAAACAGTTAAAAGTAAATCCTTGATGTGTAAATAAAATTAATATGAATTTTCCCACTCATTCCTCAGGACTACTCGGTCGGATACGCTGATCTGATTGATCAGGATCCATTCTGGAATGCAGGTGATGTTCCAGAGTCCAGGACGAGTGACCCAGAGAAAGAGGAAGAGGAACTGGACGCTATATTAAACCTGGCATCGGAGATGCAGGCCAGATAAGATGATTTCCCATCAAGAACAGTGTTTATCTGTGCTTACAGTGTAGTGAATGAATGAATGCCTTTATTGTCACTATGCACATGCACAGTGAAATTATATACATAGAATGAATAAGATAAAAAAAAATTAAAAAAAATATATATATATACATTCACATACATTTAAACATATATATATATATATATATATATATATATATATATATATATATATATATATATATATATATATATATACATATATATATATATACATATATATATACACACATACACACATACATACATGCGCATACACACACACACACACACACATACATACATACATATACACATATTCATACGCATATACAAAAACGCACATACAAAATTTAATAAAATAGATATATACTGCACCACAAAATAAAAAAATTGTACTGTGTAAGTGTATGTATTTGTATTAATATTTATATGTTCTTTTGGGGAAAAAAATATTCTTGAGCCTGTTTGCCCTTGTTCTGATGCACCTGTAACGTCTCCCTGAGGACAACAGATTAAACAGGTCAGAGCAAGGGTGAGCGCTTAATGATCGTTTTCTCTCTGCTTGGGCAACGGGTGGTGTAAATGTCCATCAGGGGAGGGGGAGAGGCCACCAATTGTCTTCTGTGCTGTCCCCTATTATCCTTTTGAAGCCTCTCCCTGTCTACCGCGGTGCAGCTACCGTACCATACCGTAATACACTATGTTCGGGCAGGCTCTGGAGACGAGCCGGTGAAGTTCAGCCGCGCGCGGGGTTCAGATTGTACTTCCGAGAACCCTCAGGAAGTGTAGCCGCTTTTGAGCCTCTTAATAACCGCTGTCTGTCCAGGAGATGTCAGCGGAGATAAGGACACCAAGAAACCGGAAGGTGTGGACCCTTTCACACACTCATCGTTTATGAACAGGGGGGTTAGCTCAGTTTTGTGCTTCCTGAAGTCAACAAGGATCTCCTTGGTTTTATTAGTGTTCAGAGCCAGATTGTTCTCTGAACACCAGGCTACCAAGTTCAGGACCCCCTCTCTGTTGGCTACCTCATTTCCCTTTCCCTCATTTACCTCATTTTGAGTCTGACCACCGTGGTGTCGTCAGCAAACTTGACAATAACGTTGTTATTGTGGACCAGTACTGCAATGTAGGTGTAGGGACAGTACAAAGAAAAAAAAAAAAAAAAAAAAAAAAAAAAAAAAAAAAAAAAAAAAAAAAAAAAAAAAAAAAAAAAAGGGGGCGGGGAAAAGCCCCGGGGGGGGCCCCCGGCCCCGGTGGGTGAAGGAAAAGAGGGTGGCGTCTCCCTCCCCCCCCCCCTTTCGAAAACGGTTTTTAAGGAAGGCCCCCCCCGACACTGTGAGGGGGGCAAGAGTGGCCAATTTTGTGAAGAGAATATCTGGAATGATTGTATTAAAAGCCGAACTATAATCCATGAAAAGCATCCAGACATAGCTCTGTTGGTGCTCTAGATGTCTCAACAAGGAGTGGAGAGCTACGGCGATTGCATCCTCTGTGGATCTGTTCGCGCCATATGAAACTGGAAAGGATCGAAGTCTGGGGGGAGGTAGTCCTTGATGTGCTGAAGGACCAATCTCTCAAAGCACTTCATGATAACGGGAGGGCCAAAAAAAAAAAAAATATTAGACTAGTGGTGGGAGACTTCTTTGGCACAGGAATGATTGTGGCTGATTTTAGGCAGGGCGGGATAATTGCTTTGGCCTGGGAGAGATTGAATATCCTGGTAAAGATGTGGGCAAGCTGGTGGGCACACGATCTAAGCACTTTGCCTGGTACTTCGTCTGGGCCAGCAGCCTTCCTGGGGTTCACTGTCAGAAACATCCGTCTAACTTCTTGTTCACTCACAGTAAGTAGAGTGGAGCAGAAACCAGGAGGGGATGGAGGCAAGACTGGAGCAGATGACTGCTGTTGTTGAGATGTTTCAAAGCAAGCAAAGAAGCAATTCTCTCTTCTGATGGCTCTTCTGCCAGCCTCGCACTCAGGTCTCCAGTTGTTTCATCACGGCCTCTGTAGTTTGTGATGTCTTGTATGCCTCCCGTTTAGGTGGGACTCTATGCTCCTCTCATGGTCCGCCTTAGGTCTTTAATACCACCTTTCTGGTTGGCACGAGCGGCTCTATAAAGAGCTTTATTACCAGACCTGAAGGCAGCGTCACGGGCTCTGAGGAGTCTGTGGTCCTGGTTGGTCATCCAAGGTTTCTGGTTAGGGAAAACCCGGATGTTTTTGACCACCGGGTACTCCGGTTTCCTCCCCCAGTCCAAAGACATGCATGGTAGGCTGATTGGCATGTCTAAAGTGTCCGTAGTGTATGAATGGGTGTGTGAGTGTGTATGTGATTGTACCCTGCGATGGACTGGCTCCCTGTCCAGGGTGTACCCCGCCTTGTGCCCGATGCTCCCTGGGATAGGCTCCAGGTTCCCCATGACCCTGCAGAAGGACTAAGCGGTTGAAGATGGATGGATGGATGGATGGATGGACCACACACTGCTAAGTCTTGTTTTTTAATACTCAACTTTAGTGATGCACCAAAATTTTTGGCCTGTTAATCAGGATTTTTTCATTCCTTAACCTGTTTATTAGCATAATTCATGCAATTTTGATTTGACTTTCAGGAAAACTGAATTAGGGATGGAAAAACTGACACCATAGTGTAACCGTAAAATGTTTGCAGTGTAAATCAGTGTAGCCACCATTGTTAATTCATATCATTCATTATATTCATTCCTTATTTCTTGATTTAAAATAATCAGCACATGACTGAACAAAACTTTTTTTTTTTTTGTCATGAATTAGCAATCAGAAGCTCATAGACTGTGAGGTAATGGATTTGAGTTCATGGGTGCATCTCAATCAGCTCCATAGTTCAGTAGTCAGGACACTGATCAGGGAGTGGACCTTTTGAAGGGCTGTCTCAATTGCGAAATCCTACCCGTGTGCACTGGGATGTTCGCACCCTAAAAAAATCCCACAATGCACCACACAATCCAAGGAGCATGTTCGCTATTTTCCCTTACTGAAAATGACGCCATGTTGTCAGAAACCTCTCAGATCGAAAAATGTCAGCATTGTGAACGTTTCACGACTACGCTCTCGGCTCGCTCTCTTCTCATCCGAAGTAATATATATATATATCTCATGCGACGCGCTTAATTGCCACATCACCTGATCATGGCAGGCCTATAAGTAGAGGCATGATTTTACACAAGCTTCAGATACTGGTCACACATACAAGGCGCTCCTATACAGTTGTGCTAAGTGCAATGTCTCATTTTCCCTGAGTCAGGCCTAGGTCCAAAAAGGTCTATGATAATTATTGACACACACGCACACACACACACACACACACACACACACACATATATATGTGTGTGTGAGAGAGAGAGACGTTTTGCATTTCTAGTGTAGGTAGATCTCTTTCACAGGTCATGTTCAAAGTAGTTTGCAAGTCAAAAAAAAACAGAGGTGATACGATCAATGTTTCATCACGCATTCAATTAGACAACGGTGTCATCGATTTAAATTCTTTTCTGACCATACTCGAAAATGTAATTCAGAGAAAACATGAAATTTTTACAGATGATACCCTTGAAATAGTTGTCCAGATCGTCCGTCCACCTCGGGGCGGTGGAATTATAAGGAAAATAGGCCATATAATCAATTCAGAAACCATGCGGAAGAAAATTAAGCATCCATACATTTTTCACAACAGAGACAATATGTGTTTCGCCTTGTGTGTCACCCAACTTTTGAATCGTGAAAAAAACGATTTTGAAACAGAACAAATCACTAGACAATTACAACACGATGTGTGATTATCCATAAACACCGCAGTCAGGTTGGCTGATGTATCGAGATTTGAAAGTCATTTGAATTGTAAAATCGTAATCTTACATTGTTCTGTCAGCAAAGCTGGTTACTCTTTCTTTCAAACTAGCAAGACTCCCCATGAAAAAATTATTTGCTTGTTTTTGCATGACAACCACTATTATGGAGTAAAAAGTATCACCGGACTTTTAGGAACGAGTCATGTATGTCATTTCAGTCAGTCACTGTACTGTTTGATGTTATTTGGAAACATAAATGCGAATATAGCTGCAACGTTTGTCATGACCCCGAATGTCACAAACACACAAATAATGTAATTAAATGCCCAGAGTGTCAGAGATTGTGTAGATCTCAATACTGTTTCAAGAGACATAAAACGAAGATTCAGTCGAGCAAAGGAGAATATTCCATGTGTGAAATGGGGCTCTACTGCAGTAAATGTAAACATGTGATAAGAGATAAACCTTCTAATCGCCAGAAACATGAGTGCACACATCCAAAATGCATGCTCTGTGGTCAAAAACTCGACGAGGATATCGAGCATAGATGTTTTATACAGCAGGCTAGGAAAGAACGCGAAAATATGGATTATGTATTTTACGATTTCGAGACTAGGCAGGAAACAGGAACTAATGTAGCCAATTTCATATGCTGTATTGATTTTAAGGGAGAGGAGTAAGTGGCTGAAGGGGATGATTGTGTCAGTGACTTCTTTAAAAAGTTTCGTTGCAATACATACCACAGTTACACGTTAATCGTGCATAACGCTAGAGGGTTCGATTCATACCTTTTGTTAAACCCTTTAGTGAAAGAAGGAATCACACCCGAAGTCATAGCGCAAGGTGGTAAAATTTTGTGCTTCATCGATATCACATTTCACCAGTCCTACATTGATAGTCTATCGTTCTTGCCCATGAAATTTTTCGGAAAGCAAGAAAGGTTATTTTCCCCATTTCTGGAACACTGTAGAGCATCAGAATTATGTAGGACCGTATCCTGACTCTAAGTTTTATGGTGTAGATGGCATGATGCCTAAGCATAGAGAAGATTTCTTTAAGTGGTACAGAACGGTTTCTGACAAAGTTTTTGATTTCAAGAAAGAGATGGCAGAATACTGTGTGAACAACATAGAGATTTTGAGAAAGGGGTGTATAGCTTTCAGAGAAGAAATTCTGGAATGTATAAAGGTCAATCCTTTTAAATGCATAACGATCGCTTCTGTGTGCATGATGCTCTTTTCAGCGGTCGAACAAATGCGTTACATTTGCATTATGCAGCTCAACCCGGTAAGAGAACCGATTATTTAGATATAAAGACATATCCGATTGATCACCCTATCATCATTTATCGTGAAATATTACTTCGGTATCGTCAGAGCAAAAGTATTACCGCATAGGGGTCTGTGGGCACCTGTTCTACCGTTTCGTGTAAAAAGCAAACTCCTCTTTCCTCTTTGTAGAACATGCACCAAACATCAGCTAAAACAATGCAATCATATGGATCAGGAGAGAGCCTTATGGGAACATGGGCATCTATCGAAATTGAGAAAACTATCCAAAAAGGTTACAAAATTCTAAAAGTGTTTGAAGTGTGACACTTTCATAAAAGGTCTGATGAGCTTTTTACGAGATATATTAAGACCAAACAGGAAAGTTCAGGTTATCCGTCCAGGGTCGTTGATGAATCCTCTAAACGTGAGTACATTTGCAAATATAAGGAGAACGAAGGTATCACGTTGGATCTGAATTTTATCACCGTTAATGCCAAAAGATCTGTGGCACTAAACTCGTTGTGGACTATGTGTCAAAGACCTGACAGCTCAAACACGACCTTAACTTGCGATCCTACCAAGGTTTTACAGTTCATATTTTCACAGATGAAAAGGTTCAGGGTTGTGTATGATAAACGTGTTCTATTACCCGATTTTACAACTCTCCCTTACGGCTATTAAGACTATTCGTGTATATATGTGTATATAGTTTCTGTTGATGTGTTTTCTAATGGAAAATATGAATGTGGCAGCTTTTGATGTTAGGATGCAACTTCCCTTTTCATGTTTAGTATGTGGACCGAGTAATAGCGGAAAATCTTATTTTATCAAAATGTTGTTGGAAAACTGTAAAGAGGTGATGTCAGTAGAACCCAAAAACATTGTCTGGTGTTATACATGTTGGCTGTCATGACACGGCCACTGGGGGCCACTGTGGCGCAGTTGCGATTAGGCTGATCACCTGCCCTATTTAAGGACCTGTGTTTCCCGAGCGCATCGCTCGTGATTATGTTTATGATTATGTTTATGTTGATGTAGATATATGTATATACTTGAATATGTGTTGTAGTTAAATACGGAAGTAATTTGAGTTAAACGTTATGCTTTACGTTCAGTGCTTTGAATGAAGAGTGTGCCCTGTCTCTTCAAAGCATCGATCTGCGCCTATGCCCGTGTCCCGTCTGCCTCCGTCTACACCAAGGTCACGTATATTGTAACAGAAATCACGAGCCACCCAAGGGCGTAGCAGATCATGAGGCGATCCAACCGCCGCACCAGAAAGGCTGCGGGAGTACGGCAAGGACGCGGAACTCGCGACTCACCAACCGGTATCCCCGCCCTGGATTCAGTGCAGTTTCAACAGTGGTTTAGGGAAGAAATCCCGGACCGATACTCTGGTCGTTACGGCGATCTGGAGTTCTTCATCCGTGACTGTCAGAGCTATTTCTCCAGCCTGAGCGAACCGAAACCGAGGGACAGTTTATACGGTTCATCACCTCTCGCTTTTGCGATCCGTCTCGCGCATGGGCACAGCGAGTCACATCAACGAGACCCGGAGTGCTGGAGAATGTTAAACAGTTCACAGACTTATTCTTTGAGGAATTTGGAGAGCGTGGAACTAAGTATGACCTGGATAAAGTGCTCGGGGATGTGATTTGCCCAGCTGATGCTGGACCTCTTTTCCACAAGCACTACGCGCATGTGAGACATCAAAAGGAGGTAAACACGAACACCACAGCACAGCCGGCTAAGTCTGAATAGCCCATCACCTCTCCGAGCCCTACCACCTCTCCAGTCCTCATCACGTCTCCCTTCCTCGTCGCGTCTCCAGTCCCTGCCACATCTCCAGCTCGCACAAGGACTCGGATCACAGCCACGCCTACGAGTCCAGTCACTGCCATGCCAAGGAGGAAGGATGATGGCAAGCAGAGAAGGGAAAGGACTGACAAAATGTGCGAGATGCAGCTAGAACTGGAGAGTTTGTGCCACCGACTGTCTGTAGCCGAGGCACAGCTGCAGACAGCACAGGTGTCGCTGCACGAGGAGACTCTCCGTAAACAAGTTGTCGATTCCCTGCTGTGTCACCTAGATGAAGAGCACAAACAGCTGAGTGACCAACTGAAGGAGGAGAGAGAGAGATGAAAAAGCGTGGAGAAGCGGCTCCACTGCCTACAAGTGATAACGGCCGAAAAGGATGAAAAGCTGGACCAAGGAAGATGGAGGCGGAGCTCAAGGATGAACGAAAGTTAAGAGCACAAGCGGAAGCAGCACAGAAAAAGCTGGAGATGGAACTTTCTGAGCAAGAAGCACGATTCATCCTCAAGGTAGAAGCTCACAACCTAACACGTGGACAGCTAAAACAGGCCGAGACTCAGCTCGGGGACCAGATGCGTGAGATGGAGAAACTCCGAGGGGCAAGAGATGCAGCATTGAGCAGCGCCAACGAGAAAGAACGCACAGTCAAAGGTCTGGCAGCCGATAGAGAACAACTGTTGAGGGATCTGTCTGCAGCCAATCACCGTCTGAAGCAGTTACTGCAGGACAGAGACACCCTTCATGAGGAGGTAACCAGGGGTCACTCCCTGATAGCATCCCTCCAAGAAGAGAAACAAGAGCTGCAGGCGTGCATGTCACAACTGACAGACAGACTTGCAAGCAAACAGAAGGACTTTGAGCTCGTGATGGATCGAGTGGCGAACACAGACACACTCGTGGACAGGTTGAACACGGAGCTAGAGCATGAGCGTCACATGACTTTACAGCATGCTACGGTACGACAGCAGCTGGAATGGCAGAAGAGAAAACTGAGGGACCGTATACAGCAGTTAAAGAAGGCGGTCAAGCCGAAGCCTCCTGTCAGCGACAGCTATGCGCAAACCCAGTTCCAAGCCCAGTTACACGATGCACAACCTCGGATCCAGACTCAGTCCCGTGAAATGCAAGTTCAAGCACAGCCTCCCGCGTTCGGCGCGCACACGCACAGCCTCCCGCGTCCGAGTTGAAGGTTGAATCCTCCGAGTCAAAAGTTGAATCCTCCGAGTTGAAAAGTGAGAAAAGTGAATCCTCCGAGTTGAAAGGTGAATCCTCCGAGTTGAAAAGTGAGAAAAGTGAATCCTCCGAGTTGAAGAATGAATCCTCCGAGTTGAAGGGTGAATCCTCAGAGTTGAAAAATGAATCCTCTGAGTCGAATGGAAACGAATCCTCTGAATTGAACAGAAGAGCCTCAAACTTGAAAGCGGAGTCCAGAGTCCATGAATGCCCAACCCACCCAGCAAGAGACTGTATTCACGGGGGCCCGGGACCTCTGTTGGGTGAGGTCGATCCACCCAGCCGCTGCCCGGCCAGGACAGCCTGTCTTCCGGAGTCTGCAAGAGACAGTCTTTTCAGGGGCCCAGGACTCCCGGTAGGAGGGGGGTTTTGGGTACTCCGGAGGAGCACCCTTTTGGAGGGGGGTACTGTCACGACACGGCCACTGGGGGCCGCTGCGGCGCAGTTGAGTCGGGCATGAGTAAGGCCGTGAACTCTCAGCAGGTGTCGGCGATTAGGCTGATCACCTGCCCTATTTAAGGACCTGTGTTTCCCGAGCGCATCGCTCGTGATTATGTTTATGATTATGTCTATGTTTATGATGATATATGTATATACCTGAATATGTGTTGTAGTTAAATACGGAAGTAATTTGAGTTAAACGTTATGCTTTATGTTCAGTGCTTTGAATGAAGAGTGTGCCCTGTCTCTTCAAAGCGTATAAATAAAAGCATCGATCTGCACCTATGCCCGTGTCCAGTTTTCCTCCGTCTACACCAAGGTCACGTATATCGTAACATTGGCAACCTCTGTACGATGAATTGATGACCAGAATAAATATAAATTTTCTTCAAGGAATCCCTGATTCTTTGTGTGATGACGAACTATTTCCGCCCAATAAAAAAAAAAACTTGATGGAATCCACCAGTAAAAACATTGAAGTAGATACACTCACCACAGAAATCTAAGCATCATCTACCTCATTCAAAACTTGTTTTTTCAAGGCAAGACTAGCAGAACAATCAACCTGAACACCAACTACATGGTTCTTATTAAAAACCCTAGAGACAAATGTATCTGGGTAACAGCAAGTATTTTTTAGAATGCTTTCTTGAGGCCGTCTCTAGACCTTATGGGGATTTATTTGTTGACCTGAAAGTACAAACGCCAGAAGAACTTCATCTCAGGTCAGGGTTGTTTCTGGGGGAGAAACCAGTTGTGTATGTTCCGAAGAAGAAAAAAAAAACTTTAAAGTATTGACAAAAAATGTCTGAGCGATTGAAAAAACCCTCCCGTTGCTGAATTCATTACACAGGTCTCCATCCCAAAGGAGAAAGGGTATATTACATGATGTGCCCACAGATCTCATCCTGAGCATATGCGAACTAGTTTTAAACGTGCTCAGGGGAAACATACCGTAGATGACAAAACAATCCTGGGTTTTAAAAAAACAAAAAAAATGGTTCAAACTATTTGCGGATAAAAGAGTGTCCATAGAAAGAAAAAGGAAAGTTATTAATCAATCCAGAGGATTTCTTCTACCTTTGCTCAGTGTAGCCATTCCATTTATAAGCAGCTTAATCGCATCCTGCAACAAATAACATGGAGCCCGCGGAGAAAATGTATTTAGTCTCTCAACATCAGATCGATAAACTTAGAAACATCGCAGAGAAGGAAAGACTGTTGAAAGCAACTTGGACGATGCAATTTGAGGTATTTTATCAAGGACTGATCTGAACAAATACGATAAGGTGAAACTCTATGCGCCTGTGCTGCAAATTTTTTTATACTTGGTTAAAGTAGGAGAGCAGGAAACCGCTCAAAGACCCTGTCCCTACCTAAAATATCGGAAAGCAAAACGGAAGCAGCGGTGACCGAACCGCCCAAAGACGAGATTGTGCAAGAGGTCCTCACTAACATTTCTGCTAGAAACAAAAGAACGTTATGGAAAAACTTTTAAAAGCCTGCGTGGAACGATAGCGGTGAATTTATTTTTAAAGGAAACACTATCAAAGGATCTCACATGGTGGATTTGCTTAAAAATCTCAGGGCCCCTCATTGAGTATCCGACGAACGGAGGCCTTTAGGCTGGAAAGAGTTCTTACAGATAGTAGCCAACCTAAATATACCCTTTTCAGCAATACCTAATGGCGGTGGCGACGCAAAATATCTGACATAAAAAGATCTAAAGATACCTCGCACCTTGTTTCCCTACCTAAAAGCAAAGACTATGATTCTGAACCAGTTTTCAAATCCCCCGTTTTTAACCGTTCTGACTGGTTTGGTTTTTGAAATGACGAGAGGCAACGAATGTTATGTTACCCTTTATTTCAATAAAATAACTTTTGTTTAACATTTTTCTTGTGAAGCATGGTCATTTAACATTCCACTACACATGCGTATCTGAAACATATCTAGAAAGTTAACACATTGTACACATGTAATTGAATGATTTTTATTTAGTCTAGGGTAATTTTTTTAAACAAAAGACACAAAAGCGTTATCATTTCTATTTAAGTCTTTGCTATACATAGACATAATATGGTTAAACAAAGAACCTTTAACTTTGTCACACAGAAAAAACACAGTGTTGCCCGCAGCAAACCGATGTAAAGTTTTGAACTTGTACAGGGTTATATTTTATTTTACGACAGTTCTTTGTCAAAAAATAATTAATCGATCGAGGAAAGAGTTCGTAGTCTGGAGGGTTTCCGAATGAGTCAAACGATTTGTGTCTCGGTATGTGTCTCGGATGTGTGTTTATGATGAATAAAGCTGGAAACTTTCTCAGAGTACTTGTAGGTAGCTCGTCACAGACCATTACGCCATGAAATATTTGATCTATTTCAGGACAACTTCTCATAACCTCTGTTAGTTCTCTGGTATCCATGAGTTACTGGTAATAGATGAGCATGTTTCTTCGATTGTTTATTTCTAGAATGCTGTCGAAACTAGTGCTCAGAAGTGGTTGACGAAATCTGAGTTCCAATCGCATATTTCCAGATTTTATTAATGACAAATTTTGCCCACAATCATTGTCAGGATTCAGGTAGAATGCAAGTAAAGTATAGTCATAGTCAAAGTATAGTATAGACTTGATTAGTGTCTTAATGAACTCTCTGGCGTCCTCTGCCGATTTAAGCCGCTTTAAGCATAGCGGAAACAGCTACCGGTGTGGAAGTGCAAGTCGAGTGTTCAGAGACACCTACGATTATCAGATTGTTGAGCCGTGATCTGGCCTCGAGATCCTCGCATTTATTTTCCACCCTCCCCATGCGCTCCACTTTAGCCTGTAGCGTAGCGATGTCACCGCAACTGGTGAAGTGAGAGCGAAGTTTCCATTTCACCCACAGGATTCTTCAAAGTGCTCACCTCCGACTGGATAACTGTAATACTGACTGCTAATTCCACCTTTACAGCTCACCTTTAATAGAGGTCAAGTTTTCGCCCAAGTTGGGCGAAATGGCCACCGTTTCGTGTCGGAGCGAAGTGAGGAGCTCCTCCTTGAAACCGGGGGGGATAGCGGGCATAAAAACACCTTCACAGGTGGAGGACAGATCACTACAAGGTGGGGATGCAGCATGTGGAGTAGGCCGCTGAAGCGGAGCAGCCGAAACATCCCCACTTTTTGCTTTTGGTGGCATTTTAGACATCCAAAGTGAAGATTAAGGTGTTGGACACGACTTACTACAAAAACATTCCACAAAAAAGTGTCTTTATCAAAAGATATAGAACAAAATATATAGAATATATAAAAATCTATAAATCTATAAAGATATAGATCAAAAGAACATAATATCAAAAGATGTTGGAGGAGCTCCGGAAGTTGCATCTTACTCCATCTATCGCTCAGCTGGAAGTACGTCATCTTAGCCATATGTTTGACTTTTGCACTGATCTCTAAGGTTTAGTTGACATGATAGTAAATAAACTGGTCCAATTCATTGGAAGTCTGCTAAATATACAGCCATCCATTCTTACTTCATACATGAACTCCTTGGATACATAATTCAGCCCTAAGAAGTCCATTGTCCTAATTAAATTTGCATGAGAATTTGACCCTTTTTCTGCTGATGGCTCCCAAACTCAGGAATTCATACTGGGCCAGTCTTTTGTTCACCTAGATGGCCCGTTAACGAATGGCCCATCAGGTACCCAGCCGATAGAGGTGAAATTCCAGGTCAGGCTAGCTTAGACGGTCGACAGCATCAGAGGGCCATTAAGAAATACAAAACAGGGTAGGGGATACAGACAGAGCTTGCATAGATGAGAGTAAAAAACTAATTCTTCTCCATATTTCAACCAGAGCATTTATTCTCTCTGACAGCTTGCCTTGTGGACACAGTGCATAGACCAGTGAATTCGGCCAGCTATGACCAGCTGAAATTAATAGTTTTGTCATGTTTTAATTTCATCCTGACCTCCACCAGAGCATATAAGTATTTATCAAATACTATTCAATTTCAATAGACATTAATGGCTATGTGTTGAGTTATTTTGAAGGGACAGCACTGTTACGCAAAGCTCACTCACTACTTTACATTGTAGCAAATTGTCATTTCTTCAGTGTATGAATGCATGAAATTTATTTATACACTTATACAAGCAGTTCTGGCTAGTTTATATTATTATTTTGCACCACTAAAATATTTATTTATAAAACCTGGCTAGAGTGTGTATGAAAGACAGCACAGCAGAAGAAAGGCAAGCTGAGATCCAGAAGGCCAAGGTTTCTTCCAGGCGGTGGGTCTGGAGGAACAGGACCTGGGATTACCGCCAGCTTTGTGCTATCTTGCCCCACAGTTGGTGTGCTTCGTTAATGGTGGAAGAATTTCAGAGGCGTGGGTTTTTTATCACCAACATGCTACAGGAGTCGGACATGGCCATGGACTCAAGTGATGCCACCATCTCACAACAGGGTTCTACTTCTGATGAAAGGTAAGTACAATAAGTAATAAAGTATTCTGTACTCCAAATTCTGCATTATTACTAATACCTTCTGTATTATTACAAATGTTATAGTTCACTACTACAACACTGAGTATGGTCTTTTTAATAACATGTCTCTGTTTTTTCCTGTGTTCAAAATAGATTTGATGACAGTGTTTGCACATTGACACAGTACCAGGCCATCTTGGCGGTAGGCAGGAATGACTTCCTGAAAATCTTTCGGAAGCTCGTATCAAGCACAGAGCTCCTCTCGACAGAGGAGACCAGCTATCGCCGCTACTGCACGGCACTTTTGTGTGTTACGTCAATTTCAGTGCCGGGCAGCTGTGCAAGGCCTGACTGTAAGTGCATCTATTTTAACGGTCATCGCTCATCCTCGTCACTGTCATCAAATGGGTCCCATACAGTAACCACTTCTACGCTACACTGATCAGGATAGGAGCTGAGGAGGGTCTGTAGACCCGGTGGAAGATGTGCTAGCGTTGTGCGCTCCGAGGTTTCATAGTAGATTGGCAGCTGGAGACCGGGCCTTAGGACCCCCCTACGTCCACTTTGTGCCGGCCCTACGTAGATGTACCTAGCCATAACCCTTACCTTCTACTAATATATATATATATCTATAGCTATATATATATATATATATATATATATATATATATATATATATATATATATATATATATATATATATATATATATATATATATATATATAGATATAGCTATATTTATATATATATATATATATATATATATATATATATATATTATATAAGCAATCTTGATTATACTGTTCTACCTACGTTGATTAACTGAGTTCCCCTACTTATTTATTACTACTTCTGCCACTATAGTCTAAGCATACTTATATATATTATATGGAGTCATAAGTTGCCACTACAGTAACTACTTGATTGGATCTACATGTCCCTATCTTTCTCAACTGGGCCTGTCAGCCCACAGTGTTGTATTTGTCGGGACCTGCAAACCTTTGCAATCAGAGGTGGGCGAAAACCTGACCTTCTGTCAGGAAAAATTCCCACCTTGCCAGCACTATGTGCTCGACAGCACCTATCCAGTGCCTGAGTGCGTCACACCTTGTTATACATCATATGTCATGGGTCATTTCACAAACATTTTATAACAATCCAAATTGACAGTTTCTGTTGGCAGTATCTCTGTATGCTGGTTGTCTTCGGCTCAAGCACTTTACGTACTGTAGAGAGCCACCCTTTGGGGAGAGATTAGCTAGCACTTACACCCAGGGCATGACTCATCACATCGTCCACATCGTCCACATTCTATATAATGTCTCTTGAGGGCAGTCCCCCGTTGACAGCTGCATATCCTTGAGCATCATATCCTTGAGCTTCAGGATCCTTGGGGGGAAAATCCTTGGGGGTCGCATGTTCCTGTAGTCCGCTGTTGCCTTGTAGTCCGCTGCTTTGTATTCCGCTGCTGCTTCAGTCCTTCTCTCGATGCTCCTGGTCTCCCATCTCTGACACCTTGACTACCTCCCCCCGTTGAGGCGGTAACGCCTCACTCTTAACAATGCACCCAGCTTTGTTCCTGTGAATAGATAGCTTCATACATAACAGTTAGTTGTCTTATATGCTCTTGATCCATCTGCAATTACTCCAGTGGCAGTCCTCCATAAGAAACAAACACATACATGGGTTGACCCGTAAACATATCATGCGGTGTTAGATACAAATTGCTGTTAGTCTGCATGCGATAGGTCATAAGTGCAAGAGGTAGAGCAACTACCGAAATATGTTCTAGTATCAGCACAAATTACATTAAACTTGAGATGGTATGCCAGAACCAGGAACTGCCTCTCTGGTCAAAAGAAAAATTTAAGCACAAATATCACACTCAGATTATCCTCCACTGCCCGTTGCCTGTAAGTACAGAGATCAATCATTTACCTTCCCCCTCGCACACTGGTTAAAACCATGGGCATCCTTAATACATACAGTGCAAAGTGCAGAAGGTACAATTTGAATACAATTAACTATTTGCTCGGTATGTTAAGTACCAATTAACTATTTGCTCGGTATGTTTGCTCCAACTTTATTTATTCTATAACCTCACTGCATTCGAATAACTCCAAACAGATGACACAATCCATGGGCTTAAACAGTACTTATCTATATATTTATATATTAGCAATTCTACCCATAACCAGTTTACACTCTGTAGTGATAGCTTTTGATTCAGCCAATTGGGCAGATCAGGGTGCTCATAATGTTTGTAAATTTTCAGTGACAAAATCTTTCAGATGGAACATCTAAAATGTCAAATTTAAGCTCACGGACATATAAATTTCAGCTAGGCAATCGTGCCTATTCTCAGTGACTGGCTCCACAGAATTACTTAGGCAATACAACACTACAGTTGGTGTTTTAAACACACCATTAGGTTTAAGAGTTTCATTTTTGGGTGGCATATAGAATAACCCTCTATCCCCATAACCTGTTCTTTCAAAATAGAAATGACCTGGTGTGTGAGAGAGCAATTTTTCCAGTGATCTGCACTAAGAGAGCATCTCCAGCCATAGCACGCAAACGTGCTGGCAATCCTTGTGCCACCAAATCCAATGTTTTCAATACATAAACTACTGACCTGCAAGCGCCCCACACCAACGAGCCGGGACCCCCACAGCGGCGCCCCCTCCATCAGTCACATGTAAGACAAAGTCTTTGTTGTAGTTTTGCCAGGCACAGTGCAGGGCATAAGTTCATTCAATGTCAGGCTTGTCCAAAGAACACCCAGATCTCGGGATTTTTCGTCATGTAGAGAGCAATCAGTGATCCCCTGCAGACCATACTTGATAATGTCCAGGAACATTTGTTGTGCTTTATGGGGTGGAGGATAACCCTGATCATGTCCAGTCGGCCTTGGGAGCGTACAAGAGAGTATCTGACCACAGAGGAGTACACCGCAGGGGAGCCCACAGCCCCTGAAGGAGACGCTCCCAGATGTATTACTGATCTAGGAATGTTAAGGGGAGTAATGGCCTTGAGCTCTCACATTTAGTCACTGGAAAAAGAGCTGATCACAGTTGAACAATAGATCAATAGTACCATGTGTAATGGAATGGGTTACAGCAGGGAAATCTTATAAAAATAAATATATATTCCATATTCAACATACTATAAGTAATGGCACTACTGGGATGACTAGTTAATTGATTTCGCAACTTTGCCATCCCCTTTCAACCTTAAACATTGGTTACTGGTTGTGTTGTATTGCAGAACTTATCGTAGTTGTTATCACAGTTTGCTGAAATAATGCTCGACTGAGCGGGCATGTCCCTTCATCCTTTTCTGAGGATATTATGTACAGGACACCGGATGATTATACTTTACAGTTTACATATCACCTGCCCTGCTTTAACTTTATGTAGCCCATAATGTGCCAGGTATGTTAGAGTCCAGGATGAGGGACGCCACCATCACTGTCCAATTTGGAAACTGGAGACAGACAACTGGGAACACACAACTGCAAAACTCATTATTATAGGTTCAATTTATGAATCAGATCAGATAGGCCTATTAAAACGGTGAATATTTTTCAATTAATTGATGTACTGTATATCGATTTTAATAATGCAAAAGCCATTCAAATTCAAAATGAGGAGACTTCTGATGTTTACAGAGCACACACATTGTTCGATATAGATAAATCACAAGGCCCTGATTGTGTGGAGTCTGCATTTCTAAACTTAGCAGCTGATTTCATTTCATCTCTTTTAACTAATCTTTTTAATCTTTCATTAGACAACGGGGTTATACCAGAAATTTGGAAGTCAGCTTTTGTTGTTCCTTTATTAAACCAGGGAAATCCTACTATATTAGATCATTACAGTCCAATCCCAAAGCCTTTTGTCCTATCAAACACTTTTAGAAAGCCTTTTCAGTGAACCTGTTGACATGTTATCAGTCTAAGGTCATAAAAACATATCACCACCATCACAGCTGTTTTGAAAGTCTGAAAACAATGTCAAGGTACCTTCTGCACTTCCCTGTTTTTCGATTTATTCAAGGCTTTCGACACTGCAGATCATGAAATATTGCTCCATGGAATAAATAATGCTGCTCTATCAAATCATTCAAAATGATTTAAGTAATCTCAACTTCTCTAATCAAAGGAATAACACCTCTTATAAAGGGGTATTCCCCTCTCATGTTTAGTTAATCTATAAAGAGTTCTAGCCTGTTGTTTTTTAAAATGCAAACCCAATTGGCAAAGATTCATTCTTATACCTTCCTGAATTTTGACCAGAAGGATATTGAGAAAGGAAGACAAAACTCCTTTAGTCTAGGACTATTTGCGGATCTACATTAACCTAACATATTAATATCCCATCTGTATTAACCAGAACTAATAAACAGAGTAAACGGGGTTGAGATAAGTCTCACTTATCTCGCTACTTTTTATTCAAAACAACCTAGCGAATTTGTTTTTATGTCTAAATGGTAGACATGCATACACCATATTTTTCCCTTATCTTATAACTGTACCACACTCAAAATATCACTCAGACCCTTCATACATGACATTTAAATTTTGTTCACTTTATTTAAATATATTTAATGCGAATATGTATTTAACTTAGTCTTAAATAAAATTTATCCTCTATGAGCTTTGTTTCAATTTAACACCAATTTGTTTCCTTGGCTGAGTGCCCATTTGTGAAAGGCATAAGATTCCCTCTATAAATGTGTCCATTTCATTTAAACTGTTTTCGACCATATTAAGGTAGTGTTAAATCTACTCATGTCACAAACTACATTTCCCATCCTGCACTGCGGTCCATAAACATGGCTGCCATGAACTACAATTCCCAGATCACACACACCAGCCTCCATTTCACAGCTTAGTCACAGCTACAGTATAAAGATTTATCAATTCACCTCACAGATCGTGCAGTGTATGCTCCATTCCTCGTATTAGTGACCACTGCTCTGTATTATTTAAATATTGCAACTCATATTTTGTATGACATATCCATAGCACACCGTATTATATATATTTGTATATTTACACAACTACTTTATTCTATTCACCAATCTACGGTTCAGAAAAGAAACAAAATAATTTCAAACTGCAGTGTTGCAAAGAGACAGTAATTAAACTAATTCACAAACTCACAAAAGCACAACACGTCAGCAAAAGGAACCATTACACACCTCTGTGTAATCCAGATACTCGTACTCCCTGCAAAACCCGAATTCCACATTAAGTAATCAACACATTTTTCTAATGTTACGGACTCAGATATTATATCGGTAACCGGCATACAATACCTCACAGAGAGTTTAAAATGTGCAGACTACTACTGCCATCTGATCTTACTAATTATTCATCACCGGTCATAACCATCATGCAGAAATCATTCATATGACCACACAACACTCTTAATCAGACAGTTTTGCAAACCACCAATCATTTATGAGTTATGACAACTTTAAATTAATTTCAACCAACGAACCACACTGAGCCGGAGAAATCACCTTTTCCTCTACACTCAACTGTATTTTAATTAACGCTCATTTAAATGATCTGTATAATAAACACAAGTTTTTAACGTGATTACTCATCAGGTTGTTCCAACTAGTTTTTTCCCACATTATTTAAAAGGAAATTTTCGTGTTATGTACTGTAGCGGGATCAGCCCAGGGGGGAGAAGGCGTAGCACAAACACACGGGAGGCAGGTTGTAGTGAGAGAAGTGAGAGAAAATCCAGGATTTATTTGTCCTTCAGTCAGTGGTTGTGTGTGTGTGTGTGTGTGTGTGTGTGTTTGTGTGCGTGTGTGCAATTGGCTGGATGAGGGAAACCCGGCGGGAGCGGGGCTGGCGCAGCGGCGTCCTCCGGGGCGTGTCGGGATTCCCGGAAGAGCTGGGAAGAAGCGGTTCCCTATGCCGGTTTCTCCGCGTCACCACTGTCCTCGTCTGTCGTCGTCGTCGTCCTCGTCCGGGGCGGAGCCCTCTGTGAGCGGAGAGAGAGCGAGGGAGAGAGAGAGAGAGCGCGCGAACGGTTAAGTAAACCCGTGTTGCGCGGATTCAGTGGCAAATACGTCGTGTCATTAGCTGCCTACGTAGCCGAGTTGGTCTCCAGCCTTCCGTGGGCGGAAGGGTGTCCTTTTATCCCCACCTTCTGGAGCTGTATTGGTGAACCTCTCACTCCCGGTTCGCCAATCCGCCGCCGGTGAGGCGGGGGTGGCTCCACCCTGCCGTGACGGCCCTTTCGGTTAGCGTTGGGACCGGCGCGAGGCTGTCTGCCTCGTGCCGGGGCGGCAGTCGGGAAAGGAGCGAACCTCCTAGTTTGCGCGTCGGGTGTTGGTCCGCAGCGACAGTACTTAATTACCATAATTATGAACACAATTTTTTATAGCTTCCAAACTTCAAGTTGTATAACAAAAGTTACTAAAATACTACAAATAGTATACCTGACATCTCTGCAGGATTTATAGACAAGTCACTGAATAAAATGAACAATATAGACAACAAGAAAACACTCCGTGTCGACTACTTTTTATCTCCCATCTAGTAATACTTATTTATACCACGAACAATCTGGTACATATCAAAAAATTTAAATATGCATATACCAATGTAATTACAATACTCACAGTCTCACAGACTCCGACTCACAGAAAGTTTATGCTAGATTCAAAAGAAACCTTCCATGACAGAAACAAAGATATCTGACAATGCTCTGCATTACCCATTTCAATCTGAAGAACGCACACACATAACATTAGAATTTATACAGACTCACAAGCAGATAAGAACACACACACACACACACACACACACAAAGGCCTTCGTCTCCAAAACAAAAAAATGTTTTGTCTCCACACACACACGTGAGCTCACATACACAGTTTATTTTCACACTATTAAACATATTTACATTATTATTACACACACTGTGGTTTCAGAGAATAAAGCATCTTCACACCCTGTAAGTATGAAGCTTACAGTCATCTAAATTAAATGCAACATTCAACCAATGTTCCAAAACCAAAACTAATGTTCAAAGCTTATCACACGCATATATCTCCTTATTTATAGAGCTCATGTTCAGAGCACTTAATGAATACATTTTTCTCTGTCTCCAAACCTAAGTTACCAATTTATCACACATCTTGCATGCATACAGCATATTTATAAACACGCATATATTACACATTACACACCGGGCACGCTTCTCTTGTCGGGTTCTTTCCCTGAGTTGCGTGACCCGGACCTGGGCCCAGGATTTACACCCCTCTCTATCCAGACCTGGATTTTACTATACTACTATACTATTTCGTCCAGCGGTATTAGGGGTCCCCTCTCTATCCAGACCTGGATTTTACTACATCCAGTGGTATCAGGGGTTTGAGGCCTCTCATCCAATCCACCTGTTTTTTCACATCTGCTTCCTATCCGGCCCTGAATTTTTCTACATTCAGCGGAATTGCAGGACTTTTGCTCACACATTACATATACAATTTCATTAAAACAACCTTATATAATCTATTTACACTTCTCTTACCTTTTCTCACTCACTTAAGGCTCTTTTGGAGACCAATTTAGCCCGTCTTCCCACCCCGGGGGTTTCGAAATAACAGGCTTCTGTAATACCTTTTTTTCCTACATGGCCTATCCGTTGCTTAGAGAGTGAAGTCCCACAGGAGAGATTATGGACACAATATAGATCTTAGCCCAGTCCCTTCGTGGTCGCCAAATGAAGGCCCTAATCTAGCCTGTTACCCAAAGACAATTAAAATTAGAAGCAAATACTCACATCCGTAAACCCAATTGAGATAGAAAAAGAGATGATTAGCCATGAGTGAGGAAAGGCAAGGGTCCAGTTTTTATTTCGGTCCACCACATGAGATCCACACCAATGAGAATTCCCAGAAGTGATCTGATAACTGGAGCTTAAGCTCCAGTATTTATAGCTTATGTACAGAGAATATTACCAATAAATTTCAGAAAGATTGGGATCTCATTACCAATAGGCTTAAAAAGAGCTCATCTACATCTACCATGAGGATTAAATAACCCTCCCCAACAGTTACCATTAGAACAGAAAACAATCCACTTGCGATTACCATTATGTTTGTTTACCAGCCCCTCAAGATTACCATTAGGTTCCCAGAAGTGATCTGATAACTGGAGCTTAAGCGCCAGTATTTATAGCTTATAGTACAGAGAATATTACCAATAAATTTCAGAAAGATTAGGATCTCATTACCAATAGTGTTAAAAGGAGCTCATCTACATCTACCATGAGGATTAAATAACCCTCCCCAACAGTTACCATTAGAACAGAAAACAATCCGCTTGCGATAACCATTATGTTTGTTTACCAGCCCCTCAAGATTACCATTAGGTTTGGAAACCGAAGAGCGAGAAAAGTAAACAATTTGGAGCAACGAGAGAGAAAAAGAAAACAATTTGGAGCAACGACCTTGGTCACCCAGGTGCAGTGTGACGCAGCTATTCGTATAAATAGCTCCTCACGGTTCTCTACCAAACATTCAAGGCCCATGTCTACAGCATGCTCGACCCATCTCCGCGATACAAGAATCTTTATCCTCTGTATTATGAGTAAGTTTCTTTGACCTTTTTCCCTATTTTTTCTGGTTCATAATTTACTTTTATAATATGTTTTATATTTCTATTTTATAAATATATATAGTTATACTACTTGCACATGGTTTACTGTACTCCCTACTTCATAATATTATTAAATTATCCTAATAATATCTCAATACTATTTATTCTTGTCAAGCTCTAATGTTGTGTGTGCGTTCGGGCCTTCGGGAGGGGGTGTTAGAGAGAGAGGGAGAGACAGAGAGTGTGTGTGTGTGCTATGTTTGTATGTCTGAGCCTGAATGCGCAAGTGTGTGTGTGTGTGTGTTATCTATGTGTGTGCGCCTCCCTAACTCTCCTTCTCTGTGACTATTAAACCATAGTGTGTCAATCCCAAAATGTGAATCCTGTCTATCAATATCCGACTCACGTTTATTTTATGTATATTTTTAACCACAACATAACGTTTTCTTTCTGCAGTTATGAAAAGAGCTGGAGTGTGGGCACACTGGAAAACTTTTTAAGAGCAGCGGCTAACCTGACGGACAAGGAGAAGGAGGCTGACACTGTAGGCAGAAGAGTGAATCATTTGTCCAAGCAAGCCAACCTGTGTCCAGAAGATTTTGTTTTGAAGTTGAATGGACATGACATGGATGTCATCCTCTTCAGAGCCCTGCGGAACATCAGTGTGGACACCCAACTGAAATTTGACTATGGGGTAAAAAGGAAGTGCTTCCGAGGGCCAGGATATGCAATGGCTAGATGAGTGATGTTGCTCATCTGATGATGTGCTATGCTAGTCAAACGGGGTTCAGATCCCTATTTTGTAAATAATGCCAATATTTGAAAAGCATTATTCTGTGTAGAATATTACTAAGAATTTTTGTTTGTTTTCATCCAGTTTTGCTAAATAAATTGTAACGAATGTTTATTTTTGTCTTCACTTGTGCTTGCTTAATAGCCACCCTAAACAGACACAATCTGTTGGACACAATCTTTGGTAATTTAACTAAAATTCAAACATGAAATTCTGGGACATGGCCTGTATATTCTGTGCCAACAGCAGCAGTAGAGGGCCATTAAGGAAGGTGACAGAAGGACCTGTGTGAAACAAGACACAGACAGAATTTGTAGGAGAGGAGAGTAAACAACAAATTCTTCATTCTATTTCAACCAGAGCATTTATTCTCTGACATCTTGCCTTGTGCACAGAGCATAGACCAGGGGATTCGGCCAGCTATGTGATAATAATAAGTTGTAAATATTTGAAAAGCCTAATTCTGTGTAAACAATTGGAAAATGAAATATATATATATATATATTATATATATATATATAAAAAAATGCTATTATTAAGTTGAAGTTGACCGTTGAAGGCCCAAGACCAACCTTTGCATGCCCCAGTGGACATAGATGATACTGTAGTGAATTTCTGAAATTTTCACCAGTTCTGGTGTAATGATTGACGATTAATTTGCAAGAACACAGATAAGACATGTTCATATAATAACTTGTTTGATAACAGTGTGACTAAATAAATGTGTATCACATTAAATGTGATAAATGTGACTGATCATTTTGTTTATTGCAGTTGGATTGCATTTAATTGTATTTATTATTTTACCTTTTGAAGCAGTCAGCAAAAGACAGCCATTAATGAGAATCCCCGTGCTAGGAGATTATGGGTCTGGGTAGTGTGAAAATCTCAGCTAAGTGCCAGCAAAGAGCATGGAGTTATTAGGACGCCAAAGGCAATTCAAGTAATAAACTGGACATTTTCTCCAGACTCAGGAAATATTTGAATGGCGTCTCTATGTCCATCCAAAGTGGAGAAAGCTTATCAGAAGTGATATGAGCCCCATCTCAAATTAAAAACTAAAGACCTGCAGACTGGACTGCCATCTTGTGGACAATTGTGGAATTGCATCTCTTACCTTGTTAAATCATTAACAGCTCAAACGATTATTAACACCTGATATATATACATAATCAGTCGTACACTGCACAAATCTGGCCTTTATGGAAGAGTGGCAAGAAGAATGCCATTTCTCAAAGATATCCATAAAAAGGCTTGTGGCAAACTTTAGTCTCGTCTAAGACCAAGGAACATGAAGACCAAGGAACACACCAGGCAGGTCCGTAATACTGTTGTGGAGAAGTTTAAAGCCAGATTTGGATACAAAAAGATTTCCCAAGCTTTAAACATCCCAAGGAGCACTGTGCAAGCGATCATTTTGAAATGGAAGGAGTATCAGACCACTGCAAATCTACCAAGACCTGGCCGTCCTTCTAAACTTTCAGCTCAGACAAGGAGAAGACTGATCAGAGATGCAGACAAGAGGCCCATGATCACTCTGGATGAACTGCAGAGAACTACAGCTGAGGTGGGAGAGTCTTCCATAAAGGCCAGATTTGTGCAGTGTACGACTGATTGTTGTCCTATGGACAGACTCTCCCACCTCAGCTGTAGTTCTCTGCAGTTCATACAGAGTGATCATGGGCCTCTTGGCTGCATCTCTGATCAAGAGGCCCATGATCACTCTGGATGAACTGCAGAGAACTACAGCTGAGGTGGGAGAGTCTTCCATAAAGGCCAGATTTGTGCAGTGTACGACTGATTGTTGTCCTATGGACAGACTCTCCCACCTCAGCTGTAGTTCTCTGCAGTTCATCCAGAGTGATCATGGGCCTCTTGTCTGCATCTCTGATCAAGCAGTGCAAGTGGTCAGCTGAACATTTCTGATCTTCAAAGAGCCGGACATCAAAACTGTGATGCTGTACACACACACACACACACACACACACAACTGCTACATTAAAATCACCAAGTGACACACTCTGTTATCTATATTTACGGTTTAGTGTTTTATTTAGAAAAAGTTGGACTTTTATAGTAACACACAGTGCAAGCATTAAGAAAAGTTAGTATCATCTCAATGTGAAAAACAGAAATGGACAGAACAAGAATTTTAAAAGGGAAAAAATAAACCAGCATTATATATATATTACACACATATACAAATATATATATATATATATATATATATATATATATATATAATTATATTTATTTGTTTTGTCATAAATTATAATACAGTGAACTGCTTTCTTCACTTACCTATCCCAGTTTGTTAGGAACTCGGGGTCAGAGTGCAGAGTCAGGCATAATGCAGTGCCCCTTGAGCAGGGAAGGACAGACAGTGGTAGTTTGGCAATACTGAGGCTTGAACCCACAACCTTCTGATCAGTAATCCAAAGCCAAAGATTTAATATTCAAGTTTCTGCACTATTTCTCTGTCTCTATTTAAATGTAAACAAATTGGTGATATTGACCATATTAACTTCTTTGTACGAAAGGTCAGATTTTCCTCATGCTTTATCTCCTCTAGTGAAGCATGTGTTCATTTCAGATCGATTCGATCTCAAATGGATCAGAAGGTTTTGCACGAACGTGTGCAAAGTTGTTTTGTTTAAATGTTTTACTCCCCTTAGAGAGACCGAATTAGCTTCATTAATCAACTTGCATACTTGATCCTGTACCTACATGTTTCTTCAAACAGATTTGTCCTGGAGTAATTGAATCACTTATAAATATAATAACTTCTTCCCTTAGCACTGGCTATGTACCTAAACCGCTTAAATTAGCAGTTATTAAACCCCTGATTAAAAAACCTGACCTTGACCCCCTCAACTGTCCAGCTATAGACCTATATCAAATCTCCCCTTCTCCCAGATCTTAGAAAAGGTTGAACACAGCAGTTATGATCGCTACTTACATAGGAACAACATTCATGAAATATCAGTCAGGATTTAGACCTCATCTTAGCACAGAGACAGCGTTAGTTAAAGTAGCAAATTACCTACTACTGACCTCTAATTAGGGTTCTGTTTCGCTGCTTGTGTTACTCGACCTTAGTGCAGCTTTTGAAACTATAAATCATACTATTCTCCTTGATAGAATAGAAAATGTTGTTGGCATTAAGGGAACAGTCCTCTCCTGGCTCAAATCTTATTAGACTGATAGTCACAGTCACAAGTGACACTTTATGTAAATAATGGATGGGAGTCAAAAGACAGTCAAAAGAAACAGCGGAGTGGGAAAGTACAGAGAATCTTTAGAATTTTCAATCTGCTGACAAAACATTCCTTAAAATTCTTTGTGCTACTGTCATGTTAGGAACTTCACCGGAGATAGTGATTGGCGACAACACCCAAATACAGATACCAGAAACACAGGTGGTGAAATCTAAGATGGCTGAGTTTCTAAAAAAACATGGAAGACCAGGTACCAATTGAACTGTGGTCTCCGCATGACAGATATTTACCTGGTAAAATCTGCCAGCCCAGTTAAAATAGAATTAAAACCAGGTGTATGCGTGCCACGAGAAACTCAATACCCATTGCGTCCTGAGGCCGAAAAAGGTATTAAAATAACCATTGAAGGGCTTCCGGCTTGACGCTGCTTCCGGCTTGATGCTATTATATTACTTTTCTTGTATTTCTATACTTTAAAAAAATATTTACTTGCATTTTACAAATATAAACAGTTTTAGATAGTTTAGATAAAACTAATCGTAATATTGCGGTGTCACTAAATTCTGGTTTGTTTGTACAAACATCAACGACTAGCTTTAGCCCACTAAAATCTCGATTAGCAGTAACTGCTAGCATCACCAACCACTAGTCTATCTTACGTTTGTATTTCATATTCTGAATTTATCACTGTTCTGTTTAAAAAAACAAAAACAAATATGTCCACCGTCTCTCCTGTTCTGAGTGCAGATGACTCGCTTGAGCTTCACATGGTGTTGCTGGAACTGGAGGATGTGGAGAGGAGGATCCGCGGCCTACTTGACCAGCAGGCCCAGCTGCAGGAGCAACGAACTGTGCTGGAATCATCTTGTGCTTCTGTCCACACACCCAAGGTAAACACACAGTGTGGTATTTCCACTCCCAGCCCCTCTACGCTGTGTGTTCCTCTGTGCAGGGATTGTGCAGCCAGGACTTTCCCAGCCGCGGTCTTCGTCACACCAGCGCCAACACACCTCGGGCCTTGGGTGAATCAGCGGCGGAAGGCTGCACCCCAGGCGAAGGTCTCTCCACCACCGGTGTTCCAGATTCCAACCGCTTCGCCCCACTCCGCCAGACCAGACCCAACGCCGTGATCGTCAGAGACTCCACCGTGCGGAACGTCCATGTAGCTGCATCCAAAGGTAAGGTGCACACACACTGTTTTTCTGGTGCTCGTGTTCTTGATGTCGCTGTGCAGGTATCCAGGATCCTGACGAAGGACGAGCGCATTGGAGCGGTTGTGCTGCACGCCAGGACGAACGACACCAGGCTACGGCAGACGGTTGTTCTGAAGAGGGACTTCTCCAGCCTGATCGAGATGGTGCGAGGCAGATCACCCACAGCGAGGATCATCGTCTCTGGACCTCTTCCCACATTCAGACGTGGAGCAGTCAGTAGACTTCTCGCTTTAAATGAATGGTTAGTCTCTTGGTGTAATGAGCAGAATCTAGTGTTTGTTAATAACTGGAATCTGTTTTGGGAGCGCCCTAGGTTGTTTCGTCCTGATGGCCTGCACCCCAGCAGCGTTGGAGCAGAATTGCTGTCCGAGAACATCTCCAAGGCGCTTCACTCCAAGTGACTGTTATTGTCAGAAGATGTACTTACGGTAGACAATCAGTTTAATCAATGTTCAATTAGTAGTCCATCAACAGTAATAAATACTATAGAGACTGTGTCTGTTCCCCGAGCTATACAAATATATAGGAAATCTCGTAACCTTCGTAACCTAATTAACATAAAATTAAATCATATTGAATGCACAGCCAGCATTTTTGATCTGAAGCTAGGTCTATTAAACGTTAGATCTCTTATGTCTAAGGCTCTTATTATCAACGACATCATTACTGACCAGGAATGTAATTTAATGTGTTTAACGGAAACTTAGATTAAACCAAACGAGTATGTAAACCAAATGAGTACATAGCATTAAATGAAGCCAGTCCTCCTGGATACAGTTATGTACATCAGCCTCGTTCAACTGGTAGAGGAGGAGGTGTTGGTCTTATCCATAGTGAAAATCTAGTCGTCACACAAAAATATAGTCATAAGTTTAATTCCTTTGAAATTCTTTATACCAGTGTAAATTACGTAGCCAAGAAAAATAAGTCAATTCCTCTAATTATTATTTACAGACCCCCAGGGCCATATACTGAATTTCTTAGTGAATTTGCAGACTTTGTATCAAACCTGGTTCTGTCTGTAAATAAAGCATTAATCGTCTGAGATTTTAATATTCATTTTGATAACCTGGAGGACCCTCTGAGAACAGCGGTCGTGTCCATCTTAGATTCAGTAGGGATTAATCAAATCGTAACGACGCGCCTACTATAGTGGTGGTCACACTCTTGACCTCATACTAACATACGGACTAAGTATAAAAAATATTGAAATTATTCCGCAGTCTGAAGTTATCTCAGACCACTATCTTATCTCATTCATAATCCGTATTGATTATAATATCTCCACCTCGCCTCGCTACCGCGTAAAACGCACATTCACATCAGCTACTGCACTGAGCTTCATAAATAACCTACCAGAGACATCAATTAGATTTGGATCAGCACCTGATCCAGTAGAACTCGATCAGGCAACTGAAAGTTTGGAGTCAACACTCCGCTGCACACTAGATAGAGTGGCTCCACTCAAAAGAAAAATAATTAGAGAAAAAAAATCAGCACCCTGGTATAATGATCTAACGTGATCATTAAAACAGTTAGAACGTAAATGGTGCCAAACCAAGCTGGAGATATTTCAGACAGCATGGAAGGAGAGCCTACTGCAATATAGAAAATCTCTTGCAGATGCTAAAAAGATCTACTTCTCCACCTTAATAGGAGACAACCAAAACAATTCCAGATTCCTCTTCAACACGGTAGCAAAACTAACTAGGAATAAAACCACGTCAGAGGAAAACACTCAATCATTTCATAGCAGTGACGATTTCATGAAATTTTTCATTTATAAAATTGAAAATATTAGAGATGAAATACAGGCCATTAAATTACAACCGGTCAGTAATATAAAAAACACATTAGATGACAATGTGGCAATACCGGATCAATGTTTAGAGTTTTTTGCTCCGCTTATAGAGACCGACCTAGCTACACTAATCTCATCAGCCAATTCATCAACCTGCATACAGTGGTGTGAAAAAGTGTTTGCCCCCTTCCTCATTTCCTGTTCCTTTGCATGTTTGTCACACTTAAGTGTTTCGGAACATCAAACCAATTTAAACAATAGTCAAGGACAACACAAGTAAACACAAAATGCAATTTGTAAATGAAGGTGTTTATTATTAAAGGTGAAAAAAAATCCAAACCATCATGGCCCTGTGTGAAAAAGTGATTGCCCCCCTTGTTAAAACATAATATAACTGTGGTTGTCCACACCTGAGTTCAATTTCTCTTGCCACACCCAGGCCTGATTATTGCCACACCTGTTCACAATCAAGGCATCACTTAAATAGGAGCTGCTTGACACAGTAAGGTCCACCAGAAGATCCTTAAAAGCTACACATCATGCCGAGACCCAAAGAAATTCAGGAACAATTGAGAAAGAAAGTAATTGAGATCTATCAGTCTGGAAAGGGTTATAAAGCCATTTCCAAAGCTTTGGGAATCCAGCGAACCACAGTGAGAGCCATTATCCACAAATGGCGAAGACATGGAACAGTGGTGAACCTTCCCAGGAGTGGCCGGCCCGCGCCAAAATTACCCCAAGAGCGCGAGCGACGACTCATCCAAGAGGTCACAAAGACCCCACAACAACGTCCAAAGAACTGCAGGCCTCACTTGCCTCAGTTAAGGTCAGCGTTCATGCCTCCACCATCAGGAAAAGACTGGGCAAAAATGGCCTGCATGGCAGAGTTCCAAGGAGAAAACCACTGCTGAGCAAAAGAAGAACAAAGCTCGTCTCAATTTCTCCACAACACATCTTGATGATCCCCAAGACTTTTGGGACAACATTCTGTGTGACCGATGAGACAAAAGTGGAACTCTTTGGAAGGTGTGTGTTCAAGTATATCTGGCGTAGAAGGAACACTGCATTTAAAAAAAGAACATTATACCAACAGTAAAATATGGTGGTGGTAGTGTGATGGTCTGGGGCTGTTTTGCTGCTTCAGGACCTGGAAGACTTGCCGTGATAAAAGGAACTATGAATTCTGCTGTCTACCAAGAGATCCTGAAGGAGAATGTCCGACCATCTGTTCGTGTACTCAAGCTGAAACGAACTTGGGTTCTGCAGCAGGACAATGATCCTAAACACACCAGCAAGTCCACCACCGAATGGCTGAAGAAAAACAAAATGAAGACTTTGGAGTGGCCTAGCCAAAGTCCTGACCTGAATCCTATTGAGATGTTGTGGTATGACCTTAAAAAGGCCGTTCATGCTCGAAAACCCTCTAATGTAACTGAATTAGGACAATTCGCAAAAGATAGTGGGCCAAAAATTCCTCCAGGACGCTGTAAAAGCCTCATTGCACGTTATCGCAAACGCTTGGTTGCAGTTGTTGCTGCTAAGGGTGGCCCAACCAGTTATTAGGTTTAGGGGGCAATCACTTTTTCACACAGGGCCATGATGGTTTGGATTTTTTTTCACCTTTAATAATAAACACCTTCATTTACAAATTGCATTTTGTGTTTACTTGTGTTGTCCTTGACTATTGTTTAAATTGGTTTGATGTTCTGAAACACTTAAGTGTGACAAACATGCAAAGGAACAGGAAATGAGGAAGGGGGCAAACACTTTTTCACACCACTGTATGCTTTTGCTGTCCAAAACAAATGAGGTGCTGAAATGGTGCTGTCCCTTCAGCACCTTGCCAGCAGTTGCACAAGGAGCATGCTTCTTGTTGTTTGTGTATGGGCTATTGGCCCGCTGTCACAGTTTCATTGATGCTTCCAAAACAGCAAATTCTAAAAACAGCACTTTGAGAAGCAAAAATATGGCAGACACCAAAAGGCAAAAGTGCTTTATATAGCGTATTTGGAGCAGTCCGTTTAAGACAAGCAGGCTGTAGGATAGCAGAAACGTTCGCCATTCTGAGGCTTTACAAAACTTCACATCTGAAAGTGGTCTGGGCAGTCATGTAGTGAGGTGTGGTGGTTTTATGTTTCTTAATCTGTTTTCTATGACTCTCAATGTTTGACTCTTCCAGTGTAGTATTGCTGGGCACTATTATTTAGAAGCTGTAACTCGTGGACATTAAGCTAATGTCTTCGTGAGGGATGGACAGCTGTAACCGCCAGTCACAGGTTTAGCTGTGAAACTGAAGGGACGAGGACTGTGGAGAACTCTGCTGAACTGTGCTAGGTAGCATGGTAACTATGCCTGTTTGAGGAGGGACTCCATCACCAAACCTGCATCGCTGAACTGACCTGCTGGAACCTCGCGTACAACGGATTCATTCTGTCAGCTCGTGCCCAAGTCGGCTAATTCTTCTGTTCCAGAGGCGTGAGTAATGGAGAGGTTTTAGTAGCGGTTCATTAAAGGAACCAAGGAGGGGTTTTTTTTTGTATGTGCACCAACTCACGGGCCCCAACAGAAAACCCAAGCGCTTGGTGAAGGTTCTGAACATTTAATAAAAAAGGGGTTTAAGTGGTTAAATCCAAACTGTACTGTTCCTGGTGTTTAATAATTAGAAAGGAGTGTTTGAGTTTACTGGTCTAAATTTTGTTTATAATACATGTATATAGTTTGAAGCTTTTTTGTTTAGCATAATAAATGCTTTTATTTTGTTATACATATTACCTGGCTGCACTGAACTTTTCTTTTTGATTTAATAAGGTTTATATATATTTGGCATGGTTATACTTGATATTTGTTTCTCGGGAATAACCATATCCTTCATAGTGTGTGAGTGGGGTAATTCTTCAGTGGAGGCACCGAGCTATTCTAGATTAAATCAGTTATATACCTTTCTGCCTGTGATAACATCATTGACTGGTAAATAGAGGTTAGCCAATTCACCATCAACTGCTAAGTAATCAGGATCCTGTTAATTAAAACCATTTACAGTTGTAACCTTGTCTAATACTGCACTTCCAATGCCAGGAAGGGGTTACAATCCTGCAGATGCCCTCACAGCCATTTTGAACACTTCCTTGAGCCAAGTAATTGTCCGTGTGTACTTCAATATGACCACCTGTGTCCTTCCTAAATGACTACCAACCCTGAGATTATTATTCTAATTCCAGCCCCTTCTCGGATGTGATGTTTGCCAATAAGGACCTGTGATGAATTTTGTCACTCAAATACAGTGCCCTCCACTAACATGGTCACCCTTGCTAAATATGAGCAAAGAAGGCTGTGAAAAACTGTGTTAACTGTTTAACATTTTGAACTTCAGTTAAAATAAAAATCACAAAAATATTCTGCTCTCATGGATATCAAACAATTGCAAACAAAACACAGGTTTATCCCCCCCAAAAAAATCTTTGTTAAAATTGTGCCACAATTATTGGCACCCTTTAATTTAATACTTTCTGCTACCTCCATTTGCCAAGATAACAGTCTTCTCCTATAATGTCTGATGGGGTTTGAGAATACATGTCAAGGGATCTCAGATAATTCCTCCATACAAAATCACTCCAGATACTTCAAATTCGAGGTCCATGCTAATTGAAAAAGCTGCACAGAGAAAGTGTGTAAGAATTTAAGAATGATGTAATTTTTTGTCTTATTCCTAGACTTAAGAACAAGTGTGATTCATAAAGTTTCCTAATTTTACGACACAGCTGGCAGATGGCACTGCGGCGCAGTTTCTAAGTGGGCACGAGACTTTGTTTTGGTTCATGCTCTTCCTGCTTGAGTATTGGATTATGTATGAGGATGTCTTTTATTTGACCCAGGTGTCCATGGTTTAGTTTAATTATGTTGGCTATATAAACCCCTCGTGGGACTGCGCACTTCGCGCAGTATTATCATTTGTAATGTAGATGTCAGTGTCAGGGACGATTTCAGTTTGAACTCTACAGTGCACAAGAAGCAGGAAGCAGCGTCAAGCAGGAAGCAGCGTCCTTCGAGCTAACGCTATTACATTATTTTCTTCTTACATTACATTAATTTTAGTTAAGTTCAGTTATACAAATATAACTGAAACTACTTTACAAAACAATCGTAACATCCGACAATAACAACATTCAGTATAATCAATGCTCAATTAATAATCCAACACCTGTAATACATATTATAGAGACCGTGTTTCTTCCCCGAGCTATACAAATATATAGAAAATCTCAGAAAATCTGTTTTCGAAACCTAATTAACATAAAATTAAATCATATTGAGTGCCCAGCCAGCACTTCTGGTCTGAAGCTAGGACTATTAAACATTAGATCTCTTGCATCTAAAGCTCGTATTGTTAACGACATCATTACTGATCAGGAATATAATTTAATGTGTTTAACGATAACTTGAATTAAAACAAATGAGTATGTAGCATTAAATTAAGCCAGTCCTCCTGGATGGTCACTTTTTTCACCTTATCATACTTTATTAGGAACTTATACATATAAATGTAAACAATAATATTTAGCATCATTTAGGGTCAGAAACATGTCCTAGTATTATATACATGTGAAAAATATCATATTGGAGTATGTTGCACATTCAATTATATGAGTTTGTTAGAAAAACCACTTTCCTTAGCTCCCAGCCGCTTGAAAATCGCTGTATAGCGTTTTCAGCAACTGAAGAGCACCAGTGTGCATGGACACACAGGATGAATGTAAGCAAGTTTTGTTAGTTCACATTTGAACAAAAGTGACTTTCTACACTTCAAAAGTCAGTTTTTTCACCTTATCATACTTTATGAGGAATTTTTACATTTTAATGTAAACAATAATATTTAGCATCATTTGGGATCCAGACAGCCCGGACCCGGGCCGCGTTTAACGAGGTTTGGCGTCAACTTCGTGATATTGAGGGAGCTCGCTATGGAATACTTCAACCAGCTTGACTTTGCAATACATATAATGGTGTCCAGAAGGACTTTATTTCAGCAGAGGAAGCAGCAGAATACATTAAACTCTTAAAACCGGGCTGAATTGCATCATCTACACAGTGTAGTGTTCTATATTTATTTATTTATTTTTATTTAGTATTTTATTTATTTATTTATTTATTTATTTACTTTGATAATATTCTTTATTCCAATTTGCACTCGGCCATCCAGCTCTATAGAATTAGAATTTTTATTGTGGATATTGTGCATTAATTCGTTCAGAATTTGTTTATTTATTTATTTATTTATATTTATTTTATTTTTTATCTTCTTGTTATTCTCTTCTTGTATTTTATTTTAATATGCTACACTGTGTAATATTATTAGGTATAAGTCTTTAAAAGGTATGGACATACATTTGTTGAAGTGGGCAGACTATTTATTAGATTTGAAGTCAGCAGGGGACTTTTTTCTTACTGGAATTTTTTTTCTTTTTAGTAATTTTTTTTGTTTACTCTAGGTCCACTTTGTGGACAACCCTACGGGTGATACACTGCTGTCTCCTTTCTTTTATGGAGACTTTGGGTGTGTGTCCCTCTTCAGCTCCAACTGGCTATTTATATTCTTATTCTTACTTCAGTTCTTGGGTTTTATAATTTTTATATAACCAGTGACAGCTATTGAGTAGCCATGATGAGCCGGGGGAGCGGGGGGGAATGAAAAAAAAATTTAAATTTATGAATTTATTTATTTATTTATTTATTTTATTATTATTATTATTATTATTATTATTATTATTATTTCTCAATGAAATATTTGGGGAAGGGAGGGGAGAAAAGGTAAATGAATCACATGTAAAAGAATCACATGCATGAATATGAATCACATGAAAATTAATTACATGTAAATGAATCATATGAAAATGAATAAATAAAGGAAAAAAGGAAAAAAAGAAATTCACCAATAACTGACAGCAGCTCTGAGGCATATAAAGAGCTGCTTGAGGTGATCACTAGGGCGGTTCAGAAGTTGAATCTAGACAGGCCTGGGGAAGAGGAAGTGGCACGTAGCAGGCTGGATGAGCACTTCCTCTCCAGTGAAAATTAACAGAAAGCTCCCTCACACTGCAGAAAACTCCCCTTTTTTCCAGAAGTGCATGATGAGATATCACGCTTCTGGAGAAACCTTACACTAGTCGTGTTTATAAATCCGCAAAGTCTGATTACTCAGCCATCATGGGGAGTGAGCAGCACAGCTATGTGCTGATACCAAAGGTGGAGGAGGCACTTGAGAGCCACCTCTCTCCATCTACGGCAGGTAATTTAGGGAGGCCAACTTTACTGTCTAAGCCATGTAAAGCCACTTCGGGGTTGGTGGGCAAAGCCTATGTGGCAGCGGGTCTTGCTTGTGGGTCCCTGCATACAATGGCAGTGTTGCAGGCCTACCAAGCAGACCTGCTGTGTGAGCTGGATACTGGTGAGGAAATTGGGCCAGAGGCAGTGGCAGAGCTGCGCTGCGCCACAGATTTATCTCTTCGGGCGACCAAACAAACAGCTTGTCATATCAGCCGTGCAATGGGTAGCCTGGTTGTGGCAGAGAAGCACCTATGGCTCAACCTGTCAGGGATGGGGGACAAAGATAAGGTCTCCTTGCTGAACGCCCCTGTTGAACCTTCCGGCCTGTTTGGTGGCGCGGTCAATGCCATCGCCCACAGGTTTCGCAACTCAAAGCAGCAAACGGCGGCGTTCAGCCAGTTCCTTCCCCGTCACATCAAGTTCGCACGGGCCTCCATGAGTGGAGCCGGGGCCAGTGATGGTGCGAGTGAGATGCAGAAGACAAGTGTGGTGGCCCGCCTCCCCCTGCAGAAAGCCAGGGTGACCGGTCAACCACAGCCACAGCCTGCTAGGAGGCCTGATCTAAGAATGATCAGAAAAGAAAAGCAGGCAAGGAAGGAACAGTTCTGATTGGTCATGGAGGGACATATCAGGGGACATGAGGCTCCCAGGGCAACCAGCCCCCAGTGCTACTGTAGGGCCTGCCCTGGCCGATTGCATCCCACATTTTCAGTCTTCTCTGTTCAGCGAGCTGTCACATGGCGACGGAAATCTGATGCTTTTCCTCCAACAAAATGTGGAAAAGCTGACATCACTGAAAGACCATTTGGCAGCCTGGAAACTACTGCCAAATGTGTCCCCATGGGTTCTGTCTACCATAGAAAAGGGTAACCGGGTCCAGTTCAGAGTTCAACCCCCCCGGTTCAGAGGTGTGCTCACCACATTTGTCAGCACAGAGCAGAGCCCAACGTTAGCACAGGAAATAATTTCCCTTTTGGATAAGGGGCCATAGAACATGTGCCCCATTCTCTAAGGGAGGGAGGTTTTTACAGCCGTTATTTCCTGGTCTGCAAAAAAGATGGGAGTATGCGGCCAATTTTGGATCTGCGTCATCTGAACCGTACTCTTCGTACATACAGGTTCAAGATGCTGATGCTCAAACTTATCGTGCCACAGATTCAGTCCGAGGACTGGTTTAAGATGATAGATCTGAAAGAGGCATATTTCCACATAGGAATATCAGGAAGTTCCTGAGGTTTGCGTTTGGAGAAAACACATACCAATTTCGGGTTCTTCCCTTTGGGCTAGCTTTATCCCTTCACAAAGTGCATGGATGCTGCTCTGGCTCCCTTGCGACTCCGGGGTATCCGTGTACTAAACATACTGTTAAGCTAAATGCAACGTCGAAGTTCCCTTTGAAAGGGAACGTCGGGGTTACAGTGGTGTGTAAAAGTGTTTGCCCCCTTCCTCATTTCCTGTTCCTTTGCATGTTTGTCACACTTAAGTGTTTCGGAACATCAAACCAATTTAAACAATAGTCAAGGACAACACAAGTAAACACAAAATGCAATTTGTAAATGAAGGTGTTTATTATTAAAGGTGAAAAAAAATCCAAACCATCATGGCCCTGTGTGAAAAAGTGATTGCCCCCCTTGTTAAAACATACTATAACTGTGGTTGTCCACACCTGAGTTCAATTTCTCTAGCCACACCCAGGCCTGATTATTGCCACACCTGTTCACAATCAAGGCATCACTTAAATAGGAGCTGCTTGACACAGTAAGGTCCACCAGAAGATCCTTAAAAGCTACACATCATGCCGAGACCCAAAGAAATTCAGGAACAATTGAGAAAGAAAGTAATTGAGATCTATCAGTCTGGAAAGGGTTATAAAGCCATTTCCAAAGCTTTGGGAATCCAGCGAACCACAGTGAGAGCCATTATCCACAAATGGCGAAGACATGGAACAGTGGTGAACCTTCCCAGGAGTGGCCGTCGCCCAAAATTACCCCAAGAGCGCAGCGACGGCTCATCCAAGAGGTCACAAAAGACCCCACAACAACGTCCAAAGAACTGCAGGCCTCACTTGCCTCAGTTAAGGTCAGCGTTCATGCCTCCACCATCAGGAAAAGACTGGGCAAAAATGGCCTGCATGGCAGAGTTCCAAGGAGAAAACCACTGCTGAGCAAAAAGAACATCAAAGCTCGTCTCAATTTCTCCACAACACATCTTGATGATCCCCAAGACTTTTGGGACAACATTCTGTGGGACAAAAGTGAGACAAAAGTGGGACAAAAGTGAGACAAAAGTGGAACTCTTTGGAAGGTGTGTGTCCAAGTATATCTGGCGTAGAAGGAACACTGCATTTCATAAAAAGAACATTATACCAACAGTAAAATATGGTGGTGCTAGTGTGATGGTCTGGGGCTGTTTTGCTGCTTCAGGACCTGGAAGACTTGCCGAGATAAAAGGAACTATGAATTCTGCTGTCTACCAAGAGATCCTGAAGGAGAATGTCCGACCATCTGTTCGTGTACTCAAGCTGAAACGAACTTGGCTTCTGCAGCAGGACAATGATCCTAAACACACCAGCAAGTCCACCACCGAATGGCTGAAGAAAAACAAAATGAAGACTTTGGAGTGGCCTAGCCAAAGTCCTGACCTGAATCCTATTGAGATGTTGTGGTATGACCTTAAAAAGGCCGTTCATGCTCGAAAACCCTCTAATGTAACTGAATTAGGACAATTCTGCAAAGATGAGTGGGCCAAAATTCCTCCAGGACGCTGTAAAAGCCTCATTGCACGTTATCGCAAACGCTTGGTTGCAGTTGTTGCTGCTAAGGGTGGCCCAACCAGTTATTAGGTTTAGGGGGCAATCACTTTTTCACACAGGGCCATGATGGTTTGGATTTTTTTTCACCTTTAATAATAAACACCTTCATTTACAAATTGCATTTTGTGTTTACTTGTGTTGTCCTTGACTATTGTTTAAATTGGTTTGATGTTCTGAAACACTTAAGTGTGACAAACATGCAAAGGAACAGGAAATGAGGAAGGGGGCAAACACTTTTTCACACCACTGTACTAGATCCCATACCTACATGTTTGTTTAAACAGATTTGTCCAGGAGTAATTAAGTCACTTTTAAATATAGTAAATTCTTCCCTAACCATTGGCTATGTACCTAAATCACTAAAATTAGCAGTTATTAAACCATTGATAAAAAAACCTGAACTTGACCCGTCTCAATTGAAGGGGAGATTTGATATAGGTCTATAGCTATAGACCTATATCAAATCTCCCCTTCATCTCTAAGATTCTAGAAAAGGTAGTAGCAAAGCAGTTATGCTCATACTTAGAAAGAAATAACATTCATGAAATGTATCAGTCAGGATTGAGACAGCACTAGTTAAAGTAGTAAATCTGACCTCTGATCAGGGTTGTGTCTCGCTGCTTGTGTTACTAGACCTTAGTGCAGCTTTTGATACCATAGATCACACTATTCTCCTTGATAGATTAGAAAATGTTGTTGGCATTAAGGGAACAGTCCTCTCCTGGCTCAGGTCTTATCTGACTGATCGTTATCAGTTTGTAGATATAAATGGTGATTTCTCCATGCGTACTGAGGTTACTTTTGGAGTTCCCCAGAGTTCTGTTTTAGGCCCACTGCTTTTTACTTTATATATGTTACCCCTTGGGCAAATTATTTGTAAACATGGAATTAGCTTCCAATGTTATGCTGATGATACACAGCTGTATGTGTCAGCGAAGCCAGAGGACAGACAGAAGCTTAGTAAAGTTGAGGATTGTGTAAAGGACATTAGACGTTGATGTTAACTAACTTCCTCCTACTTAACTCTGATAAAACAAATACTTTTATTAGGACCACTTGTAGCTAGAAGTAATCTTCCTGACTACACAGTAACTCTGGATGGACTTTCTGTTTCATCATGTACAGCAGTTAAAGACCTCGGAGTGATTTTTGACTCCAGTCTATCATTTGATGCTCATGTAGATAATATTACTAGGATAGCGTTCTTTCATCTCAGAAATATTTCTAAGATAAGAAACATACTGTCACTACATGATGCAGAAATACTGGTTCATGCATTCGTCACCTCTAGATTAGATTACTGTAATGCCTTACCAGACGGATGTTCCAGTAGGAATATAAATAAACTCCAGTTAGTCCAGAATGCAGCTGCTAGATCTTATCCACACTGCATTGGCTCCCTGTAAAATCTCGCATTAAGTTTAAAATACTTCTATTAACCTATAAAGCACTACACGGTCTTGCACCACAATATCTAAGCGACCTTCTGGTTTTATATGATCCGCCACGCCTACTCAGATCAAAAGGTGCAGGCTATTTGATATTACCTAGAATAGTGAAGTCTGCAGCAGGGGGAAGAGCCTTCGCTTATAGAGCCCCACAGTTATGGAACAGTCTTCCTATTAGTATTCGGGACTCAGACACAGTCTCAGTGTTTTTTAAGGCTTAAAACATATTTGTTTACTCAAGCTTACCCTGACTAGATTATATCTCACTACTTCACAGTCCTAATCGTTTTTCTCCCTCTCTCTCTTTTTACCGAGCCCCACACGAATTTATGGAGATATTGGAGATCCAGATCCCTTCTGCCTCTAGATGAGCCCAAACCTTCTGCAGGGACTACGGCTGCTCCTAAGGCCATACTTCTCATTTTTCACATTATCTGTGTTACCTTCACATTCTGTGTTACCCAGATGAGGATGGGTTTCCCTTCTGAGTCGGGTTCCTCTCAAGGTTTCTTCCTCAAAAAATATCTTAGGGAGTTTTTCCTTGCCACCATCGCCACTCAGTGGCTTGCTCAGTTGGGATAAATTCCATTTGTTTTATACCTGTTTGTCTCTGTTTATCTGTTCCCGTTTGTCTCTCTTTATCGGTTTCTGACTGTTTATACCTGTTTTTTTTATTTCTGTAAAGCTGCTTTGACACAATGACTATTGTAAAAAGCGCTATACAAATAAAATTGAATTGAATTGAATTAATCTAGGCGAGCGTGTTAACTGAAACATCAGGCCATTGTAACACCCCAATCTTACCCACTGCAAAATCAGACAAGTCAAAATGGCATTTAGTTCATGATTTGCATGCAGTCAATGATGTAGTACAAGACTGGACAGCTGAGGTTCCAAATCGCCACATGCTACTGACAAATGTTCCTCCTGATGCCAAGGATTTCACAGTGATTGAACTTTGCTCCACTTTCTTTAGTGTCCGACTTGCAGAGGAAAGCAGGCACTTGTTTGCCTTCACATATGCTGGTAAACAATACACATATACTAGAATGCCTCAAGGCTTTACGCATTCTCCACACGTGTTTAATCAGGTACTAAAAGCTGATCTTGATGATCTTTGTTTGGACGGTGGTCTCCTTATGTATGTCGACGATTTACTAATTTGTTCCTCATCACTGGAACAGTGCCACAGAGATTATATCAAGGTATTGACCAAGTTGGCAAAGGGAGGACACAAAGCCTCCAAATCAAAATTGCAGTATTGTCAATCACAGGTAGAGTATCTAGGATGATTGATTGCATACAGGACTAAGATTGTATCCCCAACACAGCTTCAGGGCACAATTGCCACAAGAATTTAGAATTAGAATTTTATGAGGTCATGGTGTATTCCTGTCTGTGTGGAAGGGAGTCTGTGATAAAAGAAATGCATGTATTACATTGAGAGAAGTATTACATGGAGGCGATTTCTAATAAGAAGTACGAGAAACTTTGATTGGTGTTTCTTAGATCACAGATTCAAAACTACCGATACCGATGGGTATATATAAAGAGAGAGATAATAACGGTAAAAATAAATGGAAAGAGGCTGTTTTGAAAAATAAATAAGTAAAGAGAGTACTTATTAAGAAGCATGATAGGCACAGTATTTTTTTACAGTGGATTATCATCAAGTGGCATGCCCCAATGACTCGTTTCATCATATCAGCAGTACATGATATATTTGGCAATTTTAACGCACAAGTAAATTTTACTGTGAAAATAATAATAATAATAATAATAATAATAAAGTCTACCAAATGGCTGTATGTGGACTTGCCCTCACAGGTAAACTCTTACCTTAAAGTTTGATCTAGTGAACCTATGAGTTATATGATTAATTGAATGTCTAGAGATTTGGCACACATTTGGAACCTTTTCTGTCTGCACAAGAATGCATATTCACTTGATTTTCATAGCATGCTAAATTGATTAAAACTTTGAATGTTACAGAAGCTGTAAAGAAAAATAAATAGAAAATATGGGAAAAACAAGTAGCAAAGCACATCCTGTGACACATGCTATGTTATGTACACGGTGATCATATGTTGATCCTAATATCAGGTTTATGGGTGGGAATTAGCGGGATGGATGTTTGAACCAATATGATGTATGGGTTAAAGAATGTGCTTTTCCTGAAAAAGGTGGTTTTAATCTCATACAGTTAGAACAACTGAAACTTAATTTGGAGACGAAGGAGAGAGAGAAATAGAGACCCCTAAAACAAAGAGCAAAGTGCAGTTTTTGGCTGACCGAAGGCATTTGCTGTATAGCAGAGCGAGCCACATAAAAGAGAGAAACAATGTCAGGCAGGGCCTTCATCTGTTTCTCAGTGTGCTAAATTGTAGAAAGCCGATCCCGACATTAACGCCGCCCCACCGCGATGCCCACAGGCAGTAAGGAGGGAGGCACCTGCAAATTCAGAGGCACCTCCTCACGATGAAGCAGCCCAGCCTACATCACTCCATCTGAACCTGTTAGAACTGAGCCACCGTCCTATCTTCACAGGTGGCGTTATACACAAGATCCCAAGTGAAGGGTCCAACAACATTGCTGCCTGAGGGCTTCAGACCAACAAAATTGGACAGAGAAGGGACAGTGCATGGTGTAGTAAATGCTCCAATGCTAGAAGTGGCTGGAGAAGGAGGCCATATGCTAGTTCACAAACCCTGGACATTGGAAGACATCAGGAGCAGCATGACACATCTGCCGGCTCTTTGTGAAGTAGGAGGACAAAAGTTTGGGGATGAACTTCAGATATTCTGCAGAGAATTCAGACCCACCACTCATGAACTACAATGGCTGCTCATGGCAGAACTTGGCACTGACTGGCTCAAGGTTTCATGTGAATTCCCAGAGAACAATGTCCACCTGATCAACTTACAGTGGGATGATTAAGTCAACGCAAGGTACAGAGCACAAATTGCGGAGCTCCAGCAGAGGCTGACGAACACCATTCCTGTGCGACTGCAAAGTGCAAGCAGCAAGATTCAGAGACTGTATCACAGTACCTGTCCAGGCTCACTGAGATCCATGATGCAAACTCAGGCTTGGAGAAACCTGACGCCCTGGCAGATGGGCAGGTGGTCATCACAGCATGGGAGGCACATCTCAGAAACAGCTTTATGAACTGCATGAAACCAGAAATTGCCGCTATAGTCAAACAACAACTTATCACCTGGGACACCAGAAACATCACAAGTGGAAAGGTATGCAATCCACATGGAGAAGCTCCAATGAGAAGCAAAGGAAAGAAAGATGGAGAGGAGAGGAAGACCAAAAGCACGCATACGAGAGAGACCTGACCGTCAGAGCTATGGACCAGGATTAAACTGTTACAACTGCGGAAAAGTTGAACATTTTGCAAGAGACTCTCCAGAGCAGAAGCAAACTGACGGGCAGAACTACGGGAAGGGTGAGGCACCTGGGAACAGAAGAGGTGACATCAGACACCCAAACTATCACTTAGCTCACAAAACCTGGGTGTAATATGTCATGATAAGGGAATGTTTCTGAACCTTGGGACAAGCCCCTAGAGATACACCCACAATTGAAGAAGGTGCCTCTCAGGCTGTGGGCCCAAGGGAAACATAATGTAGGCCTGATTAGAAGTGCACCACCAGTCGAGATCACACCCAAATGTGACTTTAGGCCCAGACAATCTCAATATCCTCTTAAATCAGAAGCTATTGAGGGAATTAGACCAGATTTCAATTCATTATTGAAGGCAGGGGTCACTGTTCCCTGTCCTGATTCGTCAGTGCGCACTCCAATATTTCCAGTGAGAGAAGCAAAAAAAACCAAAAACCCTGCAACCTGATGAATGGAGATTTGTACAAGATTCGCAAGTGGTTAATGCAGCAGTCAAACAGAAACCCCATACTTCCGTAGAAGTTAAAATCGATCAAAAGTCGTGATTTGATCAGTCTGGAGAGGACTTTCCTGGCATCACAGTCTGTGTTCTGTGCCACTGTTTTTCCTGCTCAGGTAAATTGACATTTTTGCCTGACCAAGTATAAAATTGATCAGCTGACACGTATACCTGTTCTTTCAGACGTATTTAAACCCAAGATAAAAATCTGAAAAGTAACATCCACATGAAATGACCTCGGGTTGTCTTTTGAAAACAAACAGTGGCTGCAACCTGCAGCAATGTATAAAAGCATGAAAAACAGTCTCTCTGTGTGAACAAAATGGACATTCCTGTGTACCCTCAGGGTTTAAAATGGAGATAAAAGAATTTACAGACACGATTCCATGTAAAATCCTCCATCGGAGGTCAGCAAATTTTTTAGTTAAGGGTGTTTTGTAAAGTGCCCTCCACTCTGGTTTAACATCATCATTAAAACCCAGTACAGCTCGCCAAGGGGTGTCCACTCTCCCATTCAGTTTTTTCTTGTTTAAAACTTTCACGCAGGCTTTGTACAGGACATTACCAGTCACTGTCTCAATGTTCATATCTCTGCTGAACTCCAGGAGGGGGCCACCACACCCAACTAGATCTGGAGCGATGCCCAGCTGAGGAAAAGATTCCTCTTCTGTAGGCCCATTCTCGTTTGTTTCATTGTCCATCAGCTGAACACGCTCCTCTGACGTTAGGGTGGACCTCCAGTGATGCAGGAGTTTACTTACGATGCGTAGGGAATGTAGTCCTAGGCGTACTGCTAACTCCTCAGCCTGTGACAGGTCTGTGCCTGTGATGTTCACCAGCTGCCGGTCCAATCCTAGTTCTCCTACCTTGTGTAACAGCATATAAGCTGCCACTCTCCACACCAACCGCTCAGGTCCAGTGACGAGTCTCTGAATGAACTGGAGTCGGAAGGTTGCAGTTCTGCTGGCAATGTGGATCAGCCCCTGCCCCCCCCTCCTTGGGCAGATGAAGGACACTTTGAGGTATCCAGTGTAGTTTGTCCCTGAAGAATTCCACTAGCAGGGCCTGGATGTTTGCGAGCAGGTTTGGTGGCGGATCCACACATGCCAACTTGTGCCACAGGGTTGATGCTGCCAAGTAGTTGACGACCAGTGTTCGTCCACTGTAAGACATTTTTGGGACCAACCACTTCCACCTGTTCAACCTGCCCTTCACTTTTTCAAGCACCAACTTGTGTCACAGGGAGAGAGAGAGAGAGAGTGTCAGAGAGAGAGAGAGAGAGAGAGAGAGAGAGAGAAAGATAGAGAGAGAGATAGAAAGAGAAGGTCAGAGAGAGAGAGAGAGAGAGAGAGAGAGACTTTGGCTTTCACACTCACTTTATTTACCAAGTTGTTTAGGGAAAACCAGAAATATCACTCATTCAAAAGGAAAAAACAAAAAGGAGCAAGGATCTACACATTTAAACATGGATGTGAAAATTGGTTAAATTAATAGAGACAAATCACCAGTGAAAAACAATCTCACCATTGTCCGTCATAGAAAACAAACCCATGTTTGCGCACCGTGTCTTTCAAACATAGAGAGAGAGAGAAAGAGAGAGAGAGTTTGAGAGTCTGAGAGAGTGTCTGAGAGAGATAGAGAGTGTCCGAAAGTCTCAGAGGGAGAGCGTCAGAGAGAGAGAGAAAGAGAGAGAGAGAGAGAGAGAGAGAGAGCCAGGTCAGAGATAGAGAGAGAGAAGATCAGAGATAGATAGAGAGAAGGTCAGAGAGAGAGAGAGAGAGAGAGAAAGAGAGAGCATCAGAGAGAGAGAGAGAGAAGGTCAGAGAGAGAGAGAGAGAGAGAGAGAGAAATGTCCGAGAGAGAGAGAGAGAGAGAGAGAGAGAGAGACAGAGAGAGAGCGAGAGAGAGAGAGAGAGAGACAACCTCAGTATCTCCAGTGTGGATTCGCCAGTCCAGCTTCACTCCTGAATCCTGCAGGTTATTGTTTCTCAGGTTCAGTTCTCTCAGTCTGGAGGAGTTTAATCTGAGAACTGAGGACATAACTCTACAGCTTTCCTCTGTCAGATTACACACAGTCTGGAAGAGAAATGATGAAATATCACAACACTGATCTCAAACACACACACACACACTTCTGTTCCATGGTAAAGAGTAAGTGTATTATGACTGTGAGTGTGTTTCTCTCACACACAGAAATCAGAGGACTGGACACCACATCAGCACTATTATTCTTCTTCATCTGGCTTTAATCCCACTAGGTGGGGTCGCCGGTGCGGGTGACGGTTGGCGTTTCGCCAGCTTTCTTCGGCATTTGATGCCATTTTTTTCCGTATATACATCTCGGATCATTTATTTATGTGTTTGTGAACGAGTGTGAAAGCGAGCAAGTGCATGTGTGTGTGTGTGTGTGTGTGTGTGCGCGTCGCGGTGGAGGAGCATGGCGGCTCCGAGCACGTGGCTGTGTGAAAGTTTGACTCGCCGGCACGCTGTGAGGGTGGTGTGCAGGGCGAGTGTGGAGAAGTGTGTGTTAGCGGTAGGAGAAGTGGTGGGATGTGAAAATGTCGTCGCTGCCTCCCGCATGAATAACGCAGTTGTGGTCTTTGTGAATGAAGTTGATAGGGCAAATAAACTAGTGCAGAAAGGCATTGTCCTCAATAATGAGCTTACAATGGTCTCTTCCCTGAGTTCCCCATCCAAAAAGATTGTACTGTCTAATGTCCCTCCTTTCATCTCTGATGATTTGTTGTCAAAAGAACTGTCCAGGTACGGGCGGTTGGTCTCCTCCATAAAGAAAATCCCCATTAGCTCTGTGTGCCCACAAACTAAGTATGTGGTGTCTATTAGAAGAATGGTTTTTATGATTCTGAAAGATGGAACAGAGGAGTTGAACCTGGTGTTCAAATGCGGCTGCAGCTCAACCCGCTGCTGAAAGCCCCGGAGTTGCTGCTGCACCAGAAACTAGTGAGAGCGAACCCCAGTTACAGCCTGTAGCCCAAGAACCAACTGGTTTGGTGTGGAAAAGGGGTGGTTTTAAATACTTGGGGGTTTATCTAGGCAACACTGAGTTTTTAAATAAAAATTGGGAGGGTGTACTTGAAAAAGTGAAGGGCAGGTTGAGCAGGTGAAAGTGGTTGGTCGCAAAAATGTCTTACAGGGGACGAACGCTGGTCGTCAACAACTTGGCAGCATCAACCCTGTGCCACAAGTTGGCATGTGTGGATCTGCCACCAAACCTGCTCGCAAATATCCAGGCCCTGCTAGTGGACTTTTTCTGGGTCAAGCTACACTGGATCCCTCAAAGTGTCCTTCATCTGCATAAGGAAGGGGGGTGGGGGCAGGGGCTGATCCACATAGCCAGCAGAACTGCAACCTTCCGACTCCAGTTCATCCAGAGACTCCTCACTGGACCTGAGCGGTTGGTGGGGAGGGCAGCAGCTTTTAGACTATTACAAAAGGTAGGAGGACTGGGACTAGACAGAACTTTGTTTTTAATGGACACAAAGACACAAAACCTTACTGGATTACCAGTTTTTTATTGGGGGCTTTTAAAATATGGACTTTTTTTTAAGAACCAAATTAAGGGGTGCAGAACTACACACTGGCTGCTGGAGGAACCCCTAGTGAACAGTGAGAGACTAGATATCTCTGGCGTGACCACCCAGTCATTATCCAGAGTACTAGTCTCATCAGGGATTGTGACACTCCGGCAGCTGGTGAACATCACAGGAACAGACCTGTCACGAGCTGAGGACTTAGCAGCACGCCTCGGACTATGTACCCTATGCGTTGTAAATACACTCCTGCATCACTGGAGGGCCACCCTAACGTCGGAGGAGTGTGTTCAGCTGATGGACATTGAAACAAACGAGAATGGACCTACTGAAGAGGAACCTTTTCCTCAGCTGGGCATCGCTCCAGATCTAGAAGGGTGTGGTGGCCCCCTCCTAGAGTTCAGCAGGGACATGAACATTGCAACAGCGACCGGAAAAGTCCTGTACAAAGCCTGTATGAAAGTTTTAAACAAGAAAAAACTGAATGGGAGAGTGGATACCCCTTAGCGAGCTGTGCTGGGTTTTAATGATGTTAAACCAGAGTGGAGGGCACTTTACAAACCGCCATTAACTAAAAAATTCTACTTCTTTTCTTGCTGACCTAATCTTTGTGCTCAGCGCATCTCAAGTCCATTCTTGCCTCTCCTCACCTTTTCGCAAACTTTTCTCTGTGTTCCATTTCATTCAATTTCCAGCAGTGTGTTTTCCGAATCCTAACCTGCCTCTGCCTTCCCTTGGTTATCATTCCTGCTTTACACAACAGTAATTTGTGCTGTTTTGCCACCGCTTCTTTTGGCAGTACTTTGCAGTCCTGTATTTGCTGCAGCTCTTTTCTTCTACAGAGAATGTAGTCTACTTGCGAGTGGCGCCCTCCGCTAGTGTACGTTATCCTTCTCATTAATCTTTTCCTGAAGTAGGTGTTTACTATCGCCAAGTGGTTGGTAGCTGCAAACTCTACAACTTCATCTCCTGCTTCATTTCTCACCCCGACTCGGTACCTACCCATTACTTCTGCTGCATCACTGTTTCCTTCACCCACTTGACCATTAAGATCCACTCCAAGCCATACTACTTCTGTTTTAGGTATCTTTGCCATCACGCTTCAAAGCAGTCCCCAAAAGTCATCTTTTTCCTTCTTATCACACCGTACTTGTGGTGCATATGTGCAGATAACATTGATTACGACTTTATCCACATGCACCTTCATCCAGATCACTCTGTCCGACTCACGGTTCACCTGCAGTACTCCCTCTTTCATCAGCACTATCATCATCATCATCAATTTATAACATTTTTGACATGCAGTTTTTCTAGATTTTTTTGTTGTTATTCTGTCTCTCACTGTTCAAATAAACCTACCATTAAAATTATAGACTGATAATTTATTTGTCAGTGGGCAAACGTACAAAATCAGCAGGGGATAAAATACTTCTTTCCCTCAATGTAGAGCAGTTAGCCCACAGTGCTACTGTAGGGCCTGCCCTGGCCAAGGCCATCCCAGACGGATATCCGATGTTTTCCCTCCAATGAAATGTGGAAAAGCGAACAACTTTTCTCCCCTGAAGGGAGAAAATCCACCAAGGAGATTCTACTTATTGGCAAAAATACACAAACCATGGGATGGTGTATATAATAAACCATGGCCCACACCTACAATGCTACCAGGAAGACCAATTATATCTGACTAAAAGGTCTGCATTTTGTAAGGTTCGCTGTTAGACTTCACCCTTAAACCACTCTCCATGATTCACCAAAGCTATATCAGGACTCAATATTTTATCCAAAAGGTAAGAGGCCACACTGGAACCCCATAGCCTGCTTTTTACAATAGGCATCAATGATCTCTACACAAACATAGGAACAATCAAAGGGCTTTAAGCAGTCAGATAATCTTTTGATAAAAATCCAGACCGCAACAGACCTGATTCAATTCAATTCAGCTTTATTTGCATAGCGCTTTTTACAATAAGGTGTGAATTTATCTCGGGCGCATCGTGGCTTAGTGGTTAGCACGTTCGCCTCCAGGGTCCGGGGTTTGATTCCTGCGGGGCCATGTTTGTGAGTTTGCATGTGCTGCGGGGTTTTCTCCGGGTACTCAGGTTTCCTCCTGAAACATGCAAAGACATGCATGGTAGGTTGGTAAATTGTCCATAGTGTATGAATGGGTGTGTGAGTGTGTATGCCCTGCAATGGACTGGCACCCTGTCCAGGATGTACCCCGCCTTGTGCCTGATGCTTCCTGGGATAGGCTCCAGGTTCCCCGTGACCCTGAATAAGGAATAAGCGGTTGAAGATGGATGAATTTATCCCAACTGAGCAAGACACTGAGTGGCGATGGTGGCAAGGAAAAACTCCCGAAGATGTTTTAAGAGGAAGAAACCTTTAGAGGAACTAGACTCAGAAGGGAACCCATCCTCATCTGGGTAACAACAGAGTGTGAAAAAGTTCATTATGGATTTATATGTAGTCTGTATCAGGATCAGCCAAAGTCCCAGCAGACTGGAATTAGAGAAGATTTGAGCTCCATCCAGAGGCAGAAATGATCTGGATCTCTAGTATCTCCATAAATTCGTGTGGGGCTCAGCAAAAGGAGAGAGGGAGAAAAATATGATTAATAGGAAGACTGTTCCACAACTGTGGGGCTCTGTAAACGAAGGCTCTTCCCCCTGCTGTAGCCTTCACTATTCGAGGTACCGTCAAATAACCTGCATCTTTTGATCCAAGTAGGTGTGGCGGATCATATAAAGCCAAAAGGTCGCTTAGATATTGTGGTGCAAGACCATTTAATGCTTTATAGGTTAATAAAAGTATTTTATACTTAATGCGAGATTTTACTGGGAGCCAAGGCAGTGTGGATAATATTGATGTGATATGGTCATATTTTCTAGTTCTAGTTAGGAACATTCTAATTCTAGTTAGGAGCATTCTGGACTAACATGAGCTTATTTATATTCCTATTGGAACATCCAGACAGAAAGGCATTACAGTAATCTAATCTAGAGGTGACGAATGCATGAACCAGTATTTCCGCATCATGTAGTGACAATATATTTCTTATCTTAGAAATATTTCTGATATGAAAGAAAGCTATCCTAGTAATATTCTCTACATGAGCATCAAATGATAGGCTGGAGTCAATAATCACACGAGGTCTTTAACTGCTGTACATGATGAAACAGAAAGACCATCCAGAGTAACCATGTGATCAGAATGATTACTTCTAGCTCCACGTGGGCCTAATAAAAGTATTTCTGTTTTATCAGAATTAATTAAAAAGGAAGTTAGTTAACATCCAAAGTCTAATGTCCTTTACACAATCCTCAACTTTATACAGCTTCTGTCTGTCCTCTGGCTTCGCTGAAACATACAACTATGTATCATCAGCATAACAGTGGAAGCTAATTCCATGTTTACGAATAATTTGTCATGGGGTAGCATATATAAAGTAAAAAGCAGTGGGTCTAAAACAGAACCCTGTGGAACTCCAAAAGTAACCTCAGTACACATGGAGAAATCACCATTTACATCTACGACCTGATAACGATCGGTCAGATAAGACCTGAGCCAGGAGAGGACTGTACCCTTAATGCCAACAACATTTTCTAATCGATCAAGGAGAATAGTATGATCTATGGTATCAAAAGCTGCACTAAGGTTGAGTAACACAAGCAGCGAGACACAACCCTGATCAGAGGTCAGAAGAAGGTCATTTACTACTTTAACTAGTGCTGTCTCTGTGCTGTGATGAGGTCTAAATCCTGACTGATACATTTCATGAATGTTATTTCTTTCTAAGTATGAGCATAACTGCTTTGCTACTACCTTTTCTAGAATCTTAGAGATGAAGGGGAGATTTGATATAGGTCTATAGCTATAGACCTATATCAAATCTTTTCCCCCTAAAAAAAAAAGGGAAAAAATTGTTTTTTTTTAAAAATTTAAAAAAAAAAAAAATAAAAAAAAAAAAAAAAAAAACAAAGTAAATAATCAATTTTACTATATTTAAAAGTGACTTAATTACTCCTGGACAAATCTGTTTAAACAAACATGTAGGTATCGGATCTAGTATGCAGGTTGATGAATTGGCTGATGAGATTAGTGTAGCTAGGTCGGTCTCTATAAGCGGAGCAAAAAACTCTAAACATTGATCCGGTATTGCCACATTGTCATCTAATGTGTTTGTTATATTACTGACCGGTTGTAATTTAATGGCCTGTATTTCATCTCTTACAGATTTCACTTACACCTCTTACACCTCTACTCTGTGCACTTTGCTTCCTCTAGAACTCAATTAATGGATCTTGTATAGTAGCACTACTTGTATTGTTCTCTGCTCGATATATCGCTTTGCTTATTTGTAAGTTGCTTTGGATAAAAGCGTCTGCCAAGTGAATAAATGTAAATGCAAATGTGAGATTAATGTAGCTAGTTCGGTCTCTCTAAGCAGAGCAAAGCACTCTAAACATTGATCTGATATTGCTACATTGTCATCTAATGGGTTTGTTACAGTACTGTCTGGTTTTAATTTAATGGCCTGTATTTCACGTGTAATATTTTCAACCTTATCAATGAAAAATTTCATGAAATCTTCACTGCTATGTAATGATTGAGTGTTTCTCTCTGTAGTGGTTTTATTCCTAGTTAATTTTGCTACCGTGTTGAAAAGGAATCTAGAATTGTTTGTCATCTCCTATTAAGGTGGAGAAATAGATTATTCTAGCATCGCCAAGAGATTTTCTGTATTTCAGTAGACTCTCCTTCCATGCTGTTTGGAATAGCACCAGTTTGGTTTGACGCCATTTACGTTCTAATTGTTGAAATGTCTGTTTTAAGGTTCATGTTTGATCGTTCTACCAGGGTGCAAATTTTTTTCTCTCTAATAATTTTTCTTTTGAGTGGAGCCACTCTATCTAGCGTGTAGCGGAGTACTGACTCCAAGCTTTCAGTCGCCAGATCGAGTTCTATGGGATCTGACGGTGATCCAAATCTAATTCTGCAAGGTTATTTATGATTAATCTAAGTTGGTCAATATGTGCTGTATCTGCGCACTTGCAGTGTAAATTCTGTTGTAAGTGACGTGTTAGTAACTAAGGCCGCATTGCTGATCACGCGCAGTGTAGACGTGCTGATACAGAGTGTAGTGCGAGTAAGATCTGTAATGTCTAATTCAAACATTATGATCAAAAGTAAACAAGTCAAATGTTTAAAGACAGTGAGGAACAGAAACCACATGGTGCAGTGAAAGTGAGTTTTTATTATTCATTTAAGACTACAGTGTAATACGGTGCTTTTTATACTCAAATTAAACAAATGATTATGATATATATATATATATATATATATTATATATATATATATAGAGATATATATGATTAGGTACTACTACTACTACTACTACTAATAATAATAATAATAATGCTTTTAAACAGTTCAGAAGCTCCATGTATTGTCCTTGATATGTGAAAACTAGACAATTCACAGTAATAACGCTGATGAGCTGCGTCAGTGTAAAATAACCCAAACCCACCTTCTGTTTCAGGCTGCGTTGTGCTGGATGGAGCTTGACTGCCCTTGTGTGTCCAAACTCAGGAACGGCAATTTTCCAGTAGTGGTATTCTGGGTAAGAAATCCATCCAACCATCCATCTTCTGTACCGCTCATCCTTTTCAGGGTTACGGAGAAACCTGGAGCCCATCCCACAGAGCAAGGGGCACAAGGCGGGGTACAAAAAGGTTAGGTTTAAAAAAGAAAAAAAAATGAGGTAGCATCATATTGTTACGACGCAGCAAGATCAGCGTGAGAATCCACCACATGTAGTCCCGCCTAAGGACATGGCGGATAAGGACTACACTTCCCTGTCTCGCCCGTGCTCGAGTTCACCGGAGATCTAATTAAGAACACCTGTAACTAACTTAAGTTATATAAGGACCTCCCAAGCTGCAGCCAGACGCGAAGTATTCGTCTAGCACAGTGGTGTCAAACTCATTTTAGTTCAGGGGCCACATACAGCCTAATTAGATGTCAAGTGGGCCGGGCCAGTAAAATCATAGTATAATCACCTATAAATAACAAGAAGTCCATGTTTTTACCTTTGTTTTCATGCATATCCTTTTATAAAATATATCATGAACAGCCTCAGATTTCTTAAGACAAACATGTGCAATTTGCTTCTGATTATCATTCACATATGTGCATTACAACTGCTCACAGTGTTTGTACAAATGCAAAAAAAAAAAAACTTCACAGGTATTTGGAACTGAAAAATATAGTATTTTACTTTAAAATCTATGGATTTGCATGAACAATAGCATTCCACCAAACCAAACTCTTTTGTAGTGAAGCTGTTGACTAACATTAAATTGCACTTTTTTTTAATTATTACCCATTCATCTCTGTGAATAAATAGGAAACGGTCCATTTTTCATGGAAAATTCCACACTCTGTATCCACTTTTCTGCTTTTTGGCAGACATTTTGGCTAATGAAGGTGTGGGGACGAGTAGGAAATAGAGTAGACTACTCCGTGATAACAAACAGCAGACGTCGCATTGCTGCCATCTGCTGTTCAGTCCCAGAGATGTACCGCGTCTTTTACCCCCTAGCGGATAATTTAGGTATAGCATTTTATTAAAAATGACAAGTTCGTGTCTTTTATGCATATTTTTTTTCCACTTTCTAAATTTGTCCTGCGGGCCGGACCCTCTAGCGGGCCGGTCATGGCCCGCGGGCCGTATGTTTGACACCCATGGTCTAGCAGCAACTGCTCTAACATTACTGAGCTCCTTATATTTCTAGCTTTAATGTTGTTTTCAGAATATACGTTCTCTTACCTGTTGTGTGAGTATTGTCCGTCGGGTTCTCCGCTTGCGTCGTGTCAGACATAAAATTTTTGAAATTAAATATACAGGTTATTATTATGTAAGAGTCTTTAAATAAGACTAAAGTAATTAAGTTGTATAATAAAACAAATGAACGCATTTTCATCGAGGCAATAAGTGCAGAACATTTATATAGCAGTGACATTTCGACATGTGCTTTGGTTATTCTTTGTCATGTCTCCTCCCCTTCATGACATTAGTTATGGTGTCACGAGTGTCTGGATTACCCTCAGCTGTTAGTAGTTACGAGGGTAATCATGTCAGCATATATACCGCGTACCTCGCAACACTCAATGCGGAATATTAGAGTAAGATTTAGACTAGAGTATGATTTAGATAGTTTCATGTCATAGTTTCATGGTTAGATTCGTTAGTTTAATTCACTGGTTTCTCCGCTACCAGTCCCTCGCTGTATGCCATGTTTCATGTTTTGTATCTCGACCTCGTTTTCTGTGACCACGACCTTGAACCCTGCCTTGCCAAAGTTTATGCATGTTTTCCGATAATCTGACCTTGTATGTTTTGGATTATGTTTCTGGATCATTTTTTGGATTTGTCTGACTGTCTTTCTGTAAATAAAACTTCCGTTCGAACTGCGCTTGCATGTATCCTATCTTCCCTTACGTCACGGACGTGACATATGTTGATTTTATGTTTTTGGAGGTGATTAGAATTGTACACAGGATTTGTCTCTTGATAGAAATGGAGAGGAACCACATATGCAATCATCTGCAGTTTTAATCAAGGTCACTGAAAATTTTAAACTATCCGACATAGAGAGAAAAAAAACCCTTCAGTAAAACAATATACCTGGGTAAAGGTAAATGAAGGAAGGATTTCAGCAGCATGGCTAGATAGGATGTATTTCTCCAATAATTTGAGAAAATAGTAAATACAGCCATCGTCCCTACTCCATATTTTTGTCACGTATCAAGAAACTCTGGACTCCATGACCACCTGCACCTGCTTCGTTTTGTTAATGAGCACTCATTTGTATATCTAGTCTTTGTCTGCACTGGTTTCTTGTTCTTCGTTGTCTTAGACTTCCATGTTTCATGTCTCTATGTTTTGTTTCATGCCACAGTATTTTGTTTAGTGTTCTTAGTATCTTTGTTTTCGTGCTTTATTGTTTAAATAAACGTCTTAATCTGCACTTGCTTCTGCCTCAACCTCGACTACGTGACAATTCTGATCATAAGCTTAGACAGAATGAAAGACCGACCATCGGAAGCAGCAGATCACCAGGATGGACGCCTGGTTTGCAGAACATGAGTTCATAAAGGACTGCGCCATGCCACGCCAACAGAAGGGGGTGTCTGTGGTCGGGGCTGAGACCAACTCCCACCCTCCCTCCACTATTATGGCTCTCGCTCAGCTGTCATGTTCAGTGGAGGACATCACTCTGCCTCCACGTTACGTGAGACGTCGCTCCATCTCCTAGCGGACTCAAGGATTCCCCACTGTTCAGCTACCTCAAGGTTGCTCAGCCTTCCTGTTTAGCTGAGGTCGTCGCTCAGCCTCCCTGCTTGGCTGTGTACGTCGCTCTCTGCTTTCCTGCTCGACTGTGGATGTCACCCTGCTTTCCTGCTCGGCTGTGGACGTCGCCCTGCCTTGCTGCTTCACTGAGGACATCACTCTGCCTCCATGTTTCACTAAAAGACGTCACTCTGCCTCCATGTTCCGCTAAAGACGTCGCTCCTGTTCTTTGCTGCACTCAGTATGTCGCTCCCCCTTCCTGCTCCACGGAGGACATCGTCGTTCCCTTGGGGGAGGGTTCTGTCATGCATCAAGAAACTCTGGACTCCGGTTCCTATCAGCCACGTCAGTGCACTACCTGTCACATGACCACCTGTACCTGCTTCATGTTTTGTTAATGAGCACTCATTTGTATATCTGGTCTTTGTCTGCACTGGTTTCTTGTCTTTTATTGTCTTAGACTTCCGAGTTTCATGTCTCCATGTTTTGTTTCATGCCACAGTATTTCGTTTAGTGTTCTTAGTTTTCGTGCTTTATTGTTTAAATAAACATCTTAATCTGCACTTGCTTCTGCCTCAACCTCGACTATGTGACAATTCTGATCATAAGCTTGTCACAGCTTGACATCCAGAAAGCTTAACAGTTCTTATCAGCATTTTACTGTAAAGTTACTGCAAGATAAAAAAAAAATGTGACACCTTTAAGTCATTTTGGGAAACTTGGAAAAGGTAGATATGAAAATATTACTCTGGTGGGAAATTGGTAAAGTGCATATTAGAGAATATTGTCCGCAGTTTACAGATCACTCAGACTTGTGCTTCAAACGGACCCGTGAGGGGCTTGAGAGAGAAATTCTTGCCATTGAAAAGAACATGATTGGGAATCCGTCTGGTAATCCAGAAAAGTGGACAGATAAGAAACAAAAGTTGGATTCCATTTTACATGAGAAGGTTAAAGGAGCTCTATTGATGAGAAAGTTTTTATCAATAAAAGACATGGATGGTCCAACCTCTTACTTTTTTGGAGAATAAAAATGTACAAGGAAAAACAAATGTATAGCTTAAACAGCAGTGGTCATGATATAAGTGACCCTGTACAAATGTGTAGACTTTCTGTGGACTTTTTACTCCCAGTTATATTCTGCTGAGAACACAGATGCTCAGAGCCAAGATGAACTCTTCAGAACTCTTATCAGTGTAGGAAAGCTGTTTTTCAAAGGCAAGTTATTCTTAATCAACAGCATTTGTTGAACAAATTTTTTGTAGTAAATCAACTTTATGCAACTCATCCCTCCTTTTATTAAAATAAATATCAAGGTTACAATGGAAGTGAAGGTGGACAAGTTTCTAAGGGTTTAATGACAGGAAGGAAAAGCTTTTAATTTTATAAAATTATTTCCATTAATCTTTTAGTTAAAAGATGTGTACAATTTAAGCTGCAAATTTGTTTAAATTGATTTTAAGGTTGTTTTAGGGTTTATTGACATTGAGTCTTTAGGGCAACAAAGCTGTAAAATTAATTATAACTACCCAGAAAAGGTCATGGCACAAAAATCATGCTAATATACATTTGTGTTTTATTTATATTTATTTATATTTATTTATATATACATATATATATATATATACATACATATATATATATATATATATATATACACACACACACAATAAATGTATACATACAGTGTATACATAATATACATTGGGCTATAGAAACATGAGTATTTTAACATTTACAGATTGACTCCATGCACTTCCATTGTAGGTGCCTCACTGTTCTGCTTTTTTTTTTTTTTTAAGTGTTAAAGGAATATTCCTGGTTCAATACAAGTTTACCACAATCAACAACATTTGTTGTATAATGTTGATTACCACAAAACATTATTTTGACTCAAAATTCTTTTAAGTTGTTACGGCCCACTCTAGGTTGGGCCACGCAGAGTAATCAGCTCGGGATTCAATTGGATTGATCTTTAAATAAGGGAAGCCAGAAATAACAATACAAACAAGGTTGTGTGGAAAAAGGTTGTGGTATATTGTAGCAGACAATTATACACATAGAACTGTAAAATTGAACCAAATCAGGTGTATCTTCAGGGTGGGACAAGGCAAAATTAATAAACCAAAGAATTCTATTGCTTAGGTAACTAGCTAGCTTACCTAAAAAAAAAAAAAAAAAAATACAAGTATTCTTCCCCATCTACCTAAGCAAAGAACAGACAAAAGGAACCCTCTCCAAAAAGAAAATGGCAACCACAGCCCTACTGCCAGTGAACCAAGTGAACATATATACAAAAGTGAAGAGAATACACAAACAGATTTAGGGATAACTAAACTCGAAGTCAGAAAATAGCATACACCCACACACAATCTCTAAATTCAATCTCCAAACAACAAATCACACATTCTCACTCAGTCTTCCTCTTTAAAAATGGCCGCCAATCAGAGAGGTCATGGACACAGAATGTCACAGCATACAAAAACTTCCTGTCACAGTGCGGCCAGCAGAGGGCACTGTGGCACTGGGTTTGACCATCGGACTAACCACGTGACCTTTGTTTTGATTTTGCTTCCTGATTTCACACCGGTGTTTGTAATTTCTGTTAATCATGTTTAGTTTGAGTAACGCCGAGTATTTAAGGCTCCCGAACAACGTGCTTTGTTAGATAGATGTTATGGTAGTGTTTTTGTTCACAAGTCTTCTGTGTTGTAGCGGGTCTCCAGTTTGTCTATGCTACGTTTGCTCCTGATCGGTCTATGCTCTGTTTTGATTTGAGTTTTTACATTTATGTTTAATAAAGTTGGATCTGCACCTGCCTCCGTCCCCGTCTACAAGCCGTCTGACAGAATCCCGGTCCAGGCCAAGTCACAGGTCCAATTTACCGCGCATCCGGCTAAGTGAAATCCATTCATCTCCAAGTCTGCTGACCCAATTTTCAGAATTCCGCCCAAAGGCAAGTTTCAAGTTCAAGCTCCAATCTCAGCCAAGCCTCCCGTTCCTGTTGTAAGTACTCAGAGTAAAAAGGGCGCTAAATCTTGCAAGAAGCGAGGCGACGCTGGGCTGCAAGAGCTCCCAGTGAAACCTAGCGAGAAGCAGAGGAAGGAGATGCCTGAAGAGATGCGCAAGATGTAGCTAGAGATGGAAAGTTTACACAGCACGTTGACTTGAAGGGAGTCACAGCTCCAAGCCACACAAGTCCCGCTGCAGGAGAGAGAAGAGGAGCTGGAAAAGGAGAGAAAGCTGAGCGCTCAGGCCGTTACTGCGAAGGAGGCTTTTCAGTACCTCCTGTCCCAGCGCGAAGCTCAACTCGTCCAGAGAGTAGAGGCGTAAACCGCAGCACATGGATAGTTAAGGCAAGCCCAGGATCAGCTAAAGGACCAGTTGTGTGAAACGGAAGAACTCCGAGTGGCGAGAGATGCAGCACTGAGCAGCGTCGAGGAGTCTGAACGCATGCTCAAGAGTCTGACAGCAGAAAAGGAGCAGCTCCACGAGGATCTGTCTGCAGCTGTCCGCCGTCAGGAGCAGGTACTGCAGGACAGAGACAAGCTACATAAGGAGGTGACCGGTTGTTACTCCAAGATAGCTACCTTGAATACGTACAGGAGATGCAAGTGAGAATCGACCGGGTGGCACCAATAGTCCAGGAGCACATGCACATCGTACAGGAGGAACAACGGAGAGTATACAACCGCCCTGGCACAGTCCTGAGAATTCCACCTGGGAGACCTGACTACACAGTAACTCTGGATGGTCTTTGTTTCATCGTGTACAGCAGTTAAAGACCTCGGAGTGATTATTGACTCCAGTCTATCATTTGATGCTCATGTAGATAATATTACTAGGATAGCGTTCTTTCATCTCAGAAATATTTCTAAGATAAGAAACATATTGTCACTACATGATGCAGAAATACTGGTTCATGCATTCGTCACCTCTAGATTAGATTACTGTAATGCCTTACTGTCTGGATGTTCCAGTAAGAATATAAATAAACCCAGTTAGTCCAGAATGCAGCTGCTAGAGTCCTTACTAGAACTAGAAGATACCGCACTATCAATCCGATCTTATCCACACTGCATTGGCTCCCGGTAAAATTTCGCATTAAGTTTAAAATACTTTTATTAACCTATAAAGCACTACACGGTCTCGCACCACAATATCTAAGCGACCTTCTGGTTTTATATGATCCACCACGCCTACTCAGATCAAAAGATGCAGGCTATTTGATATTACCTAGAATAGTGAAGTCTACTGCAGGGGGAAGAGGCTTCGCTTATAGAGGCCCACGGTTATGGAACAGTCTTCCTATTAGTGTTCGGGACTCAGACACAGTCTCCGTGTTTAAATCTAGGCTTAAAACATATTTGTTTACTCAAACTTACCCTGACTAGATTATATTGCACTACCTCACAATCCTAATCGTTTTTCTCCCTCTCTCTCTTTTTGCCGAGCCCCACACGAATTTATGGAGATATTGGAGATCCAGATCCCTTCTGCCTCTGGATGAGCCCAAATCTTCTGCTGGGACTACGGCTGCTCCTAAGGCCATACATACTTCTCATTTTCACATTATCTGTGTTACATTCACAATCTGTGTTACCCAGATGAGGATGGGTTTCCCTTCTGAGTCGGGTTCCTCTCAAGGTTTCTTCCTCAAAAAACATCTTATGGAATTTATCCCAACTGAGCAAGCCACTGAGTGGCGACGGTGGCAAGGGAAAAACTCCCTTTGTTTTATACCTGTTTGTCTCTGTTTATCTGTTCCTGTTTGTCTCTCTTTATCTGTTTCTGACTGTTTATACCTGTTTTTTATTTCTGTAAAGCTGCTTTGAGACAATGACTATTGTAAAAAGCGCTATACAAATAAAATTGAATTGAATTGAGACCAAGTCCTCCTTTTGGTACCCATCAGTGCCTGTAAATTCCTGGCCCAGTGGCAAGGTCCATATACAGTCTTCAAGCGACAGGGGCCCGTCAACTACCGCCTGCAACAACCCAGTAAGCGCGTAGACAAGAAACTACCGCGTGAACCTGTTGAAGACTTGGGTGGAACCAGCTCCGGTAGTTCCGGCGTATGTGGCCCGTGACACTGGTCACGACAAATGTACCCGGGTCGAATTGGGGGAGGACCTTACCCCCGCCCAAAGACAGGAGCTCAAGGAGTTGGTGGAGCAATTCTCTGATGTTTTCTACCTCCCCAGGAATGACACAGCTGGTCCACAACGAAATAAAAACTCCCTCCGGCATAGTAGTAAGACAGATGCCCTACCGTGTTCCAGAGGCCAGGCGCAAGGCCATGTTCCAATGATTGATGGAGCATTGGCCGAGGGATGCTCAACTTTTCTATCCCTTTAAAAAAAAAGAGAAGAAAAAAACGGAATGAGCGAGAGAGAAAAATATGAGGGAATTCAAGAAGTGTGTTATGGCTTGCTCCTGTTTCATCACGGGGAATAGTGCACACTTTCTGGTTGAAGTGTCTAGGGAGTAGCTGGTGATGGCAGCCTAGAGAAGCTGCGCAGGGTAATGCCTACATTAATCAGCTCGGCTTGCGACTCGTGCTTTTCTCAGAAGCCGAAGCTAGCTGGGTTTCAGATCCTCGCGGATCATGGCTGGCCACTGTCGAGGCAGCTAGTCGTCTTAGGTTTGGGGTCTCTTATGAATCTGAAAGAGGAGTCGGAGACAAACACTGCTCTCTCTTGCTTGGTCTTCCGGGTTTGGTTCTCCACTGGATTTTGGAGCTCACGTCATGGCGACTCCTTCCACTATGGCAAGCCAAGTGCTAAAAACTGAAAGCAACATATAAAGAGCTGCTTCACTGGGGAGGAAAAGGCTCATCCAGCCTTAGTAAACACTGCAGAAACTCCCGTTCCCTTTCTTCCAGAAGAGCATGTCTAAATATCAGGCTTCTGGGGGAAAACCATGCATAAGCTGTATTTATAAACCCACGAGTGGTTTTTCTTGTGGGTCACTGCAGACAATGAGTGTTGCAGGCCTCCCAAGCCGACCTGCTGAGTGAACTCGACATATGGCGGCATTCACTCAGTTCCTTCCCTGATGTCTTGAGTTCACCCGGGCCAGCACTACTGCAAGGGAGACCCAAAAGGCGAGTATGGCAGCCCACCGACCCCAACAGAAAACCAGGGGAACGGGGCAGCCACAGTCACAGCCTGCTACTAGGCCTGATCTGAGAAAGGACCACTCTTGGCCTGTTTGGCCTTTATGACCAGAGTGGCCATGGAGGGACGCATCAGGGGGCATGAGGTTGTTAGGGCAGTTAGCCCCCAGTGCTACTGTAGGGCCTCCCATAACCAAGGAAGTCCCACTGTTTCAGTGTTCTCTGTAACAGGGCAATGAAAATCTGATGCTTTCCCCTCCAATAGAATGCGGAATAGTTAACATCTCTAAAAGAACATCTTGCAGTGTAGAAACTACTGCCAAATGTGTCTCATATACACTGTTCCCTCAGGGAGGAAGGATTTTACAGCCGTTATTTCCTGGTCCGTACAAAATAGGAGTATGCGGCCAATTTTAGATCTGGGTCATCTGAACTGTACTCTTCTGACATACAGGTTCAAGATGAGGACTGGTTTATGGCAATAGATCTAAAAAGGTGCATATTTCTACATAGAAATATCACTAGCTTTATCCCCTCACACCTTCACAAAGTGCATGGATGTCACTCTGTCTTAATTGTGACTCTAGTGCATCCGTGTAATAATCTACCTGGACCACTGGTTAATTCTAGCATCCAGGGAACTGGTAGTTGAGATGTTGCTCTCGCCCACATTAAGAGCTTGGGGCTCAGGTTGTAATGACAGACACCTCCCTCACGGGCTGGAGAGCGGTCTTAAACAGCTGTCCTGCTCACCGTCTCTTGCCTGGAAATGTGGGCCATATTTCTACAATGAAATTCTTTCTTCCTCAATTGAGAGGTCACCATGTGTTTACAGACAACACACCGGTGGTCTCATATATTGACCAGGGAGGATTATGTCCATGACCGCTGTTCAGGCAGGCACAACTAATTCTTCTCTGGGCAGAAGGAAAGTTTGTCAATAATTTTAGTGCAATATACATTCTGGGAATATGAAGGCAGACATCCTGTTGAGGCAGGGGCTGAGGCCCAGGAATTGGTGGCCCCATCCACAAGTGCTGGAGTCCATATTGTGTGGTTTGGCCAAGCAGGACTGCATGTGCTCGCCTCCGGGGAGACAACACTTGGCCCACTGTGGTTGGCCCTCACTCATCCCACACAATTACGGCTGGACGCCATGGTATATGCCCCCCCCCCGGCACAAGCTCTGCTCCGACAAGTTCGCCTAGACAGTCTATGTCTGCTGTTAGTAGCACCTTATTGGGCAGCTCGAATATGGTTCTCAGAGATAATATCCCAGCTAGATGGCACTCCTTGGGAGCTTCCTATCTGCAGGGTATCCACTGTAGTCCCAGTGAACTGTGCAATAACTACAGCCCTGGAGTTCTTACAAGGATGTTTCTCAGCGGGGTGGGCTTCTTCTACAATCAGGGTTTACGTGGCCACCATTTCGAACAGCAACACCCCTGTTGATGGAGCCTCTGTGGGGCAACATCCTCTAACTTCGAGGTTCATGCGTGGTGTCAGGCGGCTGAGGCCAGCCTGCGCATACCTTTCCTGCGACCTTTCTGTGGTCCTGGAAGGTCTGTCAGGGGCCCCATTTGAGCCCTTAGAGTCAGTAGAGACAGTAGAGGTGATGCTGTGTCAAAGCAGCACATCTCTAATTGGATATTGAAGCAATCTCTATTGCTTATGAGGCATGCAGTCTAGCTACGACATAAGTGCTCATTCCAGGTGAATTGAGTAAGTACACCCCTCACATTTTTGTAAATATTTGATTATATCTTTTCATGTGACAACACTGAATAAATGACACTTTGTTACAATATAAAGTACTGAGTGTACAGCTTGTGTAACAGTGTAAATTTGCTATCCCTCAAAATAACTGAACACACAGCCATTAATGTCTAAACCACTGGCAACAACATTGAGAACACCCTTAAGTGAAAATGTCCAAATTGGGCCCAAATTGTCAACATTTTGTGCATAATTTTCCAGCACTGCCTTAACCCTCTTGGGCATGGAGTTTACCAGAGCTTCCCTGGTTACCACTGGAGTCTTCTTCCACTCCTCCACGAGGACATCATGGAGCTGGTGGATGTTGGAGACCTTGTGCTCCTCCACCTTCCGTTTGAGAATGCCCCACAGGGTTTAGGTCTGGAGACATGCTTGGCCAGTCAATCACCTTCACCCTCAGCTTCTTTAGCAAGGCAATTTGATGCAGTGTATGGCGTATGGTCCGAGTACTGACAGGCTGATCCCCCACACCTTCAACCTCTGCGGCAATGCTGGCAGCACTCATGCGTCTATTTCCCCCAAACACAACCTCTGGATATGACGCTGAGCATGTGCACTCGACTTCTTTGGTCAACCATGGAGAGGCCCGTTCTGAGTGGAACCTGTCCTGTTAAACTGCTGTATCGTCTTTGCCACCATGCTGCAGCTTAGTGTCACGGTCTTGGCAATCTTCTTATAGCCTAGGCCATCTTAAAAAACAGGAAAACAGATGCCAAATGAAATATGGTCTCAGCATGACACCAATGGGGGTAAAATCTGCCAGACCAGGTACATAAGGAATAAAATGCTTGACATGCAGAAATCAGTAGCCATTACCTCCTGATGCAGACTGGGGTAACAAGTCAACCATTGTAGGATTAAGGCAGGAGTGTTAATTGAAACATCAAGCTACTGCAACACCCCAATTTTACCTATTGTAAAATCAGACAAGTCGAGATAGCATCTAGTACATGATTTGCAAGCAGTCAATGATGTACAAGGTTGGCCAGCTGATGTTCCCAATCCACACACCACACACACACACACACACGTGTGCTACTGACTAATGTTCCTCCTGAAGAAAGACTGATTATGTGCTGCTTTCTTTAGTGTTCCACTGGCAGAGGAAAGCAGGCACCTGTTTTGCTTTCCAGCATACGTAAAAGCATACACATACCAGAATGCCTCAAGGTTTTAAACATTCTCCACATGTGTAATCAGGTTTTAAAAGCTGACCTTGTTGAACGTTAGGATAAAGCAAGTAACATCTTTATCTTCACTTGTCCTCCGTCAGCCTTTCTTGTCTCTGCTTCATTTACTCTAAAGAAAAAACTAGCGCATCGCATGTGGTTTATCACGGAGCGTATACAGCGCCGGAGAGTCTAAATGAACACACTGGCAACCAGAGCAGTTCAAAGAGACGTCTAATATATTGCAGATTCAGAGGTTTATATAGGCAAAATAGCTATGCATAGGCATACTGATGTTGAAATAATATGGCAGTTGAACTGACTTGCTACGTACGTGAAAAACATCTTAAGCAATACAAGAATGTACAGCTTTCTTGAACATATAACACAGAAAAGAGGAAGTTCCTATGGTGACGTTTACTGGCATGTACACAACAGACAGGTCTAGAGAAGTTCATGACACAGAAATTAAACTAGAACCTAAATATACTTGTACATATGTGAGGGAATACAATAGAAAGTTTCCCCAACAATGACCTTTGTCTGGACAGTTGTCTCCTCATGTATGTAGATTTGTTCTCAGACACCACAGAGATTCTATTAAGGTACTGACTAAATAAACTCAAGGAGGGCATAAAGCCTATATATCCCCAACAGGAGGCACAAGTAAAGCACCACTGCCACAGATTGTAGGATAGAGGACCTTTTTGGGCATGACTGGGTTTAGTTCAGACTGGATAGCAAATTATGCGATCAAAACAGGTCCATTGAGGGCATTCATGAAGCAAGCTGGGTAATGTGGGTAAAAATATACATCAAATAAACGTGAGGGAATTTTATTGAAAATCAGCAGTGAGATGCACAATTTGGTGGCGGGTGCTCGAATCCAAATACAGCCATAAGAACCATGAGGAGCTATTTATACGAATAGCTGTGTCACACTGCACCTGTGTGACCAAGGTCGTTCTCCAAATTGTTTACTTTTTCTCTCTCGTAGCTTCAAATTGTTTACTTTTCTCGCTCTCCGGTTTCCAAACCTAATGGTAATCTTGAGGGGCTGGTAAACAAACATAATGGTTATCGCAAGTGGATTGTTTTCTGTTCTAATGGTAACTGTTGGGGAGGGTTTTTTAATCCTCATGGTAAATGTAGATGAGCTTTTTTTTAGCCCTATTGGTAATGAGATTTTAATCTTTCTGAAATTTATTGGTAATATTTTCTGTACATAAGCTATAAATACTGGAGCTTAAGCTCCAGTTATCAGATCACTTCTGGGAATTCTCATTGGTGTGGATCTCGTGTGGTGGACCGAAATAAAAACTGGACCCTTGCCTTTCCTCACTCACGGCTAATCGTCTCTTTTTTCTCTCAATTGGGTTTACGGATGTGAGTAATTGCTTCTAATTTAAATTGTCTTTGGGTAATAGGCTAGATTAGGGCCTTCAGTCTCAAAGTGTGAGTGCTCCGTTACAATGGATCACTGATGCTCTAATAGCCTTTGAGTCATCAAAAAGGGAGCTTCAAGTTGACCCACACTAGCTTTCCCAGAATACACCAAAAGGTTTCATCTGTATGTAGCTGATAGGGCAAATGGATATGTGTCTGCAATATTGATGCAGGAAACATGTAGTGGTAGGGGAGAATTGCATATTATAGCACCAGGCTAGAAAGTGTAGCTCAAGATTACCCCCCCAATGTTATCACCAGGGACTTGCTGCCTTATACTATGCTTATGAAAAAAGCATCCGACCATGGGACACCCAGTGATCATTTACACCCAACAGAAGGTGGGTGGGGTGGCTGTGGCTCAGGTGGTAGGGCGGGTTGTCCGCCAATCCACCAACCATAGGTTTGGCGGTTTGATTCCCGGCCCGAATGACCCCACATGCCAAAGTGTCCTTGGGCAAAACACTGAACCCCAAGTTGCTCCCGATGTCGAGTTAGCACCTTGCATGGCAGCTCTGCTACCATTGGTGTGATTGTGTGTGAATGGGTGAATGAGAGTGTAAAGCGCTTTGGATAAAAGCGATATATCAGTGCACCATTTACCCACCACAAGGTGGCAGAGTTATTAGACTAAGTGAGATTTGTTTTAACTCGTGCACGGTGTTTAGCTAACTCCACTCCATTGACTTAACCTGTATATTATATTTTGGGGCATCATGCCATGAACCAATCAGATCCATTGAAAACCAGTTTGGGGCTGCTACAGTTTGTAGATGGGCCATTAAGGTAAAACAAAGCTGGGTTGAGGTCTGGAGGGGAAACACCCCCAGGTGTAATGCTTCACATTTCACTTTGTCTTTCTCCAAAACTTTGTTTCTGGTTTATGTAGATTATATTTTATTTATAGCCATAGACTAAAAATGTAGACTGGTTTGTAAAAGCCATTTATTTATTGGACTAATGCTGAAACCGAATAAAGCCAGAGTTCATATTGCTTGTTTTGGCTCGTCACATTGAGGTGAGACTTCATAGCACAGAGACGGCGTTAGTTAAAGTAGTAAATGATCTACTACTGGCCTCTGATCAGGGTTGGGGTCACAGCTCGGCCAGATCAGAACTCCAATTCCCAAGATGCAACACTTGCTTCGCATGCATGCATGCATTCACCATCCCCGGCGTTCTGATTAGACACACCTGCCGTTAATCACACACACACAGTCACCACTACTTCGGTTTGTCAGTCACAGAGTATCGGTGTGAAGTATACGTTCAGTTGACTGTTCTCTGCATTTCCAAGCCTTTACTATTGTCGTTTTGTTTACCTTGACCCTTATCTACGTTTACCTCGTTACCTTGACCCTTATCTACGTCCTTGACCACGCTCTTTGCCTTTCCCTCTATGCTCTGCTTGTTCCAATCACCTGACACTTGCCTGTTTCCCATTTACGTACCTAGAACACCCTTTAACTCTACGCTTTCATCTGCCACCTGCTCCTGCTTCCGTTCCCCTTCCCCTTGATACGTGATAATACCAAGGTTAAATTTGGTTAAATTAGCTTCCACTGTTATGCTGATGATACACAGTTGTATGTTTCAGCAAAGCCAGAGGACAGACAGCAGTGTTAAAAAGTTGAGGATTGTTTAAAGGATATTAGACACAAACTAACTTCCTGTTACTTAGTTCTGATAAGACAGAAGTACTTGTGTCTCTCTCCATGTTATTTTTGTACAGCTGCTTTGAGACTATGTCTATTGTAAAAAGCACTATACAACAAAAATTTAATGCTCTTCTACCCTGCCCCTAGGTGGAATTCCTACTGATTGAACAGACATTGGTACAATGCAGAATGAAGGAGGGGGGGGGCTTGGGAACACTAAAAGACCACACAAAAGTGGCATAATCAAAACAAAGCAGTCTTCATAATTAGATAGCAACAAATAAAATCAGCGGTTTTTCCACAAATTGGAGATCTTCAGGTTTTCAACTACAAAGATAAAAACTACATTAGTTCACTCTTTTCAGTTGTCTTAGATTTTAATTTTTCATACTTTCTTTTTCCTCCACTGTCCAATCCTGTTTCTTTTATAGTTTATATTTTTTCTTTCTCGCTTACCTCAGGCAAAGCCCTGACATACCATACCAATCACTCCTCTACAAAGGTATGACAAAGAGAAATGTCAAAGTCTTGCCTTAAGTATCTTGTCTGGCAGGTGCATGCAATCCCGGTTAATCAGCCTTGACAAATCTGGGTAACTGAGTTCCCCCACATGGCTACTCTCGCTGTGTGCCACTGCTGCCCTCTGCTGGCTGTGCGTGGTGTATGACAATTCCATGGATGCACCAGTCCCTTTAATTGAAACACAACATGAGTTTTAATGGGGTAAAAAGCTTGTTTTTTGTTGGAAAGAAATGGAATCGTAATGGAGCTGATTGGCCTACAGTGAGTGATGTAGCATGTGTAAGTGAGTTCTTAAAAGAACCTGACACTGCCAGTACCAGCAGTGTGATCCTGACATGGGTCAAAATGGTAAAGGCACAGCTACACAATAGCATTCAAAATAATGTCCCCAGTGAGACCCCTTGCTCACAGAAACAGCACATAGGCCAGTGTCTATATTATCTTCCAAAGCACCAGCTCAGGCCAAAACATCTCTTTAAGTGCCTGATGAATGTGAAGGTGTCAGGTTTGGACTGAAGTCAGAACAATCTGAACCAGTGGACACACGAGTATTGTAGCGCACTCTCTCACAAAAAAAAAAAACAGACATGGAAAAGCATTGGCTGCTAATGACCATGTTTTTGAATGTATCCAAGTCATAATAGAGGATACTTTAGGACATCCACTAAAGATGATGCGTACTTATACAAGGTTTTTTTTTTTTGTTGTTGTTTTTAAATAGTTGTAGCACATACTATTGGCGGAATTTGACAAAACTTGGCATGCATCCTCAGAATGTCCTGTTGTCTGTTTGTCAATATTCACTAAGTTTGGACTTTGTATTCAGGAGATAATAATAATAATAATAATAATAATAATAGTGTATTTGTATATAGTGCCTTTATATAGCATCTTTAAAGCAGCTTCCCAAGGATCAATAAGAAAATACCATAAATAAATAAATACACACATAAAAACAAAACATCCAAAAACAAAGAACAGATTGTCACATTACCAGGAGGGAGGCAAGCACAGGCCGAACACTAACAGAGAGGAGAGCGAGGCGTGAAGCATGAAGCGCAAAGTCCGAGGCAAACACAATAATCCAAATCATAAATCCTGAAGCGTAGTTGAAAATGAGGCGGAAGTTCGAAACCAATGAAGATAAACCTTTCCGTAGAGAGCGTGGTAACTAGCAAGTGTTGTGAAAGCTTTATCGTTACTTTGCACCACGTTATTGTTAATAGGGTCTTAAATAGCCTTGGGCGCAGGTGTTTGTACTCAATATTCTGGCGAACTTGAGCGCGGGTGTGGCTGGGATGGCCGGAACGGTGGCCATGAGTTTGCCATGGTTTAACAGACACCCCCCCCAAAGGGCTCACTCCGGGAGCCGACTTCTTCCAGGCAATCAACTCCTCCGGGGTGCCGGTCTGTCTGAATGAGCCGCATGAAAGTTGTCGCGCAAGTTTGCATCCAGAAAGTCCCAGGATGGGATCCAGCATTGATCCTCTGGGCTGTAATCCACCATATACTCTATCCCCTCTCTCCTGCGCCTGGAGTCCACAATCCCCTGCACACTGTAGGCTGGGCGACCCTCAATCTCTAACGGGTCAGGCGGGGTATTCTCCGGAACCGCCATCGCTAAGTGGCCTGGTGTTACCGGCTTAAGGAGGGAGACATGGAATGAGGGGGCAATGCAGCTGTGTTTGGGGAGGTCTAGGCGGTACGTAACTTCATTTACCCATTTCAGGATCCAGAAAGGGCCGGCATACTTGGGCCCCAATTTGCTGAGAGAGGTCCTTTGAGTTTCCTCGTTGAAAGCCATACCCTGTCCCCTGGCTGATAATCAGGGTGCGCCCCACGATGCCTTTCCGTCTTTCGCTTGGCGATGCGAGAGGTCTGTACCAGTTGTTGATGGGCACGCTCCCGGACCTGCTTGCTGCTGCAAAACCACTCGTCCACAGCCGGGGAGTTAGTGGTGGCGGCATTCCAGGGGAACATCACAAGTGTACAGGAAGACTTGAACAGCAGGATTACAGGTGTTGTCCCAGTTATAGCAGCCGGTGGTGTATAGTGCTGTGTCACCCTTCTGCATTATAGCCCAGTTACCAATGTACTGTACTTAAATGCTTTTTTTTTGAGTGAGAGAGTGCTCTACAATAATTGGTGTCCACTGGTTCAGTTTGTTCTGTCTTTAATCCACACCTCTATAACACCTTTGACATACTCTTTATCAGCATTAGTCACATCATTAGGACTCAAGCCAGCCTGTATGTTCATGATGCACTTATAAGACATTTTGGGCTGAGCTGGTGTTTAGGGAAATATTATATACACTGACCTGTGTGCTGTTTCTCTGAGCAAGGGGTCTCACTGGGGACACTATTTGGAGGGCTATTGTGCAGCTGTGCCTTTACCGTTTTTGACTCCTGTCCTGGAGTCAGGATCACATTGCTAGTACTGGCAGTGTCAGACTCTTTTACAAACTCACTTAAACATGATGTGTCACTCACTGTAGGCCAATCAGCTTTTCATTATCATTCCATTTTTTTCCAAAGAAAAAAATATATAAAAATGTTTTTAACTTCATTAAAACTCACGTCATGTTTCAATAATAGGGAATGCTGCATCCATGGAATTGTCATTTCACATCGTTGCACATAGGATAAAAACAAATGCTTCGTTTCGCCACATGCTGCTAGTAGCATTTTAAAACACTTTAAGGCACAAGGGAGGTGTAAAAGGCTGCGCTACACCCCTGTAAGCCAGCAGAGGGAAGCAGCGGCACACTGTGAGGGTTGTGTGGGGAACTCAGTTACCCAGAATACTCCAGGCTTGATAACTGGGATTGCCTGCACCTGCCAGGCAGGATATTAAGGTCAGCCTGTGAGCCGGCTTTTTGTCACACCTGTGTAGAGGGGTGACTGGTATGGTATGGTATGGTAAGGCTAGGCTTTGTCTAATGTAATAGTAAAAGGAGCAAAAGGGGGAAAAAAAAAACCAACAACAAAATGCACACATGTGAATAAAAGAAAATATAATCAAGAAAACAGAACAGAAAATGGATAAAAGAATGGAAAGAGTGATTTAAGGCAGAACCAGGAAAAGAGACAAAACTAAAGACACAATTGGGAAAAAAAAGCAAACTAACAGATAAAAAGTATGTTCTGGGAAGTATAAATATTGGTAAGAACTGAAGATTTCTTCAGTTATGGACAACCATTGCTATCATGATATTTTTTTTTGTTCCTATCTAGTAAATAAAACTGCTTTTGTTTATGCCATTTTGGTGTCTCCTTTGTTTGGCTTTTCCTGCCTTTTTTTTCCTCCTCACTCGGTATTGTAGCAATGTCTGTCCACATATTGGCAAGGTAGAAGAACATTTCTGGTTCAAGTCCTATTTGGAGCTGTTTTGCAAAGTGCACAAAAATACACAAACTGTTGATCTTGTCAATATACTTATAAGCTCGCAGGTGTTCCATATGAATACTTTGGCGAGCAAGGTTTTTCACTCTGTAGCTGGTTCAACACTGATCTGTCCAAGGAAGCGAATGAAGAGGTCACTTTGGACTCTTGACACCCCCCCCACACACACACACACACCCCATATTCAAATAGCCTTGCAACCTTTCTGGCCAACAGCTTACGGGGTGTGAAGTGCGCTGGAACAAAGAATGAAATGACTTCAATCATACGGGTTGCTGGTCACACTCAATAAATAGCCCTGTTTGAGAGATCTACTCACTTTCATTGTTGTATTTATTGGAGTACTTACACCGCAGACATTCTTCTCTCAGGGAATACTGGAAGACTCACCACCTGTCAGAAGATACGGACCTCAGAAACCCAGCATTGAACTTTTTTTTTATTTATTTATTTTTTATTAAGGCTGATTGCTTGTTGCAGGTTGATCCATGTCTATGTGAAAATGTAGCAATTTTGTCTTAGGGCAGTGGTAGCTCGTGGTTAAGATGTTGGTCTACTGTTCAGAAAGTCATGAGGTCAAACCCCAATACTGCCAAGCTGCCATTGTTGGGCCGTTGAGTAAGGCCCTTAACCCTCAATTGCTTTGGTGCGAGTGAGCCAAATGTAAATCGCCCTGGATAAGGGTGTCTGCCAAATACCGTAGATTTATTTGTTGAATTCTCCACCATTGTATTTAAATAAAATTTAGATAGTAAAATTTTATCCATGTTCTCCAGCAATACATATAGGAAAGTCTTCGCACCCTAGGAATCTTAATTTGATTTAGGTAAATATTGCTAGAACCAAATAACGGCCAACCAAATTATTCACCCAGCATAACTTTCTGGGACTCTGTACTTGTAACCCAGAAGTGAAATGGGCAATAAGTTAAATATGCAATTAATGTTATGTACAAGTGATTATAAGCGCTTTATGCTGAAAAGGTCGGTTGTGAACTAAAAGGGAGTTGTTTTTTGGTAAGCATTTGTCATCCAAAGCGAGGACATATTGTTTTTGCAACATTAGTTTGTAAGGTTGAGTGTTGCTACATCCCAGCCAATAGAATGGTGGGGACCACCTCTCAGCCATTCATGGTAGTTAGGGAGGTGGGAAGTGATTCCAATGTTAACTGAATCATGGTAGTGGTATATTAATACTTGCTTTCTTTTACGGGTGTAAACTACTAACAGTGTGGAATACCACAAAAGGATATAATTTGGAGGGCATGCTCAAGCTAATGTGCCATTCCATTGCACTGGTCTTTAATTTATTTTCATTTTCATATAATTAATTTTCATGTGATTCATTTACTAATTTGCAACTCTTTAAATCCACTTTTAAACTGTAATATTACAAAGGTCTTCCCAGATTAATACTTACTACACTGAATGAGAACCCCAGTAAAATTGCCTGAATTCTATAATATAATTTGTTCATCATGATAGGTTTAAATCCTCTAAAAACAGATTCGCAAATAAATAACATAACTCTGTTCCAATTCACATCCTTCAAAGCATTGGCGTGTTTTGTTTACTAACAGTCTGTCCAACACCCAACGTTTACATAAAATGAGACAGCAGTGTATCCTACAAAAACGTAAAGTTGTCCACAATATGAAACAACTGTGAGTAAGCTAAACTAACCACAAAATTACCAAGACAAAAAGTTCCAGTAAAAGAAAAAAAAACCCTACTGACTTCTAGTCTGACAAACAGGCTGTGCACAATAAGAAATATGTCCTTAACTTTTAAAGACAGTGTAGCATGTAAAGCCAAGGAGATAACACTAATAAAATTAAATAAACAGAAACTCTAACCAGATCAGATCATCAAAACGGAGAAGCACATTAATACAGAAGTAGACTTAAGAGGAGTGAGGCCACAAAATCTAGGTGAAGTAATGCAACGACAATATCTTCAATCGAAATCCGAATTATGTAGAGCTGGAAGCCCGAAATGCAATCAATCAATAAATAAATAAATGAAAAAGGCACCGCTGTGTAGGCGATGCAGTTCATCGCAGTATCAAGAGTTGAAATAAAGTCCTTCTGAACACTTATGTTTTAGTCATGAACAACTCCGTGTTATAACAAATCAGTTGAGTAAATGATTCAATAAATCACAACATGCAGAAAGACACTCAGTTTTAAAATGTACTGGTGTAATTATGTAATTTACAGAAAGGGCCAGTAAATGTTTTTCAAGAAAAGATTTGACGCATCAAGATGACGTCATTCTTTGGCACCACATTCACACGGGTATTCAAATTCAACTGTCACCAACCGTCGTATGTCTGTAGAGGTATAATCCCACTTTTATTAAATCATTTCTTTAGTTTGTTCATGATTGCTATGACAATTTCTTAATGCACCAACACACAATTGGCAAAATGCTTAATTTCATGCTAAAAATCACACTGTAAACTAAACTCCAGCACTAATTTTGAGTGATTATTGACTCCAGTCTATCATTTGATGCTCATGTAGATAATACTTCAAGGATGGCTTTCTTTCATGTCAGAAATATTTCTAAGATAAGAAACATATTGTCACTACATGATGCGGAAATACTGGTTCATGCATTCGTCACCTCTACATTAGATTACTGTAATGCCTTACTGTCTGGATGTTCCAGTAGGAATATAAATAAGCTCCAGTTAGTCCAGAATGCTGCTGCTGCTAGAATCCTAACTAGAACTAGAAAATATGACCATATCACCCCGATCTTTTTCACACTGCATTGGCTCCCAGTAAAATCTCGCATTAACTATAAAATGTTTTTATTAACCTATAAAGCACTAAACGGTCCAGCGCCACAATAAGAAACCTTCTGGTTTTCTATGATCCGCCACACCTACTTGGATCAAAAGATGCAGGCTATTTGATGATACCCCAAATAATGAAGGCTACAGCAGGGGGAAGAGCCTTTGCTTATGAAGCCCCCATGTTATGGAACAGTTTTCCAATTAGTGTTTGGGACTCCGACACTCAGTCTCAGTGTTTAAGTCTAGGCTTAAAACGTATTTGTTTACTCAAGCCTACCCTGGCTAGATTCTATTTTTACTACTTTAGTCATAATAATCTTTTTTTTTCTCCCACTCTCCTTTTGCCGAGCCACACACGAATTTCTGGAGATCATTTCAGCCTCTTAATGGAACTCAAGTCTCGAATATTCTCTACTGGGACTGCGGCTGCTCCGAAGACCATACAGACTTAATTTACATCCATACTGTACTATTTCACACTGTTACCCAGATGTTCACCTTCGGCTTTCATGCATACCTTACCCTTCGCAGTGCAGTAGCCGTATGGTTTTGGACCGCCTGAACAAAATTCTACAATATGATCACCAGCTCCAATCTCGTCAGTTAAATTACCGAGATTGGGATCCTCCGTTGGGACACTGTCACCCTCTCTAGATGTAAAGATCACACTGTCTTTGTCACTGTACAGCAACCTGTCACCCAATTAGTCCATTAATTCATAAAGTTATAGACGGGCATGAGCTGTAGTGAAAGCCCAGAGAAAGATGTTGATGTCGCGAGTCTGACCCCCTTTCCCATTCGCATAACACTACTGAATTAGTCACACTGTCTGAAACGAAGGAAAAGTGTTTAACATCATAACCGTCCCCAAATATGTGCTGCGCAAATTGTTCAAGGTCTGAATGTAACTCTGTTCACGGCAAGTTTTCATGAATGGAGAAACGACCTCAAAGAAAGTTCAGCAGAAGTTTAATAGAACGCCGTGCTGGGTTGCTAATTATCTTATCAGCGTCCAGCTTAATCCCCTCTTTCTCAAAGTAGTCTAAGATGTAGGATTCCTTGTCTGCGTCGGTCATGATGTGTGAGGGGAAACCGCTGGCCTGTTTGTATTGTAAAAATGTTTTAACATAATCACAAAACAAAGTTTCTGACCGTTGTGGAATATGCCACACCTCGGCTACTTTTGTTACAACGTAACCCTTTTCCACACCTTTCAACAGCTCTATGCTGACCCAACACCCTGAAATAGCTCTTTCCTCAACAGTATGACCACAAGGGTCTGTCTTTTTGTGGCGGCAGTACCGTGGCGTTGACAACCATAATTTTCAAGAGGTTTAAAATCCTTGAAAATTATTTGTGGATGTCCTATGGGGTAACATTTTTTTGCCTGGCAAAAGGGGTAATATATATAGAATAGTTTGTATAGTATGTAACCATAAAATTTGACAGGTCTAGGTCAAAAGGTCATGGTCATAAAATTTGATACGTCACCTGTTGCGTCCATGTAGGTCCCCATCTGTTACGGATAAACAGACACACGTAGGTCATAAAATTAGATATAGTTATTTTAAATCCGGTTCACATGCATTTCTGACACCCACACACACACACACACACATTACCACACCTGTTGCGGCCATCCCCATCTGTTAAATCAGGATCAATTACAAGTCTGACGCACACACACATGTTCTCCACACAGGTTGCACACTCTGAGGTAGTTCATAAATATATATATATATATATATATATAGTTATGTTAAATCTGGACCACATATATTCCTAACACAAACGTTACCATACCTGGAACGGCCATGTGTATAACGCATCCGACCAGAAATATGACACACACACACACGTTAACGCACATACAACGCGCATACATACGAACCTGTTTATAAAAGTCGAGCATCTCCTCTAGGTTTCCTAATACTCTGTACTTAGATCGCGGCGTGTGCGCGTGCCACAACATGGCTGATGTCTGTCCTAACGCGCCGAAAAAAGCTCACCCTTTTTTGGCAAGAATAGAAAAAATGTTAGAACATGAAAAGATTCAATATTGGGTAATGTCAAACGGATGTACAGCAGGGTTTTTTTTCGATGCAGAAAAAGGAACCGTTTTGCTTTTCAAGTTCTCGGTTCCGGGACACATACACTGGAGCCGTGCTACAGAGAGCGTAACTTTTAACAAAGGTGACTGGAAAAAGTTCAGAAAATGGTGCAAGGATTTTGACTACATCGTTAGAATGGACTTCTTTTCCCCAGATGCGTACAGACGTAAATGGAACAGTACATCTCTGCAATGCAAATACCATATCAGAGCAATGAATTTCTCCAAGAACCAGGTTTCACTGCGCTGTGCTGTTGTATTAACTGGTGACAACGCCCCTGATAACAAGGAGAATTGTGAAGTGATGTATGACCGAACCAGCTGGCACAATCTGCAACGCTACTTCCGTCAAATCGATGAATTATTCCAAAAAACTGGAAGAGACAAAGAAATGATGCAAATAAAAGTAAAGCTAGAAGATCTCTTATTCTGAGATCGTCAATATGCTAATCTTGATCAGAAACTCCACCTTCCCCAAGACTCCTCCCACACGGTATATCAATGATTCTGATTACATATCGAGTCAAAGTATTCTGAGCATCAACCAGCAATATGGCTTGTGAAATCACCCCGGTTTTCTACAACTCTGACGCTACTCGGTATAATGATGATGTGACCAGTTCGGGTTTTGAAGACGGCGAAAACCTAGGAAAAAGAAATCTGACCTATCTGACAACGAACGATGAAGCCGACGGGTGTATAACCAACACTGTGCTAAACATTATACGTGCTGCTACGGGAGAACTGCTGGACAGAGTTATCCAACAAGATCTGAAGGACAACTGCCACGGCTGCGCGATCGAACATCCGAGTCAACTCCAACACGCGTGTTTGTTCGATCCTGAAGAGTACTATCTACACCTAAACACCTACAGACTGCTGAAAAAACTATTTAAACCATGGTTCAAACACACATTGGCAAGAGGTCTGAAACTGTGTGGAATCAAACACACTCCTTCCCTGGAAAAAATTGAAGGTATCGCTGAAGCCACCGTGTGTGAATGGCGAGACGAACCTCACATCAAAAACGTGTTGAACGAGGTCAAGGAGAAAACCAAAGACATTTTCAACGAGCAAGTGTGCGAAGACATTGTAGATTACTGGACCCTTCACTCATCTCTGGAAACCGCTGAACCGCCGCATACGTGGGAAACTTCAAAACAAGCCACGTCTAGTCTGAATGCGAGAAAAGCCTGAAGCCGATTAAAACAAAATGCTGAAGACATCCGTAAATAGCATGTGTCCTTAACATATCGTTGTGTATCAAGTTTTATATGTATTGCTGAAACATTTGAATGTAAACTAAACACGTATGATAAATTGTTTAGAACGGAAATGTAATACCTAGCTCACGTGTTCTAAGATAAATGCTTAATCTACACTGGTGTTTGACCATTATTGTCTTGACACTCGAAATGACTGCACGATTGATGAAGAATATATATTATACACCGTCAGAACCTGGTTCGTACGGTGGTGTTGAGAGTTTGCAAAGAGCTATTGTTGAGAAAATAGGTAAAAGAGCTAATGATGCTGAAATAAAAAACTGGTTAGCAGAGCAGGATGCGTACAGTCTACATAAACCAGTATCTACAAAGTTTAAAAGAAACAAGGTTTTTGTGAAGAACATCGATGAACAATGGCAAGCTGATTTAGTCGATATGAGCAACCTGTCAGAGAGCAATGACAATGTGAAATTTATGATCACGTGTGTAGATATTTTATCCAAATATGGCGCCGGGTAGCGTGTTACGAAACAAGACCGGACTCGAGGTAACTAAAGCTTTTGATTCCATTCTAAAGGAAGGTAGAGTACCCCAAAAATTACAGACTGATCAAGGGAAGGAGTTTTTTAACAAAAGTTTTCAAACATATAAAAAAACATGACATTGTTCACTTTGCTACGGGTACGGGGCAAAAAGCTTCGGTGTGTGAAAGGTTCAACAGAACGCTAAAGACCAGGATGTGGAGATATTTTACCGCTGTTAACACGAGAAAATACATTGACGTCGTTCAGGATCTGATTCAAGCGTACAATCACAATTACCATTCCAGCATCAAAATGAAACCCGCAGAGGGTCAACGAAACCAATTCCTTCAGAGTATTTAAAACCCTCTACGGCCTGTTAGCACCTAAATTAAAGAAACTAAAATTAAAGTTTAAAGGATATCGTTAGAATATCACGTTTTAAAAGACATTTCGAGAAAGGATACGAGCAAAACTTTACGGATGAATATTTTACAATCTCCGAACGGATACTGAGAGATCCTCCGGTATATAAATTACACGACTATGATGGTGAAAAAATTGAGGGAACATTTTATGAACCCGAGTTACAAAAGATCATTATCGGTAAGGACAAAACGTTTAAAATTGAGAAAATCTTGTCTGAAAAGATCCGAAACCGGAAAAAAGTCTGCCTGGTGAAATGGGTGGGTTGGCCCGATAAATTTAATTCCTGGGTTCCGGTCGAAGACGTAGTTAACATAACAAAAGGATCGCCGTGAACAAAACTGAAAACTATATTCATTAAACCATGGAAGAGTGTGGATTCTTTGTGACACTTCCAAGCAACGCGTCTTTGGATATTTACCCTAATAACAAGATCGTGCACTACACTACTAAATTCGCCAAACCAATCAATTTGAACGGACTATGGGAAGTATCGCTCGCGGAGGTTCAATATATCCAGAGTTGGTACTCGTTAACGGAGGAAGACAGTATGTGTCATATTATTCAGAGGGATGGGAAGAGAACACAAAACAGTAACTTTAATATCACTCCAGGATATTATAAAAATATCGATGAATTGGTTAGTGAAATCAACAACATAAAGAAATTGGAACTCGGAATAGAGCTATTCTATAACCCTATGAAAAATAAAATGCGCATCGTATCCCAAAAACATTTTGCATTCAGAGCTAATGGAAAATTAGCATATATGCTCGGTATGAACCCCGGTGTTCCGATAACGGCCCGAGAACCAGACGCGCCTAATCCCTCTGATATTCACGCAGGCTTTTACACGATGTATGTATATACAGACGTTATCGAGTATCAACGAGTTGGTGACAGTTTCGCCCCATTACTGAGATGCGTACATATAACGGGTGAAAACAACAAAGTTGTCACAATTACTTATGATAAGCTGCATTACGTACCTCTCACCAAGAACCACATTACCGATATAGTAATCGAAGTCAAAACGGATCAGAACAAGCCTATACCTTTTAGTTACGGGAAATTTATTGCGAAACTACACTTTAGACCCGCCAAACATTCGTTCCGTATGTAAAATGATGGATAGGGGCTACGTTCATCCGCAGACCTATGTGGATTATGTCCACCAAGCTGGAAATGGTCTTCCAGGGTTTCAAGGCGCCCCCACCATGTATGGCTCGGGGCTAGGAGGACTGTTCAAGGGTCTTTTTAGAATGGCGGTTCCGTTCCTCAAAAGGGGTTTTTGCTATTGCAAAACCTCATTTAAAACAACTGCTCAAGGGGCGTAGCGACGTATTCAGCAACATTATGAGCAAGACACAAACTCAGAATCAAGACGGTTCGGGACTTGCGTTGATTTCGGCGAAAAATCTAAAAGGCTTCCGCTCGGGCCCCATGTGGTTCCTAATAAAAAACGTAAGGTTACTAAAATCAAGACCAGTGTGAAAAAGATAGAGCAGAGACGCAACCAGGCATCCTTCCATCTCTCACAAGAGAAATCGGCTGAACATTTTCTAACATCATGGCTTTCTTACACAGTCTATCCTCAGAGTGTACCAAGACAGAATTGATATTTTTCACCTTACCTTATACCCAACACAGTATCGAAAAGTACACTTATGTCGAAATACCTCCACTTTCCGCTCTTACGGACAACGGACCCCTAGAGTTCTACGTGGCTGGAAACGGGGAGGATTACCTCGATTTGAACAACACTTTTTTACATCTGGCCTGTAAAATCGTGAACCCCGACGGTTCCAATATAGCTAACGATGCAAAGGTCGGGGTCGTTAACTACCCCGTAGCCTCACTTTTTTCACAAGTGGACGTCATGCTCGGGGATCGTCTTATTTCTCAATCTAGCAGTACATATCCATACCGCGCTACCTTTGAAAGTCTTCTCAACTATGGAAAAGATACACTGGAAACACAATTTTGCACGGGGCTATTCTACAAAGACACAGCGGGTCATATGGACGCCACAGACCCAGACGGACAAAACGAAGGTCTCAAAAAAAGGGCCAGTTTCAGCGCTGAAAGCAACACCTTCGACCTGATTGGACACATTCACTCTGATATATTTTTTCAGGATAAACTTTTACTGAACGGTATCGATTTGAGGATTAAAATGGTTCGAAGCAAAACTGAATTCTGTTTGATGAAGGAAGGAAATGCAAATTTCAATCTGAAAATACTCAACGCTTCTCTTTTTGTGTAGAAAGTGACCGTCTCCCCGTCTGTAAAAATCGGTCACGGACAAGCACTTCTCAGCGCCACAGCCAAGTATCCGATCGAAAGAGTCTGTTTGAAGACCTTCAGTCTAGCTGCAGGGAGCGCATTTGTTCACAAGAGAACCTTTTCCTCGGCCCCTTACCTAAAACCATTATTTTTGGGATGGTGGACAACGATGCCTTCAGCGGGTCGTACAATAAAAACCCATTTAATTTTAAACATTACGATGCAGAGTTTATCGCATTGTACGTGAACGGTACGCAATATCCCGCAAAACCGTTTCAGCCTGTTTTTCAGTCGGGTAACGTGGTCCGTGAATTCCATTCTTTAATTTTAGCATCAGGAAAGCAGCTGAAAGATCAGGCTTTGTCGATAAACAGAGAAGAGTACCTGAACGGTTATACTTTATTCACATTCAACCTGAATCCTGATGACGATTGTGGTCAACATTTGTCATTAATAAAATCGGGGAATATGCGATTGGAACTCAGATTTCGTCAACCACTTCCGAGCACTGTGAATCTAATCCGGTACGCGCCAGTTTTGACAGTATTCTAGAAATAAACAATCGGTAAAACGTGCTCATCGATTACCAGTAACTCATGGATACCAGAGAACTAACGGATGTTATGAGAAGTTGTCCTGAAATAGATAAAATATTTCATGGCGTGATGGCCTGTGACGAGCTACCTACAAGTATTCTGAGAAAGTTTCCAGCTTTATTCATAGTAAACACACATCCGAGACACATGCCGGGTGGGCATTGGCTAGCGTTATGCCTTAACGGCGCAACAAACGGGAGAATTTTTTGACTCGTCGGAAACCCACCAGACTTCGAACTCTTTCCTCGATCGATTCATTATTATTTTTTTTGACAAAGAACTGTTGCAAAATAAAATATAACCCGGCAAGTTCAAAACTTTACGTCCGGTTTGCTGCGGGCAACACTGTGTTTTTTCTGTGTCACAAAGCTAAAGGTTATTCGTTTAACCGTATTATGTCTATGTATAGCAAAGATTTAAATAGAAATGATAACGCTGTTGTGTCTTTTGTTAAAAAAATGTACCCTAGAGTAAATAAAAAGCATTCAATTACATGTGTACAATGTGTTAACTCTTTAGATGTGTTTCATTTGCATGTGTAGTGGAATGTTAAATGACCATGCTTCACAAGAAAATGTTAAACAAAAGTTATTTTATTGAAATAAATGGTAAGATAACATAACATTCGTTGTCCCTCGTCATTTCAAAAGCCAAACCAGTCAGAACGGTTAAAAAGGGGGATTTGAAAACTGGTTCGGAATCATCGTCTTTGGTTTTAGGTGTGGAAACAAGGTCGGTGCGGTATCTTTAGATCTTTTATGTGTCAGATATTTTGCGTCGAACACCGCCGTTAGGTATTGCTGAAAAGGGTATATTTAGGTTGGCTACTGTCTGTAAGAACTCTTTCCAACCTAAAGGCCTCCGTTTGTCGGATACTTGATGAGGGGCAGTGAGTTTTTTAAGCAAATCTACCATGTGAGATCCTTTGATAGTGTTTCCTTTAAAATAAATTCACCGCTATCGTTCCACGCGCCCGGTTTTTAAAAGTTTTTCCATAACGGTCGAGCGTTTCTTTTGTTTCTAGCTGAAATGTTAGCGAGGACCTCTTGCACGATTTCGTCTTTGGGTGGTTCGGGCCCCGCCGCTTCCTTTTTGCTTTCCGATATTTTAGGTAGAGACAGGGTCAACTGAGCGGTTTCCTGCTCTCCTGCTTTAACCAGGTTTAAAAAATTTTGCAACGCAGACGTGTAGAGTTTCGCCTTATCGTAATCGTTCAGATCAGTCCTCGATAAAATATCTCGTATTGCATCGTCCAAGTTGTTTTCGACAGTCTTTCTTACGGTTTCCGTCTCTGAACCGATGTTTCTAAGTTTATCGATCTGATGTCGAGAGACTAAATACATTTTCTCAGCAGTCTCCATGTTATTTGTTGCGGGATGCGATCAAGCTGCTTATAAAAGGAATGGCTACACTGAGCAAAGGCAGAAGAAATCCTCCGGATTGATTAATAACTTTCCTTTTTCTTTCTACGGACTCTTTTATCAGCAAATAGTTTGATCCATTTTTTTTGTTTTTTTAAAACCCGGTACTGTTTTGACGTCAGCGGTATGTTTCCCCTGAGCACGTTTAAAGCTAGTTCACATATGCTCAGGATGAGATCTGTGGACGCAACACGTAATATATCCTTTCTCCTCCGGGATGGAGACCTGTGTAATGAATTCAGCAACGGGAGGGTTTTTTTCAAGCGCTCAGACATTTGGCGTCGATACTTTAAAATTTTCTTTTCTTCTTCAGAACATACACAACCGGTTTCTCCCCCGGAAACAATCCTGACCGGAGACGAAGTTCTTCTGGTGTTTGTGCTTTCAGGTCAACAAATAAATATCCGTAAGGTCTAGAGACGGCATCGTGAAAACATTCTAAAAAATACTTGTTACCCGGATACATTTGACGAGCCAGTATGCTGATCTGTAATTTATCTCTAGGGTTTTTAAAAAGAACCATGTAGTTGGTGTTCAGGTTGATTGTTCTACTGGTCTTGCCTTGAAAAAACAAGTTTTGAACGAGGTAGATGACGCTCAGATTTCTGTGGTGTGTGTATTTTGTAAAAGCCTTTTCTACTTCGTCGTTTTTCGCCGTAGTTCCATCAAGTCATCTATTACCAGCAAGTTTTTTTTTATTTGGGGAAATAGTTCATCATCACAAAGACTAAGGAGTTCCTTGAAGAAAATGTATATTTATTTTGGCCATTAATTCATCGTACAGAGGCTGCCAACACGTATAACACCAGACAATGTTTTCCGGAACAACCGACATTGCCTCTTTACAGTTTTCCAACAACATTTTGATAAAATAAGATTTTCCACTATTACTCGGTCCACATACGATACATGAAAATGGAAGTTGCATCCTAGCGTCAAAAGCAATCACGTTCATATTTTACTTTACAAAACACCTCAACAGAAACTATATAGTGTATATACACATGTATACAAGAATAGTCTTAATATCCGTAAGGGAGAGTTGTAAGATCAGATAATAAAACACGCTTATCGTACACAACCCTGAACCTTTTCAACTGTGATTTGTTTCTCAAATGAAACCCCTTTTTATCTCTTACGATTTGATTATGCGTGGTTACGAGATGACCGGTATGATCCGGATCTTTCACTCGCTCGTCCACCAGTTCCGTTAGTGATTTCAAATTGACTATTTCAGAATTGATACAATTTAAAGTAATGCCTTTAGCTTTCATGGTTGTTTTTCCTTTTACGGTTCTGTAACCGTAGGTTTTAGGACCTGCGCTTACAAATTCCGCGATTTGGTCGCCATCGTCTAGTTCGCTGGTAAGCCCGCCCAAGTAATCGCTTAAGGGCGGCATCCAGTCACCTTCCTTACTTTTAAAAATGACGCTATCGGTATCTGTGTACAAACAACGCTGATCCAATCGATCCATCAAATTGTACAACTCAAGTCTAGCGTACGCTGTAGTGAAAATGCCGATGAATACGTTAGCGTTTAGCGGTTTAATCAATCTCTCGTCTGTATAACGCCACTGTACCATCGCCACCTTCTCATTCAAAAAAGAGAACTGACTCACATTATAAATATCGGAGAACATGAACTGTAAAAACTCGGCAGGTTCGCGAATTAAGGTCGTGTTTGACCTGTCTGGTCTTTGACACATCTTACCCCCTCGCAATTTAGTGCGAAGTTTAGCCACTGATCTTTTGGCAGGATTAACGGTGATAAATTTCGGATCCAACGTAATCCCTTCGTTCTCCTTATATTTGCGAATGTACTCACATTTAGATGATTCATCAACCACCCAGGACAGGTAACCTGAACTTTCCTGTTTGGTCTTCAGGAACATTTTAATATATCTCGTAAAAAGTTCATCAGACCTTTTAGGAAATTGCCACACTTCAAACACTTTTAGAATTTTGTAACCTTTTTCGACGGCTTTCTCAATTTTGATAGACGCCCATGTTCCGGTAAGAGCTCTCTCCTGATTCGTATGATCGCATTGTTTTAGCTGATGTTCGGCACACGTTCTACATAGAGGAAAGAGGAGTTTGCTTTTTACACGAAACGGTAGAACAGGTGCCCACAGACCCCTAGGCGGTAATACCTTTGCTCTAACGATCCCGAAGTAATATTTCAGAGGTCGAAAGTCACGATAAATGATAGGGTGATCGATCGGGTATGTCTTTACCTCTCTTTACCCATTTGTAAATAAGACAGTCGAATAATCGATTCTCTCACCGGGTTGAGCTACATAATGCAAATTTAACGCGTTTGTTCGACCGCCGTAAAGAGCATCTCGTGGGTTTAAACGCTCAGGAAAGTCAAAATCTTTTAGAAAATTTTGCACGAGATTGTCATTTTTCTTCATTTCATTCCACTCGTGTTCCCACATCAGAGTGACTTGCAAATTGAGAGTGTCTTGCAAATTCTTAATTCTCTCCATCGATTTTTGACGGATATCTCCGAAGGTTGCATTTGATTTGGTAAGAGGATGCGTTGTCATTGAGGGAAAACATTTTTCACAGCCGTGATAAAAACATCCGAGAAACTCAAAAACCTTACGGTTTTTCCCTTCCTCGCAGTAACCATCTACGTAATAGGTACCAAACCTGACTTCACCTTCGTTCAACGCGTGGCGAATGGGTAGGTTTTGCGTTTTTGAAACATATTCGAGCCATTGAATGGAAGGTGTTGAGAGATTTCTGAGCGGCGATGTAATTATCAAGCGGAGGAATAGCTAAAGTGTCTTTACGCAGGAACTTGGTTCTAAAGATTTTCATGCACACAGATGCGATCGTTATGCATTTAAATGGATCGACCTTTGTACTATCCAGAATTTCTTGTCTGAAAGCTATACATCCCTTTCTCAAAATTTCTACGTCGTTCACACAGTATTCCGCCATCTCTTTCTTGAAATCAAAGACTTTGTCAGAAACCGTTCTGTACCACTTAAAGAATTCTTCTCTATCTTTAGGCATCATGCCATCTACACCGTAAAACTTAGGGTCAGGATACGGCCCTACGTAACCCTGATGGTCTACGGTGTTCCAGAAATGGGGAAAATAGCCTTTCTTGCTTTCCGAAAACCCCATCGCTTTTGGGATGCTACTCAGTTTCATGGGTAAGAAGGATAGACTATCGATGTAGGACTGACGAAACGCTGTATCGGTGAAGCACAAAATTTTACCGCCTTGCGCTATGATTTCGGTGGTGATTCCTTCTTTCACTAAATGGTTTAACAAAAGGTATGAATCGAACCCTCTAGCGTTATGAGCGATAAACTTGTAGCCGTGGTATGTATTACACCGAAACTTTTTAAAGAAGGCACTGACACCATCATCCCCTTCAGCCACCCACTTCTCTCCCTTAAAATCAATACAACATATGAAATTAGCTACATGTGTTCCTGTTTCCTGCCAAGTCTCGAAATCGTAAAACACATAATCTGTATTTTCGCTTTCTTTCCTAGCCCTCTGTATAAAACATCTATGCTCGATATCCTCATCGAGTTTTTGGCCACAGAGTATACATTTCGAACGTGCGCATACATGATTCTCACGATTAGAAGGTTTATCACGTATCACGCGCTTACATTTTCCGCAGTAGAAACCCGTTTCACACATGGAGTATTCACCTTTTCGCGTTTGAACCTTTGCTTTATGCCTCTTGAAACAGTAATGTGAGCTACACAGTCTCTGACATTCTGGATATTTAGTAACATTCTTAGGGTGTTTGTAACAATCGGGGTCGTGGCAAACGTTACAGCTATAAGCGCATTTATGTTTCCATAAAACGTCAAACCCTGAATGGCAGAAATGACAAACATGACTCGTTCCTAAAAGTCCTGCGATACATTTAACCCCATAATAGTGGTTATCATGCAAAAACAAGTAAATAGTTTTTTCGTGGGGAGTCTTGCTAGTTTGAAAGAAGGAGTATCCGGCTTTGCTAGCAGAACAGTGTACGATTACGATTTTACAATTCAAATGTCTTTCAAATCTCGATACGTCAGCGAAGCTGACCGCTGTGTTTACGGATAATCCCACATCGCGTAGTAATTTTCTAGCGATTTGTTTGGTTTCAAAATCATTTTTTTCACGATTCAAAAGTTGGCTGACACACAAGGCGAAGCACATGTTGTCTCTGTTGTGAAAAATGTATAGATGCTTCATTTTCTTCCGTATGGTTTCTGATTTGAATATATGGCCTATCTTCCTTCTAATTCCACCACCACGAGGTGGTCGGATGATTTGAACGACTATTTCAAGGGTATTATCCGTAAAAATTTCATGTTTACTCTGAACAGCATTTTCGAGCATGGTCAGAAAAGAACGTAAATCGATGACACCGTTGTCTAATTGAACGCGTGATGACACATTGATCGTATCGCCTCTAATTTCAACGGTGACTACATCCTTAACAGAAATTAAATTGTTAGCAGTTTCAATCACACTGTTTAAAATCTCTAAAACATAATTATAAAAATCTGCAAAGCTGTCAACGTTCGCGATAGAAGAAAAATTCACTCTTCTACTAATCTCAGTGTTGAATCTTTCCCGATTAATTATTCTAATATTAGGATCTAATCCATCACCATTTTGATCAACTCGGATATCGGGCGAGTGTGTGTTTTCCATTTGAGAATCTCGGATGTCGGGCGAGAGTGTGTTTTCCATTTGAGAATCTCGGATGTCGGGCGAGTGTGTGTTTTCCATTTGAGAATCTCGGATGTCGGGCGAGTGTGTGTTTTCCATTTGAGAATCTCGGATGTCGGACGAGTGTGTGTTTTCCATTGGATGGTTGTACTCATTTTCGTTTTCCGAATTTTGTGCAATATTGGTAGGGTTTTCGATCAAGTTAACCAGACCATCATTTATCCTCATAAGACTTTGATTAAGATCGTGTATCATATCATGAGGAGTTAACGGTCTAGGTTCCTGAGCATTTTCTGGAGTTGAGACGTTATTCTGAACGGTAGATAATGACATGTTTTCATTGATTTGATTCACCACGTCTATTAAACATGGATTTATCTGCATAGATTCTTTGTTCGATTAGGTTATTTTGTAGCTGTAACAGACATTGATTTAATTCGAAAATATGTCGTGCGACGTCACCAGCGTACTTGATACAGATTGACTGGAATTTCTCTGGTCTGACGATCTTAAACTTTCATTCAACTGATTGAGCGCTTCAGTTATACACGGGTTCAGGGGTGTGTACGAATCATGATATAACGGACCATTTGTAAAACTCTGGTTTCCATCATAAAAGAAATCATGCAATAATGGAGAATTTTCGTTTCTTTTTTTTTTTTTAGTCTCTATATCCGAACTGCATTTCATTCGTTTCTGCGCCATATCTTTCATACAATTTTCTAATCAACTTTATGTTCACTGAGAGACATCTATTCACATTTTCAAGTGTGTTGTACAGTAAAGGGACAAAATCTGTACCTCGACCGGATTCAAGTGTATAATTAATCTGACCAAAGTTTTCCAATAAATTAGTCTTTGCTTCGAAGAATTCACGCCACACTGCACAGATCTGTTTTAGTTCGATGTCTTGTTGAATGTCGGTTTCCGAGATGATTTCCTCTTGGTAATCTATTGCATCACTCGTATCTATAAGTCACAGAACATGTGAAAGAGTTTTTATTTATTTATTTTAGTGCTGTTTAAATAGAAGGTAAATTTTACAACAACTCACCTGAAATATCTCAGCCGAAAGCACTGTTAGTCACGTTTCCCTCAACTTCTGAATATGATAGAAACAATGTTATATTCATGTATGAAAGATTTACAGCATCAAACATTCATCATTTTATGTTATGACTTGCGTGTGGAGCTCAGATTCAAAAGGTCATGAGCTGTTGTTTCGGGACTCTCATCATCAGAAATAATAACCAAGTTGTCTATAAACAGTAAAACAAATAAAATATACTTTTAATAACTTAACATTTCCATTTAGATCACTACATGGATCTAAGAGACAAATTTAATTACCTATACACTAGAATCAGATGAGCTTAACTCGGTCTTGTACTGTAATATAATGTAATGAAAATTTAAATTTTAGATAAAGTACCGTACCAGATTACATATGACCAGATAAGTATAATGATTTTTGAACTCAGAAAGATTAGTTCTAAGTTTATATCATAATCATTATCAATTGGATAATTACATAAACAATGTATTTCAATTTATATTTAACTATTTAACTGATTAAAATACATATTCTTACCTGCTGAGAAATCCATGGTGTCTGGAAATTCTATTGAACTTTGCCGATGTTCAAACTTTCGAAGTGTTTGATTCTGGAAGTATTGAAGGATAGAGTCTGGAAATTCGGTCGAACCTTTGCCGATGTTAAAACTTTCGAAGTGTTGGACTTTTATAGATGGTTCGTATGCTTGCTTGTGTGTGTGTGGGTGTCATATTTTTGTTTGGATGTGTGTGTAATGCATCAGAATGGGGGTTTTACGGTGTTGACCTTTGACTTAGGCCTGACTCGGAGTGCTTCATATTCTATGTGAAGGGGACAGAGAACTTGAAAAGCAAAACGGTTCCTTTTCTGCATCGATTAGATATATACAGGGCTCCAAGATTAGCATATTGACTATCTCAGAATAAGAGATCTTCTAGCTTTACTTTTATTTGCATCATTTCTTTGTCTCTTCCAGTTTTTTGGAATAATTCATCGATTTGACGGAAGTAGCGTTGCAGATCGTGCCAGCTGGTTCGGTCATACATCACTTCACAATTCTCCTTGTTATCAGGGGCGTTGTCACCGGTTAATACAACAGCACAGCGCAGTGAAACCTGGTTCTTGGAGAAATTCGTTGCTCTGAAATGGTATTTGCATTGCAGAGATGTACTGTTCCATTTACGTCTGTACGCATCTGGGGAAAAGAAGTCCATTCTAACGATGTAGTCAAAATCATTGCACCATTTTCTGAACTTTTTCCAATCACCTTCGTTAAAAGTTACGCTCTCTGTAGCACGGCTCCAGTGTATGTGTCCCGGAACCGAGAACTTGAAAAGCAAAACGGTTCCTTTTTCTGCATCGAAAAAAACCCCGGCTGTACATCCGTTTGACATTACCCAATATTGAATCTTTTCATGTTCTAACATTTTTTCTATTCTTGCCAAAAAAGGGTGAGCTTTTTTCGGCGCGTTAGGACAGACATCAGCCATGTTGTAAGCTCGCACACGTCGATCTAAGTACAGAGTATTAGGAAACCTAGAGGAGATGCTCGACTTTTATAAACAGGTTCGTATGTATGCGTTTGTATGTACGTGCGTGTGTGTGTGTGTGTGTGTGTGTGTCATATTTCTGGTCGGATGCGTTATACACATGGCCGTTCCAGGTATGGTAACGTTTGTGTTAGGAATATATGTGGTCCAGATTTAACATAACTATATATATATTTATGAACTACCTCAGAGTGTGCAACCTGTGTGGAGAACATGTGTGTGTGCGTCAGACTTGTAATTGATCCTGATTTAACAGATGGGGATGGTCGCAACAGGTGTGGTAATGTGTGTGTGTGTGTGGGTGTCAGAAATGCATGTGAACCGGATTTAACATAACTATATCTAATTTTATGACCTACGTGTGAACATTGTGTCTATGTTTATCCGTAACAGATGGGGATGGCCGCAACAGGTGTGGTAATGTGTGTGTGTGTGTGTGTGTGTGTGTGGGGGTTTGAGTGTTAGGAATGCATGTGAACCGGGTTTAAAATAACTATATCTAATTTTATTACCTACGTGTGAACATTGTGTCTATGTTTATCCGTAACAGATGGGGACCTACATGGACGCAACAGGTGACGTATCAAATTTTATGACCATGACCTTTTGACCTAGACCTGTCAAATTTTATGGTTACATACTATACAAACTATTCTATATAAGGGGTACAACATATCGTATTTTTTCAATATTGTCGGCTTTGTGATACAATTTGTACGCGTTAGTACGACCACCAAATAGGGCGTCGCGCGGTTTAAGTCTTTCAGGATGTGTGTAAGTGGACATAAACACTATTACAGAGATATCGGTCTGTTTAGCATCATTCCAAGTACATTCCCACATCACCTCAACATCGACACTGTACGCCTTTTCCAAAATTTCAACTTCTCATCAAACTGTCTTCTGAGCAATCCGTAGGGCACTTTTGATAACGGATGTAAGTGGTTTGGGTTATAACGACATTCATGCCCGTGAAACATGCATCCGTTGAATTTGAAAGCGTATTTGACACCATCCTGTTCATATTAACCATCGAGATGGTATTTTCCAATCACCATCTCTCCATGATATAAAGCATTCTGAATGTTCATGCCACGTGCTTTGGCATATTCAAGCCATTCAATGGAGACAGTTGAGTATGTCTTGTTCTGACTTGTGTATGCATTGTTATGGGTAGGTATTGGGTTTTATACACGGCCATACAGCACGCTGTTAATGTGGTTTATATGAACGGGTCGAGTTTGGTACACTGTATGAATTCGTCACGGTACTTCATGCATGCCTCACGGAGCAAAATGACATCGTTCTTGCCATACATGGCGAGCTTTTTTTTTTTTTTTTTTTTTTTTTTTTTTTTTTAAATCAAATACCTTACCCGACACCGTAACATACCAATCATCAAACAGAGCCCTCTCTTTGTCAGACATTGTCTCATAGCTGTAGAAATGCTTGTCAGGGTATGGGCCTACGTAGTCTTCATTTTCTATTCTATTGAACAGATGTGGAAAATGACCTTTCTCAACACAGGTTAGATTTAACGCAGCGATGTCCTGGACAGACGCATAGGGATGAACGAGTAACTATCGATGAAACTTTGCTTGAATGTCTTATTATACATTAAAATGATCCGACATCCTTGCATAGTAATTTGGAGTGTTATCCCTGCTTTTGCAAAATATTCCAATAGTACAAAATTGTCAAACCCTGAAGCGTTGTGTGCAACCCATGTGAAATTCAGATAATGAGGTTGTCTAAACTTTTTAACAAGTTGTTCTATAGAATCTGTACCAGCTGCTGTGAACTCTTCCTTTTTAAACATAATCGCGCATATGAAATTTCCAATGTGTTTACTGTCGGTGTGTTGTCTCAAAATCATAATATATGTACTGTATTTTCCGCACTATAAGGCGCACCGGATTATAATACGCGGTATCAATTACGGGGTCTATTTCTGTACTTAACCCATAGATAAGGCACACCATATTATAAGGCGCATGCTAAAACACACGGTCTACAAAAAAAAAGGTAGCAAAAGTGAGTTAAGTTGAACTTTATTCTACTATTTAACAATGCACTCATGTTATTTTTTTAATCAATCTTCTCCCACAAATCCATCAAAGTATTCATCATCTGTGTCTGAGTTGAACAGCTGGGCAATTTCGCCATCAAACATGCCGGGTTCCCTCTCATCATTGTCTGAGTCAGTCTCGTTGCTAGGTGGCTGTTTAGCAATGATGCCGGCTTTCGCGAAAGCTCGGACAACAGTTAAAGCAGATACTTGGCCCAGGCATCCACAATACATTCACATATGGTGGCGTAACTCGCCAGGCGCTGCCTCCCAGTCTTACTAAAGGTGTGTTCGCCGTCTGTCCTCCATCGCTTCCACGCCACTCGCAACTTCACTTTGAACGCTCTGTTTACACCAATGTCCAGCGGTTGGAGTTTTTTGTTAATCCTCCCGGAATGATGGCAAGCTCCGAATTCATTTGCTTCACTTCGTTTTTCACAGTAGCGGTGAGAGGGGTGCGCATGGAGTCGCAGATCAACAGGGACGATGATGCGTGGAAAAAACCATCCGGTCTCTTTACATACACCTCTCTCAGCCACTCTCTCATTTTCTCCTCATCCATCCAGCCCTTTTGATTGGCCTTAACGATGACTTCGGCTGGAAACTTTTCTTTAAGCAGCGTCTTCCTCTTAAAATTACATCTGTTTTGTCCTGTTTGTTCATCGAACCCGATCGCCTGACCTTTGCCTGTTTCTTTGACTCGAGCTACCTCGACATTCACTGATTGTTATTGTTCTCTCGTCATCCGCTCCCGCGCTTGTGCCCTCTCACAACCTGGTGACACACACGGGTGTATAAAACACGTAATGTACAACTCACCCGAGTTTCTTGTTTTTAACCATCTATACAAACTGTTTTAACAATTCCGATGTCAGGTGTTGGTTGTAATCAAGGCGACGGATTTCACTTGTCAGGCGGTTCTGGGTTGCTATGATATGATTGTGTGACGGTACTCCCCCTGGAGTACCCAAAGTCCTCCACCTTTCACTGGCGGCCCCGGACCTCTGGGCCGAACGTCCCATGCATCGCCAGGCCGAACCTTGGCTCTTGGAGGCTTGAACTTGGCTCTCGGGGGCTTGGACTCGGTACTCTGAGACTTGAACTTGCATGGTGGAGATTTGGCCAGGACTTGAGACTGGGTCTGAATTTGGACATCGTGGACTTGAGACTGTGTCTGAACCTGGACATCACATACTTGAGACTTTGCTTTGAACGAGCCTTCCAGCTCCTTCAATTTGGTCGTCAGAGTCTTATTCCGTTTCTCAGTGCTGCATCTTTCGCCACTCAAAGTTCTTCCACTTCATCGTCAGGTCCTCAATCTGAGTCTGGGCTTGCCTTAACTGCCTATGCACTGCAATTTCCGCCTCTACTGTCTGGATGAGTTGAGCTTCGCACTGGGACAGGAGGTGCTGAAAAGTCTCCTTCACTGTAAAGGCCTGAGCGCTCCGCTTTCTCTCCTCTTCCAGCTCCTCGTCTCTCTCCTGCAGCAGGACGTGTGTGGCTTGGAGCTGTGACTCCCTTCCAGCCAAAGCGCTGCGTAAACACTCCATTTCCAGCTGCATTTTGCGCACATCTCTTCAGCTCTCTCCAACTCATGCTCTGCACTCACGCTGTGCTCACGTCGCAGCCCCTGCGGGTGAGCTTCGCCGGCGTGTGTAGCACTCCTGGTGAGGCGGTTTGGTCTCCTCCCCATGATCCGCTGCGTCAGTAAAAAATTAAGTCTCTGTATTCTGTCACATGGTTGAAGACAGGGACGGAGGCAGGTGCAGATCAAACTATTTATTAAACATAAAAACTTAAATCAAATGTAACATGGACAATACCAGGAAACTGCTACAACACAGAATACTTGTGAACCAAACTATTACCATCTAGTCTATCTAATACCGAGCAATGTGCTTTGTCAGAAGGTCTTATGTAATTGCATGAGGAATAACATGAGAGATTGTATATTTCTCCTAGGTCTGGACAGATTATTCTACTTGTACCACAGCAACTTGTCAATGATTACAGTGAAGAATTAGAATGATATCAGATCTCAACCTGTTGGGTATGCAATAAGTCTGATCGACACGTTCCATTACTTTTTGAGAGAGAGAGAGATTTGTGTTTAAATGATTCAAGATCGTCTATCAGTTTATAGTAGGTGTATTTGCTTCTCAATCTTGATCTTATCAGCCCTCTAACAACTAGGTCAACTTCACAAGGTTCTTTGCCACGCAGTTTTTCTTTTTGTGTTAGCCAAATGGCCATTTTAACTTGACCGAATAAAAAGTTCAGCAGTATGTGAGAGTTGGAAGGTGTATCATCTTTGTGCACAATGCGTCCCAGCTCTCAGTCTTGGCTGCAGCTCCAAGTTCTGGAAAATCAGGTGGATCTGTCTCCCCATCGTCATTTTCCGAGGTGAGTCTGTAACTCTGTGGTAATGCGAAAAACTCAGCCGATATCCATTCACCTCTAGGTATCAAGTGCCTGGTTTTTGAGGCCCATAGACCTTTGTTCTGAACCTGGACATTTTTAGAGACCTGTCGTTCAGAAGAGTTGAAGAGTAGTGCTTCTTCTCTTTGCCACATGCTTTGAGCAATGTTTGAATTCCTATAAATCATAGTGTCCACGCCCTTTGGAGCGTTCTGTAAAAAGGTGTTAGCCCCGACAGGTCCAGCTTGTTTATATCCATCAGGAACAAGTGGTGATCCAGGCCCATGTTGCCGGCCTTCCTCAATAGGGCGCACGCTATCCCAGCCCAGCTCACGTCCTTCCCGTAGAGGAGTCTCTGAGCCACTTGGAATCTAAAAGTTTTCACTCTAGCCCCGATGTCCACTAGGCCTTGTCCTCCTTCTAGTCTGGGAAGATACAACACTGGTGCCTTCAGCCAGTGTTGACCTGACCAGAAAAAATCTACCAGACACTTTTGGATGTGTCTTATGAGGTCTTCTGGGGGGTCGAGGATCATCGTTTTGTGCCAGAGAGAGGAGGCCACAAGGTTAAGTATTAAACCCTGTCTCACATGTTTTGAATGTTCGTCATATTCACAAGGTTTTCCTAGCCATTATAACAGATGCAGTGAATTTTTCAGGATCTAGGAAGAAATTACTGAGTTCTACAACTGTTTGACCTTTTGTCTCATCTAAAAACAGTTGATTTCCTCAAGTGTATACAAATTTTGATCAGCCACACTTCTCATATCTGACCAGTGTTCCTTATCGTTCGACCCATCATCAGCACATTGGGACATTTCATCTAGCTCATCATTCTCATTATCTTCAGAACCCACTGCTTGTGATTCTTTAAGTTCAAACATTCACTCATTACCTTCATTCACTTCACTCCTATCAGTCTCATCAGTTATAATCTCAGTCACTAAACGGCTGCTCAACACTCCCAACATCTACATTAGCATCACTCACCTCCTCTGAGGTACCTTCCTCCTGTGTCTCAGTGCTCTGTTTTTCCGGGTCCTGTTGATGATGTTGCCCACTTTCCACATCTCCACACGATGTAGATGGCCGCTGATCATCCTTATGTGGGCATGTAAAATGCTTGTACCCTAGCTTCCCACATACAAAACACTTCAGATTCTCTGTACTTGCATAAATCAAAAGATTTATCTTCCTGTTTACCTCTGAACAAGACTTCCAGAGTGCAATCTGGCGAGGTCAGAAACATAAACACCTGGCGGCGGAAAGATGTAACGTGTTTAAGGTCCATGTTTTTACAGCCTAAATGAATCATCCTTACTGGGCTTGCTAACTTCCCAAATCTCTGCAATTCTTTAGTGATCATCTCATCACTAATACAAGGTGGAATGTTCGAGATGATGATTTTAGTCACTGGAGTGGATTGAGGGGTGATCTGTACGTACGCTTCCTTAACCCATATTCCACTCAGTCAGCTGTGAAATCAGCACCTCGGAGTTCAAAAACACAACCACCGCTTTGTTCATCCTCGAAGCCGAAACTATGTTTTCGAACCCGGCCTGCTCTCCCATAACTACAAGTATCTCCTCTATCGTTACTCCGGGCTCTGGTACACACCTGCACCCATTACGGAGAGATAGTTTCGGTGTTGTTTGCCCAGGAGCAGACATCATTGCGGCATCAACACTTTCCCAGGCACACGATATAAACTGCCGCCTCTGTTCCTATCTCTACTAAATAACAAGGGGGAAAGGTAGAGAGGTAACAGAGGAAGAAGAAAAATAAAAGGTGAATAAACATTTTTCACAGTTGCTCTCAGAACCACACTCCGTCCTCCCCACGCACACACTCCCAGTGAGAGAAAGAAAGAAAGAAAGGGGGAGAGAGGAAGAAAGAGGGTGAGCGAGATGGCGAGCGAGAGAGAGAAATGGCGAGAGAGAGACTTTTTTTTTTTTTTTTTTATTTATTATAATTTTTTTTAGTTTTTAACACAACTTTATTAAATCCAAATTTTTGGCACATCTTGTTAAAAACAAGAGGGAGAAAAAGAGGGACAGGAAGGAGAAGAGGGAAAGAGAGAGAGAGAGAGAGGAAAAAAAAGAGAAAGAAAGAGGGAGAGAGGAAGAAAGAGCGAGACTTTGACTTTTTACAATCTTCTATTTAACAATGTCTCAAAAATCAAATAAATAAAAGTAAATAAATAAATAAATAGATATTTAAATAGCATTAAAAACCATAAATATTTTGTGTAATTACGTAAATAAAATATGTCGGTGCAACACAAGGCTAGTCACTAAGAATCTTCAACCCAATGTTGGTGTAAAACAAAGTTCTCCCTCCACTACAGAACACTGAGCCTCCCCGCAACACCACACCGCCTCAAACATCTCCTAGTCCCCCAGACTTCTGTACAAGTTCAAATCGATCAAAATTCGTGATTTGATCAGTCTGGAGAGAACTTTCTTGGCATCGCAGTCTGTGTTTTGTGCCACTTTGTTCTTCCTGCTTAGGTATATTGACATTTTTGTCTGACCAAGGATCAAATTGATCAGCTGACATTTATACCTGTTCTTTCGGACGTATTTAAAAGCCAAGATAAAAATCTGAAAAGTAAAATCCACATGAAATGACCTCAGGTTGTCTTTTAAAAACATAAACAGTGGCTGCAACCTGGAGCAATGTATAAAAGCATGAAAAACATTCTCTCTGTGTGAACAAATTGGACATTACTGTGTGACCTCATGGTTTAAAATGGAGATAAAAGAATATACAGACACGATTCCATGTAAAATCCTCCATTGGAGGTCAGCAAATTTTTTAGTTAATGGTGGTTTGTAAAGTGCCCTCCACTCTTGGGTAGATGAAGGACACTTTGAGGGATCCAGTGTAGTTTGTCCCTGAAGAATTCCACTAGCAGGGCCTGGATGTTTGCGAGGAGGTTTGGTTTAAATAGCATCACATGCCAACTTGTGCCACAGGGTTGATGCTGCCAAGTTTTTGACGACCAGTGTTCGTCCACTGTAAGACATTTTTGGGACCAACCACTTCCACCTGTTCAACCTGCCCTTCACTTTTTCAAGCACACCCTCCCAATTTTTATTTAAAAACTCAGTGCTGCCTAGATAAACCCCCAAGTATTTAAAACCACCCTTTTCCCACACCAAACCAGCTGGTAATGTGGGTTGTCCACCACCCCACTCTCCAACTAAAATGGCTTCACTTTTGGCCCAGTTCACTTTGGCAGACGATAAAATCTCAAAATCTTTTAAAACATTAATTAAAATATTCACATCAGTCTGTGCTCCCAGCATTACGACTAAATCATCTGCATATGCTGAGAGACATAGAGAAGCACTGGACTGAGATATCTTAAAACCAGAAAGTTGATTTCTCAATTTACATAAGAGGTTCAAATGCTAGGGTATACAGCATGCACGACAGAGAACAGCCTTGTCGAATACCTCTATGTGCCCCTTTTAGAGTCTACAAACCACCATTATCCTTCAGTACACTCTCAATTTCCCTCTACAAAGTCTTGATCATGGCTATGAAACCTGGGTTGAAACCAAAGGTTTCCAGCACCTTCCACAAGTATTCATGTTCAACCCGGTCAAAAGCCTTTTCCTGATCTAGAAAAATAAGATCAGTCTTTTAATCCCAATAACCTAGAGACATCCAAAATGTCACAAATTAAATGTATATTATCAAATATAGATTGCCAGGCACGCAGTACAACCTGTTAAGGTGAGTGATTTTGCTCCATTAACTTAGTCAGTCTTGATGCTAATGCTTTTAAGAGCAGTTTGTAGTCAGTGCACAACAGTGAGAATGGGCGCCAGTTCTTCAACTGTGTCAGGTCTCCCTTTTTCGGCAGGAGGGTCAGGACAGCTCTCTTGCAGCTCAATGGGAGTTCACCTCTCTTCTCACTGTCTAGCAGCACTTCCAGCACATCCTGCCCTACAACTGCCCAGAAAGCTTTGTAGAACTCTACAGGGAGACCATCTATACTGGCGCCCTTCCATTCGCCTTCCATTGGAGAGCCTCGTAGAGCTCTGCCAGAGTTAGCTCTACGTCCAGATCACTGGCCACATACTCTGACAGTTTTGGCAGGTCTCTAAGGAAGCTCTCTTCCACTGTCTGTGCCCCAGACTGCTCACTGCTGTTCAGCTCCGAGTAGAAGCTAACTGTCTGTTTGTGAATTTCAGTGGGATCCGACAGAAGATCTCCTGATTCTGTTCGCACAGCATGTATGAATCTTTTCTATCCATTCTTCTGCTCTAGACCAAAAAAGAACTTAGAAGGAGCATTCATGCTTTTAAAGTGTGAGTGGACCAGCGCCCCCTGTGCTGTAATGCCCAACGGTCATTCATTATAGTTCTAGTAAGGACTCTAGCAGCTGCATTCTGGACTAACTGGAATTTATTTATATTCCTACTGGAACATCCAGACAGTAAGGCATTCTAGTAATCTAATCTAGAGGTGACGAATGCATGAACCAGTATTTCTGCATCATGTAGTGACAGTATGTTTCTTATCTTGGAGATATTTCTGAGATGAAAGAACGCTATCCTAGTAATATCTACATGAGCATCAAATGATAGACTGTAGTCAATAATCACTCCGAGGTCTTTAACTGCTGTGCATGATGAAACAGAAAGACCATCCAGAGTTACTGTGTAGTCAGGAAGATTACTTCTAGCTACACGTGGGCCTAATAAAAGTATTTCTGTTTTATCAGAATTAAGTAAAAGGAAGTTAACATCCAACGTCTAATGTCATTGTACACAATCCTCAACTTTACTAAGCTTCTGTCTGTCCTCTGGCTTTGCTGACACATACAGCTGTGTATCATCAGCATAACAGTGGAAGCTAATTCCATGTTTACGAATAATTTGTCCTAGGGGTAACATACATAAAGTAAAAAGCAGTGGGCCTAAAACAGAACCCTGGGGAACTCCAAAAATAACCTCAGTACGCATGGAGAAATCACCATTTATATCTACGAACTGATAACGATCGGTCAGATAAGACCTGAGCCAGGAGAGGACTGTTCCCTTAATGCCAACAACATTTTCTAATCCATCAAGGAGAATAGTGTGATCTATGGTATCAAAAGCTGCACTAAGGTCTAGTAACACAAGCAGCGAGACACAACCCTGATCAGAGGTCAGAAGAAGGTCATTTACTACTTTAACTAGTGCTGTCTCTGTGCTGTGATGAGGTCTAAATCCTGACTGATACATTTCATGAATGTTGTTCCTTTCTAAGTATGAGCATAACTGCTTTGCTACTATCTTTTCTAGAATCTTAGAGATGAAGGGGAGATTCGATATTGGTCTATAACTGGATAATTGAGACGGGTCAAGGTCAGGTTTTTTTATCAATGGATTAATAACTGCTAATTTTAGACATTTAGGTACATAGCCAATGGTTAGGGAAGAATTTACTATATTCAAAAGTGACTTAACTACTCCTGGACAAATCTGTTTAAACAAACATGTGGGTATGGGATCTAGTATGCAGGTTGATGAATTAGCTGATGAGATTAGTGTAGCATTAGCTGATGAGATTAGTGTAGCCCTAGGATATCCCTAAAAACGTTATCGGACAACAGGGACACATTGAAATGCCAATAGGCGCTATTACATTTCGTGTCCTTAATGAAGATGGAAAATTGGACAAGGGAATGGTCCGAGATGCCAACCGGGAGTATTACACAACTTTTGAGCACATTGGTTTGATGAGTAAAGCAATAGAACCTACCGAGCCTTGCCAAAGACAAAAAATTGACTTTTGCATGGGCCCAAGTGTACTGGTGTCGAGTGGAGTGGAAAAACCTCCAGATGTCACAAAGATCATTTCCTCTATTAATTTAATCATACATCCCTTACTGGCTCCATGTGGCTCTGGGTGGTTTCTATCCAGCACTGCATTTGCAGTGCAGATAAAATCACCACGCAGGAACATGTAACTGTTATCGCTACAATTACTAACAACAGTGTTTAAAGTGTTTAAAAAAACTACCCGTTTCGTACCTACAGTTGGAGCATAAACATTAATGAAATACAATTTGACCTTTTCATATACAGCTTGTATTTTTATCAGCCGACCCTCAACGATTTCCTCAGTTACACACGAGATGGGTAGGAAGTCTCTAGAGAACAAGATACCTACTCCACCGCTTTTACTGCTGTTGTGACTAAGAAAGAGTTCCACACCCCATTCTTTCTTTCCATGCAGTTTCGTTTTCAACTGTGCTATGTGTTTCTTGTAAGAATATAACGTTCAGTTTCTTGGCCTTAAACAGGCCGAAGAGGGCTGCTCTCTTCACATCCTCCCTTGCACCATTTATATTTAAGGCCATGTCTCCCCTGGAGCTCCCCGGTTGTGCCGCCCTGTGTGGGCAGGTCAGCCTTTTGTGTCCAACCTCCCCACACCCAAAGCACCTCAGGCACTCAGTGGTGGCGTAGACGGTGTAGCTGTTGCTGCCGTGTTTGACTTTGAAGTTTACATCCAGCGTTCGTTCCCAGTTATTTAGAAAGATGTACACTTGTCTCCGAAACGACAGGACGTGTTTCACCGCGGGGTCTTTACAACCGAGCGGGAAATCGGACATGGGGCCGACGAACTTGCCGAATCGGAGCAGCTCCTCCACTATTGCCCCGTCTTTTCCGAAGGCGGGCACGATGGAAATCACTACCCTTGTCGCAGGATTTGAAAGGGGGGTAATGTCCAGCATGTCATTATTTAGCTCTATTATACTTTTGCACAGCGTGTTGACGAGTATTTCTTTCTTCAGGAAGATCACCACAGCTTTGTCCATTCGGAATCAGAAATATAAAGAGTAGAGTTCTGGATTTTCAGGTTTTATGGAGACAAGTTTTGATGCTCATGTAGATAATACTACTAGGATAGCTTTCTTTCATCTCAGAAATATTTCTAAGATAAGAAACATAGTTACTACATGATGCAGAAATACTGGTTCATGCATTCCTCACCTCTAGATTAGATTACTGTAATGCCTTACTGCAGGGGTGGGCAAACTTTTTGACTTGCGGGCCAAAATGGGTTCTAAAGTTTGACAGAGGGGCCGGGCCAGGAGCATTTGGACACGCAATGTAATTTATTATTTTTTATACATTTCAATTTAAGGTGCAAAGTTAAAGAAATAAACATTTACTGGAAAAAGATCAATGGAATCACTTTCAATATTCCCCAATATATTACCCAACGAAATACTCAAGCTCAATAATTTTTAATAGTTTTAAACCCCGCAAAATCATGTCCTGGGAGATAGACTGCATTAAATATCCTGCCTGCAGCAGAAACTAGAAAGGGGTCTTTAAATTGAGCGAAGCGCGGCGTGTTAATAAAGCTACTGTACCCCTGCTGTGCGTAAATGCGCACATTGCGCTTTATTAAAAGACGCTCCTCCAAACTTTCCATATGCATTTTTTTCATAACACAATAACTCACATTTCAGTGGGAACAGTGTTGTTGGTCTCCCTTTTTTGCCAGTGCAGTCTGGAGTTAGATTTGTAGTGGCAATTCTCAGGATAGATCCGAGGTGTTGGTCAGTTAACCGGGATCTGTGACGTGCTTTGTTGAAGTTCATGACGCTGAAAGTCTGCTCACATATGTAGGTCGAGCCAAACAATGCCAGCATCTTCTGTGCTGTCCTCCGGAGGTTTGGAAACATGGCTTCGTTAAGTGAAGCGTAAAAGTCATTCAGTTTAAGAGTCTTGAACTTCTCCTTTGAGACGGAGTCAGACTGGAGATTGATCAGCTCTAATTGCAGCTCATGTGGTGCTGTTTCGGGGTCTTGTGACAGCGGACAGGACACCAGCTGAAGTGACTTGTCAATTTTTTCAAAATCAGAGAACCGACGGCAGAATTCTCTGTGCATGTCGTCCAGTGATTTGCAGTATTTCTTCACGTTTCGGGTGGCCTCTTTCTGCATGGCCAGTGTGGGAAAATGAGCGAAAGATTTGTTTGACATTTGCCTGGAGAATAAAATCAGCTTGGATTTGAAGGCTCTCACATTTGTGTACAGGTCGTGCACAAAGTGATCTTTCCCCTGCAACTTAACGTTCAGCTCATTCATGTGTGACAATATGTCCACAGCAAACGCAAAGTCACACAGCCAGTCCGTGCCGCTCAGCTCAGGGAATTCGTCAGATTTCCCCATTAGCTCCAAAAACGAATGAATCTCCTCTTTGAGCTCCCACACTCGTTGACACACTTTCCCCAAACTTAACCAGCGGACATGAGAGTGGTAAAGTAAGTCCTGGTGATCCGCATCGGTTTCCTCTAGGAATGTAATGAACTGACGGTGATTAAGTCCCCTTGCTCGTATGAAGTTAACGAGTTTTACAACTGGATCCACGACATGATTAAGCTGCAACACAGAGACTCTTGATGAATGATGCAGTGAAGAAAAATAACATCCTGGTCAGGGTTTTCTTCTTTCACTTCATCCTGGATTCTTTTCAGCAGCCCGACGTTTTTCCCAGTTAAATTTGGCGACCCATCCGTGGTGACACTGGCAAGTTTACTCCAAGTTAGCTTCATTCTCTCGATGACAGCAGACACCTGTTCATATAAGTCCTTTCCTCACGTTTTCCCCTTCAGCGATTCCATGCTCAAAAGCTCCGTTATCTCAAAACTGTCATTAATCATAAAAATTAGGAGCTGAGCAGTATCTTTTGTCGTTACTTTCATCCAGTGCTAGTGAATATAACTTGAAGGACTCGCTGATTATATCTTCGTCAATCAGTTCCACACGGCATGTCACTGTCCTGCGTGATAAACTGATTTTTTCAAACTTGCCTTTGCTCTCCGGATTCCAGAGATCTGCTGTCTCTACCATACATTCTTTCAAAAACTCACCTTCGGAGATAAGGCTTGCTAGCCTTTGCTAATTTGAATGCCAGCAAAAAACTTGCCTTCGTACTTGACTCTTGAATCGCAGTTTGTCGGTGAAAAAAATTCTGCTGAGCCTGTAAATTAGCTGCCAACCTCTGAGCAGTGGCCGCCCGTCCTTCTGTTGACTGCTTGCTAGCATAGTTTGCATGCTTCGTAGCAAAGTGACGGCTGATATTGTATTCTTTGAAAACTGCAACCGTTTCTTGGCATATCGGACATACAGCCGTTGATCGGACCTCAGTGAAGAAATATTTTGTTGTCCACTCCTTTTTAAACACTCAACACTCAGTGTCCACTTTTCTTTTCTCTGGTCCGCTCATTTTTACCGAAGGGCGAAAACGGCAGTGGGAAAGTTACACTCCGACTAAGTTTGCCCATGTCTGCCGTACTGTCTGGATGTTCCAGTAGGAATATAAATAAGCCCCAGTTAGTCCAGAATGCAGCTGCTAGAGTCTTAACTAGAACTAGAAAATACGACCATATCACCCCGATTTTATTCACACTGCATTGGCACCCAGTAAAATCTCGCATTACCTGTAAAGTACTTTTATTAACCTATAAAGCACTAAACGGTCTCGCGCCACAATATCGAAGCGACCTTCTGGTTTTCTATGATCTGCCACGCCTACTTGGATCAAAAGATGCAGGCTATTTGACGGTACCCAAAATAATGAAGGCTACAGCCTTTGCTTATAAAGCCCCCGTGTTATGGAACAGTCTTCCCATTAGTGTTCGGGACTCAGACACAGTCTCAGTGTTTAAGTCTAGGCTTAAAACGTATTTGTTTACTCAAGCCTACTCTGACTAGATTCTATTTTTACTACTTCAGTCATAATAATCTTTTTTCTCCCTCTCTCCTTTTGCCAAGCCACACATGAATTTCTGGAGGTACTGGAGATCCAGATCATTTCAGCCTCTGGATGGAGCTCAAGTCTTCTCTACTGTGTCTGCGGCTGCTCCGAAGACCATACAGACTTCATTTACATCCATACTGTACTATTTCACACTGTCTGTTGTTACCCAGATGAGGATGGGTTCCCTTCTGAGTCCGGGTTCCTCTCAAGGTTTCTTCCATTAAACATCCTAGGTTTTTCCGAGTTTTTCCTTGCCACCGTCGCCACTCAGTGGCTTGCTCAGTTGGGATAAATTTACACCTTTAATATTTGTATACCGTGTTTATATTTCTGTAAAGCTGCTTTGAGACAATGTCTGTTGTAAAAAGCGCTATACAAATAAAATTGAATTGAAAGTGGGAACCTTGTATATCCTCCTTCTAACAAGCTAGACGCTGTTTAGTTCAGAAGAGCGGCCATGTTACAGAGAGAACAATCGAAAATATACATTTCATTTGAGCAGCAAGCCAAAGACTGTGATAAACACAATGCCTTATAATAACATCCTAATAATGTAACTCTCTTGGCACTCACACACACAGAGCGTGGAGCAGACTGTGCTGGTTATCAGACTCCGCACTGCATTCTAAAATCATAAAATATGGTATTTTCAAATGATTTCCAATGTTCACTGTTTTTTAGAAGAGGTTTCTACAAGAAAGTTTGGTTAGAAGTTTGGTTAGCAGTTGATGCTGTGTGTAATTAAAGTGTAATTTTAGCAATACATTGTCCTTTGTTGGGGCGCACGGTGGCGTAGTGGTTAGCACGTTCGCCTCACACCTCCAGGGATTCGATTCCCCCAGGGCCATGTGTGTGCGGAGTTTGCATGTTCTCCCCGTGCTGTGAGGGTTTCCTCCGGGTACTCCGGTTTCCTCCCCCAGTCCAAAGACATGCATAGTAGGTTGATTGGTAGGTTGGTAAATTGTCCATAGTGTATGAATGGGTGTGTGAGTGTGTATGTGATTGTGCCCTGCGATGGACTGGCACCCTGTCCAGGGTGTACCCTGCCTTGTGCCCGATGCTTCCTGGGATAGGCGGCTCCAGGTTCCCCGCGACCCTGAAGAAGGAATAAGCGGTTGAAGATGGATGGATGGATGGATTGTCCTTTCTTAGTAATTTATTTAAAATTTTTGTGAAATGTCTATTTCCTGTAGCTCTGTTGCGTTTCCACCATCATTCCGTCTTTACAGCCTTACTAACGTCTTAATAGCTATGTTCTAGCTAGCTAAAGTGTCTGCCTTACCAACTGCAACAGGTTTCTCCGTTGCCTAGCAACAGTGTTTTTATGACTTCACGATGAGCATATGATTTTGGCATATACTGCTTTTTAATATAAGGACTTTAGTCAATCAGAAATTAATATTTTCTCTCTCGCTTTCACACGTGTTGACGGTTACACCATTTCTTACCTGTTTAGTTGCTAGGTAACTGGCACTTCAGCAAACAGCCAACATCCATCTCATTAAGCTCTCCATGTTTCAATTCTTTATAGCTCAGTCACCAGGTATGTGCGCATGCATGGTTGTGTGTACACACAATGTAGCGAGTCATCAGGTTCCCATGTAATTAATTGGCAACACTGGTGCCCGTGCTGTTGCTCATATGTGAAAGGAATGAAGTGTTGATGGAACGTTGGCAAGCATGGCAAGAAACATCAAGGTTGCTGCTTACATTCACCATGGTCGTTAAATTAAACTATCCTCAAATCTTGAGGTGGATGGAGCTTGTCGTCCTAGTCTGCACGTTAAACGCAGTCAGTCAAACCGGTTGATAAGGAACGTGGAGAGAGAGAGAGAGTTCCGACATTATTTTTATTTAATTTTTTTGCCTTTATTTATTCATTTACATATAATACATTTTCATGTGATTCATATTCATGTGATTCACCTTTTCTCCCCTCCCTTCCCTGAAATATTTCATTGAGAAAAAAATAAAAATAAAATAACAATAAATTAATTAATTAAAAAATAATAATAATTCCCCCACGCCCCCCCGGCTCATCATGGCTACTCAATAGCTGTCGCTAGTTATATAAAAATGATAAAACCCTAGAACTAAAGTAAAAAGAACATAAATAGCCAATTGGAGCTGAAGAGGAACACACACCCAAAGTCTCCATAAAACAAAGGAGACAGCAGTGCATCACCCCTGATTTTGTGGACCTAGTAAGCTAAACAAAATTCCTAAAAAAAATAAATAAAAAAAATTCCAGTAAGAAAAAAGTCCCCTGCTGACTTCAAATCTAATAAATAGTCTGCGCACTTCAACAAATATAATGTCCGTACCTTTTAAAGACTTATAACTAATATTATTACACAGTGTAGTATATTAAAATAAAATACAATAAGAGAATAACGAAGTAATATTGCACCGACAATATAAGAATTCGAATTATGTAGAGCTGGAAGGCCGAGTGCAAAAAAAAAGAATAAAAGAAAAAATATATATAACGAAAGAAGTAAAAAAAAATAACAAAATAATAAGTGTGCAGAGCCGCCTCTCACTCATCGTCCAGAGCCGTCTCTCTCAGTGCCCAGAGCGTGCAGAGCCGCCTCTCTCTCAGCGTGCAGAGCCGCCTCTCTCTTAGCGTCCAGAGCATGCAGAGCCGCCTCTCTCCCAGTATCCAGAGCGCAAAGAGCCGCCTCTTCCGGCGTGCAGAGTCGCCCTCTCTCCCGGCGTGCAGAGCCGCCTCTCTCTTAGCGTCCAGAGCATGCAGAGCCGCCTCTCTCCCAGTATCCAGAGCGCAAAGAGCCGCCTCTCTCCCGGCGTGCAGAGTCGCCTCTCTCCCGGCGTGCAGGGCCGCCGGTCTCCCGGCGTGCAGGGCCGCCGGTCTTCCCGCGTGCAGGGCCGCCGTCTCTCGGCCAGGGCCGCCGTCTCCGGCGTGCTGGGCCGCGGTTCCCCGGCGTACCGGCGTAGCAGGCCGCCTTCTCCCCAGCGTCCACGGCGTGAGGGCCGCCTCTCTCCCGGCGTCCACGGCGTGCAGGGCCGCCTCTCTCCCGGCGTCCACGGCGTGCAGGGCCGCCTCTCTCCCGGCGTCCACGGCGTGCAGGGCCGCCTCTCTCTCATTGTCCAGAGCCGCCTCTCTCAGCGTCCACAACATGCAGAGCCGCCTCTCTCCCATTGTCCAGAGCCGCCTCTCTCAGCGTCCACAACGCGCAGAGCCGCCTCTCTCCCAGCGTGCAGGGCCGCCTCTCTCTCAGCGTCCACAACGTGCAGAGCCGCCTCTCTCTCAGCGTGCAGAGCGTGCAGCCCGCCTCTCTCCCAGCGTCCAGAGCCGCATCTCTCCCAGCGTGCAGAGCGTGCAGAGCCGACTCGCTCTCAGCATGCAGAGCCGCCTCTTTCTCAGCGTCCATAGAGTGCAGAGCCACCTCTCTCTCAGCGTTCTGAGCCACCTCTCTCCCAACGTGCACAGCCGCCTCTCTCTCCCAGCGGGCAGAGCGTGCAGAGCCGCCTCTCTCCCAGCATCCAAACCAGCTTCTCTCTCAGCAGCCAGAGCGTGCAGAGTCGCCTCTCTGCCACCGTCCAGAGCCGCCTCTCTCTCAGCGTTCACAGCGTGCAGAGCGTGCAGCCCGCCTCTCTCTCAGCGTCCAGAGCATGCAGATCTGCCTCTCTTTCAGCGTCCAGAGCATGCAGATCTGCCGACGTGCAGAGCCGCCTCTCACCCAACATGCAGAGCGTGCAGAGCCACCTCTCTCCCAGCGTGCAAAGCTCGCTCTCTCACAGCGTCCAGAACCGAATCTCTCTCAGCGTCCAGAACCTGCAGAGCTGTCTCTCTTAGCGTCCAGAGCGTGCAGAGGTGCCTCTCTCTCAGCCTCCAGAGCATGCAGAGCGTGCAGAGCCGCTTTTCTCTCAGCCTCCAGAGCCCCCTCTCTCTCAGCCTCCAGAGCGTCCAAAACCGCCTCCCCTCAGCGTCCAGAACCGAATCTCTCTCAGCGTCCAGAACGTGCAGAGCTGTCTCTCTTAGCGTGCAGAGGCGCCTCTCTCTTAGCGTCCAGAGCATGCAGAGCGTGCAGAGGCGCCTCTCTCTCAGCCTCCAGAGCATGCAGAGCGTGCAGAGCCGCCTCTCTCTCAGCCTCCAGAGCATGCAGAGCGTGCAGAGCTGCCTCTCTCCCAACGTGCAGAGCGGCCTCTCTCTCAGCGTCCAGAGCATCCAGAGCCGCCTCTCTCAGCGTCCAGAGCATGCAGATCTGCCTCTCTCCGCGTCCAAAACCGCCTCCCCTCAGCGTCCAGAACGTGCAGAGCCGCCTCTATCTCAGCGACCAGAGCCGCCTCTCTCGCAGCCTCCAGAGCGTGCAGAGCCGCCTCTCTCCCAACGTTCAGAGCTGCCTCTCTCTCAGCGTCCAGAGCATCCAGAGCCGCCTCTCTCAGCGTCCAGAGCATGCAGATCTGCCTCTCTCCCCGTCCAAAACCGCCTCCCCTCAGCGTCCAGAACATGCAGAGCCACCTCTATCTCAGCGTCCAGAGCCGCCTCTCTCGCAGCCTCCAGAGCGTGCAGAGCCGTCTCTCTGCCAACGTGCAGAGCCGCCTCTCTGCCAACGTGCAGAGCTGCCTCTCTCAGCGTCCAGAGCATCCAGAGCCGCCTCTCTCAGCGTCCAGAGCATGCAGATCTGCCTCTCTCTCAGCGTCCAGAGCTGCCTCTCTCCCAGCGTGCAAAGCTGCCTCTCTCCCAGCATCCAGAACCGAATCTCTCTCAGCGTCCAGAACGTGCAGAGCTGTCTCTCTTTCAGCGACCAGAGCGTGCAGAGCCGCCTCTCTCCTAGCATGCAGAGCATGCAGGGCCGCCTCTCTCCTAGCATGCAGAGCGTGCAGGGCCGCCTCTCTCTCATTGTCCAGAGCCGCCTCTCTCTCAGCGTCCACAACATGCAGAGCCGCCTCTCTCCCAGCGTGCAGGGCCGCCTCTCTCTCAGCGTCCACAACATGCAGAGCCGCCTCTCTCTCAGCATGCAGAGCGTGCAGCCCGACTCTCTCCCAGCGTCCAGAGCCGCATCTCACCCAGCGTGCAGATCCGACTCGCTCTCAGCGTGCAGAGCCGCCTCTTTCTCAGCGTCCATAGAGTGCAGAGCCACCTCTCTCCCAACGTGCAGAGCCGCCTCTCTCTCCCAGCGGGCAGAGCGTGCAGAGCCGCCTCTCTCCCAGCATCCAGACCAGCTTCTCTCTCAGCAGCCAGAGCGTGCAGAGTCGCCTCTCTGCCACCGTCCAGAGCCGCCTCTCTCAGCGTGCAAGCGTGCAGAGCGTGCAGCCCGCCTCTCTCTCAGCGTCCAGAGCATGCAGATCTGCCTCTCTTTCAGCGTGCAGAGGCGCCTCTCTCTCAGCCTCCAGAGCATGCAGAGCCGCTTTTATCTCAGCGTGCAGAGCCGCCTCTCTCAGCGTCCAAAACCGCCTCTCCCTCAGCGTTCAGAGACGCCTCTCTCTCAGCGTCAAGAGCCGCCTCTCTCCCAATGTGCAGAGCGCGCAGAGCCGCCCCTCTCCCAACGTGCAGAGTGTCCAGAGCCGCCTCTCTTATTGTCCAGAGCCGAATATCTCTCAGTGCCCAGAGCATGCAGAGCCACCTCTCTCTCAGCGTCCAGAGCGTCCAAAGCCGCCTCTCTCTCAGCGTTCAGAGCATGTAGAGCTGCCACTCTCCCAACGTCAAGAGCTTCAAAAATTAAGCTACTGTACTCCTGCTGTGCGTAAATGCGCACATTGCATGCCAGCAAAAACCTTGCCTTGGTACTTGACTCTTGAATCACAGTTTTTTGGTGAAAAAAATTCTGCTGAGCCTGTAAATTAGCTGCCAACCTCTGAGCAGTAGCGAGCCGTCCTTCTGTTGACTGCTTGCTAGCATAGTTTGCATGCTTTGTAGCAAAGTGACTGCTGATATTGTACTCTTTGAAAACTGCAACCGTTTCTTGGCATATCAGACATACAGCCGTTGATCGGACCTCAGTGAAGAAATATTTTGTTGTCCACTCCTTTTTAAACACTCGGCACTCCGTGTCCACTTTTCTTTTCTTTGGTCCGCTCATTTTTACCGAAGGGCGAAAACTTCAGCGGGAAAGTTACACTCCAACAAAGGTCAATGTGTCTAGACTAGTGCGCTATCTATTGGGGAAACGAGGGTAATGCAGGAGAAAGGGTAAAAAGGGGAAATGAATGGGGTGTTGACACATCCATGGGTTTTTACTATAATGTGAGCGACAGAACAACAAAAAAAATCCAGAAAAACATGTCAAATTTTATAAATTGATTTCATTTTAATGAGGGAAATAAGTATTTGACCCCTCTGCAAAACATGACTTATTACTTGGTGGCAAAACCCTTGTTGTCAATCTGAGGTCAGACGTTTTTTGTAGTTGGCCCTCTCAGGAGGGATTTTGTCCCACTCCTCTTTGCAGATCTTCTCCAAGTCATTAAGATTTCGAGGCTGACGTTTGCCAACTCAAACCTTCAGCTCCCTCCACAGATTTTCTATGGGATTAAGGTTGGAGACTGGCTAGGCCAGGAGAATCCTTTGTTGCCTTGGCCGTGGGTTTTGGGTCATTGTCATGCTGGAATACTCATCCACGACCCATTTTCAATGCCCTGGCTGAGGGAAGAAGGTTTTCACCCAAGATTAATTATAGACTGATCATTTCTTTGTCAGTGGGCAAACATGCAAAATCAGCAGGGGATCAAATACTCCATGCAGCATTCCTCCTCCTCCAAACACGGCAAGTAGAGTTGATGCCAAAGAGCTCCATTTTGGTCTCATCCGACCAAAACACTTTCACCCAGTTGTCCTCTGAATCATTCAGATGTTCATTGGCAAACTTCAGACGGGCATGTATATGTGTTTTCTTGAGCAGGAGGACCTTGCTGGCGCTGCAGGATTTCAGTCCTTCATGGCGTAGTGCGTTACCAATTGTTTTCTTGGAGACTATGATCCCAGCTGCCTTGAGATCATTGAGAAGATCCTTCCGTGTGGTTCTGGGCTGATTCCTCACTGTTCTCATGATCATTGCAACTCCACGAGGTGAGATCTTGCATGGAGCCCCAGGCCGAGGGAGATTGACAGTTCTTTTGTGTTCCTCCATTTGCGAATAATCGCACCAACTGTTGTCCTCACTTCTCACCAAGCTGCTTGGCAATGGTCTTGTAGCCCATTCCAGACTTGTGTAGGTCTACAATCTTGTCCCTGACATCCTTGGAGAGCTCTTTGGTCTAGCCCATGGTGGAGAGTTTGGAATCTGATTGATTGATTGCTTCTGTGGACAGGTGTCTTTTATACAGGTAACAAGCTCAGATTAGGAGCACTCCCTTTAAGAGTGTGCTCCTAATCTCAGCTCGTTACCTGTATAAAAGACACCTGGGAGCCAGAAATCTTTCTGATTGAGAGGGGGTCAAATACTTATTTCCCTCATTAAAATGCAAATCAATTTATAACATTTCTGACATGCGTTTTCTGGATATTCTTGTTGTTATTTTGTCTCTCACTGTTCAAATAAACCTACCATTAAAATTATCAACTGATCATTTCTTTGCCAGTGAGCAAACGTACAAAATCAGCAGGGGATCAAATACTTCTTTCCCTCACTGTAAACCTTACTAGAAACGACTTTGAATTCTATGGGCAATTCTACCCACAGACTATAGGCACAGCGATGGGGAAGAAATTCGCACCGGCATATGCCAATATTTATATGGCAGACTGGGAAGAAACAGTCCTCCGAAAAATGCACATACAAACCAACCCATTACTTTAGATTCCTAGATGACATCTGGGGGACATGGCTGCATGGAGAAGAGAAATTCCATGAGTACCTCAGAATATTCAACAACCACCATGAAACTATAAAAATTAAACATATTCAAAACGGAGAAGAGGTCAACTTTCTGGACACCACCACATTCAAAAACCCACCATTTTGCAAAACCGGGAAACTAGACATCAGGGTATATGTTAAAGAAACTGATACACATGCCCTGTGACACAAGAAAAAAGTTACAATCCCCACAGTACATTTAAAGGCATCATTAAAGCACAATTATTAAGGTTTAAAAGGATCTGTACTCAGAGTAAAGATTTTGGAAGAGCCACACAAACTCTATTCCAGTCTCTCATGAACAGGGGCTACTCCAGGTCTTATCTACGATCCACCTACCGGAAATGGCAAACAGAACAACACAAGTCATCCAATGAGTCAAACTCCGTAAACCCCGATAACAGAACCATTCCAATAATAACCACATTCTCTAGACACTAGAAAAACCAAATAATCTCTGTTTTTAAAAGAAACAAAAATCTGAAGGACATATTGATACAAAGCAATCTAAAACCACCTAACTGTAAAACAAATCTGCCATCAAACACAAAGATTGCAAAGAGCCGCAAAACATCCCTTTATACAAAGAAAACTGTGTATCTCATCACATGCAGAACATGCAGTATACAATATGTGGGAGAAACCAGTATGTCAGTTAGGACATGGTTACCATGGAAACCAGTATGTTAGGACATATCACACAGATATAATAACACACTCAAAAAAAAAAAAAGACTCTCCTGGTAGCCCACTTCCAACGACATAACCCAAACAAAGCAATAACATGGATAATAGCCCACAATCCAGACTGGTCCACACTAGAAAGAAAAACCACAGAAAGAAAGTGGATAACAAGATTAGGCACCAAATTCCCAGAAGGGTTAAACGAAAAGTAATATATCTGAATGAATCCAGTACCAACCAATAACTTCCAACCACCACGGCTCACCAAATCAAAACTCCAGAATAACTGGGCCTACTAACAAACCAGATCCACCAGACAAAGTTTATTTCAAAGACTCAAGTTATAACATTGTTATGGAATTATATTATTATTATTTAATTAATAAATAAATATACAGTGGTGTGAAAAAGTGTTTGCCCCCTTCCTCATTTCCTGTTCCTTTGCATGTTTGTCACACTTAAGTGTTTCGGAACATCAAACCAATTTAAACAATAGTCAAGGACAACACAAGTAAACACAAAATGCAATTTGTAAATGAAGGTGTTTATTATTAAAGGTGAAAAAAATCCAAACCATCATGGCCCTGTGTGAAAAAGTGATTGCCCCCTAAACCTAATAACTGGTTGGGCCACCCTTAGCAGCAACAACTGCAACCAAGAGTTTGCGATAACGTGCAATGAGGCTTTTACAGCGTCCTGGAGGAATTTTGGCCCACTCATCTTTGCAGAATTGTCCTAATTCAGTTACATTAGAGGGTTTTCGAGCATGAACGGCCTTTTTAAGGTCATACCACAACATCTCAATAGGATTCAGGTCAGGACTTTGGCTAGGCCACTCCAAAGTCTTCATTTTGGTTTTTTTCAGCCATTCGGTGGTGGACTTGCTGGTGTGTTTAGGATCATTGTCCTGCTGCAGAACCCAAGTTCGTTTCAGCTTTAGTACACGAACAGATGGTCGAACATTCTCCTTCAGGATCTCTTGGTAGACAGCAGAATTCATAGTTCCTTTTATCACGGCAAGTCTTCCAGGTCCTGAAGCAGCAAAACAGTCCCAGACCATCACACTACCACCACCATATTTTACTGTTGGTATAATGTTCTTTTTATGAAATGCAGTGTTCCTTCTACGCCAGATATACTTGGACACACACCTTCCAAAGAGTTCCACTTTTGTCTCATCGGTCCACAGAATGTTGTCCCAAATTTTCAGATGCCATAGGCCATTTTCCCCTTCTATGTGGGCAAGCAAAGTGAGGCTGAGTTTTGACGTTGTTGTGGGGTCTTTTGTGACCTCTTGGATGAGTCGTCCTTGCGCTCTTGGGGTAATTATGGGCGGCCGGCACTCCTGGGAAGGTTCACCACTGTTCCATGTCTTCGCCATTTGTGGATAATGGCTCTCACTGTGGTTCGCTGGATTCCCAAAGCTTTGGAAATGGCTTTATAACCCTTTCCAGACTGATAGATCTCAATTACTTTCTTTCTCAATTGTTCCTGAATTTCTTTGGGTCTCGGCATGATGTGTAGCTTTTAAGGATCTTCTGGTGGACCTTACTGTGTCAAGCAGCTCCTATTTAAGTGATGCCTTGATTGTGAACAGGTGTGGCAATAATCAGGCCTGGGTGTGGCAAGAGAAATTGAACTCAGGTGTGGACAACCACAGTTATATTATGTTTTAACAAGGGGGGCAATCACTTTTTCACACAGGGCCATGATGGTTTGGATTTTTTTTCACCTTTAATAATAAACACCTTCATTTACAAATTGCATTTTGTGTTTACTTGTGTTGTCCTTGACTATTGTTTAAATTGGTTTGATGTTCCGAAACACTTAAGTGTGACAAACATGCAAAGGAACAGGAAATGAGGAAGGGGGCAAACACTTTTTCACACCACTGTACATGGTTGCAAGACAGGGTGGCAGAAACATACACGGCTGGTGGCCAATGATTGGAGAGGCTTCTAAACCATCCAGAAGAAGAGAGGCTGCTATAAAAGGGAGTGGTAGCCCCAGCGGTGTGAGTTCATGCTCCGAGCTCATGCATGCTAACTTGTCTCTCTCTCTTGTTATAGATGCCAACACGGAAGACGACAACAACAAAGACAGTGGCAAAGAAACTCCCCAGCTGCGGTATGCCTTTCCTGACCTTCCTCTGCCTCCTCGATGGCTCCTGGGACTCTCCTCATGGCAGCTCCAGCCCCCTTGTTGTTTAAAAATTTCTCTCACATAGAGCTATACCACACTTCACAGCAAAAATCAATACAATCAATGAGCATGTTAAAGAATTCTGTTTAGAACTGACAGAACAATAAATTCTCAACATGGCAAGACACAACTGTTTTGGATAGTGGGAGTGTGCAGAATATAACAGATGATATAAGAGGTGCATTACTTTCTGCAGAGAGACATGTTCCAGATGAAGTTGTACACAGGAGAATGGTACATAATGGTCTGGTGCAGTGTTATAGGATATATACTGTCCATGGTAGCAAACACAGAATCTGGAGTACAGAAAGGATGATAGCAATAATTATTATTGCAACATGATACCACCCCATGATACCACCCCAATTGATATCACTATCAAGGATTTTGGGTTCAAGAGGCAGCATGGTCCTATACCAGCATCCCTTGCACCTGTCTCATGTGAGCAATTACATCAATGAGAGTCCATTCATCTAGAATATAAGTGGAACAGGTCTCTTTAAACATGACACATACCCTGCTCTCTTTGGCTAACATCATAACTAGGATCATCCTATTCTGCTGCATAGTAAGTCACACTGCTTGTTGAATTTGTTGCTTGAAACCCCTCAATTATTTAATTGCAAATAACTCAAATTCATAACTCAGTTTACTGATGTGTTGCAGAGCCCCAATTACTCCTAAATTCAGTATTGGTCCTGCTAACAGCTTGTTTCTGGTGTTTGTTCTCCTAAATTAATTCAGTATAGCTCCAGGTGAGGCCTCCCTCCCCTCCGGGGACCTGGTTTGTCTGAATGGCCCACATGGAAGTCTCTACGCAGACTTGTGTCTAGAATGTCTTGGGCTGGGACCCAGCACTGCTCCTCTGGTCCATACACCTACCATTCTACCAGATACTTGACTCCTCCTCTCCTACGTCTGCAGTTCAGAATATCATGGACACGGTAGGCTGGGCAGCTTTCAATCTCCAGCGGTTCTGGTGGGGAGTCTTCTGGAACCACTGTGGCCAAGGGGCCCAGTATGACAGGTTTGAGGAGCGAGACATGGAAAGACAGGGCGATGCGACTGTGTTTTGGTAGGCCCAGATGATACGTGACCTCATTAATTTTCTCAGGACTCGGAAGGACCCGATATATTTAGGTTGAAGCTTCTTGCCCGGTTGGGGTGACCGTAATTGTGGAGAGCCACAGCCTGTCCCAGGTTTGATAATTGGGGTGAACCCTCCGACGCCAGTTGGCCTTTCGTTTGGTGGTGTGGGATGCCTGCACCAGCTGTCGATGGGCGCGTTCCCAGACCTGTTCTCTCTGGCGGAACCACTCATCTTCTGCTGGTGATTTCATGTGAGATGCGTTTCAGGGGAACAATGGTGGCTGGTAACCCAAGACACACTGAAGTGGGGTGAGCTGGGTTTCGGAATGCCATAGCGAGTTCTGAGCATATTTATCTGGAGGACAGGCTGCCGAGATTTGTGACCTGGGGATACAGGCTAAGGTAAAAGTTGGCAAAGCCAAGGAAATGCTGCAACTCCCTGATGGTTCGTGGAGTGGGCTATTCCACGACCGCTTGAATCTTGCGCTGGTCTATGGTAACTCCCCTTGGGCTAATGACATACCCTAGGAAAGAGATCATGTGCTGGTGGAATTCACATTTCCCGGCTTTTACGTAAAGCTGGTATCACAGCAGGCGATGCACTACTTGCTGGACATGCTCGATGTGCTCCACTACGGATGTCAAATATACCAAAGTATTGTCGTTGTAGGCGATGATGATGAGGGACCCCAGCATGTCCCTCAGGGCGTCACTGATTAGGTTCTGGCAGATGGAGGGGCCATTAGTGAGCCCATACGGCATAACCAAGTACTCATAGTGTCCTGAGGTTGAAGGCCATTTTCCACTTGTCCCCCTCCCTAATGTGGATCAGGTTATAAGCGCTGCGTAGGTCCAGCTTCGTAAAGATGGTTGAAGACCGTAGCTGCTCCAGGGCTGAGAGGATGAGAGGCAGGGAATTCTGGTTGAGGCCCCGATAATCAATGCATGGCCGGAGGCCCCCTCCTTTCTTCTCTACAAAGAAGAAACCGGCAGATGCAGGGGACGTGGAGGGTCGAATGTACCCCTGCTGGAGAAAGAGGGGAAACATGAGCGTGAGGGAGAAGGGAGGGGCTCATCAATGAAGAGGCAGGAGATAGGCTGGGGACGACTCAAAAGGCTCTTTATCCTCTTTCATTTTACCTTTGCTTTTCAATGAACTCATAATAACACACACGCGTGCACACACGCATCTCTGTTCTGGTTGTCTCTCTCTTCCAAGACTCTCGTCTCTCTCCCCCTTGTCCTTTCTGCCATTCACTGAAAACCAGATCATTCATTAGGAAATTTCACACAGGTGTGTGATCCTGTTTTCTTTGGCTCTGCTCTCCATTTACAAACCAATGCTCAACCACAGCCCCAATTCCATAGATGGCAAAATAGCAATAAAGGGTGACTAAATTTGAAACGGGATGTTCAACAAGAACGTATGGGTGTGATGGTCCAGTGTCTACACACATTTGGTCATATAGTGTAAAAAAAAAAGATTGAAATGCTTGGGTATCCTCTTAATGCGACATGGATGGATATGTGTGAATGGCTCAAATGGCTTAGCTTACAGATACATCCCAGATACATCCCTCCACGGCCCCTCAGGACTGCTCTTCTTTGCCTGCTTGGACTTTGTGACCATTCTCAGATCAGGCCTAACAGCAGACCACGACTGTGGCCGCCCGGTTCCCCTGGATGTCTGCAGGGTTGGCAGGCTGCCATTCTCGCCTTCTGGGTTTCCCTCACACAAGTGATGGCCCAGGCTCCACTCGTGGACGCCCGGGTGAGCTTGAGTCAACATTGCCATATGTCGAGCTCACTCAGCAGGTCTGCTTGTTAGGCCTGCAACCCTGTCATTGTCTGCAGTGACGCACAAGCAAGACTACTACTGCATAGGCTTGCCCACCAATGCCACCCTGGATGCAAGCCAGCCCCTGTACCTGCCGTCGGTGGAGAGAGGTAGCTAGCAAGTGCCTCCTCCACCTTGAGAATGGCTAAATAGCCATGCTGTTCATTCCCACAATAGCCGAATAATCCAACATTGTGGGGTTATGAATATGGCTTATGCATGGTTTTCCCCCAGATTTTGTCATAAACTTCTGTAAGACAGGGGAGTTTCTGCAGTGTGAGGGATTTAATTTCACTGGGTAATCACTTCAAGCAGCTATTTATATGTTGTTCTCAGTTTTTAACAAATCTTTCTAACACCTCGGAGTCAGAGAGGAATTATTACCCTTTTGGCTTTCCATAGTGGGAGGAGGAGTCACGACACGAACTCCAAAATCCAGTGGAGAGCTGGACCCAGAAGACAGAGCAAGAGATAGCACAGCACTCGTCTCCAGCTCCTCTTCCGAAGCTAAGAGATTCAATTCAATTCAATTCAATTTTATTTGTATAGCGCTTTTTACAATAGTCATTGTCTCAAAGCAGCTTTACAGAAATAAAAAACAGGTATAAACAGTCAGAAACATCTAAAGAGAGACAAACAGGAACAGATAAACAGAGACAAACAGGTAGAAAACAAAATGGAATTTATCCCAACTGAGCAAGCCACTGAGTGGCGACGGGGGTAAGGAAAAACTCCCTAAGATGTTTTTTTGAGGAAGAAACCTTGAGAGGAACCCGACTCAGAAGGGAAACCCATCCTCATCTGGGTAACACAGAATGTGAAGGTAAAACAGATAATGTGAAAAATGAGAAGTAGTGTTGCCTTAGGAGCAGCCGTAGTCCCAGCAGAAGATTTGGGCTCATCCAGAGGCAGAGGGGATCTGGATCTCCAATATCTCCATAAATTCCGTGGGGCTCGGCAAAAAAAAAGAGAGAGAGAGGGAAAAACGATTAGGACTGTGAATTAGTGAGATATAATTTAGTCAGGGTAAGCTTGAGTAAACAAATACGTTTTAAGCCTAGATTTAAACACTGAGACTGTGTCTGAGTCCCGAACACTAATAGGAAGACTGTTCCATAACTGTGGGGCTCTATAAGCGAAGGCTCTTCCCCCTGCTGTAGACTTCACTATTCTAGGTAATATCAAATAGCCTGCATCTTTTGATCTGAGTAGGCATGGCGGATCATATAAAACCAGAAGGTCGCTTAGATATTGTGGTGCAAGACCGTGTAGTGCTTAATAGGTTATTAGAAGTATTTTAAACTTAATGCGAAATTTTACAGGGAGCCATTGCAGTGTGGATAAGATCGGGGTGATATGGTCATATCTTCTAGTTCTAGTAAGGACTCTAGCAGCTGCATTCTGGACTAACTGGAGTTTATTTATATTCTTACTGGAACATCCAGACAGTAAGGCATTGCAGTAATCTAATCTAGAGGTGACGAATGCATGAACCAGTATTTCTGCATCATGTAGTGACAATATGTTTCTTATCTTAGAAATATTTCTGAGATGAAAGAAAGCTATCCTAGTAATATTATCTACATGAGCATCAAATGATAGACTGGAGTCAATAATCACTCCGAGGTCTTTAAGTGCTGTACATGATGAAACAGAAAGACCATCCAGAGTTACTGTGTAGTCAGGAAGATTACTTCTAGCTACACGTGGTCCTATTAAAAGTATTTCTGTTTTATCAGAGTTAAGTAAAAGGAAGTTAGTTAACATCCAACGTCTAATGTCATGTACACAATCCTCAACTTTACTAAGCTTCTGTCTGTCCTCTGGCTTTGCTGACACATACAGCTGTGTATCATCAGCATAACAGTGGAAGCTAATTCCATGTTTACGAATAATTTGTCCTAGGGGTAACATATATAAAGTAAAAAGCAGTGGGCCTAAAACAGAACCCTGGGGAACTCCAAAAGTAACCTGAGTACGCATGGAGAAATCACCATTTATATCTACAAACTGATAACGATCGGTCAGATAAGACCTGAGCCAGGAGAGGACTGTTCCCTTAATGCCAACAACATTTTCTAATCTATCAAGGAGAATAGTGTGATCTATGGTATCAAAAGCTGCACTAAGGTCGAGTAACACAAGCAGCGAGACACAACCCTGATCAGAGGTCAGAAGAAGGTCATTTACTACTTTAACTAGTGCTGTCTCTGTGCTGTGATGAGGTCTAAATCCTGACTGATACATTTCATGAATGTTGTTCCTTTCTAAGTATGAGCATAACTGCTTTGCTACTACCTTTTCTAGAATCTTAGAGATGAAGGGGAGATTCGATATTGGTCTATAACTGGATAATTGAGACGGGTCAAGGTCATGTTTTTTTTTTATCAATGGTTTAATAACTGCTAATTTTAGAGATTTAGGTACATAGCCAATGGTTAGGGAAGAATTTACTATATTCAAAAGTGACTTAACCACTCCTGGACAGATCTGTTTAAACAAACATGTGGGTACAGGATCTAGTATGCAGGTTGATGAATTAGCTGATGAGATTAGTGTAGCTAGTTCCGTCTCTATAAGCGGAGCAAAACACTCTAAACATTGATCTGGTATTGCCACATTGTCATCTAATGGGTTTGTTATATTACTGACCGGTTGTAATTTAATGGCCTGTATTTCATCTCTAATATTTTCAATTTTATAAATGAAAAATTTCATGAAAAAAATCCCCCGGACCTGAGACAGATCCACTATGCTCTGAAATCCGACTCGCTTTGGTTCTGTTTTTTGTTTTTGTTTTTGTTTTTTTCCCAGAAGAGCGCGAGACGTGAGTCGAGCTGCTCAATGTAGGCGTTAACATGCGCAGCCTCTCGAGGTCGTCATTGCATTCAGTGAAGGAAAAAGTATTTGATCCCCTGCTGATTTTGTACGTTTGCCCACTGACAAAGAAATGATCAGTCTATTATTTTAATGGTATAATTATTTGAACAGTGAGAGACAGAATAACAACAAAAAAATCCTGAAAAAAGCATGTAAAAAATGTTATGAATTGATTTGCATTTTAATAAGGGAAATATGTATTTGACCCCTCTGCAAAACATGACTTAGTACTTGGTGGCAAAACTCATGTTGGCAATCACAGAGGTCAGACGTTTCTTGTAGTTGGCCACCAGGTTTGCACACATCTCAGGAGGGATTTTGTCCGACTTCCGGCTGAGTAACAAATGGAGTAGGTCGCAACTTTCGGGGCTCCTGCAACAACTATTTATATTATATGATAGGCACTGTTTTTGGTAGCATTTGTGTTTGTAAGTCTTGTTTAACACCTTAAACTTCTAGTTTAATGTCTAAAATGCCGGCAAAATCCAAAGGCGCGAATGCTTTGGCTGCTACACCTCTGCGGCCTGCTCCACATGCTGCATCCCCGCCGCGTAGTGACCCCTCTATGCCCGCTATCCCCCAGTTTCAAAGATGAGCCCTCGCGCCGCGCCCCCCATGAAATGGCGACTTTTAAATCTGAGCTCCAGGTGGCCTTGGGTGAAAACCTAACATCGATTAAGGAGAGCTACAGACCGTAAAGGCGGAATTACGCCAGCATTACGGTTATCCAGTCGGAGGTGAGCACTTTGAAGCATACAGTGGGGGAAATGGAAACTTCGCTCTCTACCTGTTGCGATGACATCGCTACGCTACAGGCTAAAGTGGAGCGCTTATCTGCCGAGCTGGGGAGGGTGGAAAACAAGTGTGAGGATCTCGAGGCTAGATCACGGCGCAACAATGTGAGGATCGTAGGTGTGCCTGAAGACTCGACCTGCGCGTCTACACCGGCAGCTGTTTCCACTCTGCTTAAGGAGGTTTTTGGGCTAGACAAAGAGCCACTTTTGGACCGCAGGGGCCTGGCCTGGGGGTTTATTACTATCGGGTCAACAGCTGTTAGCTTTCCTGTTGGGGATTTGACTCCTTGTGGAGTCTGCACTGGGGTCTCCATCATTTGGGGATGGGGACGTGTAAGTGCAATGGGGAGGGGGGTTGGTTGGGGTGGTTCACTGTGTGTTTGGAGTGTGTTTTCTTTTGTTTTGGTTTATCATTTAATTTTATTGTATTTATTTTTTCTTTTCACTTTTTACTTTTTCTCATTTTATCTTTGTTTTTGTCCTTTTTCTCCCCCTCCTGTTTCCTCTCCCCTTTTCCTTCTCTCAGAGGTAAGGCTTCACTTTCATTCTCTTCCTGCCATAAACACTTGATAGATGTCCACTAATACTGGAAAATCTGGCTCGCATGTGAACTTTGTGAGCTGGAACATTAAAGGTATGGGGAGTCCTATGAAGAGATCCAGAGTATTTGCCCATCTGAAACGGCTCAAAGCGGACATAGTGTTTCTACAAGAAACTCATTTGCGCACCACAGACCAGGTACGGCTTAAATGCCCCTGGATTTCTGAGGTATTTCACTCTAATTTCAATTCTAAGGCCAGGGGGGTTGCCATTTTAATTGATAGATCAATTCACTTTTCATCCTCCAATGTAATAGCAGATGAAAATGGGAGATACTTAATAATATCAGGTAAATTGTTGCATGTCCCGGTATTACTGGTTAATGTTTACGCCCCAAATTTTGATGACCCACACTTCATGAATAAGCTCTTGGAGCGCCTCCCTTCACTACATAATACCGTCCTTATATTTGGAGGAGACATGAATTGTGTTATTGATCCTAGGTTGGACCGTTCTTCTTCCAAGACCTTGACACCCTCACTAATGTCGAGTACACTTTATGATTTCATGTCTAAGAATGGTTGTGTGGATCCCTGGAGATTCCATAATCCCAGTATCAAGGAATATTCTTTCTTTTCGCAGGTGCATAAGTCCTTCTCTAGAATTGATCATTTCTTTATTGACGCCAAACTTATCTCCAAAGTGTCGATGGTCAAATATCATCCTATTGTGATTTCTGACCATGCCCCGCCTTCTCTGGATATTCAGCTTTCCCCCCAACCTCGATATTCAACACCGTGGAGGTTTAACACTCTGCTCCTGTCAGACAACAAATTTAACACATTCATTGCAACTTCAATTGACGATTTTATTGAAATCAATCAGAACGAGCTTGAACCTATTTCCTGTTCCCTGCTGTGGGAATCACTAAAAGCATACTTGCGGGGCCAAAAAATTTCCTACTCTGCACATCTGAACAACACTCGTTGGCCAAACTTGAGCGCCATCGTAGAATTGACTGAACTAGATAGGCAATTGGGCACTGGTCCCTCTTCTGCTTTACTTAAAGATCGGGTTGTATTGCAGGCTGAATTTGACCTTATTACATCGGTGGATGCAGAGCGCCTTCTGCTACATTCACGCTCCACATATTATGAACATGGTGACAAACCGAGCCGCCACTTGGCCCATCAATTGAGACGTCAAGCTGCCTCACGAATAATTCCTCAAATAAAGGATTCATCTGGCATACTCCACACGGACCCCAATACCATTAATTCAGTCTTCTGCTCATTCTATTCTTCTCTGTATATGTCTGACTTTCCAGCTGGGACTTCTGATATGAATGCTTTCTTAGACAGTCTCAATTTCCCTACCATTAACCCAGAAGTTGCTAAAGATCTTGACTCTCCATTAACCTTAGAGGAAATCAACCTAGCCATAAACAGCATGCAAAACAATAAAGCTCCTGGCCCCGATGGATTCCGGTAGAATTTTTCAAAAGATTTGAATCTAAACTGTCCCCTATATTGCACTCGGTATATAGGGAATCGCTGCAGAGTGGCACTCTCCTCTTTACTTACTAGCAACAGCCTCTATAAATCTACTTTTAAAGAAGGACAAAGATCCAAATCTCTGCAGCTCTTACAGACCCCTCTCTTTGATAAATGTAGATGCTAAGATTCCTGCTAAGGCTTTGGCTAGTCGCTTGGAAAAAAATTCTTCCAGTCATAGTTTCAGAAGAACAAACTGGATTTATAAAAGGGCGCGTCAGTTATTTTACAACGTCCGCACCCTTTTGAACATTATTACTCCCAAATGCTCTACTACTTTCCCCCCGGTGGTAATCTCAGTCGATGCTGAAAAAGCATTCGACAGAGTTGAATGGGACTACCTGCTTACAGTATTGCACAAATTTGGATTGGGTGACACATTTATTTCTTGGATACGCCTTCTGTATACATCCCCGCAAGCTAGTATCTCCACTAATGGTATCCAGTCAACTTATTTTACTTTATCCCGTGGCACTCGACAAGGTTGTCCCTTGTCTCCTTTACTGTTTGCATTAGCTATAGAGCCCTTGTCAATTTATCTGAGGTCCTCCTCCTCTTTCACTGGAATATCTCGGGTGGGGCTGGAATTTAAACTTTCTTTCTTTTGCGGATGATTTATTACTGTATGTTTCCAACCCATGTCACTCTCTACCTGGAATTCTGTCCTTTCTCCAAAGATTTGGTTCGCTCGTTTTCGGTTATAAAGTTAACGTTTCCAAGAGTGAGTGCTACCCGGTTAATACTTTGGCATTACAAATGACTCAATCTGATTTTCCCTTCAGAATGAGCCCCTCTGGCTTTAAGTATTTAGGAATTAACATAACCAGGTCTCTAACTTCACTTTACTCTGCTAACTTCTCCCCATTGATGTCTAAAATCAAAACTGACTTTCAGCGATGGAGGTCTTTACCTCTGTCGCTGATAGGCAGGATATTCATTTTTACCGTGTTAATCCTTCCTAAGTTCCTATTTTTGTTCCAATGTCTCCCTCTATTCTTATCAAAGCGATTTTTTAAGACTATAGATCAGGACATTTCTAGCTTTTTGTGGTGTGGTAAGACACCCAGAATAAGTAAGTCAATGCTTCAGAGATGTAAGCTCAATGCTGGCCTCTCTCTTCCAAATTTTCAGTTGTATTACTGGGCATCACATATTCATAAAATCTTATTTTGGTTGAGACCAGCGCATTCCCCATGGTGTACATTAGAGGTACATTCATGCGGCTCGTCCTCTCCAATGGCTCTGCTTACCTCTTCCACTTCTACCAACTTCTCTGGCTTTACAGACAACCCTGTGGTTCGTGCGGCTCTAAAAAATTTGGTACCAGTTCAGGAAGAATTTCAAATTCATCTCCGCATCTCCCTTAACTCCATTACTGAAAAATCACTCATTTCAACCAGCAATATCAGACCCCACATTTGCTATCTGGCATGACAAAGGTCTCAAAACTTTCAAAGATCTCTATAAGTATGGGGCTTTTCGTAGTTTTGCAGATTTGTCGAGCGAATTTCAGCTTCCACCGTCACATCTTTTTCGTTATTTCCAAGTTAGACACTGTGCAAAATCGCTGTTTCCTACCTTTCCCTCCTTACCCCTAAGCCAACTGTGGGATGATTTTCTCTTGTCTGATCCTCTTCAGAAATCTCGTATTTTAGGAATTTACAATAAACTTTTATCCTACGACAGCTCACCTATCATTAAAATCAAGGTTGCTTGGGAGGGCGAATTGGGGTTGACACTACATGAAGACTGGTGGGACGGTGCCCTTAGTAGCAAATCCACAAGAGCACAATTTGTGCTCTCGTCTTTCTTTGATACAGTTTAAGGTGTTACACAGGATTCATTTCTCCAAAACACGTCTGTCACAGATTTATCCCACTGTCATTGACCGCTGTGATAAATGTCACGCCTCCCTGCAATCTCACTCACATGTTCTACTCTTGCCAATTGTTATTCTCCTTTTGGCAAAATTATTTTGATAGCATCTCAGAAATACTGTCCATTACTGTTCAACCCTCTCCCCATATTGCCATATTTGGGTATCCGGAGGATTATGACAGGTACAATTCAACCCAATTAGATCTCTTGGCGTTCACTTCCTTATTAGCAAGACCGGCCTTCTTTTCCATTGAAAATCTACGCCTCCCTCCAGCACTCAGTGGCTTAGGGATGTCTGTCTCTTCTAAAGTTGGAAAAGATTAGGTACTCTGGGACCCGATTCTGGCAAGTTTCACAGAAAGTGGCAGCCTTTCTTAACTTTCTTCAAATCTTTGCCATCTTTGCCTTCAGATTGAGAGAATACCCCCCCGTTTATTTTGATTAGTTTATCTATTTTGTTTATCCCTTTAAATTTAATTTTTTTTTTAATTTTTTTTTTCTCTTATTTATTTTTTTCTTTTCTCTTCTCCGCTTTTTTTTTTTTTTTTTTAAATTATCTATTTTTATTACTTTTCTCTTTGTTTCTATTTGGTGAGTTTGGACGTATGCATGTGTTCTAATTTGTACAAAGGGTAAAAAAAAAAAGGGGGTTGGCTCCCATTTTGTTTAGTCACTGAGACGACACAAATTTCTGTGCCATTTTTTTTCTCTCTCTCTTCTCCTCTTAAGCTTGGGTCTCAGTGTACTAAAGTCTGTTTGTTTATTTCTCCAATGTGCCATCTCTCCCAATAAAAATATTTATTAAAAAAAAATTAAAAAAAAAGGAGGGATTTTGTCCAAGTCATTAAGGTTTCGATCTTCTCCAAGTCATTAAGGTTTCGAGGCTAACGTTTGGCAACTCGAACCTTCCGCTCCCTCCACAGAATTTCTATGGGATTAAGGTCTGGAGACTGGCTAGGCCACTCCAGGTCCTTAATGTGCTTCTTCTTGAGCCACTCCTTTGTTGCCTTGGCCGTGTGTTTTTGGTCATTGTCATGCTGGAATACCCATCCACGACCCATTTTCAATGCCCTGGCTGAGGGAAAGAGGTTCTCACCCAAGATTTGACGGTACATGGCCCTGTCCATCGTCCCTTTTTTGCAGTGAAGTTTTCCTGTCCCCTTAGCAGAAAAACACGCCCAAAGCATAATGTTTCCACCTCCATGTTTGACGGTGGGGATGGTGTTCTTGGGGCCATAGGCAGCATTCCTCCTCCTCCAAACACAGCGGGTTGAGTTGATGCCAAAGAGCTCCATTTTGGTCTTATCTGACCACAACACTCTCACTCAGTTGTCCTCTGAATCATTCAGATGTTCATTGGCAAACTTCAGACAGGCATGTATATGTGCTTTCTTGAGCAGCGGGACCTTCAGGCACTGCAGGATTTCAGTCCTTAAGAGTGTGCTCCTAATCTCAGCTTGTTACCTGTATAAAAGACACCTGGGAGCCAGAAATCTTTCTGATTGAGAGGGGGTCAAATACATATTTCCCTTATTAAAATGCAAATCAATTTATAAAATTTTTGACATGCGTTTTTCTGGATTTTCTTGTTGTTATTCTGTCTCTCACTGTTCAAGTAAACCTACCATTAAAATGATAGACTGATCATTTCTTTGTCAGTGGGCAAACATAGAAAATCAGCAAATACTTTTTTCCCTTACTGTACTACACCCTTAACACTTCACCCAGAAAGTGCGCACTTTTCCCCATGATGAAACGGGAGCACGTTACACACTTCTAGAACTCTTTCTTGCTCATTATGTACCTCTCTTTTTCTTTAAAACAGGGATAGAAAACTTCAGAGATTTTGAGAAAATATAGAGTAGAAACGAAGCATGCAGTCCTGCTGAAGACAATAAGGCTGGCGGCGTGGTTCACAGGTGCCATATATATATATATCAATCATGCGACGCGCTTAATTGCCACGACACCTGATCATGGCAGGCCTACAGTATAAGTAGAGGCATGATTTTATACAAGCTTCAGATACCGGTCACACGTACAAGGCGTTCCCCATACTGTTATGCTAAATGCAACGTTGAAGTTCCCTTTGAAAGGGAACACTGTGTACTGCCTTCAAAGGAAGAAGTACAGCAAGACTATTTACAAATGCAGGTCTTTTGATGTGATCCTGTGTACTATATTCAGCCATCTTTATTTCACTGAGTTAAGATGATGTCATGGACAGCCAAGCTCAATGATGCGCGCTAGACTCTGACTCTTTTTTTTATTCTGTTTTTTTGCACTTTTGTTCATGTTTTGCATATACTGGTTTATATTTTCACTTTCATATTTGTTGTAATATTTGTTCAAATTTGTTGTTCAAATTCCTCCTAAATTCCAATTCAACATCCATGTCATAGGAGGTGGAAACAGCACCATCTGCATACCTATATTACATATGTGACAGTGCTAACAAAACTCTGTTGCTGATTTCAGTTAAGGCTAAATGAGATGAGTAAGTTTCAAACTTTTTATTTGTAAAATTGCACATTTTGTAGCTAAGAGTTTAATGATTTTCCAATTTGCTATTTCATTTTGTGCCATTTGGATATATGTATTGTTTATATTGTTGGTGGTTTGTTCCATCTATTTGTGTAATAAGCATATCTTCATGATTTCTTGTACTGTAACTATAATATTTTTTTATGAATACATTAATAGAACCATAAGACTGACTAATTAAGGAATTTATAATGCATAATAAGCACATCTTCATTATTCATTCTTCATTATTTTTTTAACATTTGCATTATGGAAACTGCATCCTACGCTTTCACTTAACTTAAAGGCATCAATGATGCATTTATAAAGCTTAATTGTAATTGTTTTATAACTCACAACATAACTATCAACAACAATATAAAATAATTCACTTATTGGATCTAGAAATAAATCCGCATTACTTATAAATCATAATAACTTATATAATAACATTATAAAAATGCAGACTGCATTTTTTAGCTTTGTTTCAGCATCCACAATTTTTTGGACAGCTAGCGAGTGCATGGTGGCAGGGCGAAGTAGGTCTAGGTCATAAAAATATATATAGTTATGTTAAATCCGGATCACATACATTCCTGACACAAATGTTACCATACATGGTACAGCCATACGTATTCCAGACACCCACACACTTTGCACACATGTTCTTTCTAACACTGAGGTAGATCTAGGTCATATATATATGCCGTATAGTTATGTGTATATATATACAGTTATATATATATATATATATATATATATATATATAAAATATAGTTATGTTAAACCTGGTTCCCATCCATTCCTGACACAAATGTTACCACACATGTTACATAGTATGGCCATGTGTACACATCCAAACAAAAACAAACACACACGTGCACGTACAGACAAACGCATGAATACGAACCTGTTTATAAAAGTCAAGCATCCCTCTAGGTTTTATAATACTCTGTACTTAGAACAGCGTGTGTCAGCTTACAACATGGCTGATGTTTGTCCTAACATGTCGAAGTTTGCTTTTCATGTTCTCGGTAATGGGACACATCCACTGGGGCCGTGAAGGTGAAGGTGACTGGAAAAAGTAAAAAAAAAAAAATGGTGCAAGGATTTTGACTATATTGTTAGAATGGATTCTTTTCCCCGGATGCGTACAGACGTAAATGGAACAGTACATCTCTGAAATGCAAATACTGTATCAGAGCAACAAATTTCTCCATAAACCAGGTTTCACTGCACTGTGCTGCAATATTAACCAGTGACAACGCCCCTGATAACAATGAGAATTGTGAAGTGAGGTATGACCGAACCAGCTGGCACGATCTGCAACGCTACTTCCATCAAATCAATGAATTATTCCAAAAAACTGGAAGAGACAAAGAAATTATGCAAATAAAAGTAAGGTTAGAAGATCTCTTCTTCTGAGATTGTCAATATACTACTCTTGATCAGAAACTCCACCTTCCCCAATACTCCTCCCACACTCTTATATCAATGAGTCTGAATACATATCGAGTCAAATTATTCTGAGCATCAACCAGCAATTTTTCTACAAGTCTAATCCTCCTCTGAGTTAGCCTCTGAGAAGCTTCTGACTCTAAAGGTAGCTTTTCTACTGGCCCTGACATTTCTCAAGCGAGTAGGAGATCTACAAGCTCTCTCTGTTGCCCCTTCCTTCCTTGACTTTGCCCCTGTATTAGCCAAGGCCTTCCTGTATCCTAGGTCGGATTATGTTCCTAAGGTGCCTACATCGGCTGACCAGCCTGTGGTGTTGCAGGCTTTCAACCCTCCTCCATTCCTCACATCGGTACAAGAGAGGATGCACCTGCTGTGTCCAGTAAGAGATCTTATGTCTTATGTCCATCGCTCTGGCCAGTGGCGTAAGTCAGAGCAGCTGCTGATCTGCTTTGGCGGCAACAGTAAAGGTGATGCTGTATGTCTAATTGGATAGTGGATAGACTTTATTGCACGCAGTCTCACTATGCCTCTGGACATAAGGGTTCATTCCACTACGGTGGTTGCCTCCGTGAAGGCTTTGTCCAAAGGGGTATCCTTACAGCATGTGTGTGCTGCTGCAGGGTAGTCTACACCACACACATTCATTCGATATTACAGCCTGGATATTCCTTCCGCCCTGGGCTCGAGTGTCTTGCAGTGACCCTCGCTTTTGGATCATTTTGAACAGGCTGTACTCTCAGTATGGCTAAGTAGGTATTCTCGTTCTTATAGTGTTATGCTAAACACAATGTGGAGTTCCCTTTGAAAGGGAACATCTGGGTTACCCATGTAACCCTGTTCCCTGAGAAGCGAACAAGACATTGCGTAGCTTTGTCATACCAGGGCAGGCCACTTTCTCTTGGGCACCTTCACATAGACCCAGTCATCTTGCTTGGGTAGCTTCACAGGTTCGTTGCGAGGTCAGTTGCCCTCCTTCATGTGGCGTTACAGGGAGTGATGTATAAAAGCTAGTCCTTTCATGTTTGACAAGTCATTCTCCACTTGTTCTAGCTGTGGGCCTGGATACTCTGGTCATGTGTAGGGGATTGGCATTGGTCTTCCAGTGTGGTCAAATGGGTGCTACAGTTTCTCGAACATTTCATGCTCATCACGACAAGTGGTGATGCGGGTACCCAATTCAACCCAGTATCCTGAGAAGTTTTTGCAAATTTGGTTTTAATTGTTCCATTTGCTCTTTCTACTAGTCCTGCAGATTATGGGTGATACAAGAGAGCTTATGTTTGATGCCTAATTGTTTTGTTAAGCAGCTAATTACACTGTTTACAAAATTGCTGCCACTGTCAAAGCTAATCATTTTAGGTATGCCAAATATTGCAATTAATTCCCTTGCTTAACATTTAGCAACTGTCTGTGCCTCTACCCATCTAGATAATCTGTCTACCACTACTAGACAGTACCTGTTCCCTTCCTCTATTTTTATCATGTCAATAAAGTCCATGTAGATGTGTTACAATTCGCTTTCAATAGCTTTTGATTGCGTCTCAACACGCAATCAAAAGCTAATATACCATGAGACCACAGCAAACCTAATAGGAGTTAAATTGTTCAAATAAATTCTTTTTTAAATCTTGAACGTTTCTGACTATCGCTGTGGACTAATGTTAATTTGTCCCAGGAACAGATTGTGTGTTTTTCAACAGTATGCTTGGCTGGGTTGACTTTTGCCCATTCTTCATAATGAGTGCTCCAGGGGAAATTGTGAAATATCAGAGGTTCCCACTGGCCTTAGTTAATTAAACCTATAAGTGTGAATGACGAGTTGGCACAAAGCTTTGGGGGAAAACATGCACATGCTTTTATTTATTTATTTATTTTTACTTACTGTATTACTGAAGAATATGATCAGTAAGTTCATTGATACAAGGGGTGTTGAGGGCTTTAAAATAAACACAACTACAAGTTATCTTAGTGGTTAATTTAAAGCTTCTCATGCGCTGTTTATTTTAATGCTTCTAATTTAATCTTAAATGACTCAAGAGTCTGACCAGTTAATTTGTTTAAATTTTTCAGACTGTAAGGTATCACAACCAAATATTTATTTTGGTTTTATGTGCAATAAGCACCCAAGCATTACCCCAAGTATAACAGTGGCTACTGAATACCAGGTTCACAGAGAGAGTTAGAGCATATGAAAAATAATGGCTGAAGATGCTACTGCATGGATTTAAGTCTAAATGAATATTGGGTTAAATTTGGGCCCTGTTTGTATCATCAGTTCAGGTGAGCTTTAATACTTTAGATTTAATATTTGCTCTTCTCAAAAATTATTAAAACCTTCCAGGACAAAAATTTATTACATTACACACTGCTACTCTTGGTTTTATATGAAGAAGACACAAATGTACACTTTAGACCTTATTAACATGAACATTCAGTGTTTACAAAGCTGTGTCCTACCCCCACCTCAGCTGCTCAGACCACATCTCTTTAATGCTAATCCCAGCATACAGACCACTACTGAAACATGCCAAATCTGTTCTGAAACAGGTGAGAACCTGGTCTGAGGGAGCCATTTCAGCACTTCAGAATTTCTTTGAATACACAGAGTGGAATATGCTCAGAGAGGCTGTTACATACAACACCACCACATACTTGTAGGAAAACACAGCATCACTGGCTACTAACAAGTGCATAGATGATATGACTTCCTTCAAGTCCATCACCACATGTGCAACCAGAAACCATGGATGACTATTGAAGTGCACTTTCTACTGAAAACACAAGACTGCTTTCAAGTCTGACAGCAATGCAGTCTTCTACACAGCAAGGGCCAATCTATTATGGAATATTCAAAAGAATATTCTACAGATTCTCAAAAGGTGAGGGTAATCTTAGAGAATCTGCTTAGCTCAGCAGCTGACATTTTCAAGCCCTTGGGGGTTAATTACTCACCTACTAAAAAACAAGTTACATATCTCTTAAAGAGAGGTGAATCAAAAGAGTGCAAAGTAAAGTGTCTGGAAAACTCAGAAAGTATTAAAGAAAGTACAGTTACTGGTGACTGTCTTGTGGCTAGCTCCAATGTGGAGGCTCTGTTTCTGGCTCTGTTTTTGCTTCAAGTGTGGAGAAGATGGACACATTGAAGTTCGCTGCAGTAAGGAACTCAACCCTGAGCTTGTTCAAAAAAAGAATTCACAGTTGAGGGAGAAACGAGAGAAGAACAGAAATTTACATTGAACATCTCGGTTTTCTTTAAACCTGTAGCAGCCCCTGCCATGGGACACTCAGGAGCTGACAGCCTTCGTGTTTGTCCCACAGTGATGATCCACGATACTGTCAGTTTTGATAGATAAAGCCAAACAAACAACAGTATTAAATATGAGTTAATAATGAGTTAATTAGTTCCATACCTTGGTTACATCCAAGTTGTCTTAAACTTCCCTTGTACTGTCATATATGCTGAGGAGGAACTTTTATCACTGGTACTTGTGGTTCCAGATTGTTACTTCAACAGTAGGGTCCCCCTGCTGGTGTTCTTGACCGCAGGATGTAGAGAGAGAAGGGCCCATGTTCTTGCAAAAACCTGGGGTCATTAGTGACTATCCTTTGTTTTTCCAGCATGTTGCTCAGAATTATGAAAGTGGGAAGCAACTGTTTTAAGTCAGAGCACTGGGGAAAAGCTCCATTGCTATCCCCACCAAACAGAAAATCTGTAACCCTGGTCACATGAGGATAAAGCAGAGCCTTCAAAAGCCTTATTTATTTTAGAGCAACCCAACTCTTTTCCCTTGCAGAGTGGGCTACTATTTGAAAACACTAAGTGGGTGGCTGTGGCTCAGGTGGTAGAGCGGGTTGTCCACTAATCGTAAGGTCAGCGGCATGTGACTCCACATGCCGAAGTGTCCTTGGGAAAGACACTGAACCCCAAGTTGCCCCCAATGGCAAGTTAGAGCCTTGCATTCCAGCCCTGCTACCATTGGTGTGTGTGGTTATGAGAGTGTGTCACAGTGTAAAGCTTTGGATATAAGTGTGCGATTTACTATGATGAATGTTCCATGTGATAGTGGAGATGGCAGCTGCTCATGTTGAGCCTCTGAGCTACTATCTTGTTCTGCTTAGGTACCATGTGGGAAGCTAGTGTTCAATCTGGATGACTCACCAATTCCTTAGAAACGGAAGAAGCGTATCTACGATAAATTCAATTCCTTATCAGACGTCTTTGCCATTGATGATTTGTCAAATGCCACCCAACTTCAATGAAGTACTACATTAGATTACAAGATTGTCAATTGGCAAATCATCAAAGTGACAGAGAAGCTGTTAAGCAACACCTCAGGGAGCTGAGATAATAGATGCTGAAATAATCTGAAAGCCCTTTCGCATAACCAATTGTGTTGTACTGCAATGAGAATGGACAAATCAGGCTTTGTGTTGATTACAGGAACCTTAACCCTTTGAAATCTTAAAAAGAATTTAAATGTTTGACCATAGATTTTATTTTGCTGTTCTTTTAACTTAAGTTTTGAATATTTTTTTTTCAGCAGAACTTTTATTTAAAAGTCTTAAATAAAGCTATTCTTAGCTTTAAGAATATTTTATTATTTTTTAAATATGATAGTGTATTGATTGATAGTGTATAGATTTTTTCAGCAGAACTTTTATTTAAAAGTCTTAAATAAAGCTATTCTTAGCTTTAAGAATATTTTATTATTTTTAAATATGATAGTGTATTGATATAAGTGCTTCCACAACCCACAAATAGATAAAAACGCTTATTAAAAACAAATTTTTATTTAATAATGTCACGTGTCGTAGTCGGAGGCAGATGCAGGTGCAGATCAAAAACTCTTTATTCAACTTAGACACAAAAACTCAAAGCAAATGTAGCATAGAGCAGTATCCTTCTTGGCGTGAACGACTGCTACGAACATAACAACGAATACAACTAATAGTAACACTAACAATAACGAGCCCGTAACTCCACCGTTTAAATAAAAAGTGTCATTATCTCAAAACACAAACACCTGTGACCCATAAAGCTAACGCTAATCCGAAAGTGAGTGATCCAAAAAAATTTCACGTGACTCGTCCAGGGTTGAGCCACAGTGCCCTCTGCTGGACATACCGTGACAAATAAATAAAGAAAACAAGCTAAATAAAATGTACTTTTTGTCAACAGCATAAATGCAAAATATAAATTTTTTAGAAGTGAAAAACAAATAACTCTAGTGAACTATTTTCAGTCTGTGCATTCCTCCAATGTCACTGTCCATTTAGCAGTGCCATTTTAAAAAGTAATTCCTGTCCACAAAAAGGCACAGTGCCATATCACAAGCCTCGTCCGTCAGCATTGTATAGACATAAGATTAGATCAAACATATATATATATATATATATAACATTTTACATTGTACAACACACACACACACAGCATTCCTTTTTCTGTCTTTTGCACTGTGGCACTTTCTAAAAATGCTTAGAAATAAACTTTCCTTATAAAAGTTAACTTTCTGCCCACATGAAAACACACACACACACACACACACAGATTGACAGTGTTAATATTTTTTTTTGCACTTTGCAGTTTCTCAAAGACGCTTATAAATAAACATAATAAATAAACGTGTGTGTTTGTATTTATGGGTTTATTTTTCAGAGTGAACCGACTAACTCTTTAGGATGATTTTCTTCATCTGCCGACATGCTCCTCAAATCAGATTATTTCCGTCAAAAATCAAGCGATTCCATCATCCTCGTTTTCATAAAGGGCAGCTAAACTTCCTGAGTAAATAAAAACCTGTCACGTAACATAGACTGTAGGTGGATGCAGGTGCAGATCAAAGTCTTTATTAAACACACAACTCTAAATCAAAGGAAATGTGGTCTTCACCGGAAAACGGGAAACGTGGCATATAACGAGATCATTCAAGGTATGGAAACGACCGACACAAATAATATAGCCAATAACACTGAGTGACGTGCTCAGTAACCAAGGCGTTTAAATACCAGACATAATCAACTCAAAACATAAACACCTATGGCAAATGAAAGTCACTAAAGCTAACTGCTCAATGTTGAGCAGGAAGCGAGCGAACCAAAACAATGTCATGTGACTCATCCAGAGCCGAGCCACAGTGCCATCTGCTGATGGTAGTGTAACAGAACCCCCTCCAAAAAGTGCTCCTTCCGGAGCACCAAGAACCCCTCTCCAACAGGGGTCCTGGGTCACTGTGCGAGCTGTCTCTCACTGCCATTGAAAGCAAGGCAGACTCCGTCGGGCAACAGATGGGCGGTGCAGCACCCCCACCGCGGTTGAAAGTCGGGGCACCACCCCTGGTGGCTCTAAAACGCTGGACGCCACCCCCGGCAGCACTGGAACTGGAAGGCTGGGCAGCGTCCCCAGTGGGACTGGAGGGCTGGGTGGCATCCCCAGCGGGACTGGACAGCAGGATGGCCTCTTCAGCCGGGTTGGACAGCAGGACAGCTTCCTTGGCTGTACAGGGCAGCGGGACGGCCTTCCTCAGCTGTCGGGAGCTCCACCGCAGAGACCTCCCCATAGGCCTCAGGCTGGAGCTCTGCTGTCTTCGTTGCCCCCCTAAAAAGATTCTGGACCAGCCTTCACCTCTGGACTGCGCAGCATGGTGCAATTCCCCAGGCAGTGGGAAGCCCCAGGAGATTGAGTAGCTTTACAGGCTGCATTGCACGGCATGGTTCTCCGGCGGTGGGGACAGGGTAAATGTCCGTGGCACATAGCTCAGCTTGCCGCAGCAGCTCCTGTTCCTTTACCAGGCGATCGAGCCAAGCAAGTTCCTCGCTGAGCTGTTGGTTGAGTTCCTGGAACAACGTGGATGGTGGCATAGCGCCTTTTTCAGCACTCCAGATGGTTCTCTGTCATGGACCTTAAATCCAGATATTTCCAAGATGAAGTAGCCGAAGAAAATAAGCATAAAACAACTTTTGCATGTCTTCTTGGCTTCTTTGAGGTTAACTGCATGCCTCAAGCCAATGCACCTAGTACATTGATGCTTATGGAAAAGTATGTAGAAGGAATTTGAGTGAAGTGTTCATGTCTTTGGAGGACTTTACTGTCTTTTCAATAACACTTGAGGAACATGAAACTTGGCTGATGAAAGTGTTAAATGGTCTGAAAGAGTATGGTTTGAAGTTTTCTCTGGACAAATGCCATGTTTTAAATTCCTCTGTGAAGTACCTGGGACATGTTGTAAATGCTGATGGAGTTCACACAGATCCAGAGAAATTTCATCTGTGAAGGATTGGCCTCGTTCTTCATCCAGGCAGGAGCTAAAATGTTTTTTTTAGGCTTCGCTGGGTATTATCAGCATTTTGTCAAGGGTTAGTCTAAAATAACCAAGAGACTAAATCGTGCAGGATACACTCCTCCAAGATAAAGGCAGAAGGTCTACAAGAGAGGGAAAACAAACAATCCTGTAAATCCAAATGCACCCATTGGTGTAGAATATACACAGTATATACAGTTGAGTGTGATAAATTGGAATATTTGGCCTTCAAATGGGCTGTTTGAGAGAAGTTCAGTGACTATCTCAATGGCACCTAATTTACTGTACTCACAGACAATAACCCCCTGACATATGTGCTGACCACACGAAACTTGACACAGCAGGATATCACTGCCTTGCAGCATTATCCACGTACAGATTCAACATAAGGTACAGAGCTGGATCTGATAACAAAAATGCTGATGGATTGTCCAAGAGGCTGCAGGATCCACCAGAGGAAGATGCTGCGTTCCTTGAAGAGGAGAGAGCTCTTGAAGACTTAAAACTACAACTACTGGAGGAAACTGAGATGATCTCCAACAAAGTACTCTCCGCATTGTGCACTCAGTTGTCTTGTCGACTGAAGTTTCAGAGGTGCCAGAGTTCGGTTCGAATTCGGTGTTTGATGGAGTAAGATGTGAAGTTTGAGTCTCCTAATGATCTCGATTAAAAATGTTAATTAATTAGCACATTTTTTTTGGTAATATAATATATTTTGACTTATTCTATTTTGTTTCCTTATTTGTACTTTTAACTCGGTGGTTCGTTAAGATGTCGGGGAAGAACTCGAAAATCGGTGGTAGCATTCAGACAAAACTGAGGTCTAGTGTGTGCACCGCGAGCGCGTCTCCTTCTCGCCGTGAATCTGCAGCCGCACCTCCCTCTCACTATGAACCTGCACCCGCACCTCCTTCTCCTCATGAATTCGTAGCCACGCTCCCTTCCCCCCGTGAACCCGCAGTCGCATCCGCATCCCCGAGCGGTGACCCTGACCTCGCCGCATTCAGACTTGAGTTGCTGGCTTTACAGAGGAAGGACATCGCCGATTACAGGAAGGAGTTCCGGGAGCATCAGAAGCACCAGGAGAATCACCAGGAGAATCTTCAGAAGACTCTCAGGGATTCGTTGTCAGGTCATGAGAACACAGCAGGTTAGTGATAAAGTCGCTTCTGATGCCACCATATCAACACTGAAAGATACTGTTGGGGAAATGGGGCACGCGCTCTCCGGTTGTACCGATGATATGGTTCATATGAAGATTACTATCGAGTTTCGCACTGCGACCATGACTCAATTAGAGAATAAATGTGAGGATTTGGAGTCGAGGTCATGGAGCAATAACGTTAACAAAACACCTGTTCAACCGCTGCTGTAGTGGCCTTGTTAAAAGAGGCATTTGGTCTAGAGAAGCAGCCGGTTCTGGACCGGTCCCACCGGACCTTCAGCGGAAGCCGAAGCCTGTAAATGACCACACGCTATTGTGTGCAGATTGCATTATCACAGTGACTGTGTCGATATTTTATGCCGTACAAGAGAGCTCCAGCGGATTAAAGTGAGGGATCTGATCGTCTCTGTTTTTCCTGACTACACAGTCAATATATCCTGGGCCTGGGCCCCGTTTAACAAGGTTCGGCGTCAACTTCGTGGTATTGAGGGCACTCGCTATGGAATACTTCACCCAGCTCGGCTTCACATTACATATAACCGTGTCCAGAAGGACTTTACTTCAGCGGAGGAAGCAGGAGACTACGTTAAACTCTTAATACCAGGCTGACCTGCATCACATACATAGTGTAGCGTTCTTTATTTATTTATTTATTTATCTATTTATTTATTTTATTTATTAATAATATTTAAACTCTTAATACTGGGGTAAATTGCATCACCTACATAGTTCTTTCTTTCTTTCTGTCTTTATTATTTTTTTTATTCTTTACTCTTTATTCTTTTTTTTTTTTGCACTCGGCCTTCCAGCTCTACAGAATTCGAATTCTTATTGAAGATATTGTCAGTGCATTACTTCGTCTACAATTTGTGGACTCACAAGTGAAAAGGAGGGGAGAAAAGGTAAATGAATCACATGAAAATGAATCACATGTAAATGAATCATATGAAAATGAATAAATAAATAAAGGCAAAAAAAATGAAGTGCCAGAGTTTGTGTTCTTGCAGAATCCTTGGCTTTGAATGCCTCCTCAGTTCCTGAAGGCTTTTCCTGCTCAGGATATGAGACCATGACCTGTGATGATTGGTATTGAGTAAAGAGTAAGGATTCATTGTTGAGAAGGATCTCCCTTGTGGAACCTAACATCAGATAGACCAAGCTTGAACCACTACAGGTAAAATTCTCCTGAGGGAATGGAATCTGGTTGAGCCACAAGAAGGAGTGTTATACCGAAATTGACAACCTATGGGGTTGTGCTTCCCCAGCTGGTTCTGCCTCAACAGTGCAGAGAGACAGAGAGCATTGAACAGTGATCAAGATGAGGTAGGCCATCTTGGTAATGAGCATGCACTTGCCATACCTCATTCTAGGTTCTTTTGGACAAAAATGGAAAGGTATATTGAGCACAGATGTCATACCTGTGAGAGATGTTTAAGGAGGAAAGCAACCACACCAAAAAAACAGCTCCCATCAAAACTATATAGACATAGATTACTATATATGGATTATTTGTCTCTTAAACCTGACAATCATGACACCAGAAATATGTTACCGACCACTTTACCAAATTTGCTGAGGCAATACCAACAAAAGACCAGAAAGTTAAGACCATTGGGAAAGCATTCTGGAAACAAAAAAATGTATTGTTCATTATGGATTACCAAGACACCTCCTCAGAGGAAAGGACTTCTGACCTGAACAATGAACACATCATCTGAACACATTAAGGTTACTTTATTCAGTAAATGTGCATCATTTCTTATATTTATATATAATTACATGTTATAACCCCATTATAGTTACTGTTCTCATAAAAAACAGTGACTTTTTTTTCAAGCAATATATTTGATTGAAATGAATATTTTAGTCAGAGTTATTGTGGTTCTTTTCTATTGAGTGCTGATTGATTGACGTGCATGCATGGGCTCATGCTCATTCAGTGAAGTTAAATGGAAACTCACCTGCTGTCAGGTTGAGCCTTTATGTAAAATGGAAATACTGGCATGAATTTCTAACATTTACAGATAAGGATAAAAATGTAAAACTGTCATTTATGTGCTGAAGAAAACATGTCTGGAACACATTAAACATATGCATCTGTTGCAGCATCAAGCCACATTAACACACTGTCCAAAGCAATCATTTTTATGTCCTAGAGTCCTAGAAACAAATGCATTTTTTTCAGCTGATTCCTTAGCTTAGTGTTTGCACCCTATAATGTTATTTTCTGTCATGAAAATTTTCCCACCATTTTTAATTTTCTGAAAAACATACTCTTTCAAACTTTGTCCCATTTCCACAAAAATTGGCATGCATCATTTAGAGACACTTGCGACAAAAAGGAATTCACAGAATATTGATAAATCATACCATTTTCGAATGGCTCTTCAATGAATTTGACTTTGAATATGCCACACTTGACACGAGGGTATATCTCTGTAATGCTTAGAGTGATTGTGACAAAACCTGGTATGTGTCAGCATTAGGCCCTGAGCTTAGCTGCAGCATTTCAGAATAGTACCATCTAGTGGTCACAAGATATGAATTTTTTTTTCATAAAATCATCAAATTGGTCTCATTAGATTCCGGGGGCCATGCCAAGTCTAACAAAATGAAAGATTCCAATTATGTTAGGGTCGAGCAAATTTCTGATAGGTTATTTTGAAATGTTTTGAAAAGAAAATTTTTCTAACTCCTCCTGGATCGTTGTCCAATTTCCATGTAAATTGGCCTGCCTCATCTACATGCACTCATGACAAAAAGATATTCACAGAATCTTGATAAACCATACCATTTTCAAAAGGCACTTCAACAAATTTGAAGAACGAGCAAAATTGAACTTGAGGCTGTATCTCAGCAACACTTGGAGGAATTGTGATGAAACCTATGTCATCAGCATTAAGCCCTGAGATTACTTGCAATATTTACTGACCCCTACTGTTCAAGAGGGAACAAAAATTGGTTTCAGATGCTACCTGAGCAGTTTCAGAACAGTGCCACCTACTGGACAAAAATTCTAAGAAGTAGCTATTTTAATTACTTTTATAAGTGTTTATAAAAAAAAATAAGTGTAAGTTTTATAAAAAAAAAATTGTTTTTTTTAATGATTGAAAGTTTACTTTATCTAACTCCTCATACACTGTTCATGGGACTCAAGCCAAAAACATGTCACAAAGCTTCTTCAGCTGCTCATGGTGCCAATGATTGGCTTGACCCCAGTATTGCTGCTTGCAGCTATATTTATTGAATATTATCGATTCAAATTTAATAAATGAGTCTGTTCCAAATCAGGAAAACACTGAACAACAATGATGTGTATGGCAGGGTTTCACAGAGAAAGTCTCTGCTCTCCAAAAAGACCTTTGGGCGGCTGTGGCGCAGTTGGTATAGCAGGTTGTCCAGTAATCGTAGGGTTGGCGGTTCTGTTCCCGGCCTGGGTGACATGCCGAAGTGTCCTTGGGCAAGACACTTGAACCCCAAGTTGCTCACGATGGCAAGCTAGCACCTTGCATGCCAAGCACCATTGGTGTGTGAGTGAGTGGGTGAATGAGAGACAGTGTAAAGCGCTTTGGATAAAAACGCTATATAAGTGCACATTTACCTTTGCTGACCTTATGCAGTTTAACAATCATGTGGACAAGCCAGAAGACTACTGGAAGGTTTTGTGAATGGATGAGACCAAAATAGAATTTTTGGTTTAAATGAAATGCTTAAAGCAACGGGGTCACAACAAACTGAAAGCAAAGGGTCACATACTTTTGCCACTTACATATATGGAATATTGGATCATTTTCTTCATTAAATAAATGACCAAGTCTCATTAGCTTTTTTTGCTTTTTTGTCTCATTTGCTTAATAAAGTTCTTTTTGTCTAATGTTAGGACTTGGTCATCTGATATGATCTGATGTCATATTTAGGCAGATATATAAAATTATAAAGGGTTCACAAACTTTCAAGCACCACTCTGTGTGTTCAAGGAAAAAATAAGGACTAGTACATTTATATTATTTATAGTAGTAAACGGAAAGATGAAAGTACAGTATACTATATTTATTTAATGGGAAGATCAGGTTGTTTAACGATGTGTCAAACCCATTGGTATTTCAAAACAACAGCTCCTGTGATAGATTTTTTTTTGGTCAGTAGTTGGTGATGTCACTAAAACTAATTAGGTGTGAGGAAGACATATATAAATGTCAGTGTTCACCTACACAGTTACTAGCCAAAGAGGTTTCAGGTAAGCATTTCCACTCTGAAGGGGATAACTGGAGCAGCACTGTACCAGCAGTATCATTTGTACTTGGATTATTTCAGCAAATCATTATGGAACTCTATTATACTATTGTTGTTTGAAAATTAATGCAGAATACAATTCTGCCCTTTTTTTCTGAATACAATTTCATTTATCTTCCATGTTTCATAGTCAGAAAAATCGATACAGTTACAGTTATACAACTAACAGACACAATTCAACTCAATAAAATTGTATTTGTATACAGGCATGATTCAAAATGTCAGGCTAAAATATTGGCTTATCACACAGTGATGGTAGTGACATTCTTACAGATTGTTTGAGATGAACTGAAATCACATGTATACCTTTTTTGTAACTGGTAACTATGTATTTATACAAATTTCACAGTGATGAGCAGTTTTGCTGCAAATATTTTATTGGCTAATATCTCCTATATTGGATGATAATTTATTATCTTCATAAAACTGATTCGCTCTAAGACACACAGCATTCAGCTGCAGCATTGTGAAAAAAGTGTACAGCATATGGTATCACTATTCTCAGTATTGCATTGTTGTATCGTTTTAAGATAAAGATTGCATTAAGCAATTTACTGCTTTTCCATTGTAGGACATACGAGCATGAACTCAACTGGAACTCTGGTACGAGACACATTCAGCAATGCATTTGCAAAGAATTTCATTTTGGTGGGAGTGTGGCTTAGCCTGAGCTACATCAATGGTAGTGTTGTGGCTAACTTTTTCAGCAACCCGATATTTTATGAGGACCCACGCTATATTCTCTTCATTCACATGGTCATAAATGATGCAGTGCAGCTGACTGTCACAGTAACTCTGTTCATAGTGAGTTACATTTACTATTCTATCAATGTATCTGTCTGTTGTGTCTTTATCCTTGTGGCTGTCTTTACTACACGCAACACACCCTTAAGCCTGGCTGGGATGGCTATTGAGCGCTACATTGCTATTTGTGAACCTCTACGTCATACCCAGATCTGCACTGTACAGCGAACTTATCTCCTCATCAGCTTTATCTGGTTCATCTGCGTAGTACCTGACATCACTGACCTCTTTATAACTCTGGCTACGGAACCCATCAGTTTCTTCTGTAGTTCTGTGTTTTGTCTGCGCCAAAATATATTTAAAGACCCAGTGCTTCTCTACAAGAGGCAAGCGTTTGATGCAATATACTTCTCTTTAGTCTTCCTCACTCTAGTCTATACATATCTGAAGGTTATGTTTGCAGCCCGGGCAATCTCTACTGAGAAAACATCAGCCCAGAAGGCAAGAAATACTATTTTGCTTCATGGAGCTCAACTTCTCATGTGTATGCTCTCCTATATTTCTCCCAGTGTTGAGGTCATCTTAAATATTATCTTCCCTGGACATATACTGGAGATCCGTTATGCCAACTATCTCATTGTTTACATCTTGCCACGTTTTCTAAGTCCAATCATATATGGAGTGCGAGATCAAAAGTTCTGCAAGTATCTAAAGAGGTATTTTATATTTGTTAATTGCAAATCCAGCACAAAAGTAGACAGCCAAGAGGAAGATAATTAAATTAACATAGAATGTCATGCTGTGAAGATGTACTCTATTAATATTAGGAGATGAAATAAACAAATGGTTATATCATGCATTAAATGACCATTTTTTTCTTATTTAAACGTTGTTAACCGTCAGTAGTAATACATTTTTAGATATAACATTAGAATTATTACCATCGTTTATGGAAAATTTAACACATGCAATATACTGTGTGTATATGAAAATTTGCTAACTTTTTAGAATTTTTTTAGATTTCTGCTTAAATATGACATAAAACATAATTTTATTTTCACACAAGTCCTAAAATTAGACAACAAGAACTTAATTAATCAAATGAGATAAATATTATACCTGGTCATTTATTTATTGAGATATATATATATATATATATATATATATATATATATATATATATATATATATATATATATATATATATATATATAGTAAATTTTTATCTCTCTTGCAGTACAGAACAGCTTCAACTTTAGGATGTTCGGGTGTTCCCTCAAGGAACTGCTTACTTTCGGTCTTCCACAACATTTCTACTAGATCAAGGTCAGAACTTTGACGTGGCAATTCCAAAACATTAACTTCATTCTTCATTAACCGTTCCTTTGGTAGAATGACTTGTGTGCTTAGGGTGGTTGTCTTGATGCATGACACACTTTTTCTTGATTCAGTTCATGAACAGATGTCCTGACATTTTTGGTCTGGTATGCAACTGTCTTGGCCCAGATGTAATAAAACAGGCCAAAGCCATGATACGACCACCATGTTTCATAGATGGGATAAGATTCTTATGCTTGAATGTCATGTTTTCATTTCTACAAACACAATGATGATTGTAATAATAATTAGGGGCCAAGCACAAAAGGTGCGCTGGCACCTATTGTATCTGTTAGTGTTCTTATTAGGGACCAGCCATCTAAGATGCATAGGCACCTATTGTATCCATTAGTTTTCTTATTATTATTATTAGGGGTCAAGCCACGAAGGGGAGAAGCCCCTATTGTTTTCATTAGTTTTACTATTCTTCTTCCGGGCTTGAGTCTATGGCAGCATGTAGAACTGTTCGCAGGAAAGTTATGAAAATTAGCAGGCCTAGAGGACAGTCTCAACATTAACCATAGCAATTTTTGGAGTCTTTACCTCAAACCATCTAGCACCACCAACTGCCCAAATTTGCTCTCATGTTTATTTTAATAACTTTTGAACTATGATTCCTAGAAATGAAATTCAGTTTTCATTTTCAGTCATGAAAATGTTTCCACCATTTTGATTTTTCTGAAAAACATCCTCTTTTTTGTCCAATTTTCATGAAAATTGGCCTGCATCATCTAGAGGCACTCGTGACAAAAATGTTTTTCACAGAATTTTGATAAACCATACTGTTTTCTAATGGTGCTTCAACAAATTCGATGAAGAGGATGCCAAAATGGACCTGAGGGTATATTTCATGTAATGCATTAATGTATGCATACCAAATGTATTATTTCTTATATGCATGATGTCTTGATGGTGGGTGATCATGAGATATGAAAAGAATACCAACACATTTTTGATAACTTCTGAACAGTTTGTCATAAAATCATAAAATTGGATTTTCATTAGATTCAGTGGGGTATACCACTGTGAGGGAAATTATTGTGTTATAATAATAAGAATATTATATATTCTTATTTTCTAATAGTTCTGTTCACTCGATTCTTGTATATCATTGAATAAGGTTGTGGTCATATCATGGAGATTAGTACAGATTGTTCTTTCCTCTTACACTGACACACACACATGTCATTGTCTTCAGAAATGAACACACATCTGCTAAGACCTTGAAAAAACCAAACTGGCTTAAACGGCCTAGATCAAGACTCCCAGATGTCCAGCACTCAGCTTAATTTTACATAGTGCATGTGAGAGACGAGTGCTTCAGAGCACACTGATTCTTCTTCTCCTTTCTGTATCTTACTTCTGTAATAAACTTCTTCATCTGAGAGGACAAGTGTACTGGTTTTGTCTAAATTTCCATGACAAATCTTGGCATTCCTGGGTGGGTTGCACAAGTTTTTCAGCTTTCCTGGGCAGAAAGCAAATCGGAGGACACTCGTGAAAAGCAGTCCACCCAGCATGGTAGGAATCATCAGAAAACAGCCAAATGGTCAATTAGAATTTTATAAAGTCATTGTGTATTGCTGCCTCTATGCAAATGGAGTCAATCAAATAAGAAATGCATGTATTCCATTGAGCGATTTTTTACAAGAAGCTCCAGGACCTTCGCCCTCCACGACGGTGTTTCTTTGATCACATCTTCAAAACTAAGATATATGTCTACATTGTGTGTGTATATATATATATATATATATATATATATATATATATATATATATATATATATATATATATATATACATACATATATATTGTCATATTGTCGCAACTGACCGACAGCCGGCGTGCATGATAACAAAGTCGCTCCTTCCACAACTGCCGCGCAGACACGAAGCCTCGCGCCAGACCCAACACCAGCCGGAAGGACCATCACGGTGGGGCAGAACCGCGGACAGAACACTGGCCGGCAATTGGGGAGTCAGTCGGGAGAATTCCACCACTCAGGCAACGGGGGAAGGGTATAAAAGGACGCTCTTCCGCCAGTGCAAGGAAGACTACTAACTCACAGGCCATGTTCGGGTGCGGATGAAGACATCAGTAGGTGGAACTTTACATGACGGTGGATGACGGCACGGGAAACCCCCACACACTTCCTGGGAATCCCGACACGCCCTCGAGAGCGTCACAATGCCAGCCACACCCCCACAAAACCTCTCACACTTACCCACACATACACCTCCTCCCTGCAGACAGCACCGCATAAGAAAAATAAAGGCTTAATCACTGTATCAGTACAACCAGCTTCCTGTGTATCTGCGCTCCGGGCTATTTCCCTTACACTGGTGGAGGATGCGGGCATAGAGCACAGACCCACCAACAAAACAAAAAGAGAGAGAAAGAAACATGGACCCCGCACTGAAACGCTTACTGGAAACTAGCATCCAGCAAGAAACCATCACACAGCAGCTCACCAAAAGTCTCCAGGTCGCGACCCAGACACTGGTTGCCCTGAGGACCGAGACCCCCCCTGCCTCTACGCCCCTCCTTGATCCGGGATGCAAGATCTGCCGCCTGCTTCCCCCCCTCTCCCCGAGGAAGATCTTGAGGCGTACTTCCAGGCCTTTGAGAGTATTGCCCCTCGAGAGGGATGGGACCAGGATGACTGGCCCCGCGCCCTCGGCCCAATGCTCACGAGAGAGGCACGCATGGCCTACTATGCCCTCACGCTGGAGGAGGCTGCTGACTACGGGGTGATGAAGGAGGGAGTCCTGGCATGGTGTGGGCAAACCCCCTACCAGGCGGCGATGGAGTTCCAATGCTGGGCCTACCAGTCTGACCATGCAGACAGCTGAACACCCTCGTCCGGATAACCAAAAGGTGGCTCCAGCTGGAATGGCATTCCACCGCGGAGGTGGCGGAAAAAGTGGCCTTTCCTGAGGGCGTTGCCCCGCAGTGAATGCCAGGCCGTAGGGATGCAAGCACCGGCAACACCTCAGGAGCTCCTAACTGTCCTCAAACGAACAATGGCCACCCTCGAGCTCGGCCAAGGTGAACAGCGGCTCCCCGACATGACCCTTGGTGCCTCTGGCCCCTGGCCTGACCGCCAACACAGTCCCAGCACCTGGAGGACCCGCCGGAGTTCACCAATCCGTGTAACCCCCGTGGACAAGCCCATGCCCACGGAGCCGTAGATGGAGCCCGCCAGGCCAACCTAGAAGCCGTGGTTAGCGGGGTGAGCCCTCCATTTACAGCAGCCACCAGATGGCCCCACCCTGATGGTGTGGGTTGAGGGGAGCACGGTGAGCACGGTGACCATCAATTCTACCCAAAGGACATTGCCCTAGGGGGGTTCTCAGCATAACCTGTATCCATGGGGACAACCAGAAAGTTCCAGTAGCCGAGGTCCAGGTTCAGGGTAAAGCCGGGGTCTGGCCCCTCCAGGTGGGCATGATCCCAGATCTTCCGGTGCCCCTGCTCCTTGGAAGGGACTGGCCAGGTTTCCCAATGGGCCCATGAAACACTCTGGAAAAGCTGAGGGATGGCTTTGTGTGGCCCGGGATGGACACAGAGGTCCGGGGCTTCTGCCAGCAATGCCCTCAGTGCCAGCGCACCACCCCATGGAGACCCCCGCTTGCGCCCCTTATGCCTCTGCCCATTATCGGCGTTCCCTTCGAGCGAGTGGGTATGGACCTCATGGGCCCCCTTCCCAAGTCTGCCCGGGGCCATGAGTACATCCTGGTCATTGTGGACTACGCCACCTGGTACCCCAAGGCGATGCCGCTGCGCAAAGCCACCTTCCACAACATCGCCTGGGAGCTGGTACTCCTGTTCAGTCGGGTTGGGATCCCAAAGGACGTGCTGACCGACCAAAGTACGCCTTCTGTATCCAAACTAATGTCCGATCTGTGTCGACTGTTACTGGTGAAGCACCTTAAGATGTCTGTCTATCACCCGCAAACTGATGGACTGGTCGAGCGATTCAACCAGATGCTCAAACGGATGCTACACCGGGTGGTGGATGAGGAAGGGAGGAATTGGGACCTCCTCCTTCCCTACGTGCTCTTTGCCATCTGAGAGTGCCCCCAGGCATCCACGGGCTTCACCCGCTTTGAGCTCCTTTTTCCGGGCCCAGTCAATTATCGCCTGCAACAACCCGGTAAGTGCATGGAAGAGAAGCTCTACCGTGTGAACCTTTTGAAGAAGTGGATGGAATCAGCACCAGTACTATTGGCGTATGTGGGCCGGGACACAGATCATGGCAAGCGTACCTTGGTCGATTTGGGGAGGACCTTACCCCCGCCCAGAAACAGGAGCTCACGGAGTTGGTGGACCAATTCTCCAATGTGTTTTCTACCTCCCCAGGGATGACACTGTTGATCACATCATAGAGGAGTCCAGCAGCCCCTGGTCCAGCCCCATCATCGTCATACCAAAGCTGGACAGGAGTATGCGGCTTTGCAATGACATCCGGAAGCTGAACCAGGTATCGGAATTCGATAGCTATTCCCTTCCCAGAGTGGAAGACCTCGTGGAGCGACTGGGGAGGGCCCGGTTCATATCTACCCTGAACCTGACCAAAGGTTAATGGCAAGTCACACTAGCGCGTTTAGCACGGCCATCGGCCACTGGCAGTACCGGGTTCTCCCCTTTGGGCTACACGGGGCATGTGCAACATTCCCGAGATTGATGGACATCCTCCTGCAGCCCCACCGCATGTTTGCTGCTGCCTACCTGGACGAAGTAGTCATCCACTCCTCCACATGGTCAGATCACCTGTTTCATCTGGGGGAGGTCCTGAAGGCACTCCGGGAGGCCGGCCTGACAGCCAACCCCAAGAAATGCCAAATGAGTTTTTATCCTTTGACAATCTGAGTGTTAAGACAAGCATGTCAGACAAGAGAAAAAAATATATATTTGCTGTTTAAAGTTTTATTTTAATGGTTATCAATCTGTTAATCATTTTGGGGAATTGAACATTTTTTAATATAAAAGGGAACATGTGCATGAGAGCATGTATTCCTTCATTTAACTAATCAACTAATTAAGGTATTTTGAAGGTCATTGTGAAAGTTGAATAATGGGTAAAGCAAGTAGCAAAGAGCAGCCTGTGGTGCACTCTATGGTGTGCACAGGTTGTTCATATGTTGGTAATAATATCATGTTTATGTGTGTAAATTATGGAGAGGGCTGCTTGAATCAATATGATGTGTGGGTAAAAGAATGTGCACTCCCAGAAAACATATTTTACGTAAATGTCAGTTAGAACAGTTAAAACTCAATTTGGAAGCAAAGGAGAAAGAGATTCTGTCATATCACATCAAAACAGTGATTACAATTCCCATCCTGCACTGCAGCTTATAAACATTGCTTGTGGCCAATAGATGATCTCAATGTCACTGCGTGACCTTTTTAGTTAAAATGAAAGAAAGAAAAAAAATGGAAGTGCTAATTTTAAACGGTATCACATTGTCCTGTACACAGCTTTGAAAGATTATAAAAAGAACTTAAAAAGAGAGTCTGCCTGGTTTTAATTGATTGTCATACAATATCCTTTTATTATACAGTTATTGGGTAGCCATGATGAGCTAGGGGAGTGGGGGGCAGGTTTTCTGTACTTTTAATTTTGTTTTCCTTTGTTAGTTTAAAAAGAAAAAAAAACATGGGAATGTTTACTGCTGTGTGTTGCTCAATTTTTTATTTTTTTTTCATCTCAATGGAATATTTGGGAAAGGGGGGAGGAGAGAAAAGGTTCATCTGACATGTTTGGTAGATATGTTCAGCAGAAATGTTCAGTAGAAATGTACAGCAGAAATTTTCAGCAGAAATGTTCAATAATAATGAAAAAAAAACATTATTGTTCAGTAGTTGCATTTACAAATAAACAATTTTAAAGGCATTTATAATACATAATAGGCACACCTTCATGATTTCTTAACATTTGCATTATGGAAACTGCATTCTATGCTTTCACTTTACTAAAAGCCATCAATGATGCATTTATAAAGGTTTATAATTGTATTATAACTCACAATACGTATTTATAAGGCAGCACAACACACTATCAACAACAATATAAAAATTTTTAAAGACCCAGAAATAAACCTGCATTACCAATAAGTCATTATAACTATAATATAATAACATAAAAATGCAGTCTGCATTTTTATAAATACATTAATGGAACCATAAGACTAATTAATGCTTATAAATTGGTGTATAATGCATTATGAGCATGGGCACTGAAAAAACAAATGTATCACATTTGTAATTATAACAACAATATAAATATTGCTATAACTGTTATTATAACGAAGTATAGGTCTTTATTTCTCATTATATGTGTTTACAGAGCAGTAATGCTTGCTTATTAATAATTATAAATGGAGCTATAATAAGCACGGGCTTCATAGAAACTGTTACCCAAGTTTCAATACAGCAAGGTATGGTTAATCAGCAGTCTTAACCATATGAACACCAGCCTGTAACCTGAAACCCCAAAACTGAGCCACAGCCCAGCCTAAAAATTAAATTTTCAGTGGCAGTGGTAGCTCAGTGATACTGATCAGAAGGTTATGAGTTCAAATGACAGCACTGCCAAGTTGTCACTGCTGGGCCCTTGAACAAAGCCCTCAACCGCTCAGTTGTATAAATGAGATAGATGTAAGTCACCCTGTATAAGGGTGTCTATCAAATGCCATAAATGTAAACAGTTTTTTTATTTAACATTCCAAACACCTTTGAAAGTCAAAAAACAGTATGACTACTAAATATTTTTGTGTGAAAGACAGAGTTATTCTAGCTGCCAATTGTACTGTTAAGGACACAGAGACGAGGGGACCCAAATGCGGAACACAGACACCAGGATCCAAAGTGAAAATGGGTTTTATTAAAGAACGCAAGAGAGTGAGTATGTGTGAGAGAAGTGAGATTAATAGAGTGGTCAGGATTCAAACTTGGGTCCACAGTATGAGGGTCAGATGCTCAGCCAATGCACTACAATGGAGGCAAGGTAGGGCTGAGTAGTGGACCTGGAACACGAGATGATAAAGCACATGATGAGCACAAGACAATGCAACGAGGAAAAACATTCACAATAACAGAAATTAAACACGAGTAGGGCCGGAAGTGTACGCTGTTGATGAGGTGAGTAGATGGGAAGAAGGTGAGTCTGATCACACTGGAACGCCACACCTAGGAACACACACACACACAAATAGGAACAAGATGGAAAGATAACATGGATCAAATTTATTTCGCAATATCGTTCAAGACAGAAAGCAACTTCACCTTCGATGCGAACCAGAGCCGTTGATGAGAACAGCCTAATTCAATCAGAAGTTTTCATGTGACCCTTTATCCACCAATCAGATATTTAATATTTTATTTGTAGTGATTAAAGTAAAAAAATATCACATGTGTGTCTGTCAATTTATAATAAATAATATATATAAATAAATAAATGGTTTATTATTTACTGTTTTATTATTGTTTATTTAAAGATACCAAATGTTTATTGGTGTTATTTTAAAATATTATTTTAAAACAAAACTATTTCATTTACTTTGTTATTTCATTTAAAAACAAAATAAAAAACAACAACATTTGATCAAGGTATGAAAATGCAAGTTTTGTTCATGTCGAGTAACCTTATGGAAATTTATTGAATTACATAACACATAAAACTAGTTCTTTTTAAATTATTTCTCCTTTTTTCATCTGGACACCCCTTATTTTCACTGACCTTATAAATCAATAAATGAAAGATACTTTCTAATTCAAAGAGCGCCACATATTAAAATCATCAAAAAATAAGAGTGTGCATGTGTTTGTGTGTGTATGTATGTGTGTGGAGGGGGGCCGCACGGTGGCTTAGTGGTTAGCCTCATGTTCACCTCACACCTCCAAGGTTGGGGGTTTGAGTCCCACCGTGGCCCTGTGTGAGCAGAGCTTGCATGTTTTCTGTGCTGCGGAGGTTTCCTCTGGGTACTTCGGTTTCCTCCCCCAGTCCAAATACATGCATGGTAGGCGGACTGGCATTTCCAAAGTGTATGAATGGGTATATGAATCACTACGCAGACATTTTCAGTTGTCTTGACTCAGTCATGCCATTGGATCATGGTGGTCACACTGAGAGTGAGGCTGAGGCCCACACTTGGCTGACATGATGCATGCCATTGCTGGCAGCATGCCAGCAGTGATATCCACATTTGACCCAAGACCGACTGCTATTTGGGTGAGTGTGTTGCTGCTCTTGTGATGAAAATACCTTTTGCAATTGTCTGAATGTTCCAACTATATGCAAGGTCAGTTAATTAGTGCCAAATAGTCTCTTAATAAACACAACATACCTTTCATTTGTCTTCTTCTGCCCCTTGTCATTTTACACTATGTAGAACGGCTCGATGAAGGTCAGAAGAGAGGTTATTAACACTTCACTCTGTCTTCTATTCTCTCTGTCTTTAGGTGCTCGATAACCTCATTCAAAAACCTACCAGGCTCTTCAGTTGGTCTGCAGTGGCTGAGGTTGATCCACAGGTTCAGTCCGTCTACCATAACTGCTGTAGCCACTTCTAAGATTACATTGTATGGTCCTTGGACCCTTGGTTCATCTTGCTTGGGAAGTTTCTCAGGTTTCACAGGTTTGTTGTGAGGACAGTTGGGCTCCTACATATGGCGATACAGCCGATACGTTTTAGTAGTGTGCCTAGATACTCTGGTCATGCTTAGGGGATTGACATTGGTCTTCCATTAAGTTTGTCATGTGGCGTCAAATGTGTGCTACAATTTCATGAACATCTCATGCACATCATGAGAAGGGGTGACACAGCTACCCAATTCAACCCAGTGTCCTGACAAGTTTTTGCCAATTTGGATTTAATCGCTCCATTTGCTCTTTCTATTAGTCCCACAGATTATGGTTGATACAGGAGAGCTTATGTTTGATTCCCAATTGTTTTGTTAGGCAGTTAATTACACTGTTTACAAAATGGCTGCCATTGTCAAAGCTAATCAATTTAGGTATGCCAAATTTTGCAGTGACTTACTAAACATTTAGCAACGGTCTGTGGTTCTACACATCTAGAGAAACTGTCTACCACTATGAGACAGTACCATTTCCCTTCCTTCTTTTTTATCATGAAAATACAGTCCATGTAGATGTGTTCAAATTAGCTTTCAATAGCTTTTGACTGCATCTCCACATGCAATCAAAAGCTGATGTACCATGAGACCACATCAAACCTAATAAAAGTTAAATCGTTCAAATAAACTTTTTCTAAATCTTGAACTTTTCTGACTATCTCTGTGGACTAATTTTAATTTGTCCCAGGAACAGATTGTGTGTTTTCCAACAGTATACTTGGCTCAGTTAACCTTTACCCACCATTCCTAATGAGAGCTCGAGGGGACATTGTGAAATGTCAGTGGTTCCCACTGGCCTTAGTTAGTTAAACCTACAGGTGTGAATGAGGAGTTGGCCCAAAGCTTTGAGGGAAAACATGCACATGTTTTTTTCTTTTTTCTTTCTTTCTTATTATACTACTGAAGTATATGATCAGTAAAATCATTGATACATGGGGTGTTGAGGGCTTTTAAATAAACATACAACGTCAAGTTATCTTATTGGTCAATTTAATGCTTCCCATGCTCTATTTAATTTAATGCTTCTAATTTCATGTCAAATTTGTAAAGAATCCAACAAGTTAATATGTTTTAATTTTTCAGACTGTAAATATTTATTTTGGTTGTATGTGCAATAAGCATCCAAGCATTACTCCATGTAGCACAGTGGGTACTGAATACCAGGTTCACAGAGAGACGTATAATAGCTGAAGATTCGATTGCTTGGATTTATATCTTAATGAATATTGGGTTAAATTTGGGCCCTGTTTGTATCATCAGTTCAAGTGAGCTTTAGTAATTCAGGTATAATGTTTGCACTTCTCAAAAGATACTAAAACCTTCAAAGACAAAAATGATCAGGTAGACACAATTAAATTACACACTACTACACATGGTTCTATATGAAGACACAAATGTACACTTTAGACTTTGTTACCATGAACATTCAGTGTTTACAAGGCTGCGCCCTACCTCAGCTGCTCAGACCACATCTCTGTTATGCTAATCCTAGCATACAGACAACTACTGAAACATGTCAAACCTGTTCTGAAACAGGTGAGCACCTCCGTGTGCCATCTCAGCACTTCTGAACTGCTTTGAATACACAGACTGGAGTATTTTCAGAGAGGCTGTAACATACCACAACACCACATACTTGGAGGAAAACAGAGAATCACTGTCTACCAGCAAGTGCATAGATGATATGTCTTCCTTCAAGTCCATCACCACATTTGCAAACAGAAACTGTGGATGACTGTTGAAGTACACTTTCTGCTGAAAACACAAGACTGATTTCAAGTCTGACATTAATGCAGTCTTCCATACAGCAAGGGCCAATCTATCCTGGAATATTAAAGTATACCCAGTGAAGAAGACTACTCCCAATCCCACCAACAAAGTATTGTGTCTGTCTGCCGTAAATAAGTAAGTAAAATTTATTTATATAGCACATTTCACACAGCTACGGTGACCAAAGTGCTGAACAGAGTGCAGAAAATAAAATAGAAGCTGAATTAGGCCACATTAAAACAGACAAAAGACAATAGAAAAAATCAATAAAAAAATTTAAACAATTAAAATTAGATCAAAAAGCCCAGCAGAAAAGATATGTTTTAAGCCTATTTTTAAAGATAGCAATGGAAGGTGCAATGCGGATGTCCAGTGGCAGTTGATTCCATAGACGGGGGGCAGCAACAGCAAAAGCTCTATCCCCTTTTGTTTTTAACCGAGAACGAGGGACATGCAAAAGAAACTTATCTGAAGATCTTAGACATCTGTTTGATGAATGTGGATTAAGCAGATCCACAAGATATGAAGGAGCTTGATTATTAAGAGTTTTAAAAACAAACATCATAACCTTAAACTGAATCCTAACACAGAGTGGGAGCCAGTGAAGCGATGCTAAAATTGGAATGACACGATCAAACGTCTTTGCCCTGGTCAACAGCCTTGCAGCTGCATTCTGAACCATCTTAAGACGAGCCAAAGATGACTGAGGAAAACCCAAGTATAATGAATTACATTAATAACTAAGCGAGAAGTGATAAAAGCATGAAAAACCTTCTCCAAGTCCTGGAAAGACAAAAATGTTTTGAGTTTTGAAATAATACGAAGCTGATAAAAACTAGTCTTAACCACCGAATTTATCTGCTTGGTTAAGCATAATTCTGAGTCCAGAATGAAGCCAAGATTCCGAACATGGGAAGAAAGTGTTTATTGAGCTCGTTAATGAGACCATCTCTCAATCTCGAAACAATTTTTTCAGTTTTGTCTTCATTAAGTCGGAGGAAATTATTTGCCAACCATTTTTTAATATCATCCAGACAGTCCAACAATGGCTGAATGGAGTCACCAGCTTTCAAAGGAATGTACAACTGGGTATCATCAGCATATAAATCAAAACATTGTGAACTCTAATAATGTTCCCCAATGGCCGCATATATAAATTAAAAAGTAGTGGGCCCAGAATGGAGCCTTGAGGAACACCACTAATAATAGGACTAGAAGAAGAGCAGAAATTACCCAATGCTACTTAGAAAGACCTGTCCTTAAGATATGAGAGGTTTTCCAAATCTGTTGCTGTCAACAACTTCTCAATGTGGCAGAGGAAAGAAGCCAAAACACTAGGATGCAGCTGAAGCAAGTCCATCTACAAATCTAGCAAAGCAATCAGAGTTTGGTTTGTTTTTTCAACAAGCTTGTAGAAAATGTAATATGCATATACATATAAACATTAAGTAATTTACTGAAATAAAGTAATAATGTCTCTGATTACACGGACAACAATAATATAATTATTGACCTTATTCTGTATAAACAAACATAGTTTCAATTTCGGACACAACCCATGGCTACAAGCAGTTGCATGTATGGCATGACATAATTAACTGCACCTGAAGCTTTCGTAAAATTTCGGCCAACCACGCCCCTGTTGATGGAGCCTCTGTGGGGCAACATCCTCTAACTTCAAGGATTAGGCATGATGTCAGGTGGCTGAGGCCCATCTGCAGGCCGCGCATACCTTCCTGGGACCTTTCTGTTGTTCTGAGGTGGTCACCTCCTCAAAGTCTTTTTCCAAAGGGATATCCTTACAGGATGTGTGTGCTGTGGCAGGGTGGTCTACGCTGCACACATTCGATTTTACAGCCTGGATATACATTCCAGCCTGTGCTCATATGTCTTGCAGTGACACTTGGGCTCAGATCTTTTTGAACAGGCCAAAAAGAACAGGGGGTTGAATAATTTTGAAACTGGTGAAATCATTATGAGTTGCATTTTCATTTGAATTTGGGGAAACCACATAAAGCACTTCTTGTGTTTAACTATTTAAATTGCTTTTATTTGATTTGTTCATTGCAAACTACTAAAAGTCTGTCAATTTTGACAATAAATCTGATTGTAACTGTACATATTATGCACTAATAAGGGATGCTATTGACTATGGATATAAGGTGTTCAGTTCTGCATCTAAACCACTACTTTTAAAGGTTGAGGCAATGCAATCACAAGCAATGGGAAGATAAGATCAAGATAAGATAATAAGATCATCTATAGTAACAGCTGTACAAGTAGAGATGGTCGAAATGCCTATAGAAATTAGAAGGCTCAAGTTAAAGATGAGATACCACACTAATATAAGGTCACTCAGAAAATCATCCAGTTTAGATAGTCTTGAATGATTGCTGGGAATAGGAGTATAAAAAAATAAACAAGCTTTGGATGGACAGCTATCCACAGGCACAGAATATAGGAATAAGTGATATCAGCATTGACCCTTCTGAGGCTATGTCAGCAAATCCACTTTGGTTTTTCCCTATGCGTCTAGTGGACATTCAGTTATATGAAGATAAGCGTAAAGAATGGAACATGTTAGAAAGTTTAGCAGTACACCACTACATTCATAGAACATACTATAGCACTGTGCAAATATTTACAGATGGCTCAAAGGATACAAGAATTACAGCAGAAGCAGTTTTCATACCCCATTTAAAGCTAAAATCTAAAAAAGAGTATCTATCATATTTATGTATTTACTACAGAATTAATAACAATATTCCTAGCACTTACATGGTTAGAAGAAGTACAACCTACAAGGTTAGTGTACAGACTAGCTTTCAATTATCAACAGATTGTAGCAAGACAAAATTTTATATATGAAGTGATGCACAGTCTATGTCTAAAGTGTCCATAGTGTATGAATGGGTGTGGGAGTGTGCCCTGCGATGAACTGGCACCCTGTCCAGGGTGTACCCTGCCTTGTGCCCGATGTTCCCTGGGATAGGCTCCAGGTTCCCCCGCGACCCTGAAGAAGGAGTAAGCTGGATGGATGGATGGATGGATGGATATATTATTACATATTTTTATTTGCATAGTTGTGTCAAATTAACTTCCATTTTGTCCTTTCTGCCCATTACTCTCTTCATTAATTTCATGTTCTCAGCACAGGTAGAAAATATGAGATGTAGCTCTCATGACAAAAGCTTTAAGCTTTAAACACTTTTATTCTGCCTTGTTCTGGTCAGTTCAAAAGACCTTGAACATAATCACAATATGTTAACATTTGTTAAAGAAATCATACTAGGTATACTAGGTGTTTTATTAACAATAATAGTATTTCAGTATTTCAGCCATAGCTTAAGCTTGAAGGAAAAAAGTGGTGTGATTTTGTAAACATACAACAGTCCTTATTAAAACTTTCTCCTCTGCTAAACTTGCATTTGATCAACACAACGCCTTAGTTGGAGTTTTTTCACTCTCCACACACTATCAAAAGCTAAGCTATCAAGAGACCAAAACAAAACGAATAGGAGATAAATGGTTTAAAGAAGCCATTTTCTACATCCTGGACATTTCTAATCATCTCTGTGGACTATTCTTTAATTAATTCCAGAAATGGTTTGTGTATTTTTCAAAAACATATTCCTGGTTGGGCTGACCTTTGCCTATTCTTCTTAATGAGAGGTGGAGACTCAAGTCTCTTCTTTGCTGCAGCTCTCGTACCCAGGACCCAGCGCAAGTTGGGAAATGTCAGAGGGTCCCACTAGCATTAGTTAATTACCCTACAGGTTTACCCTATCCATCAAGGTCTGACTTCTAGCGTTGGGGAAAAACATGCACAATGTTTTTTTTCCTATTGAAGCATACGTTCAGTAGAATAATTGATACGAGAGTTAAAGGGTTTTCAGATTCTAAACATTGTCAAGTAGACCTTGTAATATAATCTGTGATATAGCATTGCAAAGGTTATCTCATTGCTAGTTTCACCCACAAAAATTGTTGACAAGAACTACATCAGCCCAAGCACATCATATGACCAGAGCACATGCCTCACTGGTCACGCAAACCTGTTTCTTGTTGTGCCTAATTAGTTTTGGTTGTTTTTTTGTTTGTTTGTTTTTTTCATGTTTAATTTTTATTGAACATTTCTGCTGAACATTTCTACAGAACATTTCTACATTTCTACAATTTTTGCTAAACCAGTTCTGCTAAACATTTCTGCTATACATTTCTGCATAACGTTTCTTTTTTATTAAACATTTCTGATGAACATTTCTGTTGAACTGCTAAGCCTATCTAAATCGCCTTTTCTGTTCTGTCCTCCCAAGCATTTCCCAAAAATACAAAATTAGCAACAGCAGTAAATATTCACAGATTTTTTTATACAAAGAAAAACAAAATTGAACCCACAACCCACCCCTCCGGCTTATCATGGCTACCCATTAACTGTCGCTGGTTATAGAGATATTATAAAATTCAACAACAGGCACCAACCTTTAAGTGGGTAGTGTCTGTAACTCCATAAAGTAGGCAATAAAGGGATGCCATTTATGAAAAAGCTTATCTGTACATCAATTCATCGTATATATATATAGTTTTGGTTGTTTTGTTTGCATTTCACTTAAGCTGGGTGCACACTGTTATTTTTAATAGTGCTTTGCAGCTGTTGCTTGTCAGATTGTACAGACTTGATACCCTCTGTAAGCCATATCACACTGTAGGATCTCAGTTGTCATTAATGTTAGACTGTATGATGGTCAAGACACGAAAAACAGACGCATGAAAGAAGACTTGTACAAAGTAGGAGAAGCCACACTACAGCCTGTCTGGGAACATGTCAAACTAGCAAACAAAGACTACAGATTTTGGCCTAGGATAATAGGAATCTTTAGGATTTTCACATTTTTTCCCAGACAACCAAATCATGGCCAAAATCATCCAGTGTGAACCCAACTTTAATAATGAAACAATCTGCACTAGCACCCCCCCTACCCCCCACCCCCCCACCCCCCGGGAATACCTGACAGAAAGCTTGATTCAAAGTTGGAAACAGCACTGCAAACAAGCTCTAGCCAGAAGCTGATGGGGCAGTGTCTCTAGCCAAGCCCAAGTCAGAGGCTGACAGGGAATTCTCTACAGCCAAACTCTGCAGCCAAGCTGAAGCAAGAGGCTGACAAGCTCAAGCCAAATTTGAACAGGGTTGACTCACCAGACAAGTTCAAGCCAGAGGCAGATGTGGTGGTCTCCTATGTCATGCTCAAGCTCAATGCCAATCAGACAGCTTCCCTAGCTAAGTCCATGCCCGAGGATGATTACGCAGCCTCTCATGCCATGCCCAAGCCAGAGGCAGATGAGATGTCCTCCCATGCCACACCCAAGACCAAGACTAATGGGGGTTTTAATGGTTACTCTTGCTCCTTTTCTTGTTTTGTTAGTTCATTTTTATGTTTCTTGTTTTCACATCCTGCAGCTGGACTTTCTCTCTCTCGGCTGCTCACTCTCACAGGCCTGGGTGAATATATATACATCATCAGCTGGAACTTTTGGCTGTGGATGTTACAGCTCTGCTGGACCGTCTCTGCTCTTTCTCTGTACCCCCCTGGGTGTCCTTATCCTCCTGCTTATCATATCATTCCATTGGTGACCTATGTTCATGCTTCTACTCAAACTGTAGCTCAACTATTTCCCATGACCTCTGTGGAGGGCCTGTTGATTCTTTCCTTTGATGATAATAGTAGCTACCATAACTACTATAACACCATATGGCCTTTCACCAACAGATTATTCTCCTACAAGCTCTGTTCCCTCCCCAGATTATGATGTGTATGATAGTGATTCTCAATAAAATACATACTCTGTTACTCTTGTGTTTTCCTGTTTCTTAAATTTATTACCACTTACTGGTGTGCTTAGTATCAATATCCTACTGAAAGGTCCACTTTTGGTTGACATTATGTTCAAGCATTCTTTTATATGATGTAGAATTCATAGTTGAATAAATGAATGCAAGCTGTCCAGTCTTTGAGTCAGCAAAGCAACCCTTAACCATAACAGTTCCTCCACCGTGCTTCACAGTTGGTATGAGGTGCTTCTCCTGAAAAGCCGTCTTTGTTATGTCCCAAACATGTCCACTGTTACAATGGCTAAACAACTCTACCTTTGATTCATTTGTCCAGAGCACATTACTGGAAAAAGGCCTGTTCTTTGCCTATATGCTCATTGACAAACTGTAGTCTTGCTTTAATTTTCTTTGACTATATGCTCTTAATGTTCTTTTTAGACAGCAAAGCTTTTTCCTGGCAAACCTCCCATGCAGGTCAAATTTGTGCAATCTCTGTCTGATTGTAGAAGCATGCACTTTGAAAAAATATATAAGTTTAAATCCCTTTCAAGATTAAGGCATCCACAGCCTTTTTTCTGAAGGCCTTACAGAACTCTTTAGATCTTGTCATAATGACACCACACACATCAATAACAATGGGAACACCAGACATTAGATATGTGAGAGCTTTAAATAACACCTGCACTCCCTAAGCAGGTGCTGGTCACTGGCAGCCAATCGAGATGCCCTAGTGAATGATCACAGGTGTGTGTACTTTCAGTTTGATGACCTTTGTTATTTAAAGCCCTGAGTTGCTGAGCATTTTGCGTGTGTGTGTGTGTGTAGATATTGGAATTTATGTTGACATGTCTGTAGCGGTCGTGTGTTTGAGCTACATGCTGCGTTGCCTGTTAAGACCGTGTCTGTATTAAGTTTGTGTTCATGAATAAAGACTGTGATCTGCACCTGCATCCGCCTCAAGTTTACGTGTCATGACCGAATCAAGAGCCTTCAAGAGGAAGCAGCAGGTCACAATGGATGTAATTAGTGTTGAGCTGGACCGAGTCTTCTGAGAGAGACAGAGGAGAATGAATGAAGCACTCTCCAGATTGCGCAACACTCACGGCTGCAACGAGCCAGTCCGTTCACCGCGCAACCATCCGCGTCGTTCCTGGAGCACGGCAGACAGCTCGAAGAGGAACTGGCTCATATTGAGCGCCTGATGGCCGGCCAGGAGCAGCTGCGAGATGTGCTTTTGCGTCATGCAATCCCTCGCATGCTCCACCATACCCTCGCCACCGCTCAAGAGGGAAAACTGTACGTCCAAGAGCAGCCGCAAGCTCCCGACGTCCAAGAGCAGCCTCAAGCTCCTGACATCCGAGTCCAGTCTCTAGTCCCTGAGTGCACACCCGAAGAGAATATTACACTGCCCTGCCAAGCCGAGTCTCAAGTCCAGGTGAAGGCTGTCCCAGAGATTTTTTTGGGGGGGGCAAGGAGGACAGCTGAACCCCAGCCTGAGGCCTACGGGGAGGCCTCAGCTGTAGAGATCCAGCTTGAAGCCGACAGGAGGTCTCTACAAGGGAAGCTGTCCCGCAATCCTGCGATGCCGAGGTACCTGCCTTGAGTACCAGTCCCGCTGGGTATGCCGCCCAGCTGTCCAGTCTCACTGGGGACGCCGCCAAGCCATCCAGTTCCACCGGGGATGGCGCCCCGCGTTCCAGTGCCGCTGGGGAGGTCTCTACAAGGGAAGCTGTCAAGCAATCCTGTGCCGCCAAGGTACCTGCCTTGAGTACCAGTCCCACTGGGGACGCCGCCCAGCCGTCCATAGCTGTCGGCGGTGGCGCCCGACTTGCAAAACCCGGTGGAGGGTTGCCCTACACATCTGCTGCCCCCCTTTCCATGGTAGCGAGGGACGTTTCGGACAGGGGCCCAGGAATCCCCATTGGAGGGCGGTTATGTCATGCCATAGCCGACGGAGGCCGCTGTGGCGCTTCATTTGAATGGACTTTTGTTTGTGTGCGAGCTTCCAGAATAGCGCGAGCTTCCCTAGTGAATGATCACAGGTGTGTGTACTTTCAGTTTGATGACCTTTGTTATTTAAAGCCTTGAGTTGCTGAGCATGTTGCTCTTGATTGTGTGTGTGTAGATATTGGAATTTATGTTGACATGTCTGTAGCAGTTGTATGTTTGAGCTACATGCTGCGTTGCCTGTTTATGTAAAGACCGCGTCTGTATTAAGTTTGTGTTTATGAATAAAGCCTGTAAAGTTTACGTGTCGTGACGTGATAAATGTAGGGTTGTCCTTACATTTTCCATGTGACTGATCTGTTTTTTTTCTTCATTTAAATTGTGAAAATTTCTACAAAATGTACATTTTGTGTCATTTGATAATATATTAACTTTATTAATAGGCTCTATTTCAAAGAAAATCAAACATTTGCTTGTACAAATCTGTCAAAAAGCCAACAATTTCCATGGGGTGTTTTTACACATGAATATATGGTTGTGAATGACATAATCCAGTTGACAAATGCTGTGATACTGCAACTTATTTCATAGATTTTTAAAATTAAATGCTTTTAATGATTGCGGTATTCACCACCCTCAACACTCCACTGAATCTTGCTGGTATGTGTCACGATCTCCCCTTTAGACAGAGCTCAGCACGAGCCAGGTGCACGAGCGCTCAGCAAGAGCACGCTCTTCAAATGTTGATAACTGTGACATTGTTTACTGTGGACACTTTCATTTGTTTTGGGTCTGTCTTCTCCCTGTTTTGTCTTTTGTCACTTATGTACAATAGAAAATAATATTTTGAACATGAATTACAAACAAAAGGAGAACAACTACAAGAACATTCACATTCTATGGGAGACCCATATGTGTTACATGAAGCCATAGCTCACTTTCCAAAGATTACCAATAATACAAAGTTTACAAGGCAGACTACAAATTGAGATCCATAAATTAAACCAGTCATAAGATATAATTTGAATATAATACTCTATAATATGTAAAAACACTTTGCAAAGACAATGAAAGACAACTTTGCCAGATCTGGTTGAATAGTGAAAAGCCATTTCTTTCAGGTCATTGAAAAAACATAAAAAGACATTCCTCAACTTGGGTTGAAAAGTGAGAGTTGAAAAGACATCTATAAAAAAAGAAGTCCCTAAAAGTCTATACTTGAATTCTGTCACGATTGGGAGGTTGATAATCGTGACAGAAGCAGTTGCAGATTTTAAACATTTATTGTAAACAAACAAACTACGAAACAAAGACGCTAAGACAACGTGGCATAACACTGTGGCAAGATACAGAACACTGAGACATAAATGACAGGAGTCGACAACAACGAAAGACCAGGAGAGAGTGCAGTCCAAGACTATATATATATATACACACACACGAGTGCTCATTAACAAAAACGTGAATCAGGTGCAGTTGTGGTGCATGTGGTCATGTGGTGCAGTGCAGTGGCTGATGGGAAATGGAGTCCAGATTTCCCAGATACGTGACAGAACCCTCCCCCAAGGGCGCTACTCCCGGAGCGCCCAAACCAACACGGCCCCCCCACCGGCAGCCTCGGGCCCCGGGCAAAAGGTCCTCAACAAAGCCAGTAGACCGAGTGGCTCTACAACGGCACAGGGAGGCAAAAGGACGTCCTCGGCAGGCCATGGAAGCGGGGCGATCTCCTTCCAGGGACAGAAGAGTAACGCGAGGTCCCCCACGAGGTTCAAAGGGGGAGCGAGAGTCTCCACGAGGCTCCAGGGGGGAGCGAGGATCTCTGCGAGGCTCACGGGGGGAGCGAGGGTCTCCGCGAGGCTCACAGGGGGAGCGAGGGTCTCTGCGAGGCCCAAGGGAGGAACGACGCTCTCCGAGGAGCATGAGCGGGGAACGGCGTCCTCCGTGGAGCAGGAAGGGGGAGCGACACACTGAGCGCAGCGAAGGAAAGGAGCGACATCTTCAGCGGAGCATGGAGGCAGTGTGACATCCTCAGTGAGGCAGGATGGCAGAGAGGCGACGACCTCAGCCGAGCAGGAAGGCCGAGCGACGTCCACAGCCGAGCAGGAAGGCAGAGCAACAGGAAGGCAGAGCAACGTCCACAGCCGAGCAGGTAGGCAGAGCGACGTCCACAGCCGAACAGGAAGGCTGCGCGACAACCTCAGCTGAGCAGGACGGCAGAGTGATATCCAGAAGAGGGGAGGGAGGGTGGGATTCGGTCTCATTTTCAAGCATATACTCCAACCAGTGTAACTTGGCATATTCTACTACGAACGCCGGGTGTGGTATGGTGCATGCGCTGTACCGCGACGGTATTCCTAGTATGCGGTTACTCTGAGCAATCAGTACCCTCGACCTTCTCCCCTGGTCCAGTAACTTGAGATACCACTCCGCGTAGTCATTGCACCAGGCGTCCATCGGGGAAAAAAAAATCTGCTACTTCTATATCACGGTCTTTTGTTCTGTCACGATTGGGAGGTTGAGGCAGAAGCACTTGGGAGGTTGAGGCAGAAGCAGTTGCAGATTTTAAACATTTATTATAAACAAACAAACTACGAAACAAAGACGCTAAGACAATGTGGCATAACACTGTGGCAAGATACAGAACACTGAGACATAAATGACAGGAGTCTACAACAATGAAAGACCAGGAGAGAGTGCAGACAAAGACTATATATACACATGAGTGCTCATTAACAAAAACGTGAATCAGGTGCAGTTGTGGTGCATGTGGTCATGTGGTGCAGTGCAGTGGCTGATGGGAAATGGAGTCCAGATTTCCCACATACGTGACAAATTCAACCTAATTTGTACTATGGATTCATGATCATTGTATTAATACATCATCATATTATATTAATAATTACTCTCAAAATATGGCAGTTGACAAAATTACCAATAAAAGATACAGTCAGTCTCTCTGGGAACCGTCACCTTATCGTGGTGGAGAGGTTTGTGTGTCCCTATGAACCTGAGGGCTTTGTTGTCTGGAGCCTTGTGCCCCTCGTAGGGTCTCTCAAGGCAAAGTGGTCTCAGGGGAGGTGCCAGACTAAGAATGGTTCAAAAACCCCTCATGAAGAAAATAAAAAGAGGAGGAGTTACCCTGCCCGGTGGAAGCCCGGGGCCCCCGTGTGGAGCCAGGCCCAGAGGGAGGGCCTGACTGCGAGCGCCTGGTGGCTGGGTTTGTAACTGCGCACCCGACCCCCACGGTTCACCCCCCTCTCCATCCTATGGGCCCACCACTTGTGGGGTGAACCGTGGGGGTCGGGTGCGCAGTTATATGGGTCAGAAGTCTCGACGGACCAGACTTGGGTGGTAGAGTCTGGATCTGGGGATGTGGAACGTCACCTCTCTGTGGGGGAAGGAACTGGAACTTGTGCGGGAGGTGGAGCACTTCTGGCTAGATCTGGTGGGGCTTACTTCTACGCACAGTCTCGGGTCTGGAACTGTACTCCTGGATAGGGGATGGACTCTATTGTACTCTGGAGTTGACCATGGTGCGAGATGCCGGGCGGGTGTGGGGAGTCCCCGGCTGAGCGTTGTTACGTTGGAGTTTACACTGCCTTAAGCCTAAGGGTTGTGGGGGGGAAAACTCTGACTGTTGTATGTGCATATGCACCGAACACCAGTTCAGAGTACTCTGCCTTCTTGGAGACTCTGAATAGTGTCCTGTAAGGGGCACCAGTAGGGGACTCCATAGTTCTGCTGGGGGACTTCACCGCGCACGTGGGCAATGATGGAGATACCTGGAGAGGCGTGATTGGGAGGAACGGCCTCCCTGATCTAAACCCGAGCAGGGCATTTGTTATTGGACTTCTGTGCTAGTTGTGGACTGTCTATAACGAATACCATGTTCGAACATAAGGAGGCTCATAAGTGTACTTGGTACCAGAGCACCCTAGGCCGAAGGTCTATGATCGATTTTGTAATCGTATCATCTGATCTGAGGCCACATGTTCTGGACACTCCATCTGGTGGTAAGTTAGGTCAAGGGGTGGGGAAAGACTCTGGACAGACCTGGAAAGCCCAAACGGGTAGTGCGGATGAACTGGGAACGTCTGGAGGAGGCCCCTGTCCATGAGATCTTCAACTCACACCTCCGGCGGAACTTTTCTGACATCCCTGTGGAGGTTGGGTCATTGAACCCGAGTGGGCAATGTTCAAAGCTTCCATTGCGGCAGCTGCGGCGGAGAGCTGTGGTCTCAAAGTCTTAGGTGCCTCAAGGGGCGGTAACCCTCGAACACCATGGTGGACACCAATGGTCAAGGAAGCCGTTCTACTGAAAAAGGAGGCCTTCCTGGATGTGTAATCCTGGGGGACTCCGGAGGCAGTTGCACGGTACCGACATGCCAGAAAGGCCGCAGCTTGTGCTGTGGAAGAAGCAAAGCAGTGGGTGTGGGAGAAGTTCGGAGAGTACATGGAGAAGGAATTTCGGTCGGCACCCAGGTGTTTCTGGAAAACCATCCGCCATCTCAGGAAGGGGAAACGGGGAACGATCCAAGCTGTGTACAGTAAGGAGGGGACACTGTTGACCTTAACTGAGGAAGTAATTGCACGGTGGAAGGAACACTTTGAGGAACTCCTGAATCCGACTAACACACCCTCTATGGAAGAGGCAGAGGTGGAGGCTGATGGGGGATCATCGGTGTTGTGAGGTTGCTGAAGTGGTCAATCAACTACACAGTGGCAAAGCCTCAGGGATTGATGAGATCCGTCCAGAAATGTTGAAAGCTCTGGGTGTGGAGGGGTTGTCTTGGATGACATGCCTCTTTAACATTGCATGGAAGTCGGGGACAGTGCCCAAGGAGTGGCAGACTGGGGTGGTGGTTCCTTTGTTTAAAAAAGGGGACCAGAGAGTGTGCGCCAATTATAGGGGTATCACATTTCTCAGCCTCCCTGGTAAAGTCTACTCCAAGGTGCTGGAATGGAGTGTTCGGCCGATAGTCGAACCTTGGATTGAGGAGGAACAATGCGGATTCTGTCCTGGTCGTGGAACAACAGACCAGCTCTTTACTCTCGCAAGGATCTTGGAGAGGGCCTGGGAGTATGCCCACATGTATGCTACATGTGTTTTGTGGATCTGGAGAAGGCGTATGACCGTGTCCCCAGGGGTCTACTGTGGGAGGTGCTGAGGGAGTATGGGGTGAAGGGTTCCCTTCTTTGGGCTATCCAATCACTGTATGCCCAAAGCGAGAGTTTTGTCCGTATGCTCGGCAAGAAGTCAGACTTACTCCAGGTGGGGGTTGGTCTCCACCAGGGCTGCACTTTGTCACCAATCCTGTTTGTGATATTCATGGACAGGATATCGAGGCGTAGTCGTGGTGGGGAGGGGTTGCGGTTTGGTGACCTGAGGATCTCATCGCTGCTTTTTGCGGATGATGTGGTCCTAATGGCATCATCGGTCCATGACCTCCAGCACTTGCTGGATCGGTTTGCAGCTGAGTGCAAAGTGGCTGGGATGAGGATTAGCACCTCCAAATCTGAGGCCATGGCTCTCAGCAGGAAACCGATGGAGTGCCTACTCCGGGTAGGGAATGAGAACATAACTAAAGTGAAGGAGTTCAAGTACCTAGTGGTCTTGTTCATGAGTGAGGGGACATTGGAGCGGGAGATTGGCCGGAGAATCGGAGCAGCGGGAGCGGTGTTGCAATCGCTTCACCGCACCGTTGTGATGAAAAGAGAGTTGAGTCGGAAGGCAAAACTCTCGATCTACTGGGCAATTTTCATTCCTACACTCACGTATGGTCATGAAGGTAGGGTAGTGACCAAAAGATCTAGATCGCGGGTACAAGCAGCCGAAATGGGTTTTCTCAGGAGGGTGGTTGGCCTCTCCTTTAGAGATAGGGTGAGAAGCTCGGCTATCCAAGAGGAACTCGGAGTAGAGCCACTGCTCCTTTGCGTTGAAAGGAGCCAGTTGAGATTTTTCGGGCCCCCTTTGCGCCTCCCTAGGGAGGTGTTCCAGGCACGTCCAGCTGGGAGGAGACCTAATCCCTCCTGAGATGTGTGCAAACCTGGTGGCCATCTACAAGAAACGTCTGACTTCTGTGAATGCCAACAAGGGTTGCAAATAAGTCACGTATTGCAGAGGGGTCAAATACTTATTTCCCTCATTAAAATGCAAATCAATTTATAACATTTTTTAAATGCATTTTTCTGGATTTTCATGTTGTTATTCTGTCTCTCACTGTTCAAATAAACCTAGCATTAAAATTATAGACTGATCATTTCTTTCAGCAGGGGATCAAATACTTCTTTCCCTCACTGTATAGTATAGATTAAATACATGTATTTTGGCTACTATATAGTAGGTACGTAAACATCTCATTTCCTTCTCAGGGAACAGTGTTACATGTGTAACCCCGACGTTCCCTTTCAAAGGGAACGTCGAGGTTGCATTTAGCATTAGTATGGGAATGGAATACCCACTCTGTCATACAGAGGTTACAGCCTGTTCAAAAATACCCAAGCCCGAGGGTCACTGCAAGACACTCAAGTTTGCGCTGAAATTAATATCCAGGCTGTAATAAAAAATAAATGTGTGTGGCATAGATCACCCTGCAGCTGCACACATATCCTGTAAGGATACCCCTTTGGACAAAGCCTTCGAGGAGGCAACCACCCTAGTGGAATGAGCTCTTATGCCCTTATGCCCAGAGGCATGGCGAGGCCAATGAAGGGCCGAATTTTGCGTATTACCCAGAGACAATTAAAATTAGAAGCAAATGTACAGAGAGAATAACCAATAAATTTCAGGAAGATTAGGATCTCAATACCAATAGAGTTCAAAAGAGCTCATCTACATTCACCATGAGGATTAAAAAGGCCTCCCAAACAGTTACCATTAGGAAAGAAAACAAGCCTCTCATGATAACCATTAGGTTTGAAAATGGGAGAGAGAGAAAAGAAAACAATTTGTGGCAACGAGAGAGAAAACAATTTGGAGCAACAACCTTGGTCTCACAGGTGCCGTGTGATGCAACTATTCATACATATGGCTCGTCATTGTTCTCTCCTAAACATCTAAGGCCCCTGTCTACAGCACGACCAACTCCTCCCCGCGAGACAAGAATCTTTTATCCTCTGCATTATGATTAAGTGTCTTTTACCTTATTTTTCCTGTATCTTCTGGTTTATAATTTACTTTCATATCTGTTTTATATTTCTATTTTATATATGGTTCTACTACTTACAAGTGGTTTAGTGTACTCCCTACTTCATAATATTTATGAAATTATCCTTTTTATTTATTCCTATAAAGTTCTAATGTTATTTATGTATGTGTGTTTGGGCCTTTTGGAGGGTGTGAGAGAGAGAGAGAGAGAGAGAGAGAGAGAGAGAGAGACAGAGAGCGTGTGTGTGCCATGTCTGCACGCCTGACCCTGAATGCACAAGAGTGTGTGTGTGTGTTATCTCTGTGTGTATGCCTCCCTAACACTCCTTCTCTGTGACTATTAAACCATTGTGTGTCAATCCCAAAATGTGAATCCTATTCATCAATATCCACCTAATACCTCCTCTATGTGTCTAGGTGCCCATTTATTGGAAGGGTTGGATTTGGATTCGAGCACCCGCCACCAAATCGTGCTCATCATATCACTGCTGATTTTTAATAAAATTACCTATTACTTATACTTCTCATACTAGGTCTCCCTTGTGTTTGTTTTATGTATATTTTTAACCACAACACCATGCGCCTCGTAAGCCATAAACATTGCTTCCACTATCCAATTCGAGATGAGCTGCTTTGACACAGCATCACCTTTACTCTCGCCGCCAAAGCAGATGAGCAGTTGCTCCAACTTGCACCACTGGCCGGAGCGGTGGATGTAAGTACAGAGAGCCCTTACTGGACACAGCAGGTGCATCCTCTCTTGTTTCAGTGTGAGGAACGAAGAAGGGCAGAAAGCCTGCAACACCACAGGGTGGGCAGCCGATGATGGCACTTTAGGAATATAATCCGTCCATGGATACAGGAAGGCCTTGGCTAATCCATGGTTCAAAGTCAAGGCAGGAATGGGCTACAGAGAGAGCTTGTAGATCTCCCACTCGCTTGATAGATGTCAGGGCCAGTAGGAGAGCTACATTTAGAGTCAGAAGCTCCTCAGAGTCTGACTCTAAGGGCTGAAATGGGGCCCCTGACAGAACTTCTAAGACAGAAAGGTCCCAGGAAGGTATGGGCCTCAGCTGCCTGGCACCATGCATGAACCTCGAATTTAGAGGATGTTGCCCCACAGAGGCTCCATCAACAGGGGCATGGCTGGCCAAACCGGGCACCAAGTACACCCTGATTGCCCAAACCGCTGAGAAACGCTCCTGTATGAATTCTGCAGTTCACTGGGTCTAGCTGATGTTCTTCACACCAAAAGACAAAAAAATGCCACTTGAGTGCATACAATTGCCTTGTGGATGGTGCTCTAACATTTAACATGGTCTCTACAATTTCAGTTGTGAGACCATAATCTATGAGTTGGTCCCCCTCAGGGGCCAGACCCACATTTTCCATAGTTATGGTCGAGGGTGATAAATCAGCCCTCCGGTTTGAGATAGTAGATCCACTTTAATGGCTCAAATGGGGCACCTGATAGACCTTCCAGGACCAAAGAAATTCCCAGGAAGGTATCTGCAGCCTGCAGATGGACCTCAACTGAATGAGACCACGCATAAACCTCGAAGTTAGAGATTGTTGCCCCATAGAGGCTCCATCAGCAGGGGCATGGCTGGCCGAAATGGTGGTCACGTAAACCCTGATTGTAGAAGGAGCCCACCCCACTGAGAAATGTTCTTGTAAGAACTCAAGGACTGTAGCTATTGTGCAGATCACTGGTTCTACAGTGGATCCCTGCAGATGGGAATCTCCCAAGGAGTGCCATCTCGCAGGGATATCATCTCTCAGAACCATATTCAAGCTAGCCAATAAGGTGCTACTAGCAGCAGACCTAGACTGTCTTGGTGAACTCTTGCTAGAACTTGTGGGAGTAGAGCGATGGGTGGAAGAGCGTACAGATGTGACCTTGGCTACATGTGCACCATGGCGTCCAGCCTTAATTGTGCGGGAGGTGTGAGAGCGAACCCCAGCGGGCCATGTGTTGTCTCCTCTGAGGCGAACACATGCCATCCCACTTAGCCAAACCTTGCCGTATGGACTCCACCACTTGTGGATGTAGCCACCCTGCTCCAGATGAGGGCCGCACCAGAGTCTGTGAGCTGGACAGCTGTCTAAGACTGCACTCCAGCCCTTGAGGGAGGTGCCTCTCATTACCGTCTTGAAACCCAACTCGCTTCGGCTTCTGGGAAGAGCGCGAGCTGCGAGCCGAGCTGCTTAATGTAGGTGTTACCATGCACAGCCTCTCGGGGCTGCCATCAAATGCTACACTCCTAAACACTTCACCCAGAAAGTGTGCACTACTTCCATGATGAAACGGGAGCAAGTTGTAACACACTTCCTTAATTCTTTCTTGCTCATTACTTCCCTCTTTTTTCTTTTCTTTTTCTCTAAAAAAGGGATGTTCAGAGATTTCGTGATTATATCGAGTATCAATGAAGCGTTTTTTTGTCACACAAACAACAGACATGCCTCACTGAAGTCTCACTGAAGATAATAAGGCTGGCGGCGTGGTTCACAGGTGCCATATATATCATGCGATGGGCTTAATTTCCACATCACCTGATAGGCCTGCCATGATAAGTAGAGGCATGATTTTACACAAGCTTCAGATACCGGTCACGCGCACAAGGCGCTCCCATACTGTTATGCTAAAGGCCAGGGTCTTTTCAGGGTCTTGGCAATCTTCTTAGCCTAGGCCATCTTTATGTAGAGCAACAAGTCTTTTTTTCAGATCCTCAGAGAGTTCTTTGCCATGAGGTGCCATGTTGAAATTTCAGTGACCAGTATGAGGGAATGCGAGAGCGATGACACCAAATTTAACACACCTGCTCCCCATTCACACCTGAGACCTTGTAACACTAACAAGACATATGACACTGTGGAGGGAAAATGGCTAATTGGGCCCAATTTGGACATTTTCACTTAGGGGTGTACTCACTTTTGTTGCCAGCGGTTTAGACATTAATGGCTGTGTGTTCAGTTATTTTGAGGGGACAGAAATTCACACTGTTATACAAGCTGTACACTCATTACTTTACATTGTAGCAAAGTGTCATTTCTTCAGTGTTGTCTTATGAAAAGATATAATCAAATATTTACAAAAAATGTGAGTGATGTACTCACTTTTGTGAGATACTGTATGTATAATATAAATTTTTTGTCATTATGATGGTTTGGGAAAATAAAATGTAATTGTGTCATGTGCAAATGTTTGGAGACACTTTCACAGTTGTAAAAGCTCGTAATTGCATAATTAGGACTCATTGGCAGATTGGGTTCTCACTAAGAATAACAATTCCAGAGCATAATAAATTTTTAGACTCTTCAAACCTTGTGATAAGATGCATTTTCTCCTTTAAGCCGCTGACTGAGGATCTGGAAATGAAGCTAATTAATGTCCACTGTCTGAAATGCCATAAAGAAATGGAAGTTAAGGGGAACTGTTGAAGTCAAGGCATGATCTAAAAGTCATGATCTGAATGAAGAGTCATCAGAAGGAAACCTTATCTGTGACCTCATCACAAAAGTCAATGTCCAAAATATACAAAACTGCACCAACTGTATTGAGGTATGAAGGGTAAAGTAAAAATGTGTCTCTGACCACAATCATCAAAGCTAGGTTTTGGCAATACCTTGCCAACTGCTAAGCATGGGGGTGGATCAATTTGGGGTTGTGTGGGCAGCCAATAGCAGAGGAAACACTGCATGGGTAGATGCATTCTAGTAAATATCAGCAAATCTGACAGAGGTATTCAAGAAACTTAAACGTCTACAATGATCCCATGCTTAGCTCAAAATTTACCATGAACTATTTCATGAAATGCAAGCTGAAGCTTTCACAGTCCCCTGACTTAAACTGAAATATGTAAGTAGATTTTAAATAGGTGGCTGTGAGTGTAACATGATGCAAGAATATATCAGAGCTAAAAGCATTCTCCAAGGAAAAGTGACTGAAGCTGGGTGTGACTAAGTACAGAGTATAATGGTGCTGAAAATTACCACAATTGTACACGTGTCACCGGGTGTGGAAACGGCACAATCGCGGGAGCGGAAAGCAGAAAGAGCGACGCGGAGCTATGAGGCAATAGGCAGCGTGAAACGTGAGACATGCAAGGTTCAGGCGATCGGGCGAACAAGATAAACTGGGCGAGACAGAGACGTAGTCGAAAACCGTAAGTTTAGTGATGTCGTCATTTAGCCCACGTCGAAATATTGTCTTAAGCGCAGGCTCATTCCATCCACTCCGTGCGGCCACCGTACGAAATTCCAGAGCATAATCTCCCACGCTGCTGGGCCCTGGACCATGGATAGTAACTCCTCCCCTGTCTCTCGGTTGTCTGGAGAATAATCGAACACGGTGCGAAAACGTGCAATCACTACGAGAGGTAAGGGGTAACGATACTTCACACAGCACCGGTTTAGCCCTCGATAGTCAATACATGGGCGTAACCCGCCCCCCTTTTTCTCCACGAAGAAAAACCCCGCAGATGCTGGGGATGTAGATGGCCGGACATAACCTTGGTGCAGTGCTTCTTGGATATACTCCTCCATGGCCCGTTGCTCAGGGAGCGATAAAGGATAAACCTTCCCCAGCGGAGGTGTTGCACCGGGCAGTAACTCAATGGCACAATCATAGCTGCGATATGGGGGCAGGCCACTAGCTTTCTTTTTGCTGAAGACTCCTCTGAGATCATGATAGGCCTTGAGGATGGAAAGGTGGACTGTGCTGTCCGGGCTCTCAATGGAAGTTGACGCGAGCTGAATCGTGGGAATGGGGAGACAGTATTGAAGACAATGAGGGGACCAGTGAGTGATCTCCTTTGTGTCCCAGGAGATACGTGGGTTGTGTTGTGCCAACCAGGGGAATCCCAGGACCACTGGATTTCGTGTCGTCCTGATGACGTAGAAGGAGATCTGCTCGTGATGTAGAGCACTGGTGTGAAGGAGAATCGGGTCTGTGATCTGGGTAATGGATGCGCCCCCTATGGGGGGTCCGTCAATGGCCTGGATGCGACGGGGACTAGGAAGACTGCGGACCGGATGTTGTTGTGTATCGACGTTTCCTGGTCAATGAAGTTCCCTGCCGCGGGACAATTAGTGCATCTAAAATACAAGAAACCTTAGAGTATTCCAAGACAATGGGAATGATCAAGGCACCCTGAGTTATATACCGGGCAGGAGGATCAGGACGTACCTTAGGCGGTGTAGTGTCTAAACCGGAACTTTCCTGACGAGGTTTACGTAAACCTCGTCAGGAAACCACGTCACTAGACCACGTGGTCGGTGAGGGCACTGTGGTATAATGTGGTCCCTCGCACCGCAGTAGAAACAGAGATGCTCCTGGCGCGCCTTTTTCCGCTCACGTTCTTGTGGGTTAACGTGTTTTTGTCACAACTGCATGGGCTCCTCAGGGGCTCTCGCGTAAGAACCTCTCTGCCTCGGTTCATATTGGCCTGCGATTCCGTAGAAGACGGTCCAGACGGCATGGCCGTGGTAATAAGTCCATCAAGCGATGACTCATCGTCAACGACAGGTGAGCTGCTCGTTTAGCCCATCGTCTACCCAAATATTGTCTTAAGCGCAGGCTCATTCCATCCCACTCCTCCGCCGGCCACCGCATCAAATTCCAGAAAAAACCTCGCATAATCTCGCCACGCGCGTGGACCCTGGACCATGGATAGTAACTCCTCCCCTGTCTCCGGTTGTCTGGAGAATAATCGAACACGGTGCAAAACGTGCAATCACTAGGTCATACGTGGTGATATTGTTCCCCTCCCATTCTGCAGTGGCCCATAGTAGAGCTCTCCCGGTAAGGAGCTCCATGAAGTGAATGATTTTCCTCTCCGGTAGGTCGGGGTAGGTGGAGAAAAACAGGGAACACTGGAGAAGAAATCCTCGACAACGCGCAGGATCCCCATCGTATTTCTCCGGAGATGGAGGAGTTGGTAAGCGGGTGGGCGTGGTCGCGGGAGGTAGCGCGGCTTGGTTTAACTGGGCTACCTGCACGTGTAATTCTGTGAGGCGTTGATCATGTTCACTAATTATCCTGCCGTGTCCCTCGATGGCGCGAGCCATTTGGGGATCTCCCGCTGTGTCCATTAGTAGGCTGGCGTATTCTGTCACCGGGTGTGGAAACGTACAACGCGGGAGCGGAAAGCAGAAAGAGCGACGGCGGAGCTATGAGGCAATAGGCAGCTGTAAACGTGAGACGTGCAAGGTTCAAGCGATCGGGCGACAAGATAAACTGGGCGGACAGACGTAGTCGAAAACCGTATGTAGTGTCGAGGTAAACTAGGAAATCAATCAAAGTAGAAGGGCTTGGTATCGCAGAGAAGCAAGGTCGCTAAGCGTATACTTTGCGATGACTCTGTGGCAAGTGATTCCCTAAATACTAGTGGTGTGGGTGCGTGTGTGAGTGTGTGTGATTGGCAGCAGGTGTCTCAGATCAGAACTCCGGGGACTTGGAACGCATGCGTGTGTGCAAGGTGCGCGTTGCATTCTGGGATCTGGAGTCCTGATCTGACGGAGCTGTGACAACATGGCACAATTTCTATTTTATTTTAAGTAATTTTATTAGTTAAAGTAACTGTGCATTAATATTGCCAGAAAAAAATGTAATTTAAAAAACTTGCAGCAAATGTTGTGTTTACTTCTTTTCACTTAAAACAAAATCTACAAAAATATGCAATTTGACCAAGGGTGATCAAACAGTTACATGCAACTGTGTATACGACATACATTTTCTGCTTTGTACAAATAAAGTTTACTCAGCTTTATGCTGTTGTGTGTGGGAGTGCCTTGATATGTTTAATACTATGTAAAATGAATGCATAAAAAATAATCAGTCATGAGGCTCTCACACTTTTAGTTAGACAGGGAGAGAGACAAATTGCATGTCAATTCCAAAACAGTAGTCTGACTACAATCCTTTATTTCCCCATTTGAAAAACTTCTGCAAATAACAGTCATCTACTGTGAAGGTCTCCAGATTTATCATTCCACCCTTTGCATCTGACTGAAGCATCATTCTGGTGTAAAAGACAACAGAATTTTTGTCGAGAAACACACTCAGCCATTAAGGCATTATTAGAAATTAAATATTGTGAGTTTTTATCTAGCTGGATATTTTTTTGCGCTCCTGAGTTCATACATTAACTGCAGACTGTACAGTGTGTAATATATAACTTTAGAAACAAAACTGATTGTATATTTCATTGATGGCATGTTTATTTCAATTGAACACAAAGATTAAATTAAATTTGAGTTGCAGATAGGTCTTTGCATATTATTGACAGTAATTAAAGAAATATTCATTCCCAGTCAGTGTCACGATAGATCTAGTAGAGCAGCTGCGTATGGAGATTTGATCAGTAAGTTTGTCAGTATTTCATTTTATTTTAGTGATAGGATGATATGTCGATGGCAGGGGATACCTACTAAAGGCTACTGATCCTTCTGGTAGATCCCCAAATAGCATAAGAGATAAACTACAATGAAGTACATTCACAAATGCGTAGTGTGACAGAGTGCACTAGTAGGGTGTTAAAACATTGCTGGATGTGCCTGGACACAGCCAAAGGAAAATAAAAATTTAAAAAGGTCTGAAAAAAAAAAAATTTTTTTTTTTTTTTAAAAAAAAGTAAATAAAAAAAAATATACAGCAAAAGGAAAATTAATATTTTAAAAAGTTTTAAATTTAAAATAAATTATTTATTTTAAATTTATATTTATTTAATATATTTATATATTATAATATAGTATTAATAGGAGAAACCAAAAAATTTCAATTTCCCTTTAAAAAAAAAGCAAAAAAAAAACTAAAAAATACTTTTAGGAATAAAACCACTTCAGAGGAAAAACACTCAATTATTTCATAGCAGTGAGGATTTCATGAAATTTTTCATTTATAAAATTGAAAATATTAGAGATGAAATACAGGCCATTAAATTACAACTCGGTTATAAAAAACCCAAAACATATACCAGATCAATGTTTAGAGTGTTTTGCTCCGCTTATAGAGACGGAACTAGCTACACTAATCTCATCAGCTAATTCATCAACCTGCATACTAGATCCTGTACCCACATGTTTGTTTAAACAGATCTGTCCAGGAGTGGTTAAGTCACTTTTGAATATAGTAAATTCCTTCCCTAACCATTGGCTATGTACCTAAATCTTCTAAAATTAGCAGTTATTAAACCATTGATAAAAAAAAAACCTGACCTTGACCCGTCTCAATTATCCAGTTATAGACCAATATCGAATCTCCCCTTCATCTCTAAGATTCTAGAAAAGTGTAGTAGCAAAGCAGTTATGCTCATACTTAGAAAGGAACAACATTCATGAAATGTATCGTCAGGATTTAGACCTCATCACAGCACAGAGACAGCACTAGTTAAAGTAGTAAATGACCTTCTTCTGACCTCTGATCAGGGTTGTGTCTGCGCTGCTTGCGCTTACTGCGACCTTAGTGCAGCTTTTGATACCATAGATCATCACTATTCTCCTTGATAGATTAGAAAATGTTGTTGGCATTAAGGGAACAGTCCTCTCCTGGCTCAGGTCTTATCTGACCGATCGTTATCAGTTTGTAGATATAAATGGTGATTTCTCCATGCGTACACGGTTACTTTTGGAGTTCCCCAGGGTTCTGTTTTAGGCCCACTGCTTTTTACTTTATATATGTTACCCCTAGGACAAATTATTCAGTAACATGGAATTAGCTTCCACTGTTATGCTGATGATACACAGCTGTATGTGTCAGCGAACAGAGGACAGACAGAAGCTTAGTAAAGTTGAGGATTGTGTACATGACATTAGACGTTGGATGGTAACTAACTTCCTTTTACTTAACTCTGATAAAACAGAAATACTTTTAATAGTACGTCGTAGCTAGAAGTAATCTTCCTGACTACACAGTAACTCTGGATGGTCTTTCTGTTTCATCATGTACAGCAGTTAAAGACCTCGGAGTGATTATTGACTCCAGTCTATTTATTTGATGCTACAAGTAGATAATATTACTAGGGAGAAAAAACTTTCTTTCATCTCAGAAATATTTCTAAGATAAGAAACATATTGTCACTACATGATGCAGAAATACTGGTTCATGCATTCGTCACCTCTGGATTAGATTACTGCAATGCCTTACTGTCTGGATGTTCCAGTAAGAATATAAATAAACTCCAGTTAGTCCAGAATGCAGCTGCTAGAGTCCGTACTAGAACTAGAAGATACGACCATATCACCCCTATCTTATCCACACTGCATTGGCTCCCTGTAAAATTTCGCATTAAGTTTAAAATACTTCTAATAACCTATAAAGCACCACAATATCTAAGCGACCTTCTGGTTTTATATGATCCGCCACGCCTACTCAGATCAAAAGATGCAGGCTATTTGATATTACCTAGAATAGTGAAGTCTACAGCAGGGGGAAGAGCCTTCGCTTATAGAGCCCCACAGTTATGGAACAGTCTTCCTGTTAGTGTTCGGGACTCAGACACAGTCTCAGTGTTTAAATCTAGGCTTAAAACGTATTTGTTTACTCAAGCTTACCCTGACTAGAATATATCTCACTACTTCACAGTCCTAATCGTTTTTCTCCCTCTCTCTCTCTCTTTTTGCCGAGCCCCACACGAATTTATGGAGATATTGGAGATCCAGATCCCCTCTGCCTCTGGATGAGCCCAAATCTTCTGCTGGGACTACGGCTGCTCCTAAGGCCATACTTCTCATTTTTCACATTATCTGTTTTACCTTCACATTCTGTGTTACCCAGATGAGGATGGGTTTCCCTTCTGAGTCGGGTTCCTCTCAAGGTTTCTTCCTCAAAAAAACATCTTAGGGGGGTTTTTCCTTGCCACCGTCGCCACTCAGTGGCTTGCTCAGTTGGGATAAATTCTATTTGTTTTCTACCTGTTTGTCTCTGTTTATCTGTTCCTGTTTGTCTCTCTTTAGATGTTTCTGACTGTTTATACCTGTTTTTTATTTCTGTAAAGCTGCTTTGAGACAATGACTATTGTAAAAAGCGCTATACAAATAAAATTGAATTGAATTGAATAGTATATGAAAATATTTTATATTTATAATATAAGGAAAGACCAGGTTATGTAACCATATGTCAAAAGTTTTCGGACTTCCACATGCTAGGTTTTAACACACCAGTTTTAGAAATATATTTTCAATAGTCTGTGACATCACTAAAACCGCCCAGTGTATGATAGACATCTATAAAAGTCAATGTTCAGCACAGATACTAGCCAAAAGGAATGAGGTGAGTATTAGTACACTGACAGATAGCTGGAGGATTAATAGGAGCAGCATTTTTAAAACACACACACACACACACACACACACACACACACACACACACATAAGCAATATATATATATATATATATATATATATATATATATATATATATATATATATATATATATAGTAGTAAATTTAGAATTTTTTTACATTGTAGAATTGTATTTTTTTTATCAACTATTTAAGGCAAATTGCAAATTTTTTCACCTTGTACCATAAAACTGAGTCAGAATGTTGAATACTATGAATACTGCATGCATATTTCATATAGCAGGCTAAAATACTGTAACAGCCAATATGTTAGCCTGCTATATTAAATATGCATGCAGTATTCATAGTATTAAAAATTTTGACTCAGTTTTATAGTACAAGGTGACTATATGATGATTTTATGATTATAAAATCATTATATTATGATATATTTATAACTATTTATGATTATAATCACAGTGGCAGTGTGATAGCAGTGGCATTGTTACAGATCGCATGCATAAAATGAACTGATAGCAACTGTTTAAATACATTTCAAAGATTTCATTTGGTAATATGTTCCACTTTGTATGATGTAATATATATCTTCACAAAAGCTTATTCTATCCTATATACCTAGAACTTCAAAACAGATTTGAAAAAGAAACAATTTTGTCATGACAACTTTGTAAGATTCAAACAGCTTTAACTAATTTAATATTATTCCATTCTAGGAATAAAGCCCAAAGGTATGAACTCAACTGGAACTCTAATACGAGACACGTTCAGCACTGCATTTGCAAAGAATTTCATTTTGATTGGAGTATGGATCAGCCTGAGCTACATCAATATTAGCGTGGTGGCTACCTTCTTTAGCAAGCAGATATTTTATGAGGATCCACGGTATATTCTCTTCATTCACATGGTTATCAACGATGCAGTGCAACTGACTGTCACAGTAACTCTGTTCATAATCAGCTACATTTACTATACCATCAATGTATCTGTCTGTTGTGTTATTATTCTTGTGGCTGTCTTTACCACACGCAATACACCCATAAACCTGGCTGGAATGGCTGTTGAACGCTACATTGCAATTTGTAAGCCTCTACGTCATACCCAGATCTGCAGTGTACGGCGCACGTATATTCTCATTGGGTTTATCTGGTTCATCTGCATAGTGCCTGATATCACTGACCTCTTTATAACTCTGTCTACGGAACCCATCAGCTTCTTCCATAGTTCTATAATGTGTATGCGCCAGAATGTGTTCAAAGACCCAGTGCTTTTGTACAAGAGGCAAGCATTTGATGCAATCTACTTCTCTTTAGTCTTCCTCACACTAATCTATACGTACCTAAAGATTCTATTTGCAGCCCGGGCCATCTCTACTGAGAAAACATCTGCCCGGAAGGCAAGAAACACTATTTTGCTTCATGGAGTTCAACTTCTCATGTGTATGCTCTCCTATATTTCTCCCAGTGTTGAGGTCATACTAAACATTATCTTCCCTGGACGTATTCTGGAAATCCGCTATGCCAACTATCTCATTGTCTACATCATGCCACGTTTTCTAGGCCCAATCATATATGGTGTGCGAGATCAAAAGTTTTGCAAGTATCTGAAGAGGTATTTTATAATTGTTCAGTGCAAATCTAGCACAAGAGTACACAGACAAGATGAAGATAATTAAACTAATTATAATATTTGGTGAAAATTTATTATTTACTGAAAATAAATTATACATTTTTTGAAGAATTTTTTTAATGTAAAAATTATATATATATATATATATATATAAATTATTTATTGGCACACTTCATGGAAAATGAGCAAAAAATTTATATATTTTAAAAAATAAAAAAGAAAGAAAGAAAAACATATGCAGTGAGTGGTTTACCTTAAACACATACAATTATCATTTGTGACATTTTTCTGGTGTAAATACTAATTAGTAAATTATCAGCACTCAGCTAAAAGTAATACTTGGTAAAAACACTCAGCCTCCTGTGATGTAGAAGACAAGGTTTCAGTCAACTTAGAGGATTATTTTTGAATGTTACTTTAAATATAGTTTTAATAGCACAAAGATTTTCAGTGTAACACTACAATGTATGTTCACATAGAAAACAGTACTACACAAGAGCAATTTATTTACTAATGTACTAACTGACCGTATAAATAATGCCATCATGTCTCGAGATATGTATGGGAATTGAGTATGGAAGCAGGTTTATTTTTATTAGAGGGCAGACAGACAAATCCAAATCGTAATCCAAAAATGTATGGGGAAGTGAGCAGTATATATCCCAAACAAAATCAGCGCTAGGCTAGGCCGGAATTAAAACAAAGACACCCTGAACAATGAATCAATAAAAAAAAAGGGAGAAAAAAAAAAAAAAAAAAAAAAAACACACGTTTTAAGAAAAAGCGGTTTCAATAAAAAAGGGGGGTGCCCCCTTCTTCCCCCCCCCGGGCGGGCGGCGGGGGGATTCCCGAAGGCATTCCTAGTACAAGACGAATGTCAAACGAAGAGATTGATTTTTAAACCAACTTTATTCACCCAAAATTTTTGGTACCTTTTTGTACAACATATATACACTTTTAGAAAAACATTTTTTTATTTAAAAACAAAAGAGAGAAGAAAGGGGGATAGGAAGGAGAAGAAGAGGGAAAGAGAGAAGAAGAAAAAAGATAAAAAGAACCCCATCAGATCTCCCTCAAAGAGATCCTCCTCTGTAAAAAAAAAAAAATAAATAAATAAATAAAAAATTCCCTAAACCTCAAACCCTTAGTAATTCTGAATCACATAATAGTTCACTCCTTGTGATTGCTTCCCATTTCTTCAGTCTGGATCGTCTTCTGGGGGACATTACTCCCATGGTGTGCTGTACAGAGTTGATGAAGGCCCTCCTGTCCGGGAAGAATTTAGTCAGTATGATGTTTCGTTTTCCTTTAGTCACTTTTAGAAACTGGTTGATCTGTTCTTCGGTGTAGAGTTGCTCAGGTTCTTGTGGACGGTTAAAAAAACATGGTCGTTCTGTGGTGGCCTCCTCCTCCTCCTCCATATCTGCGAGAGATTCATCTCCTGAAGATCCATCATTATACTCTGAGCTTGAGTCCTCGGACATCTCGTCATTGTGTTTCAACGGGTACTCCACCTTTTCCATCTGCTTCCCTATTCTTCCCATTTTAGCGTTTTTATTATCAATGTTCACGTCTTGTTGGAACTTCTGCTGTGGTTGTGTGGGGTTACTTTTTCCACTGGTAACTGCTTTGCCAGGCTTGAGACAAAATCGCTGTGTGGTATCAGTATTGTCGCTGAAATAGTCACGGGTGCCGGTATCGTTGCTGGTGCGGGGACGGGTGTCGGTGTCATTGCTGGTGCAGGGACGGGTGTCATTATTGTTGCTGGTGCGGGGACGGGTGTCCTTATCGTTGCTGGTGCGAGGACGGGTGTCATTATTGTTGCTGGTGCGGGGACGGGTGTCGGTATCGTTGCTAGTACGGGGAACGGGTGTCATTATTATTTCTGGTGCGGGGACGGGTGTCGGTATCGTCGCTAGTGCGGGCACGGGTGTCATTATGGTTGCTGGTGTGGGGACGGGTGTCAATGCAATCACTGGGCACTGTGATCGCCCCGGTGGTGTGTACTTTACTGACCCCTTCCTGCTGTGACCTCAGTGAGACGTTACCCCCCTCTGCTCTGGGTTCTTGTTCTCCAGTGACCTTCTTCTGGCTGTCTCTGCGATGCTGCTGTTGCTGCTGCGCCCTGGCCGTGTCTCCCCCAGAGCTCCCGGTTGCGCCGCTCTGCGTGGGCAGCTCAGCCGTTTGTGTCCGACCTCCCCACACCCAAAGCACCTCAGGTGCTCGGTGGTGGCGTAGACGGTGTAGCTGTTACCGCCGTGTTTGACTTTAAAGTTTACATCCAGCGTTTGTTCCCAGTTATTTAGAAACATATACACTTGTCTCCGAAACGACAGGACATGTTTCACCGCAGGGTCTTTACAACCGAGCGGGAGATCGGACATGGGGCCGACGAACTTGCCAAATCGGAGCAGCTCCTCCACTATTGCCCCGACTTTTATGAAGGCGGGCACGTTGGAAATTACTACCCTTGTCACAGGAGTGGAAAGGGGGGTAATGTCCAGCAGGTCATCGTTTAGCACTATTATACTTTTACACAGCTTGTTGACGAGTATTTCTTTTTTTTTCAGGAAGATCACTACAGCTTTATCCATTCGGGAGGCGGAGTGGATGTTCTCACACCCAATCCGCTCTCCCACCGCTAGCAGAATCTCCTCCACATGTTCTCCATTTGCCGGCACACACCTGACGCCATGGCAGAGAGACAGCGTCTCCCCTCCGGCCTCGGAGGCCATGGCGTTCCGACACTCAAATTTTCACCAACCACTGATAAATCAATAGCTGGACTTTCAAACAATTGAAGAAAAAACTGACAAAACTCGTGAAAAACTTTTGACAAAATGCCGAACCACTCTCGCGTCCTCCACCCAACATGTTCACTCTTCCACGTGTGTGCAGAGAGAGAGAGAGAGAGAGAGAGAGAGAGAGAGAGAGAGAGAGAGAAAGATTAGTGACACAGTTAAGGCGTTTCAGCTAACAGAATACCTCCAATTTACACAACACATGCGCAGTGTTGCTGCGTTTTATAGCCTTCTTCCGGTGTCGGAGTGGTGGAATTCTTCCGTCTAACTCTCCAATCACCAGCCGCTGTGTCTCTGATGGCCCTTCCGGTTGGTATGGGGTCCGGTATGAAGCTGTCTGCTTCGTGCTGGTGCAGCAGTCGGGGAAGGAGCGTTTTGCCTGCCATGCGCGTCGAATGTCCATCCGTCACGATGATATAAATATATATATATATATATATATATATATACACACACACACACACACACACACACACACAAACAAACACACAGTGAGGGAAGTAAGTATTGGATACATCAACATTTGTTTCAGTAAATATATTTTCCATGAGGCTATTCACACGAAATGGTCACTGGACATCAGTATTGTACCACTGTATACATAATTAAAATAAATGTAAAATTGAGATAAAATTGCACATAAGAATGGAATCAAACCATAAAATCAGTGCCAATATCATAAAACATGCACTTCAACATTACAAATTAACCACTTGCTAGTGGAACAATAGTGTAACAATTGGGAGACCCATTTTACACTTATAGCTGATTTTTCAAAGACTGAAAGAAACTGTTTTTCATACACTTAAGATAGTTGAAGTACGGGGCATAAATCAGTCCAAAAAGAACACAGAAGGCCTGAGGCAGGTGGGCCAGTTCATCAATCACCAAACTCACTTCCAAGATGATGCTCAATTTGAATGGGTTTAGTTGAGGTCTTTCTCATTTGAAGCAAGGATCCCCACTGGAATTTGACTGTATGAGTCCTTGTCCGTTACACAACCAACAGATAAATAACCAGATTGAAGAAAGAATGTCCGCTGAACTTGCCTGGAGAAACAAGCAGTAGAAAACATCCAAAATTGTTTAAAACAATGTTTTTCACTGTTAAAAATGAAAAAACAAAAAAATGTCGGCGCATTACAGTTCGTGTCCACCGTACGCGAGTGAAAAATTAGCTAGTTAAATGCTGAAAACAATGTTGTTGCTTTTTTATACTCACAAACAGCACCTCGATGGTGGAAAAAACTCCAATAAAAATTAACATTCAAAATAATGAATGTTCAAGTTCAAGCAGGAGAAAGCATTGAAAATTGTTTCAAACTGTATTTTTTTTATTACTCACAAACATCGGGGTTACACATGTAACCCTGTTCCCTGAGAAGGGAATGAGACATTGCATTTAGCATAACAGTATGGGGAACGCCTTGCACGTGTGAATCACGCCACCAGCCTCTATTATCTGAAGCAAAGACACAATTCACCGCCCTGCCCTGGTATGACAGTGCTATGCAACGTTTCGTTCCCTTCTCAGGGAACAGGTTTACTTGCGTAACCCCGACGTTCCCTTTCAAAGGGAACTTAGACATTGCATTTAGCATAACAGTATGGGAACATCCACTCCGTCATACCGAGGGTACAGCCTGTTCAAAAATACCCAAACCTGAGGCTAACTGCAAGACAATTGAGCCTGGGGTGGAATAAATATCCAGGTTGTAATAACGAATGAATGTGTGTGGCGTAGACTACCATGCAGCCACACACACATCCTGCAAGGATACCCCTTTGAACAAAGCCTTCGAGGAGGCAACCACCCTAGTGGAATGAGCTCTCATGCCCAGAAGCGTGACAAGCTCTCATGCCTCCTAAGCCATAGAGATTGCTTCCACGATCCAATTCGAGATGCACTGCTTTGACACAGCATCACCTTTACTGTCGCCACCAAAGCAGACCAGCAGATGCAGGAGAACTAGCGTTAACGTCAGGGGGGTGGTTGAGCTAACCCAGTAACCCTGTGTGTGTTTTTTTTTTCTTCCACCTTTGGCTTTCCACAGCGGAAGGAGGAGTCGTGACGCGAGCTCCAAAATCTAGCGGAGAGCCGAACCTGGAAGACAGAGCAAGAGATAGAGCAGCACCCGTCTCCGGCTCCTTTTCCGGATCCATAAGAGATCCCCCGAATCTGAGATGGCTGGCTGCCTCGGCAGAGGATGGCCCAGATCCGCGAGGCTCTGAAACCCAATTCACTTCGGCTTCCGAGAAGAGCGCGAATCGCGAGCCAAGCTGCTTAATGTAGGCGTTACCATGCACGGTCTTTCGAGGCTGCCATCGCATACTACACTCCTAAACACTTCACCCAGAAATTGTGCACTTTTCCCCGTGATGAAACAGAAGCAAGCCATAACACACTCCCTGAATTCATTCTTGCACATTACTTCCTCTCTTTTCTTTTCTTTTACTCTAAAAAAGGAATAGAAAACTTACAAGATTTTAAGAAAATATAGAGTAGAAATGAAAGGTTTTTTGTCGCACAAACAACAGACATGAAGATAATAAGGCTGGCGTCGTGGTTCACAGGTTCCATATATATCATGTGACATGCTTAATTACATTTACATTTATTCACTTGGCAGACGCTTTTATCCAAAAAAAATTGCCACATCACCCGATCATGGCAGGCCAATGAATAGAGGCATGATTTTACACAAGCTTCAGATACCGGTCACATGCACTCTTGCTCTGTCTTCCGTGTTCAACTCTCCGCTATATTTTGGAGCTCTGCAATGAAAAGCCAAAATGGGAAGAAAAAAAAAATCACAAAAATAATAAGAATAATTTCTCTCTGACTCAGAGGAGCCAGAAGTGTGTACTAAAAACTGAGAGCAGCATATAAAGAGCTGCTTGAAGTGATTATTAAGGTTGGATGAACCTTTTTTCTCCCTGGTGAAAGAAAATCCTTCACAATGCAGAAAACTCCCCTTTCTTCCAGAAGTGCATGACAAAATATCACGTTTCTGGGGGAAAACCATGCATAAGCCATATTTATAACCCTATGATGTTGGATTATTCGACCATTGTGGGGAATGTACTACATGGCTATTTAGCGATGCTGAAGGTGGAGGAGGCGCTTGCAAGCTACCTCTCTCCATCAATGGCAGGTAATTTAGGGGGGGCCGGCTTTGCCATCCAAGCAACAGTGTAAGTCCACTGTGGCATTATTGGGCAAGGAATATGCAGTAGTAGTCTTGCTTGTGGGTCACTGAAGACAATGTTGAGTGAGCTCGACATATGGCGGCATTCAGCCAATTCCTTCCCTGTTGTGTCGAGTTCAACCAGGCATCGAAGAGTGGAGCCCGGGCCAGCACTAAAAAGCATTGATGTTTGTTATCTTTCTGACTGTATTTCTGAAAACATAAAACATATATTCATAAACATTTATGAATAAAAACTTTCTGTGCCTGAACAGTGGGAAAACTGAGGTCATGCTTATAGGTTTCCTTCACCAAATTCGCAAAGCGGCTCCACTGTCTCTGTTTATTGATGGCTCAGTTCTAGAGACCCAAAGTAAGATGATTTACCTTGGTGAAATTTTTGACACTAGCATCACTTTCGATTTTTTTGTTCAGAGCATTGTGAAGGCTTCCTTTTTTCACCTCCGAAACATAGACAGATTACGACCAATGCTAAACTTATCTGTCGCTAAAAAGCTGATCAATTCATTTGTTGTCACACGGTTGGATTACTGTAATGCCGTTTTAGCTGGAGTTTCTAAAACTGCAATAAACAAATTGCAGTATGTTCAGAACTCTGCCGACCATATTACTCCTGTTTTGAATTCCTTACACTGGCTCCCGGTCAGGTTCCGTGTCGATTTTAAGATCATGATGTTGACATACAAGGCATTACATGGATTGGCTCCACACTACTTAACTGACTTATTAATCCCTTACACCTCAAATCGCAGACTGCACTCCTCACAGGGTAATCTATTAACTGTTCCATTAACCCACCTAAAATCTATGGGTGACAGGGCTTTTTCTGTCTATACTCCTTCACTTTGGAACTCTCTTTCCCCTGAACTCAGGGAAGCCCAGCCCTTTGGCATTTTTAATGCTCTTCTAAAGACAAACATTTCGTATTAAACTTGCATTCGACAACCTGATGTCTTTTTAGATTGTATTATATTTATTTTTATTATTAATGTTGTTGTATTTGTTTTAAGGAACTTTTATTTGTTTTATTTTTCTGTGATTTGTGATTTTATGTACAGCTCTTTGAGAAGCTGCTTTAAAGGCGCTTTATGAAATAAAGTTGTTTATTATTATTATTATTATTATTATTATTATTATTATTATTATTATTATTATAGCACTAGTGTGAGGGAGACACAGAAGGTGAGTATGGCAGACCGCCAACCCCTGCAGACAGCCAGGGGAACTGGGCGGAGACAATCATGGCTTGCTACTAGGTCTGATCTGAGAATGGTCATAAAGGCCAAGCAGACAAGAGCGGTCCTGAGGGGGCGAAGAGGGATGTATCAGGGGACAGGAGTTTTTTAGGGCAGTTAGCTCACATTGAAACTGTAGGGCCTCCCCTCGCCAAGGCTATCCCAAGTTTTTAGTGTTCTCGCCCCCTGTTCAGGCAGGGGCAATTAGTCCTTTTCTGGGCAGAGGAAAGTTTTGGCAGTGAATCCAATGTACATTCTGGGCAACTGGAATGTGGGGGCAGACATCCTGTTGAGGCAGGGGCTGATTCCCAGGGACGGGTGGCTCCATGGTGGACGTTTGGCCAAGCGGGACTGAATGTACCTCTGAAGAGACAACACACTGCCCGTTGTGGTTTGCCCTCACTACTCCTGCACAATTAGGGCTGGACTCCATTTTGCACACATTTCCGAGGTTACATCTGTACACTTTACCACCAATTGCTCTGCTCCTATAAGTTCTAGCGAGAGTCCACCAAGACACTCTGTCCGCTGCTAGTAGCACCTTATTGGCCAGCTCGAATATGGTTCTCAGAGGTATGGTATCCCTTCTACATGGCATTCATTGGAAGATTCCCATCCGCAGGAATCTACTGTCTCAAGCTGGGGTGCTGATGTATCACCCTCAGACCATTTATGTTATTTGTAGAGGGAATGACAGTACCGGTAAGGGTGATAAATCATCCCTCCGGCTTGAGACAGTAGATGCCTGAGGATGAGAGACTCCAAAGTAGTTCTGTCTAGCAAGGATATTGTCTCTGAGAACCATATATGAGCTGGATAATAAGGTGCTACTAGCAACAGGTGTAGACAGTCTTGGCAAACTCTCACTAGAACCTGTGGGAGCAGAGTGATTGGGGACAATAAACATATAGATGTGTCCACAGCCACATGTACACCATGGTGTCCAGCCTTAATGGTGCATTAGGAGTGAGGGCGAACCACAGCGGGCAGTGTGTTGTTTCCTCTGAGACAAACACATCCATTATCTCTTGGCCAAACCTCCACCATATGGACTCCACCACTTGTGGATGGAGCCACCAATCCCTGGGCTTCAGTCCTTGCCTCAACATTATGTTTGCCCACACTTTCCAGTTGCCCAGAATGTACATTGCACTCACTGACAAACTTCCCCTCTGCCCAAAGAAGGTTTAGTTGCGCCTGCCTGAAAAGGGGGTGCAAACATAATCCTCCCTCGTGGTCGAAATATGAGATCACCACTGTGTTATTTGTCAACACATGGTGACCTCACAATAGAGGAAGAAGGAATTTCAGTACTAGATATATGGCCCACATTTCTAGGCAATTTATATGCCACTCCAGATTAGGTCTGCTATAGAGACCGTGAGCTGGACAGACATATAAGTCCATACCCTATCCCATGAAGGAGGTGTTGGTCATTACCGTCTTGCGATAAGGACACACCGCTAGAGTGTGACCCAAGAGTAGAAAAAGGGCGACACCTCCAAATTCTCAGAGCACATAGGCATCACTGCGTGACACTGCTTACACTCAGAGGTTTCTTCTTCAGATGAAACCCCAAACCTTTCAGCCACCATTGAAACAGTCTCCTGTGCGATAGGCCCAATGGTATGAAGTTGGCTGCTGCTGCTATAAGCTCCAACGTTCTCTCATAGAGACCGGAGGGATTGCCAAGATCCAGCTTTACCAAACACATGTTGGCAATAAAAACGCCCTCATCATAGTAGAATAATTATAACACCTAGAAAAGGTGTCCACTACACTGGAGAAAGTTTCCTTTTTTTATGAGATTCAACCTGAGCCCCAAGATCTTCATGTGGGTAAGAACAACATCTCAGTGTTGAACCGTTAGTTCCCTGGATCATGGTAGAATTAACCAGTCAAAGTACAGTCAGTTTAGTACAAGGATGCCCTGGAGTCACACTGGAGCCAGAATGACATCCATGCACTTTGTGGAGGTGCGAGGAGATAAAGCTAGCCCAAAGGGAAGAACCTGATATTGCTATACGGAGCCTTCAAATGCAAACCTCAGGAATTTCCTGTGACTGGGCAATATTTCTATGTGGAAATATGCACCTTTCAGATCAGTCATCACAAACCAGTCCTCAAACTGAATCTCTGGAACTATAAGTTTGGGTGTCAGCATCTTGAACCTGTATATCCGAACAGAACAGTTCAGATGATGCAGATCTAAAATAGGCCGCAGGAAATAACATCTGTAAAAATCTCCCTCCTTCAGGGAGGTACATGTTCTATGGCCCTTTTGTCTATTTCCTGTGATATTGTCAGGCTCTGTTCTGTGCTGATTACTGTGGTGAGCACACCTTTGAACTGGGTAGGTTGATTTCTGAACTGGACCTGGTAACCCATTTCTACGGTAGACAGAACCCATGGAGACACATTTGTCAGTAGTTTCCATGCTGTTTAGTGACATTAACTTTTCTACATTCTATTGGAGGGAAAGCATCCGATTTTCGTTGCCCTGTGACAGCTCGCTGACCAGAAAACACTGAAAACATGAGACAGCCTTGGCTCGGGGAGGATAGTAGTACTGTGGGCTGGCTAACTGCCCTAACAACCTCATGTCCCCTGATACATCCCTCCATCAGGCCCAGCAGGACCGCTCCTCCTTTCTCTGCTTGGCCTTTATGACCACTCTCAGATTAGGCCTAGTAGCTTTGGCCGCCCGGTTCCCCTGGCTGTCTGCATGGGCTGCCGTACTCACCTTCTGTGCCTCCCTCATACTAGCGCTGGCTAGTAAACTTGACACAACAGGGAAGGAACTGGCTGAATGCTGCTGTATGTTGATCTCACCCAGCAGGTCTGCTTGGTAAGCCTGCAACACTGCCATTGTCTGCAGTGACCCACATGTAAGACCCACTACTGCATAGGACTTGCCCACCAATGCCACGGTGGCCTTACATGGCAAAGCCGGCCCCCCTAAATTACTGCCATCGATGGAGAGAGGTAGCTCGCAAGCGCCTCCTCCACCTTAAGTATGGCTAAATAGCCATGCCATTCCATTCATTCCCCACGATGGCCAAATAGTCAGACATCATAGTGTTATAAATAAGGCTTATGCATGGTTTTCCCCAGAAGCGTTATATTTTGTCATGCACTTCTGGAGAAAGGGGAGTTTTCTGCAGTTTGAGAGAGATTTATTTTCATTGGGTAGAAAAAAGCTCATCCAGTCTTAGTAATCACTTCAAGCAGCTCTTTACATGCCACTCTCAGATCTTAGCACAACCTTCTGGCTCCTTCAAGTCAGAGAGGAATAGGCATGATGTTACTCAAGCTTCAGATACTGGTCACATGCGAGGCTTCCCACAGTATTCAGCTAACGCAACATGGAGTTACCTTTGAAAGGGAATTGTACTTTATGTTTGCTCAGGTTGTTTTCAGTTCTGAAACAATTTAGTATGAGATATGTACAGAAACAGAAGAAATCAGGCAATTTTTACAGCACTGTATGCAAATCAAGTTCAAAAGTCACATTAGTTTTCATGATTCCCCCGTGCAGCAGCGCGCCTTGGGCACTGGTGCGCATGCGCATGCTGCTTCCGGGTTGACGTCATGTCTTCATCCCGTCTCGTCATGTGTCACGTGTGTTATGGTATTGCCCGCAGCTGTTAGCAGTTGCGGGCTAATGAAGCATGTGTGTATGTATACCGTGAGCCATGGTTCACACGGGCAGTTGAATGAATGTATGTATGTACGTAAATATTGCTTAGAATTAGAAGAGCTTCTAGATTTAGAGAGTCCATGTCATGTGTTATAGTTAAGTCCCAGTTCATGTGTCGTAGCCTTAGCCTTAGCCTTAGCCATGGCCTAGTTCAGCTACTGGCTGAGTTTTTCATCCGTGCAATTTCCCCAGAGGTACGACGCATAGCTTCCTTTTGTGACAGCGGGATTGGGGAGCTACCAGCTCATGTCCAAGCTCACGCCACAGCTCACGTCCAAACTCCAACCAAGGTCAAGTCTCAAGTTCCTGCCATCCAAGCTCAGTCTCAAGTTCCTGCCGTCCAAGCTCAGTCTCAAGTTCCAGCCGTCCAAGCTCAGTCTCAAGTTCCTACCCAAGCCAAGCCGCAAGCTCCAGTCTAAGCCATGCCTCCAATCCAAGTCCACGACATCCAAGTCCAAGCCCAGTCTCAAGTCCACAATATCCAAGTCCAAGCCCAGTCTCAAGTCCACAACGTCCAAGTCCAAGCCCAGTCTCAAGTCCACAACGTCCAAGTCCAAGTCCAAACCCAGTCTCAAGTTCACGACGTCCAAGTGCAAACCCAGTCTCAAGTCCATGATGCCCAAGTCCAAGCCAAGGCTTAGGTGCCTGACATCCAAGCCAAGTCTCATGTCCCAGCCACAGAAAAGTCTCAAGTCCCAGCCACAGCCAAGTCTCAAGTCCCAGCCACAGCCAAGTCTCAAGTTCCAGCCACAGCCAAGCCCCAAGTCACAGCCACGCTTCACGTCCAAGCCACAGCCAAGCCTCACGTCCAAGCCACAGCCACGCCTTCAGCCCAAGCCACAGCCATGCCTCCAGTCACAGCCACGCCTCCAGCCACATTCACCTCTCCAGCCCAAGCCACAGTCACGCCTCCAGTCCAAGCCACAGTCACGCCTTCAGTCCAAGCCACAGTCATACCTCCAGTCCAAGCCACAGTCATGACTCAAGTCCAAGCCACAGCTCAAGCCACGGCTCATGTCCAAGCTCTAGCCACAGCTCATGTCCAAGCTCACGCCACAGCTCACGTCCAAACTCCAACCAAGGTCAAGTCTCAAGTTCCTGCCATCCAAGCTCAGTCTCAAGTTCCTGCCGTCCAAGCTCAGTCTCAAGTTCCTGCCATAAAAGCTCAGTCTCAAGTTCCTGCCGTAAAAGCTCAGTCTCAGTTTCCTACCCAAGCCAAGCTCCAGTCCAGGCCATGCCTCCAATCCATGTCCACGACATCCAAGTCCAAGCCCAGTCTCAAGTCCACAATGTCCAAGTCCAAGCCCAGTCTCAAGTCCAAAACGTCCAAGTCCAAGCCCAGTCTCAAGTCCAAAACGTCCAAGTCCAAGCCCAGTCTCATGTCCACAACGTCCAAGTCCAAACCCAGTCTCAAGTTCACAACGTCCAAGTGCAAACCCAGTATCAAGTCCATGATGCCCAAGTCCAAGCCAAGGCTTAGGTGCCTGACATCCAAGCCATGTCCCTAGTCCAAGCCATGTTTCAAGTAATCCAAGCCAGCTGTTCCGGAAAATCCGGTTCAGTTCATGCCAGAGGCTGCTAAGGCTAGCCCAGAAAGGTTGGGGGGGCGCGCAATGACGACAGCAGGGCTCCAGCCCGAGGCCTACGGGGAGGTCTCGGTGGTGGAGCTCCTGCCAGCCGAGGAGTCCTGCTGCCCTGCACAGCCGAGGAAACTGTCTTGCTGTCCAGCCCACCCAAGGAGGCTGTCCTGCTTCCCTGCACAGCCGAGGAAAAGGTCTGGCTGTCCAGCCCAGCCAAGGAGGCTATCCTGCTGCCCTGCAAAGCTGAGGAAACTGTCTGGCTGTCTGGCAGCCCAGGTGAGGACATTGCTCAGCCTCACTGCTCAGCTGAGGTTATCGCTCAGCCTCCATGTCCAGCTGAGGTCATCGCCCAGCAGTCTTGTCCAGTTGAGGAAGTAGCCCAGCAGTCCTGTCCAGCTGGGGTCGTCACCCAGCAGTCCTGTCAAGTTGGGGTCGTCACCCAGCAGCCCTGTCCAGCTGGGGTCATTGCCCAGCAGTCCCGTCCAGGTGGGGTCGTCGCCCAGCAGTCCCGTCCAGCTGGGGTCGTCGCCCAGCAGTCCCATCCAGCCGAGGACGTTGCACCGCTCCCAAGCGCCACCGAGGACATCGCTCAGCCTGTCTGCCCAGCTGTAGTCTTTGCTCTCCCTCCCTGTTCAGCTGGGGACCTTGCTCCGCTTCCCTACTCCACCAGGAACAGCATGCGGTTTCCTGGCTCTGCATGGCACATTCGGCCCAGGGGCCTGGGGCCCGGGGCCGCCAATGAAGAGGGAGGACTCCTGGCACTCTGGGAGAAGTGCCTTTGGGGGGGGTTCTGTCATGATTCCCCCATGCAGCAGCGTGCCTTGGGCACTGGTGTGCATGCGCATCCTGCTTCCAGGTTGACGTCATGTCTTCGTCCCGTCTCGTCATGGTTCATGTGTGTTATGGTATTGCCCGCTGCCTTGGGCACTGGTGTGCATGTGCATGCTGCTTCCAGGTTGACGTCATGTCTTCGTCCCGTCTCGTCATGTTTCACGTGTGTTATGGTATTGGATGGATGGATATGTGTGTATGAAGCATGAAGCATGTGTGTATATATACCGTGAGCCGTGCTTCACACGTGGCGGTTGAATGAATGTATGTATGTCAATATCGCTTAGAATTAGAGGAGCTCCTAGATTTAGAGGGTCCATGTCATGTGTTATAGTTAAGTCCCAGTTCATGTGTCGTAGCCTTAGCCTTAGCCTTAGCCATGGCCTAGTTTAGCTTAGCTTAGTTGTAGAGAGAATACACATAAATCCATCCATCCATCTTCTATACCACTTATCCTTTTCAGGGTCACAGGGAACCTGGAGTCAATCCCAGGGAGCATCAGGCACAAGGCAGGGTACACCCTGCTCTCTCTCTCTTTCTCTCTCTCTTTCTTAGCCTCGTTAGCAACTTTATCACTAGCCAGCTATGTTTTCTCGGCCTGCAGGTCACGCTTGATAATAGACAGAGCACCCCCGACAGTCTCCTGGAGCTTCTGGGGCTCCTTTTTAAAAAATAATGGTGATGTCCTTCCTCAGTAAAGCCAGCAGCTCAAGCCTGAGTGTAGTGAAGCCAGGGTCACTGCTCAGCAACACGGATCCAGGGGGAGAAGGGGGCTCGCTCACAGCACGGCCTCAGTTGTGCCTGAATGCTACCACGGGTTTTCGTGTTCTTTCCAGACATTTTAACGTGCCACAAAGTTAAAAGTGCAAATAAGGAAACAGAGTCAAAATATATTGTATGACCAAAAAGCACAAATTAATTACAATTTTAATCGAAATCAACAGGAACCTCCAACTTCACGTCCTACTCCGTTGAATTCCGAATTCCAATTCCTGCAAATTTACAGTGTTACACAAGCTTTACACTCACTACTTTACATTGTAACAAAGTGTCATTTCTTCAGTGTTATTACATGAAAAGATATAATCAAATATTTACAAAATTAAAAAAAGTGTACACATTTTTCTCTCTCTCTCTCTCTCTTTTTTATGAGCTGTACACATGCGCCACCTCATGCACCTGATTCACGTTTCTGTTAATGAGCACCGATGTGTATATATAGTCTTTGTCTGCACTCTCTCTTTGTCTTTCGTTGTCTTAGACTCGCGTCGTTTATGTCTCAGAGTTTTGTTTCTTGCCACAGTGTTTTGCCAAGTGTCTTAGTGTCTTGTTTCATAGTCTCATAGTCTCATAGTTTCATAGTCTCTTTGTTTACATTAAATGGTAAATCTGCGATTGCTTCTGCCTCATTCCCCAGACGTGACATATATAAAAAAAGAGAGAGAGAGCAAAATATATCCATCCATCCATTCATCTTCAACCGCTTATTCCTTCTTCAGGGTCGCGGCGAACCTGGAGCCTATCCCAGGAAGCATTGGGCACAAGGCAGGGGAGCTCTATCTATATATATATATATATATCTATATATATATATATATATATATATATATATCTATATATATATATATATATATATATATAGATAGATAGATAGATAGATAGATAGATAGATAGATAGATAGATAGATAGATATCTATATATATATATCTATCTATCTATCTATCTATCTATCTATCTATCTATCTATATGCATGTAATGAATTGTGATTGGGTGTACATGCCCCAACCCTCCATTTCACAAAAAAATATCAGACAAATTTAAAATGGATACATTTAATACATACATACAGCTAAGCAGTATTGCAAAACAGAATCTAAAAAAAGATAAAGTATCATGGCGTATAGGCAACATTCACAATGTAACTGCAATCGCAGGTTTTTTCTTTGGAATTAGAAATAATCTTTGAGAATTGAATTATTGACTTTGGTTGCAGAAAGTCAAGAAAGATTCGATCTTACTCGATATTACTAGGATAGCCTTCTTTCATCTCAGAAATATTTCTAAGATAAGAAACATATCACTACAGGATGCGGAAATACTGGTTCATGCATTCGTCACCTCTAGATTAGATTACTGTAATGCCTTACTGTCTGGATGTTCCAGTAGGAATATAAATAAGCTCCAGTTAGTCCAGAATGCTGCTGCTAGAGTCCTAACTAGAACTAGAAGATACGACCATATCACACAAATATTATCAATACTGCATTGGCTCTCAGTAAAATCTCTGGGATAAAATATTAACCGATAAAGCACTAAACGGTCTCGCGCCACAATATCTGAGCGACCTTCTGGTTTTATATGATCCACCACGCCTACTTAGATCAAAAGATGCAGGCTATTTGGCGGTACCCAGAATAGTGAAGGCTACAGCAGGTGGAAGAGCCTTCGCTTATAAAGCCCCACTGTTATGGAACAGTCTTCCTATTAGTGTTCGGGACTCAGACACACTCTCAGTGTTTAAGTCTAGGATTAAAACATATTTGTTTGTCAAGCCTACCCTGACTAGATTCTATTTTTACTACTTCGCAGTCATAATAATATTTTTTCTCCCTCTCTCCTTTTGCAGAGCCACACACAAATTTATGGAGATACTAGAGATCCAGATCATTTCAGCCACTGGATGGAGCTCAAATCTCAAATCTTCTCCAATTCCAGACTATTGGGACTACGGCTGCTCCGAAGGCCATACAGACTTCATGTACATCCATACTGTACTATTTCACACTGTCTATTGTTACCCAGATGAGGATGGGTTCCCTTCTGAGTCAGGTTCCTCTCAAGGTTTCTTCCTTTAAACATCTTAGGAAGTTTTTCCTTGCCACCATCGCCACTCAGTGGCTTGCTCAGTTGGGATAAATTCACACATTTAATATCTGTATACCATGTTTATATTTCTGTAAAGCTGCTTTGAGACAATGTCTGTTGTAAAAAGCGCTATACAAATAAAAATTGAATTGAATTGAATTGAATTGAAAGATGTTCTGCTAAAGGTATGTGACGCTGTTGTCGATTTGGTGTTTGTGATGCGGGTTTCTTTTTTAATAGGTTGCTCAGTTAATGATTCTTGTAATGTGTTCTGTTTCACTCTGTGGTGCTGAATTTAGCTGTTGATATGGTTGTTGTGACCATCTTTCTTGAGCTTATTTGATACTTGTCAATGATATGTCAATGAATTTTTGCAAAGATTACGTTAAACATACTCTGTAATGGTTTTGCATGTAGTCCTAATACAGGACAATTATGATGGAAATAATGATATTACGCATGGCATGTTGCATTGGCATGTGAGTTGCATTCAGATTTGAGCATCAGTAATGGCTAGAATGGCATTTGTAGTCCCAAGTCTGTCTGTGGTATATATATGTGGTAGATTTTTTGTTTGGTACTTACATTTTTCTGTAGTACGTGTGGTGAGCTTGTACTTTAGATATAAGTTCATGTAAACCTATGGTCTTTATACCCATAGTAAATTTCACTTTTGTTTACATGTGAAGTGGCTAGAGGACGGGCATTTCAAGTGTGGTCACCCTAGGGCACCACACTGTGTTAATCTGGGCCTTTCCAGTTCACAATATATGCTCTTTGAGATTGTTTTCCTTAACACATGAATCTTGAAAAGTGAAGCTCCAGAAAGTATTAAAATTACATACCATACTCTTAATATGAACAGTAAGAAGAGATATAATGAAAAACCATAACTGTTCTTCAGTTGTCATGTAGTCCTCAAATAAATTCACTACTATGTTACTCTCCAAAGTTTTAGCAGGTTTCAATTTTGGAACTTCCTTTAACATTAGCTAGTGTGAAGCTATTTACAGGACTCTCAGTCACAAAGACTCTGATTATTCTTAGATTAATCCTTTGATTATACCTTATTCCAACACTCACCTTACACTTTTTACAATTAAAAGAATCCACTTGCATATTTCAGCTCACATACTGATGGAAATTATATAGCTTACTTTTTCTTCTGAGATATAAGGTAGCACTGAGCAAGGTTGAGATGATCCCTATAGAATTCTTACACCTTTCACCCATCAACCACGTTCATTAATTACAAAGCCACACTATATAAGGGCCAGTTTCAACCTGTAGACAGCACAGACCAATGACACAAATAGTTAAGAGTTTACCACAGATTTTCTAGATCGATGGAATGAATTAGTGGATATATATACTATATATATATATATATATATATATATATATATATATATATATATATATGCACATGTTTGTAATTTGCTTTGTTCGTTTGTGATTTTGATATTTATTTTAGTCATTTAAAAATGTGTACATTTTAGCTATTTGTAGAAATCTATGTAATCTTTATATTGTTATTTAAAAATATTAATGGGTCTTGAAATATTTGTGTGAATGCATCCTTGCAGCATTTTTTATAATGTCTCTCTCTCTCTCTCTCTCTCTATCTCTCTCCCTTCTTTAGCACTAACATTTATAGCCACGTCTCCTTATTTTTCATAACACTTTCAGATTATGAACGCTCCTGCTGGCTCTACATATGAAAACTTCAACCTCAGCCTGCCTCAGAATGTTACTCCAAGGGACAGCTTTAGCAGTGCACTTACCAAAAACATAATGGCCATGCTAGTGTGGTTGTCCCTCAGCATCCTCAATGGTACCATGACATCCACATTCTTTAGACACAGCTTTTTCTATGAGGACCCACGCTACATAATGTTTATTTACATGGTCATTAATGATGCAGTCCAACTGACACTTGTCACAGGTCTGTATGTGGTAAGTGTTTAAACCCAGCTTCCATCAATTCATGTAGGCCATTTACAATTCATGTAGGTCATTTAAAAACCCTGTAGATTTTCAGAAAAATTAATGTGCCTGTCAATAATAGTAAACTATTATACATAACAAATATATGGATAACAAGAGGGTGCACAATTGTAAGCAGGTGACCATATATATAAACAAATGAAAAAAAAAATCATGATTATATTGAATTTTAGTGATATTTATTATCTAGGATCTTATAAGTATTGCCACACCAAGATAATTACTATTGCATAACTGACATCATGAACAAACTTTGAGTGTACACTTAAAATACACTAAATCATAGAATGCTTAAGCAATGTTTTTAGGCAAGCCAGTTAAACCATTTGTGATGCTATTTTAGACTTTGTGCTCAAAGCATCTCTCAGTCTGTCTCTATCAGTGTGTTTACTTCAAAACAAAGTCCAAATTTATTTTTCTTAGTGCTCTGTTCAGTCTGTACTGTGCTAATCTGAAAATCTGTTTGTTATTGAATGCACTCTGCTAAAAACAGAGCGCATTCAGAATAGTACAGAATTGGTTTGCAATGTTCCTCTTTTTCAAAATATCCATCCTTTCCTCAGGTGAGTTACGCTTTCTCCAAGATCCTGGTCTCTGCCTGTTGCCCAATTATCATGACTGCTGTTCTGACGACACGCTCTACACCCCTCATCCTTGCTGGGATGGCCATCGAGCGCTACATCTCCATTTGCTTTCCCCTCCATTATGGGTACATGTGCACAGTGCAGCGCACCATCTGGATCATTGGGGTTATCCTTGTTTTAAGTATTGTACCCCCCCTCACAGACCTCTTTATAACTCTTGCCAAGGAGCCTGCATCCTTTTTTGGAAGCTTTATCTTCTGTGACCACTCACTGCTCTTTCGTGATCACTCCATCTACTACAAAAATTGTGCATTTGATAGTGTCTATTTTTCCTTTGTCTTTTTGAGCTTGCTTTACACATACTTCAAGATCATGTTGACAGCACGGGCAGCCTCCACTGACCTGGTGTCTGTGAAAAAGGCACGGAACACAGTGCTGCTTCATGGTGTGCAGCTGCTGCTCTGCATGCTGGCTTTTGTGGTGCCATCCATGCAGGCTCCTCTAATCCAATTGTTTCCACAGTATGGTCTGGAGATACGCTACATCAACTTTCTGCTGGTCTACATTATCCCACGCTTCTTGAGCCCTATGATCTATGGGGTCAGAGATGAGAAATTCAGAATATATTGGATTAGGTACCTGCTCCATATGGTCAACAGGGTGACAACTACTGAACACTTGCCTCAACAACCAAAGTGAATTTCAAGGTGTATAGGACATTGATACTGTATATCCAATGTATTGAATATCATGATGTACAAATGAGGCTAGTTCACAAATATGAAGTGGATAAGGAGAACTGGGGAAGTAAGGATATAGTAAGACAATGTCATTATTATTATTATTCTATTTTAATTAAAGAATATCTCTTATTTACAGACCTTTATGGTTTTGAAAACACAACCTACTTGCCTACTTTCCATCATCTCCTCCCTTTCATGTAGGTCATTTGTACAAAAGATCAAAGCAACCATTCTTAGCTATGTGTGATACACCATTTTGATTATCACCCAATTTGATTATTTAACTGCAATTAACTGCAAGTAGTGAAAAAAAACAGTTCAGACCTTGGATGTGAAGAAAAAGCAGAGAGCTCATTTAAAAAAGCTGTGTAAAAAAGGCTAAAATGAGAATGTGTAAAATGCTTCATCCTAATAAGAGCATTGTCACTAAAGTGTTCTTGTTACTGAAACTAGTGCAGTATAACACTTGAGTAATGGTAATTCTACCAGAAACGTAATTCCACTTCCAAAAATCTTGCGGAAAAAACGATCGAATTCTTGAATCTGAACATTTGGAAGACATGTTAAACTATGAGAAACACATATGCCATATCAGCATGTTTTTATGCTTGAGTAAAATACAATGTTATACACATTTCACACCTAAACTGTCAGGCCCTGTCACAGACAAAGTAGGAATCGTGAAACGGGGATGAGAACAGGATCAAAAACATGAAACAAAAGAATGAGGATCTAAGGCTTGGTACTTTACAGATATGCATACATTACTTTGCCCCAAACATGGACACACAAGGAGTTTAAATAACAAATGTGAACACAAAACAGCTGAGACTAATGATAACATGTGAGGGATACATCCAATAACATACAAGGGTGGTGACAGGACATAGCTGGGCAAATAATCATTGAATGCGTCAATATTTTTCAGTATAACCAATAAGGCTATTCACATAAAATTTTCACCAGATATCAGTATTAACTCAAGAAATCCGGAAATATAAAAAATTAAAAACATTAAAGTCTGTGATTAAAGTTATGTGTAATAAAGTGGAATGACACAGGAAAAAAATATTGAACATGCTAACTGAAATTTATTTAATACTTAGTGGAGAAGCCTTTGTTTGTAATGACAGCTTCAAGATGCTTCCTGTATGAATAAATTAATTCGCTGCAGAATTCATGTGTGATTTTGGCCAATTCTTCTAAACATACTGTCTTTAAAGCTTGTTCAATTGGACTGATGATTAATTGGACCATTCTAACGCCTTGATTTTTTTTTTCTTTGAAACCAATTGAGATTTTCCTTTGCAGTATGCTTTGGATTGTTATTCAGCTGCAAGGTCCACCCACACCTTACCTTCATCATCCTGGTGAATGGCAGCAGATTCCTCTCAAGAATCTCCCGGTAAAGGGCTCCATTCATCGTTCATTCAATTATATGAACTCTGCCAGTATGATGCGATGAAAAACAGCCCCACAACATGCTTCCACCTCCAAACTTTACTGTTGGTATAGTGTTTTTAGCGTGATGTGCAGTGCCATTTCTTCTCCAAACACAGTGTGTAATATAACAGCCAAAATTTAACATTTTGTTTTCATTTGACCAGACTACACTCTCCCAGTATTTAATAGGCTTGTCCAAATAAGTTTTAGCAAACTTTAAACAAGCTTCGACATGCCTTTTTCTTTAGTAATGGAGTCTTGCGGGTGAGCATGAGCAGTGTAGTGCATGGCCTATTGTTTTATCTGTGACAATAGCACCACCTGCCTCCAAGTGTTTCTGGAGCTGTTTCCGAGTCGTCCTTTTTTCTTGGGCTACTCTTCTGACTCTCCTTCTGACTCCCTGGTCAGAAACCTTGCGAAGAGCACCTGTGCGTGGCCGGATGATGACGACATGATGTTACTTCCACTTGCGGATAATGGCCCCAATGGTGCTTACTGGAGGGTTCACAAGTTGCATCACAAAGTCTGCATCACAAAGTCTGCATCCATTTCCATCAATATGTTTTGGAACAATAAGGTTACAAAGTTTTGGGGAGAGTTCTTTGCTTTTACCCATCATAAGATGTTTCTTGTGTGACACCTTGGTAATGAAAAGAATTTTTATAGACCATCAATTTACTAAGCCAGCTGATATTAATTTGCACAGATAAGAGATATACACAGTATCTCACAAAAGTGAGTGCACCCCTCACATTTTTGTAAATATTTGATTAAATCTTTTCATGTGACAACACTGAAGAAATGACACTTTTCTACAATGTAAAGCAGTGATTGTACAGCTTGCGTAACAGTGTAAATTTGCTGTCCCCTCAAAATAACTGAACACACAGCCATTAATGTCTAAACCACTGGCAGCAAAAGTGAGTACACCCATAAGTGAACATGTCCAAATTGGGCCCACAGTGTCAATATTTTGTGTGGCCACCATTATTTTCCAGCACTGCTTTAACCCTCTTGGGCATGGAGTTCACCAGAGCATCACAGGTGGCCACTGGAGTCCTCTTCCTCTCCTCCATGATGACATCATGGAGCTGGTGGATGTTCGAGACCTTGTGCTCCTCCACCTTCCATTTGAGGATGCCCCACAGATGCTCAATAGGGTCAATAATCTGGAGACATGCTTGTCCAGTCCATCACCTACACCCTCAGCTTCTTTAGCAAGGCAGTGGTCGTCTTGGAAGTGAGTTTGTGGTCGTTATCATGCTGGAATACTGCATACTGATCATGCTCTGCTTCAGTATGTCACAGTACATGTTGGCGTTCATGGTTCCCTCAATGAATAGACGTATAAGTGCTGCCAGCATTGCTGCAGAGGTTGAAGGGGTGGGGGGTCAGTCTGTCAGTGCTCATAACATATGCTGCACACTGCATCAAATTGGTCTGCATGGCTGTTGCCTCAGAAGAAAGCCTCTTCTAAAGATGATGCACAAGAAAGCCTGCACACAGTTTGCTGAAGACCAGCAGACTAAGGATGTGATTTACTGGAACCAAGATAAAATTGTTTGGTTCAGATAGTGTCAAGCGTGTGTGGCAGCAACCAGATGAGGAGTACAAAGACGAGTGTGTCTTGCCTACAGTCAAGCATGGTGGTGGGAGTGTCATGGTCTGGGGCTGCATGAGTGCTGCCGGCACTAGGGAGTTACAGTTCATTAAGGGACCCATGAATGCCCACATGTACTGTGACATACTGAAGCAGAGCATGATTCTCTCCCTTCATATACTGGGCCGCAGGGCAGTATTCCAACATGATAACGACCTCAAACATACCTCCAAGATGACCACTGCCTTTCTAAAGAAGCTGAGGGTGAAGGTGATGGACTAAACCCTTTTGAGCATCTGTGGGGCATCCTCAAATGGAAGGTGGAGGAGCACAAGGTCTCGAACATCCACCAGCTCCATGATGTCATCATGGAGGAGTGGAAGAGGACTCCAGTGGCACCCTGTGAAGCTCTGGTGAACTCCATGCCCAAGCGGGCTGAGGCAGTGCTGGAAAATAATGGTGGCCACACAAAATATTGACACTTTGGGCCCAATTTGGACATTTCCAATTAGGGGTATACTCATTTTTGTTGCCAGCGGATTAAATGGTAAATGTGCACTTATATAGCGCTTTTATCCAAAGCGCTTTACACTGTGTCTCATTCACCCATTCACACACACACTCACACACCAATGGTAGCAGAGCTGCCATGCAAGGTGCTAGCTTGCCATCAGGAGCAACTTAGGGTTCAGTGCCTTGCCCAAGGACACTTCGGCATGTGGAATCACCCGTACACTCACTACTTTACATTGTAGCAAAGTGTCATTTCTTCAGTGTTGTCACATTAAAAGCTTTAATCAAATATTTACAAACATGTGAGGGGTATACACAATTTTGTGAGATACTGTATTATAAACCATCTTTTTAAATACTTTGTACAATCATATAGACTTTATGATCAGATCCTGTGACTTAATACTACATTCTTAATATAAACTACTGGTTTACATCTAAGCAATTTGTCCTGTTAACAGGCACTAACAGCAATTTTATGGAATAAAATTGGAAATTTAAAATTAGTCTGTACACAAATAATGTTTCACTCTTCGAAGGTGACTGCACTTTCTTACATGTGCACACCTCTATATTCCCCTGATGATGATGCATTATAAAACAGTGAGCTAAAGATACCAGTTCTTGTAACAAACAGACAGCTTCCCACTGGCTAATGAAATAAAAAGGATATGGAGTGGAACTACTAATGTTATACAAGCTTGTTTCTAAAAGGTACAATGAATATGGCATCTTCTCTCCTAGAAATACTTAGCAAATTAATTAATATTTTACTAATTAAAATATGTACTAATTACTATTTAAATATTTTATACCCTTGTTTTTCAGGAATATTGTCTTCCTAAGAAGGTTGCAATGAACATAACAGACCAACTTAGAATTCCAGACAATTATCAGGAAGCTTTTGCAAAAAATATTGTTATTGTTTCTCTTGCTATAATCATTATTTTCATAAATGGAATGTTAGTGGTCACTTTCTTCTGTAACTCTGTATTTCATAGTGAGTCCAGATACATTTTATACATTAACCTTGTAATAAATGACATCCTCATGATTTGCATATCAGTGACTTTGTATGTATTGACTTATGCATGGCCTTACATAAATGTTTCTGTTTGTTGTACACTATTAGCAATAGCATCAACTACTTATATGAGCACTCCTTTGAATTTGGCTGGCATGGCAGTAGAACGTTACATTGCAATCTGTAAACCACTGCATCATAAACAGATCTGCACTGTGAAAAGGACCTATATATTAATATGTTTGCTATGGGGAACTGGAGCTATCCCTGCAATGATAGACATAATCATTATCACTGCAATGCTGCCCAGTACTTTTTTTAATTCTCTCACATTCTGCCAACCGATTATTGTGTACAACACAGCTTATCATGCACAAAAGACCATTGTTACACAGGCTATTTATATGTCTGTTGTGTGGATAACTTTAATCTACACTTACTTTAAAGTTCTTTTTATAGCCACAGTTGCCTCATCTAGCCATCATCAAAATTTAGCTAAGAAGGCCGAAATACAATCCTGTTGCATGGTTGTCAGTTACTCCTCTGCATGATGTCATATGTAACACCTGTGTTGGATATGCTGTTAATTCCATTTTTTCCAACTCATCGTACTAAGATCACCTTCTTTAACTATCTGCTTACAAACATTTTACCTAGACTCCTGAGTCCTCTAATTTATGGAATTCGAGATCAAAAGTTTGTGAGACATATTAAAGGCTACTTTTCCTGTAACATGGTCCTTGTAAAGGTTAGAATATCACATATGTGGTAGATCTGATCTGTATATAAAAATAATAATAAATCGCCAATATCTATAATAAAGGAATAACTTTTTTTCATTTTATTTTTAACATGAACTAAAACTGCATTGTTATAATGTATTCATGCAGTGTATATATTCTGGCACAAAGCAGTGGAAACACAAATCAAAGGTATCTATTGGGTATATACAGTACAGTACATGACTATTTAGTTGCCTGGTGGAACAGAACAGTTTTTTAAATAAATGAGTAAAAGGAGAATGGATGAAAAGTGTTAGCGACTGAAGTCTTTCTGTTGTGTTTCTGACAAGCCAATTGTGAATAATAATTGTTTTACTGTGACCAGTACACAGATAAAAGACTTAAAAGGTTAATGGGTATTTCTACATGAGTATACAACATTTTACCATCTTCATATCAACTTAAATTTATATATTGAAAAAGCTATCAGGATAATAAGTTTATTAAATAATACAATCAGGCTTAATTTCAGTTTACTGTCCAATTGGACCAGTATGAAATTTGGGGATTTGGACAGTGTGATGTTTTTTGGTGTTGGCTGTACTCTAATACTTCAGATTTTATTCATCCATAATTTGTTACTTATCGTTATTGCAATATAGGCAGTTTGACCAACAAATATCCACAATCTGTTTACTCTCTGACAGACATTTTACATATGTCTATACATCTTCTACAAATAATCACATAACCAAAGATGACAGCAAAAAGACACAACAGATTTCAATATGTAGTGTTTTTCACCCAAAAAAGTAAACCCCGTTGGTGCTATAGTACCATTGTCAAATGGCTGTCAGAGAGAATATTGCTTAGAAAATATTAGCTAATTAAATAAAATTACAAAGAATGTAACAGAAAGTTATTAATGTCAGCAACAGTTTGTTATTGTAAAAATATAATTATTCATTGACTCAAATAATTGTCAATAAATAATTACAGTGTCTTGCGAAAGTTTTCGGCCCCCTTGAACTTATCAACCTTTTGCCACATTTCAGGCTTCAAACATAAAGATATAAAATAAAATGTTTTTGTGAAGAATCACCAACAAGTGGGACACAATTGTGAAGTGCAACGAAATCTATTGGATATTTTAAACTTTTTTAGCAAATAAAAAACTGAAAAGTGGTGCGTGCAAAATTTTTCGGCTCCTTTACTTTCAGTGCAGCAAACTCACTCCAGAAGTTCAGTGAGGATCTCTGAATGATCCAATGTTGTCCTAAATGACTGATGGTGATAAATAGAATCCACCTGTGTGTAATCAAGTCTCTGTATCAGGGTTCTGTTGAAAGTGCAGAGAGCATCATGAAGATGAAGGAACACACCAGGCAGGTCCGTAATACTGTTGTGGAGAAGTTTAAAGCCGGATTTGGATACAAAAAGATTTCCCAAGCTTTAAACATCCCAAGGAGCACTGTGCAAGCGATCATTTTGAAATGGAAGGCGTATCAGACCACTGCAAATCTACCAAGACCTGGCCGTCCCTCTAAACTTTCAGCTCAGACAAGGAGAAGACTGATCAGAGATGCAGCCAAGAGGCCCATGATCACTCTGGATGAACTGCAGAGAACTACAGCTGAGGTGGGAGAGTCTGTCCATAGGATAACAATCAGTCGTACACTGTACAAATCTGGCCTTTATGGAAGAGTGGATATCCATAAAAAGTCTCGTCTAAAGTTTGACACAAGACACCTGGGAGACACACCAAGCATGTGGAAGAAGGTGCTCTGGTCAGATGAAACCAAAATCGAACTTTTTGCCCACAATGCAAAACGATATGTTTGGCGTAAAAGAAACACAGCTCATCACCCTCAACACACCATCCCCACTGTCAAACATGGTGGTGGCAGCATCATGGTTTGGGCCTGCTTTTCTTCAGCAGGGACAGGGAAGATGGTTAAAATTGAGGGGAAGATGGATGCAGCCAAATACAGGACCATTCTGGATGAAAACCTGTTGGAGTCTGCAAAATACCTGAAACTGGGACGGAGATTTATCTTCCAACAAGACAATGATACCAAACATACAGCAAAATCTACAAAGGAATGGTTCAAAAATAAACGTATCCAGGTGTTAGAATGGCCAAGTCAAAGTCCAGACCTGAATCCAATCGAGAATCTGTGGAAAGAGCTGAAAACTGCTGTTCACAAACGCTCTCCATCTAACCTCACTGAGCTTGAGCTGTTTTGCAAGGAAGAATGGGCAAGAATTTCAGTCTCTCGATGTGCAAAACTGATAGAGATATACCCCAAGCGACATGCAGCTGTAATCACAGCAAAAGGTGGCTCTACAAAGTATTAACGCAAGAGGGCCGAATAATTTTGCACGCCCCACTTTTCATTTTTTTTTATTAGTTAAAAAAGTTTCAAAAATCCAATAGATTTCGTTCCACATCACAATTGTGTCCCACTTGTTGGTGATTCTTCACAAAAAATAAAAATTTTATATCTTTATGTTTGAAGCCTGAAATGTGGCAAAAGGTTGAAAAGTTCAAGGGGGCCAAATACTTTCGCAAGGCACTGTATATAGTCACATGACACTTTGACCATGACCTTACTGATGTAGCTACTGGTCTTTTTTGGGTGTGTGTATGTCAGTATCTCACAAAAGTGAGTACACCTCTCACATTTTTCTAAATATTTGATTATATCTAACACTGAAGAAACGACACATTGCTACAATGTGAAGTAGTTAGTGTACAGCTTGTGTAACAGTGTAAATTTGCTGTCGCCTCAAAATAACTCAACACACAGCCATTAATGTCTAAACTAAAAAGTGAATACACCCCTAAATGAAAATGTCCAAATTGGGCCCAAAGTGTCAATATTTTTGTGTGGCCACCATTATTTTCCAGCACTGCCTTAACCCTCTTGGGCATGGAGTTTACCAGAGATTCACCGGTTGCCATTGGAGTCACCTTCCACTCCTTCAAGATCACATCACAGAGTTAGTGGATGTTAGAGACCTTGTGCTCCTCCACCTTCAGTTTGAGGATGCCCCACAGATGCTCGAAAGGGTTTAGGTCTGGAGACATGCTTGGCCAGTCCATCACCTTCACCCTCAGCTTCTTTAGCAAAGCAGTGGTCATCTCTGCTTCAGTATGTTACAGTACATGTTGGCATATTTTCATTATGGGTGGCACGGAACAGGACTGGAAGCAGATGCAGGTGCAGATCAAAGTCTTTATTAAAAGCAGACATTGAGGGACATCGAGAAACTGGTATCGTGGCCTGAAACTAGAGCCGGGCATGAAACAAGACCACTTAGCATGCTACCGCATTTGCTACTGTATACAAACATAAATGCAAACACATGAGAACTTTGTTTACAAACAATAATACTGCACAAAGTGCTCAAGCACTGAGGGGTTTAAATAGTCAACATAATTAAACTAAAGCATGGACACCTGGGGCAGATCAAAGACATACTCAAACGTACGTCAATGTCTAAGCATGAAGCTAACAAACCAACACAAAGTCACGTGTCCATTTAGATGCTGTGCCACAGCACCATATGCTGGCAGTGGCGTAACAATGGGTGAGAAATATTTTTTTTCCTTTGTGGTACGTTATAATGTCTGGAAAGAACATGAAAACCCATGGTAGCATTGAGAAACGACTGAGGCCTAGTGTGCGCCCTGCGAGCGAGTCCCCTTTTCTCCCTGAATCCGTGTTGCCGAGTGGTGACCATGACTTCACCGCACTCAGGCTTGAGTTGCTGGCTTTACTGAGGAAGGACAACACGGATATTTTTAAAAAGGAGCTCCAGGAGCTTCAGAAGACTCTCAGGGAAGCGTTGTTTACTATCCAGCTGGACCTGCCGGCCGTGAAAACACAGTTGATAAAGTGATAAAGTTGCTAACAAGGCTACCATATCACAATGAAAGGTACTCTTGTGGAAATAGAGTACACTCTCTCCGGTTGCACCGATGACATAGTTCATATGAAGACTACTATCGAGTCTCTCACTGCGACCATGACTCAATTAGAGAATAAATGTCTAAAATATATAAAATTATAGAATAAAAACTTTCTCCTATAACTACTGTAGAGGGCCATTTATTCTTTCCTCTGATGATGTTAGTAGCTTTGCTTCAAACACATCATATGACCTTTCACCTACAAATTATTCTCCTACAAGACCTATTCCCTCCCCAGAATATGTGAATGATAGTGATTCTCAATAAACTACATGTTTATAACCCTCGTGTTTTCCTGTCTTAAATTTATTCTCACATTCAAGCAGCGTCAAGCAGGAAGCAGCGTCAAGCAGGAAGCAGCGTCAAGCAGGAAGCAGCGTCAAGCAGGAAGCAGCGTCAAGCAGGAAGCAGCGTCAAGCAGGAAGCAGCGTCAAGCAGGAAGCAGCGTCAAGCAGGAAGTAGTGTCCTTCAAGCTAATACATACATTTGTTCACTATACTTTAAAATTATTTACGTTACGTTATACAAATATAACTGACACTAGTTTGGATAAAACAATCGTTATATTGCGCTGTCGCTAAATTCGAGTGTTTGTACAAACATCTTCGACTAGCTTGCGATTAGCCGTAGCCCACTAGCATCACCTACCACTAGCCTTGTTTACATTCCGTATTTCGCATTTACCGCTGTTTTTGTTAAAAAAACATATATGTCTACCGTCTCTCCGGTTTTGAGTGCAGATGAGGACTCGCTCGAGCTTCACATGGTGCGGCTGGAACTGGAGGATGTGGAGAAGCAGATCCGCGGCCTACTCGACAAGCAGGCCAAGCTGCAGGAGTGACGAATTGCGCTGGAAACATCGTGTGCCTCTGCCTACACATCCAAGGTAAGCACACAGCATGGAATTTCCACTCCCATGCCCTCTATGCTGTGCTCTATGCACCTAGGACTTTCCCAGCCGTGGTCTCCGTCACGCTGGCACCAACACACCTCAAGCCTTGGGTGAACCAGCGGCGGAAGGCGAGGGCTGTACTCTGAGCGAGGACCTCTCCACCACCTGTAGATAAAGCATTAATTGTCAGAGATTTTAATATTCATTTTGATAACCTGGAAGACCCTCTGAGAACAGCAGTTGTGACTATCTTAGATTCTGTAGGGATTAACCAGAATGTAATCGGGCCTACTCATAATGGTGGTCACACTCTTGACCTCATACTAACATACAGACTAAGTATAGAAAATATTGTAATTTTTCCGCAGTCTGAAGTTGTCTCAGACCATTATCGTATCTCATTCATAATATATATTGTTCATAATATTTCCACCTTGCATCGCTACCACGTAAAACGTACCTACACATCAGCTACTGCGCCGAGCTTCATAAATAACCTCGCAGAAACATCTATTAGATTGGGATCACTGTCAAATCCAATAGAACTTGATCAGGCAACTGAAAGCTTAGAGTCAACACTCTGCTACACGCTAGATAGAGTGGCTCCACTCAAACGGAAAATAATTAGAGAGAAAAAATTTGCACCCTGGTATAATGATCAAACGCAAACCTTAAAACAGACATCTCGATAATTAGAATGTAAACGGCATCAAACCAAACTGGTAATATTTCAAACAGCATGGAAGGAGAGCCTACTGAAATATAGGAAATATCTTGCCGATGCTAGGAAAATCTATTTCTCCACCTTAATAGGAGATAACAAAAACAATTCCAGATTCCTATTCAACACAGTAGCAAAATTAACTAGGAATAAAACCACTACAGAGAGAAACACTCAATCTTTACATAGCAGTGAAGATCTCATTAATTTTTTCATTGATAAGGTTGAAAATATTAGACGTGATATACAGGCCATTAAATTAAAACCGGACAATACTGTAACAAACCCATTAGTTGACAATGTAGCAATTTCAGATCAATATTTAGAGTGTTTTGCTCTGCTTAGAGAGACCGAACTAGCTACATTAATCTCTTCAGCCAATTCATCAACGTATACTAGATCCCATACCTACATGTTTGTTTAAACAGATTTGTCCAGGAGTAATTGAACCACTTTTAAATATAATAAATTCTTCCCTTAGCACTGGCTATGTACCTTAATCACTTAAATTAGCAGTTATTAAACCCTTGATTACAAAACCTGACCTTGACCCATCTCAATTATCCAGCTATAGACCAATATCAAATCTCCCCTTCATCTCTAAGATTTTAGAAAAGGTTGTAGCAAAGCAGTTATGCTCGTACTTGGATAGGAACAACATTCATGGAATGTATCAGTCAGGATTTAGATCTCATCATAGCACAGAGACAGCTTTAGTTAAAGTAGTAAATGACCTTCTACTGACCTCTGATCAGGGTTGTGTCTCACTGCTTGTGTTACTCAAACTTAGTGCAGCTTTTGATACTATAGATCACACTATTCTCCTTGATAGATTAGAAAATGTTGTTGGCATTAAGGGAACAGTTCTCTCCTGGTTCAGGTCTTATCTGACCGATCGTTATCAGTTCATAGATGTAAATGGTGATTTTTTCCATGCGTACTGAGGTTTCTTTTGGAGTTCCACAGGGTTCTGTTTTAGGCCCACTGCTTTTTACTTGATATACAGTATGTTACTCCTAGGAAAAATTATTCGTAAACATGGAATTAGCTTCCACTGTTATGCTGATGATACACAGTTGTATGTTAAGGATTGTGTAAAGGACATAATACGTTGGATGTTAACTAACTTTCTTTTACTTAATTCTGATAAAACAGAAATACTATTATTAGGACCACGTGTAGCTAGAAGTAATCATTCTGATTACAATGTAACTCTGGATGGTCTTTCTGTTTCATCATGTACAGCAGTTAAAGACCTTGGAGTGATTATTGACTCCAGCCTATCATTTGATGCTCATGTAGATAATATTACTAGGATAGCCTTCTTTCATCTCAGAAATATTTCCAAGATAAGAAACATATTGTCACTACTTGATGCGGAAATGCTGGTTCATGCATTCGTCACCTCTAGATTAGATTACTGTAATGCCTTACTGTCTGGATGTTCCAGTAGGAATATAAACAGTTAGTCCAGAATGCAGCTGCTAGAGTCCTAACTAGAACTAGAAGATACGACCATATCACACCAATATTATCAACACTGCATTGGCTCCCAGTAAAATCTCGCATTAACATTAAAATACTTTTATTAACGTAAAAAGCACTAAACGGTATCGCGCCACAATATCTATGCAACCTTCTGGTTTTATATGATCCTCCACACTTACTTAGATGAAAAGATGCAGCTATTTGATGATACCTTGAATAGTGAAGGCTACAGCAGGGGGAAGAGCCTTCGCTTATAGAGCCCCACAGTTATGGAACAGTCTTCCTATTAGTGTTCAGGACTCAGACACAGTCTCAGTGTTTAAGTCTAAGCTTAAAACATATCTGTTTACTCAAGCCTACCCTGACTAGATTCTATCTTACTAATTCACAGTCAAAATAATCTTTTTTCTCCCTCTCTCCTTTTGCCGAGCCCCACACGAATTTATGGAGATACTGGAGATCCAGATCCTTTCTGCCTCTGAATGGAGCTCAAATCTTCTCTAATTGCTGACTACTGGGACCAAGGCAGCACCTAAGACCTTACAGACTTTGTATAAATCCATTATCAACTTTTTACCATTATCTGTTGTTACCCAAATGAGGATGGGTTCCCTTCTGAGTGGGGTTCCTCTCAAGGTTTCTTCCTCTTAAAACATCTTGGGGAGTTTTTCCTTGCCACCATCGCCACTCAGTGGCTTGCTCAGTTGGGATAAATTCACACCTTCATTATCTGTATAACATGTTTCTATTTCTGTAAAGCTGCTTTGAGACAATGTCTATTGTAAAAAGCGCTATACAAATAAAATTTAATTGAATTGAATTCCCCTATTTGAGGATCTCTAAGCCTCACTCTTCTTTTAGTTTAAGGGATACCTATGTATAAATACTGCCTTTTTCACTCTTTGGCCACCATGAGTCAATTGTCTTATTGTTACTGTTATAAAGCCTGTGTGCCATCTGTCCAATCTCTCCAGCCCTATATTGTCCACTGCAGATGAGACCTCTACAATTGCCTGACCTGAGTGTCTCTTGAACAAATTTCGAGCTATCGGAGGTAAAAAAAAAAAGTCCACTCCGGTACTGCTGTTCCATTCAAAATAACACAGCAGCTGTAAAACTGGACATAATGACCTATCACCAGTCTGAGCATGACACACATACCAATACACTGCCATGACTTGTGCAGATAACTAAGTCAAGGTCCTCAGGTAATTAGTTGATGTGAATTTATACTATGTTGTTGAGTATTGTATGTAAGTGATACAATTGACTATATTCTTTTGACTACGTCAAGCACTAACAATGCTCCTATTTTTGACCACGTCTAATGATAATATCCCTATAGCATAACTATTTTCTCGGATAGGCCTTATTGACCATTACCTTGTATCTTCAGGACTCAAGGGTTCATTTACTTTTCCAAAATGAAGTCTGACCCAGGGTTGGGCAAAAAAACTTCTTAACCCAGTTGTGAGGGAAAATTTCCACCCTGCTTGCACTGAGTGCTTGACAGTGGCTACACCTGGCCCAGCTTTTGACAATATCTGTCACTGTAACCACAATACACATCATGATATAAGTATAAACATTCCAACTGTCCATTCTGATCCATAGTTCATTATTCATGGTCGTCTAGGCCGGGGCGTTACATACAATAAAATTTAAAAAGAAAAGGGTTGGCGAGACCAAGATTGCGTTTGCTTTTTTATTCTCCAGATGGGGGACCTTTTTATATATACACAGTGGTTTCACTCTTCAGAAGCTGGCCAGGCCAATATAATAAACAAATATACTCTCTAACTTTACCAAAAGAAAATATATATAAATATATAGATAAATACTGACATTATGCCCATGGAGTGTGTCATCTGTGTGGAGTTATTCAAATGCAGTGGTTTTAGAATAAAACGTTGGAACGCCACTTTAACATAACAAGCGAATAGTTAATTGTATTCAAATTGTAAATTCTGCATTTTGCACTGTATGTATTAGGGATGCCCATGGTTTTAACCAGTGTGCAAGGGGGAAGGTAGAGGATTGATCTCTGTACTTACAGGCAACAGACAGTGGAGGATATTCTGAGTGTGATATTTGTGCTTAAATTTTCTTTTGACCAGAGAGGTAGTTCCTAGCTCTGGCATACCCTCTCAAGTTTAATGTAATTGGTGCTGATACTAACCATATTTCGGTAGATGCTCTACCTCTTGCATTAATGACCTATCGCATGCAGACTAACAGCAATATGTATCTAACACCACATGACATGCTTACGGGTCGACCCATGTCTGTTTCTTATGAAGGACTGCCACTGGAGTAATTGCAGATGGATCAAGAGCATGTATGAGACAACTAACTATAATGTATGAAGCTATCTATTCACAGGAACAAAGCTGGGTGCATTGTTTTAAGTGAGACGTTACCGCCTCAATGGGGGGAGGTGTCAGAGATGGGAGACCAGGAGCAGCGAGAGAAGGACTGAAGCAGCAGCGGACTACAAGGCAGCACCGGACTACAGGAACATGCGACCACCGAGGATTTTCAGATTTTCCCCGAGGATGTTCACGAATCCTGAAGCTCAAGGATATGAAGCTGTCAACGGGGGGACTGCCCTCAAGAGACGCCCTCAAGAGACATTATATAGAACTCTCAAGTCAATGGCAGACCAGGATGAGAAGACGATGTGATGAGCCATGCCCTGGGTGTAAGTGCTAGCTAACCTCTCCCCAAAGGGTGGCTCTCCACAGTATGTTAAGTGCTTGGGCTGAAGACAACCAGCACACAGAGATACTGCCAACAGAGACTGTCAAGTTGGATTGTTATAAAATGTTTGTAATATGACCAGTGACATTTGACATGTAACAAAGTGTGATGCACTCAGGCACAAGAATGGTGCTGTTTTTGCACAAAAGTGCTGGCAAGGTGGGAATTTTTTTCCTGACAAAAGGTCGGGTTTTCGCCCACCTCTGAATGCGAAGGTTTGGGGTGTTGTTTTTTGGGGGGAAGCAAGACTCTGCAGGTCCCGACAAATACAAAACTGAGAAAATTGAGAAAGATGGGGACGTGTAGATCCAATATTCGTACTAGCCACTCATGCTAACACTATTTTGGAGGTACACAGTTAATCAACATGAAGAAAAAAATAATGTAAAAATAAAATGAATGAATAAATAAATAAATAAATAAGTCGGTTTAAAAATAAATAAATAAATAAATAAATAAAATTATATATATATATATATATATATATATATATATATATATATATATATATATATATATATATATGTATATACATTTATGTGCCTTGCGAAAGTATTCGGCCCCCTTGAACTTTTCAACCTTTTGCCACATTTCAGGCTTCAAACATAAAGATATAAAAATTTTAAGAATTAAGAATTTTAAGAATCACCAACAAGTGGGACACAATAGTGAAGTGGAACGAAATCTGTTGGATTTTTGAAACTTTTTTAACTAATAAAAAAATTAAAAGTGGTGCGTGCAAAATTATTTGGCTCCTTTACTTTCAGTGCAGCAAACTCACTCCAGAAGTTCAGCGAGGATCTCTGAATGATCCAATGTTGTCCTAAATGACTGATGGTGATAAATAGAATCCACCTGTGTGTAATCAAGTCTCTGTATAAATGCACCTGCTCTGTGATAGTCTCAGGGTTCTGTTGAAAGCGCAGAGAGCATCATGAAGACCAAGGAGCACACCAGGCAGGTCCGTAATACTGTTGTGGAGAAGTTTAAAGCCGGATTTGGATACAAAAAGATTTCCCAAGCTTTAAACATCCCAAGGAGCACTGTGCAAGCGATCATTTTTATTGAAGCGGGGTATCAGACCACTGCAAATCTACCAAGACCTGGCCGTCCCTCTAAACTTTCAGCTCAGACAAGGAGAAGACTGATCAGAGATGCAGCCAAGAGGCCCATGATCACTCTGGATGAACTGCAGAGAACTACAGCTGAGGTGGGAGAGTCTGTCCATAGGACAACAATCAGTCGTACACTGCACAAATCTGGCCTTTATGGAAGAGTGGCAAGAAGAAAGCCATTTCTCAAAGATATCCATAACAAATCCGGCTTTAAACTTCTCCACAACAGTATTACGGACCTGCCTGGTGTGCTCCTTGGTCTTCATGATGCTCTCTGCGCTTTCAACAGAACCCTGAGACTATCACCGAGCAGGTGCATTTATACAGAGACTTCATTACACACAGGTGGATTCTATTTATCACCATCAGTCATTTAGGACAACATTAGATCATTCAGAGATCCTCGCTGAACTTCTGGAGTGAGTTTGCTGCACTGAAAGTAAAGGAGCCAAATAATTTTGCACGCACAACTTTTAATTTTTTTATTAGTTAAATAAGTTTCAAAAATCCAACAGATTTCGTTCCACTTCACAATTGTGTCCCACTTGTTGGTGATTCTTCACAAAAAAATTAAATTTTATATCTTTATGTTTGAAGCCTGAAATGTGGCAAAAGGTTGAAAAGTTCAAGGGGGCCGAATACTTTCGCAAGGCACTGTATTTCTTCTCTAAGTTTGTTTATATGTTTTTTGGTGCTTCTTAGACATTATATATATATGTGTGTGTGTTTCTCTTGAACATTTTGTGAGTGTATGGGTGTGTGTGTGTTTTCTCTCATATGAGTGTGCTTTTCAACTTTATGCTTTTTCCTTGTCATGTATTGATACCTGTTTCCTACATTCTATGCATGTGCTTGTACATGTATTTATGTGAATATATTTTAAGTGTTACATTAACATAACACTTAAAATAAAACATCAGATAAATCATCGGGCTCTGCCTTATGCCTTTTCATCACTGATTATCATTTTTAAATCAGGCCTACTAGCAGGCTGCCACTGTGGCCACCTGGTCCCACTGGCTTTCAGTGGGGGACCCAGGCCACCATATTTACAGTATCTTCTGTGCCTCCCTCACAATTCAGCCTGGTAGGTCTACCACACTGTTACTGTTTGTTGAGACCCACAAGGAAGACCCGCTACAAAATAGGCTAACCAAGGCAGAGTTGGATTTACATGGCAAACCTCCGTCCCCTGATTTTGCTGCCATTGATGGAGAGAGGTGGCTTGCAAGCACCTCCTTCACCTTTGGCCTAGCAAAATAGCCCTATCGTCTATCCCCCATGATGGCTGAATAATCTCATATTGCGGGCTTATAAACACAGCTTTGCCCAGAAGTGTGACACTTCATGAGGCACTTCCATGAAAAAAAGTTTTCTGCGGTGTGAGGGAGTGCTCTGTACTGGAAAGTCCGAGCCAGCGGAATAAGCTGCACTCATTTCCGGTACGCCTCTTGACAGTAGCTGGTCCTGAGATCCTGAAGCCCATCACCCTTCAGCTGATATGTGAGAGAGCCGAGAAATATATATTCCCACAATGAGCACAGTCAGCCCACTCAAGGGTTGCTGCAGCATGCTCCCCTCCCAAAAATATTATGCACTGGCTCTGCCCTCTGGCTCCTTTGAGTCTGAGAGGGTGGGTTGACTCTCCATACAGTATCGAGAAGTCACTTCATGAGCTCTATAAACTGGAAAACTTCAGATACTGGTCGTGCATGAGGGCGCTTCTTTCAGAGTGCAGTCCTTTTGAAAGGGAACGGTGCTTTATTTGCAAATGTTTCATGTGATATTCCAATTTTCCTATTAAGTTACATTTGCAGCTTGGATGGAAACATAGCTACTGACATTTTCCATTTCTGGATTTGATTCATTACAATTTTTGAAACGTGCATACAATATGCATCATGTGCATATAATAAAACATCTAGTGGTGAAATGCACATAGTAATTATTCCTAGTACGTGCAGCAGTGGGTGTTTTTTTGTTGTTTGTTTGTTTTTTTCCCAGTTAACTTAAACAATAAATACAATAAAAAAAATAATTTAAAATATATTTTTTGGTAACATTAAATTATTCAATTCAATTCAATTTTATTTGTATAACGCTTTTTACAATAGTCATTGTCTCAAAGCAGCTTTACAGAAATAAAAAAACAGGTATAGACAGTCAGAAACAGATAAAGAGAGACAAACAGGAACAGATAAACAGAGACAAACAGGTAGAAAACAAATGGAATTTATCCCAACTGAGCAAGCCACTGAGTGGCGACGGTGGCAAGGAAAAACTCCCTAAGATGTTTTTTGAGGAAGAAACCTTGAGAGGAACCCGATTCAGAAGGGAAACCCATCCTCATCTGGGTAACACAGAATGTGAAGGTAACACAGATAATGTGAAAAATGAGAAGTATGGCCTTAGGAGCAGCCGTAGTCCCAGCAGAAGATTTGGGCTCATCCAGAGGCAGAGGGGATCTGGATCTCCAATATCTCCATAAATTCGTGTGGGGCTCGGCAAAAAGAGAGAGAGAGGGAGAAAATGATTAGGACTGTGAATTAGTGAGATAGAATCTAGTCAGGGTAAGCTTGAGTAAACAAATACGTTTTAAGCCTAGATTTAAACACTGAGACTGTGTCTGAGTCCTGAACACTAATAGGAAGACTGTTCCATAACTGTGGGGCTCTATAAGCGAACGCTCTTACCCCTGCTGTAGACTTCACTATGCTAGGTAATATCAAATAGCGTGCATCTTTTGATCTGAGTAGGCGTGGCGGATCATATAAAACCAGAAGGTCGCTTAGATATTGTGGTGCAAGACCGTGTAGTGCTTTATAGGTTATTAGAAGTATTTTAAACTTTTTGCGAAATTTTACAGGGAGCCACTGCAGTGTGGATAAGATCGGGGTGATATGGTCGTATCTTCTAGTTCTAGTAAGGACTCTAGCAGCTGCATTCTGGACTAACTGGAGTTTATTTATATTCTTACTGGAACATCCAGACAGTAAGGCATTACAGTAATCTAATCTAGAGGTGACGAATGCATGAACCAGTATTTCTGCATCATGTAATGACAGTATTTTTCTTATCTTAGAAATATTTCTGAGATGAAAGAAAGCTATCCTAATAATATTATCTACATGAGCATCAAATGATAGACTGGAGTCAATAATCACTCCGAGGTCTTTAACTGCTGTACATGATGAAACAGAAAGACCATCCAGAGTTACTGTGTAGTCAGGAAGATTACTTCTAGCTACACAGCCGCCTAATAAAAGTATTTCTGTTTTATCAGAATTAAGTAAAAGGAAGTTAGTTAACATCCAACGTCTAATGTCATTGACACAATCCTCAACTTTACTAAGCTTCTGTCTGTCCTCTGGCTTCGCTGACACATACAGCTGTGTATCATCAGCATAACAGTGGAAGCTAATTCCATGTTTACGAATAATTTGTCCTAGGGGTAACATATATAAAGTAAAAAGCAGTGGGCCTTAAACAGAACCCTGGGGAACTCCAAAAGTAACCTCAGTACGCATGGAGAAATCACCATTTATATCTACGAACTGATAACGATCGGTCAGATAAGACCTGAGCCAGGAGAGGACTGTTCCCTTAATGCCAACAACATTTTCTAATCTATCAAGGAGAATAGTGTGATCTATGGTATCAAAAGCTGCACTAAGGTCTAGTAACACAAGCAGCGAGACACAACCCTGATCAGAGGTCAGAAGAAGGTCATTTACTACTTTAACTAGTGCTGTCTCTGTGCTGTGATGAGGTCTAAATCCTGACTGATACATTTCATGAATGTTATTCCTTTCTAAGTATGAGCATAACTGCTTTGCTACTACCTTTTCTAGAATCTTAGAGATGAAGGGGAGATTCGATATTGGTCTATAACTGGATAATTGAGACGGGTCAAGGTCAGGTTTTTTTTATCAATGGTTTAATAACTGCTAATTTTAGAGATTTAGGTACATAGCCAATGGTTAGGGAAGAATTTACTATATTCAAAAGTGACTTAACCACTCCTGGACAAATCTGTTTAAACAAACATGTGGGTATAGGATCTAGTATGCAGGTTGATGAATTAGCTGATGAGATTAGTGTAGCTAGGTCGGTCTCTATAAGTGGAGCAAAACACTCTAAACATTGATCCGGTATTGCCACATTGTCATCTAATGGGTTTGTTATATTACTGACCGGTTGTAATTTAATGGCCTGTATTTCATCTCTAATATTTTCAATTTTATAAATGAAAAATCTCATGAAATCCTTACTGCTATGAAATGATTGAGTGTTTTCCTCTGAAGTGGTTTTATTTCTAGTTAGTTTTGCTACCGTGTTGAAGAGGAATCTGGAATTGTTTCGGTTATCTCCTATTAAGGTGGAGAAGTAGATCTTTTTAGCATCTACAAGAGATTTCCTATATTAATTATACTGTTTAGAACACACTGTGTATTCTTTTTTTCCATTTGGTCATTTTCCTTCCACTTTTCCTGGTGGGGGTCGATCCAGATTTCAATCAAGATTTCAATCCAGGTCAATCCAGATTTCTCTATCCACAGCCACATATTCCAGCCCTTCCTGGGTCCTGGGTTTTCCCCCAGCATCTCCAACCAGACAGCTCTAGCAGGAGCCAACCAGGGGCATCCTTGTAAGGTACTCAAACCAGCTATACACTAAGGCTCTCATGGACTGTTGATATCATCACCTTATCAATGAGAGTAAACCCAGAAGTGTAAAACTCCCTTGGAGGAACATAATTTCTGGTGTATGTACTCATGATCTTGTTCTTTCAGTCAATAATCACAGCTCATAACCATAGGTGAGGATAAATTAGCTGGTAGAATTTTGTCCGAACTCATCTAAAATGTTGTTTTAAAAAATTTAAAGATTTTTTTTTTCAGGCACTATATTACTTATGAAATTGTGATACTACTCCAAGTGCTATATGCTGAGCATGAGAATCACTCAAACTCACCATGACATGAGGTGCAATAAAGCAACTTTCTGTAAATTGAAAATGAGATTCATATTCTTTTAGTTCCACTCTGATGAGAGCCGCAGCACTGAAAAGCATTTAATGACAGAGGGCTGTAACGACCCTGGTCTTTTAGGGGGGGTGGATGCTACCCCCAGATATAGTACAGAGCAAGTAGCGTAGTTGAATATACCTAAAAAACTGAGATCTGGAGATCCCAAAATGTTGAACCAATTTTTCAAAAGATATCATCACACCACTCTAATAAAGATCGCCGAGTGTATTAACCCCCCTTGTGATCCACTCTGACCAACAAAAAGGGGATTTATTAATATGCAGTTTGAGGTTTAGCCATAGGTTCGAGGCAACATTGAGATAAATATCAGAATCAAACACTCTGGACACTCTTGTCCATACTGAGTGCAAATGTGAAATAACAGGCTGTGATTTAACTTCTCTGGTTAGATTAATGGAAAGGCTTTGCAGTGGCAAAATAGGTGCAAGGATTTCTTGTTCAATGCAGAACCAGGGAGGGGCTCTTTCAGGTGGAAGTGACCAATGAGCCAAATGTCTAAGACCAGACGCATAATAATAAAACAGAATCTTGGGTAGGCCTAGCCCACCCTTATCAATCGGTCTATGTAACATATTGTGATCTATATGTATAAGAGATGTCATAACTTTACTTAATCGGTTAACCAAAATTTTTGACAAGATTTGTACATCTAACTGGATCAGGGAAATTGGACGATAACTCTTACACTCATTTGTCTCTTTGTCTTTTTTAAAAATCATACTGATCCGGGCTTGTGTCATGGTTGGGGGAAGCTTTCCATTCTAAAATGATTCTATATAAACTTCTAACAGAAGTGGAGCCAGTTCTGTAACATAAGATTAAAAAAAAACTCAGTGGCAAAGCCATCTGGCCCCAGAGACTTGCCTGTAGGCAGGGCCTCAAGGTTATCTCAGAATCAAGAGAATTTTTTTGCTCAGTCGTCAGTTTAGGGAGTCCTAATGGTTCCACAAAGTTTCTAATATCTTCATTAGTAGACGAAGACATTGAACTATAGAGATCAAAGTAAAAAACTTTAAAAGCATTATTAATATCAATGGCCGAGGTAAAAATTTCACTGTTGCTCTAGGGGGCTTACACACTTTTGCAACACTATGATCAAGGACTGAGTACATAAAAAGATTAAAGTCTTCTCCCAATATTATATCATGTGGGGTGCCAGCAGATTGCAACATCCCTTCAAGATCTATAACAAAAAGCCCTGATCATTAGTATTTGGTGCATAAATATTAGCCTATATAAGACTTTGCCTCTGAATTTCTGCTAAAACAATAATTAATCTCCCTAATTTATCTTTAAACTGTTTGAGACATTTGAATTGTAGATGCTTATTTACCAATATAATGACTCAAAAACCCTCCAAATTTTCCTCTAAAAGAAAATATCTATTTTTTTATGCTTACGATAATGTAATGACCTTCCTTCTTTTTATAGGGTGTCCCAACCCATTCACATTCCACGTGGAGAGAGAAAGTACACTCATATTAACATCTGACATTTTGATATAGCAGAAAAAATTAATTGTGTGCCAAAAACAAAATTATGAAAACCACAATTCAATATTATTGCAACAATAAAACCACAAGTTTCCCCCCGAACAAAACAATCAGAAAAAAGAAAACATGCGCATCAACCCCGCACACTACAGCACCAACCGACGCCAATCCACATAAACTCAAAGAGTCCATGTATGCCTACGAGAGCCCCCGTGACAACTCTGCTATCGGATTGCACGATTCTGCCTCACAAATTTTTGAGGCAAAATTACATAACATAAAATATTTTGTAAAATAAAATAAACCCCAACCAATAGGCAGAGTAAACTCAAATAATGTATAGACTAATTCACAGAACTGCCTTGAAGGTGTGTTCCTTCACAAAACAAATTCCAGCCGATATAAAGCTGTTCAGCTTCCTCGGACAGACAAATGAATAATCAGCGAGCCGGCTGTTATGAAAGAATGAGGTCATTATTCCAAAGTCCCTTGGAAGTACTCCACAAATCGGACTTCAGCCAACAGGAGGCACAAGCGCAAGGAGCGAGCACAGACATCTGCCACTGTCCTGAAGCAGTGTTATTCAACAAAAGAAGCCCCGCCCCTAGGCGGAGCCAGCACAAAAGGCAACAAAACTGCATCCCGGTTCCTCTGATGGTCAAGAGTCAATTCACTCGGAGTACGCATAATTTTGCTGTCATCTGTAGTATCTATTATCAATCTGGGCTGGAACTTCATTGTAAAAGTAATCTTCCGTCCATACCAATGTTTCTTTAAGGAAGTGATATTTCACAAAACAAAACAACCTCTAGCCGTTCGGCTAAAAAATGGCACCCATTTTCCTCCAAAAGCCAGAGTACGCACAGCGAGTCGACCCACTCACAAGAGAAACATCCTTCTTCATGCTTAGGAACTCCAATAATCTGCTAATTATTCCTTTGGCTTCAATTTTCCAAATCTTCCAATCTTTCAAATATTTTTTCCAAGTCTCTTTTGGTCGCAGGCGGATTAGCAAATAATTCCCTTTCCGAAGACTCAAGATACTCGATTTGTTTCTCAGCATCTGCCACTCTTGTAACTAACTCAGAGAATTTTATTTCTATCACCGTAATCAAACGATGTATTACAGCAAGATCTTCCAAGTCAGAAACAACCTCCGTCAACATACCCGACATTATGGACAGTTGGCGCTGGATTTCTTCTCCCGTTGCACCACCCAAATCGAGTCCGCGATCCACAGGCCCATCCAGGCTTTCATCTTGAACACATAAGTGTCTTTTAATGTCACCAGAGCTCGAGGATTTTGACTTCTTTGCCTCAAACAGCAAAAGTGTAACTGGGTATATCGAATTTCACCAGATTATATAATGAAAATAAATAGAAAAATGAGCAAAGTGCACAGAGCTGTCTTTCACACGTCTGCCCTTCTCATGGCATCACGTGACCCCCGTTCTTCCACCTTTTTAATCAACGCCCAATATTCTCCCCTCCATTCCCGGTGCAGCATGTCGAATTTGGCCGGAGCAACCCGAGAGAATGAAACAGGGAGAGAGAGAGAGCGCGATAATGTCCATAATGTCGGGTATGTTGATGGTGTATGATTGGTTTTGCTTCCGTTCACTGAAGATATAACATGCTCTGTTCTGACAGTCTAGTCTCCAATACAAACATTGTTCTTTTTTCTGCATTGCTGCCATGTGCCATCTACATCACTGAAGTTTAAATCAATGAAATATCCTGTTCCACTGGAAAGTTCATGTACTACCTGAACTTGACTACACACTACTGTTATTACTGAAGTATATGGCAGTTACTTCCTTACTTATTCGAAACATATTCAATATACAAAATAGGAACAAGCAAGTACAGGTATTCATATTAAAGTGAGTGTACATACTATGTGTGTGTGTGTGTCTGTGTCCTAAAATACTTTAAAATGAATGAGATGTAAAAGCTCACATTGTCCATAGGGGCAGCTTTCCATTCAGTACAGTGACTTGGGAAATTCCACCCCACGGATCCCTACTTAACACTCACTTAAACTATATAAACCTCCGTTTCTCAGTGAACCTTTACAACCAGCTAGCATAAATACATCTTGCACAGGCAAAGTAATCTATCTTTTAATCTTTAAACCAATGCATAACTGTTCATTGATGAACCAGTGTTGGATTTAATTTTGTGATTGAGTAAAGAGCATCTTGTTAAGTTACTTCATTATCTTTAATGTCTTCACAGTGATAAAAAGGTTGTGAAGTGTTTTCAGAAAATGAACTCTTCAGCGAATGGTGTCAGAAGCCCGGAAAGCTTTGAGGAATTGTTCAGCAAAATATTAGTAAGCATTCTTCTTGGATTTATCATAATTTGTATCAATGGCTCACTTGTTTTCACCTTCTTCAAAAGTTCAGTTTTCTATAACAATCCAAGATATGTTTTATACATACATTTGGTTATCAATGACATGATTATGGTCGGTGTCTCTGTGACTCTCCTTGTATTGGCATATACATGGAACAATGTAAGCATTTCACTCTGTTGTGTATTAGTAATCATAGCTTCAGCCACTCAGAAGAACACACCACTAATCTTGGCTGCTATGGCAATTGAGCGTTATATTGCCATCTGTAAACCTTTGCATCATTCTCAGATCTGTACATTACATAGAACTTTTATTCTTAATGTTTTGATATGGGGAGTTGGACTTATTCCTCCACTGACCGATGTGATTATTTCTGCCATCCTATTTCCTTTGTTCATTTATAACACTGTAACTGTCTGCTCTTCATCATTTTTGTACAACACTGTTTATCATGATCAGAGAAAGCAAGTTGTAGAGGCAATTTACATGTCCTTTGTGTGGATCGTTCTTGTCTACACTTATTGTAGGGTGCTGATTGCAGCCAGAAATATGTCAAGTGACAAGGAATCTACTAAAAAAGCCAAGAGAACAATTCTTTTGCATGGAGTACAGCAATTGCTCTGTATGTTGTCCTTTACCCCTCCTGTGTTAGACTTTGTTTTCGTTCGTATTTTGCCTACTCAATGGAGAAAGATCAGTTTTTATGCATACTTGATAACAAACATTGTGCCACGCCTGCTCAGTCCACTAATTTATGGGATGCGAGATCAGACATTTGTCAAACATTTGAATAGAAATTTCTCATTCAGAGTATTAATTTTAAAAGTAGAATCTAACAAAAACGTAGGCATAAAATAATATCTTGTTTCTTCCTTAAAGTATTCAACATGGAAAGAAAATAAAACATGTGAAAAACCCACACTAGAATTAAGGCAAATGCTTTTGTTACAAGGGGTTACATTTGCATATGTTAATAACATGGAAAAAAAGAAAAGAAAAGATAAATGCAATACATGGATATAAACATGAAAAGTGGGGTGGACAAGGATCTCACAGAAGTCTCTATACTGTTTGGCTAGAAGGAATTTATTTAATTTATTTCTTTTTGGCCACAGGTATTTGGGAGAATAATGATTGCTATGAAATATCTGATCATTTAGAGAAATGATATTCATTAGAAATAATTAATGTATCTGATTTTCAAGTATGTGTAATTCTTATTTTGCTTGCACTGTAACCCTTAAATGCATGCGTGTTTCACCAATCATGATCATGATTACATATTCGGCTTGTTAGTGACCTGAAGTTTATATCTAACGTGGACGGATCTCTAAACTGCCCCAGTTGTATAAAACTGTCCTAATCTGTTATTAACAATTACACAATAGTAAAATACTGCATATTTTGTTGAAAAAAATATATATACCGTTAAAATTACGCATTTATAATTCACATACTAAAATAGGGAAAGTATTGTAGCATTTTCATTCAATCATTTAAGTCACCATAACAAAATTAAAATCATTACAATATTTAACTTTTTTTTTTTAATTAAAGTCATTATCATGTTGGATTTATCATAAAATTTGCCTCAGGTGTTATCACTGCTTGCAGGACGACCAGACTGATCAAATCTAAAACTTTTCTAACTAGGTTAATTTGTTGCTAGCCAGGGGAGGCACAACTAAGTATAGCTGCTACAATGCAAAGTACATTATCGTTCCTTATGCTCTGCAAATATCATGTTCATGTAAACTGCAATTCATATACACACCGTTTTTCCTGCTCAGCACCAGAGGATGGTACTGTTTCAGTTTCAACCCATTTACTGGTATAAATAAACACAAAAATCAGCGTGTATTCATTTTTCCTCACACTGCCTGTGTGTGGCATTTGGCAGAATTGACAACTGTCAGCCACAAGTATTTCCGTGTATTTTTCTGTAAACCCTGTCTGATTGATCTTGCCTTCGTTCACTGAAGATATAAATTTACAACACCGCCGTCTTCTTTAACTGAAGTCCATTTATGCAATCGATTCAACTCAGTTTTGTTTGTATAGCGCTTTTAACAATGGACATTGTCTCAAAGCAGCTTTACAGAAACAAATAAACATATAAAAGAATTTAAGTGTGTGAATTTATCCCAATTGTGCAACCCGGTGGCGATGATGGCAAGGAAAAACTCCCTAAGATATTATGAAGAAACCTTGAGAGGAACCAGATTCAGAAGGGAACCCATCCTCATCTTGGTAACAACAGATAGTGTGAAAATAAAAGAAAGTTCATTATGGTTTTTACATGAAGTGTGTTTCTTGAACTAGTCCATTGTTCACCAAAGGAGAACTGAGTGCAAAATGTCGGGGTTACGCATGTAACCCTGTTCCCTGAGAAGGGAACGAGACATTGCATTTATGGGAACGCCTTGTGCGCGTGACCGGTATCTGAAGCTTGTGTAAAATCATGCCTCTACTTATAGGCCTGCCATGATCTGGTGACATGGCAATTAAACGCGTCGCATGATATATATATGGCACCTGTGAACCACGCCGCCAGCCTCTATTATATGAAACGAAGACGCAATTCACAGGCCAGTCCCGGTATGACAGCGCTATGCAACGTCTCGTTACCTTCTCAGGGAACAGGGTTACATGCGTAACCCCGACGTTCCCTTTCAAAGGGAACTTCGACGTTGCATTTAGCAGTATGGGAATACCCACTCCGTTATACCGAAGGTACGGCCTGTTCAAAAATACCCAAACCCGAGGGTCACTGCAGGACACTCGAGCCTGGGGAGGAATGAATATCCAGGCTGTAATAACAAATGACCGTGTAAGGCATGGACCACCCTGCAGCCGCACACACATCCTGCAAGGATACCCCTTTGGACAAAGCCTTCAACAATCCAAGTAGAGATGCACTGCTTTGATACAGCATCACATTTCCTGTCGCTGCCAACGCAGACTAGTAGCTGCTCTGACTTACGCCACTGGCCGGAGCGGTGGATGTAAGTACAGAGAGCGCTTACTGGACACAGCGGGTGCATCCTCTCTTGTTCAGGTGTGAAGGACAGAAGAGGGCAGAAAGCCTGCAACACCACAGGGTGGGCAGCCAATGTAGGCACTTTAGGAATATAATCCGGCCTAGGATACAGGAAGGACTTGGCTTATCTAGGGGTAAAGTCAAGGCAGGAGGGGCAACAGGGAGAGCTTGTAGACCTCCCACTTGCTTGAGAGATGTCAGGGCCTGTAAAAGAGCTACCTTTAGAGTCAGAGCTTCTCAAAGGCTGACTCTAAGGGCTCAAATGGGGTCCCTGACAGACCTTCCAAGACCACAGCAAGGTCCCAGCAAGGTTTGCATGGCCTGCAGATGGGCCTCAGCCGTCTGACACCACGCATGAACCTCAAAGTTAGAGGACGTTGCCCCACAGAGGCTCCATCAACAGGGGTAGGGCTGGCCAAAATGGCGGTCACGTAACCCCGATAGTAGAAGGAGCCAACCCGCTGAGAAACGTTCTTGTCAGAACTCCAGGACTGTAGCTATTGCGCAGTTCACTGGGTGTAGCTGACGTTCCTCACACCACCAGACAAAAAGGCGCCACTTGAGCGCATACAATTTCCTTGTACATGGTGTTCTAGTGTTTAACGTGGTCTCTACCACCTCAGTTGTGCGATCAGAATCTATGAGCTGGTGCCCCTCAGGGGCCAGACCCACAGCTTCGTTAGTTCTTTCCAAGGATGATAAATCAAACCTGTGGCTTTTGAGACGGTAGGTCCACCCTAAGGGCTCGAATGGGGCACCTGACAGACCTTCCAGGACCACAGGAGGTTCCAGGAAGGTATGCACGGCCTGCAGATGGGCCGCAGCCGTCTGACACCACGCATGAACCTTAAAGTTAGTGGATGTTGCCCCATGGAGGCTCCATCAACAGGGGCATGGCTGGCCGAAACAGCGGCCCAGTAACCATGATTGTAGAAGGAGCCCAGCCCGCTGAGAAACGTTCTGTAAGAACTTCAGGACTGTAGCAATTGCGCAGTTCACTGGGTCTAGGTGACGTCCCTCATGCCACAAGACAAAAAGCTGACACTTGAGTGCATATGATTTCCTTGTGGAAGGGATCCACTCCAGGGGCTCGAATAGGGCAGCCGACAGACCTTCCAGGACCATAGAAGGTCCCAGGAAGGTATGCGTGGCCTGCAGATGGGCCAAAGCCGTCTGACACCACGCATGAACCTCAAAGGTAGAGGGTGTTGCCCCACAGAGGCTCCATCAACAGGGTCATGGCTGGCCGAAACAGCGGCCAAGTACCCTGATTGTAGAAGGAGCCCAGCCTGCTGAGAAACGTTCTGTAAGAAGTCCAGGACTGTAGCAATTGCGCAGTTCACTGGGTCTAGGTGACGTCCCTCATGCCACAAGACAAAAAGCTGACACTTGAGTGCATATGATTTCCTTGTGGATGGTGCTCTAGCTTTTGACATGGTTTCAACAATCTCAGTTGTGAGACCCGAATCTATGAGCTGGTGCCCCTCAGGGGCCAGACCCACAGTTGCCGAGTTCTGGCCGAGCGTGATAAATCAGAGACAGTAGATCCACTCTAGGGGCTCGAATGGGGCAGCCGACAGACCTTCCAGGGCCATAGAAGGTCCCAGATAGGTATGCACCTCAGCCATCTGAGAACACGCATGAACCTCGAAATTAGAGAATGTTGCCCCACAGAGGCTCCCTCAACAGGGCGTGGCTGGCCGAAATGGTGCCCAGATAACCCTGATTGTAGAAGGAGCTCACCCCGCTGAGAAATGTTATTGTAGAAGCTCCAGGACTGTAGCTATTGCGCAGTTACTGGGTCTACAGTGGATCCCTGTGGACGTGAATCTCCCAAGGAGTGCCATCTCGCAGAGATATTATCTCTCAGAACCATGTTTGAGCTGCCAAAAGGGTGCTACTACCAGACTATCTGGCGAACTCTCGCTAGAGCTAGTGGGAGCAACGATGGGGGGAGCAGCTTACAGATGTGACCTCAGTTACACGTGTGGACGCTTTATCTAGCTCAGTGTTGATAGGATTGACACTACGCCTGTTGGGGATAGAAACGCCCTCATCGTAGTAGAATCCTATAACCCCTAGGAAAGTTGTCCACTGCACCGGGGAAAGCCAACTTTTCTGAGATTCAACCTGAGCCCCAAGCTCTTCACGTGGGCGAGTGCAACATCTCAATGTTGAATCGCCAGCTCCCTGGAATGTGCTAGAATTAACCAGTCGTCCAGGTAGTTTGGTACCCAGATGCCCTGGAGTCCCAATGGAGCCAGAGTGACATCCATGCACTTTGTGAAGGTGCGAGGGGATAAAGCTAGCAGTATTCCTATGCGGAAACACGCACCTTTTAGATCTATCGCCACAAACCAGTTTTCGAACTGGATCTGTGGCACGATAAGTTTGAACATCAGCCTCTGAACCTGTATGTCCGAAGAGTACGGTTCAGATGATGCAGATCTAAAATTGGCCGCATATTCCCACTTTTTGCGGAACAGGAAATAAAGGCTGTAAACCTCCCACCCTGAGGGAATGGGGTACATGTTTCAGGACCCCATTGTCCAAAAGGGAGCTTAGTTCCTGCGCTAAAACGTCGGGCTCTGGTCTGTGCTGACTACTGTGGTGAGCACACCTGAGATCAGGGGGGGTCGAGCTATAACTGGACCCGGTAAAACTTTCTATGGTAGACAGAACCCATGGAGACACATTTGGCAGTAGCTTGCATGCTGCCCGATGGTCTTCTAGTGAAGTTAGCTATTCCACATTCTATTGGAGAGAAGCATCAGATTCTCGTTGCCCTGTGACAGCTTGCTGACCAGGGAACATGAAAACTTGGGGACCACCTTGGCTAGGGGAGGCCCTACAGTAGCACTGGGGGCTACCTGCCCTAACAACCTCATGTCCCCAAATACATCCCTCCACAGCCCCTCGGGACCGCTCACCATATGTCGAGCTCACTCAGCAGATCTGCTTGGTAGGCCTGCAACCCTGACATTGTCTGCACTGACCCACAAGCAAGCCTATTACTGCATAGGCTTGCCCACCAATGCCACCTTGGATGCAAGCAGGCCCCTGTAATTACCTGCCATCGATGGAGAGAGGTAGCTAGCAAGCGCCTCCTCCACCTCGGGCAGCTAAATAGCCATGCCATTCATTCCCACAATGGCAGAATAATCCAACATCGTGGGGTTATGACTATGGCTTAAGCATGGTTTTCCCCCGGAAGTTTGAGATTTTGTCATAATTTCCGGAAGACAGGGGAGTTTCTGCAGTGTGAAGTATTTACTTTGACTAGGTAATACTTCAAGTAGCTCTTTATACGCTGCTCTCAGTTTTTAACACATCCTTCTAACTCTTCGGAGTCAGAGAGGGATTATTACCCCTTTGGCTTTCCATAGCGGGAGGAGGAGTCGCGACGCAAACTCCAGAATCCAGCGAAGAGCTGAACCCAGAAGACAGAATAAGAGATAGAGCCGTGCTCGTCTCCGGCTCCTCTTCCGGATTTAAGAGATCCCCCGAACCTGAGACGCTTGGCTGCCTCGGCAGTGGCCGGCCCAGATCCGCGAGGCTTTGAAATGTAGCGTTACCATGCGCAGCCTCTCGAGGTTGCCATCGCATACTACACCACTAACACTTCACCCAGAAAGTGTGCACTTTTCCCCCTGTGATGAAACGGGAGCCCGTTACACACTTCTTGAACTCTTGCTCGCTCATTACTTACCTCTCCTTTTCTTTAAAAAGGGATAGAAAAGTTAAGAGATTTTGAGAGAATATCGAGGGGAAATGAAGCATTTTTGTCACACAAACAACAGACAAGCAGTCTCGCTGAAGATAATAAGGCTGGCGGCGTGGTTCACAGGTGCCATATATATATATCATGCGATGTATATATATCATTGCCACGTCACCTGATCATGGCAGGCCTATAAGTAGAGGCATGATTTTACACAAGCTTCAGATACCAGTCACGCACAAGGCGTTCCCATACTGCTAAATGCAACGTCGAAGTTCCCTTTGAAAGGGAACTGCATGTGGACATTGCAGTCCCAAGGCCATAGTAGCAACAGTAGTCCAGCAACCACAGTGAGAATGTCCATGTGGAATTGAGGTCCAAAACCATTTCCATGGTACTTCAAGCAGTACCATCCTAAGCAATCTTCAGGCTGTAGACTCCAGTTGATGACAGCTCCATCCAGAGGTACGGCATCATGATGGATCAGGAAGGTCTGGACAGCAGAAGGGGCTAGGATCACTGGCATCTCCATAAAATCATGTGTGGCTCGACTGAAGGAGAGAGAGGGAGAAGGAGGTAATGAGAGGGAGCGATTATTAGGCATGTTTACTATCCATGATGGAGAAGACTGTGTATTTTGTATAAGAGAAAGTCTATTCATGTTAAGCTTGAGTAAACAAATATCTTTTCAGCCAAGACTGTGTCTGAGACATTAATTGGAAGGTTGTTCCATAACTGTGGGGCTGTTGTAGCCTTCAGTATTTGAGTTACCAACAAATAGCCTGCACCGTTTGATCGTTTATGCTTTAAACGATCAAATAGCCTGCACATTTAGTCCTTTATAGGTCAGTAGTATTATTTTATAATCAATGCAAAATTTAACTGGGAGCCAGTGCAGTGTGAATAAGATATGGGTATGTGTTACTTTCTGGTTTACATACTTTCTGGTTCTAGTAAGGAATCTTATAGCTCCATTCTGGTGTCACTGGAGCTTGTTTATGCTCCTACTGGAACATCCAGACAGTTTGGCATTACAATAATCTATCCCAGAGGTGACAAAAGTACAAACTAATATTTATGCATCATGTAGACACATTATATTTCTTTTCTTAGCAATATTTCTGAGATGAAAGAAGGGTATCCTAGTAATATTATCTACATGAATGTCAAATGAAAAACTGGGGTCAATAATCGCACCAAGGTCTTTTACTGCTGCACATGATAAAGTTGAAAGACCATCCAGGGTAACTATGTAATCAGAAAACTTATGTTACACCACGGCCAGCAGATGGCACTGCAGCATGGCTTCTGAGCTCACGTGACTTTGTTCAGGTTCGCTCACTTCCTGCTTGAGCATTTAGTTTAGTTTAAGTGTCTTTAATATGCCCCAGGTGTCCATGGTTTTGGTTTGATTATGTTCACTATATTAACCCCTCGGTTACTGAGCACTACGCTCAGTATTATTGTTTGTATAGTTCACATTGTTGGTAACCCAAAGTCTTGTGTGTTTAGTGTTTGTTTGAACACGGTGGTGAATGCGTTAGCATGCTACGCGGTCTTATTTCAGGTCCTGCTCTCATTTCATGTCATGATTACAGTTTCTCATTTTCCTGTGAAGACAGCATATTCTTTGTTTATTGAGTTACATGTACAGTAAAGACTTTGATCTGCACCTGCATTCGCCTCCAGTCCCGATCCGTAACAGAATACTGAGCCACCCAAGCAGAAGCAGCAGATCAGGATGAGCACCGAGTTGGGCCAAGCGTTCTGGGAGAGGAGTAGGCGTATTAACGAAGCACTAGTGCAGACTGATCGGCAGATAACACAATGAGAGCTGCTGCAGCAAGCTGGCCCATGCGCCACGTCGCCACCTGCGCAATTTACCCTATCCCTGCGGCAGGAGAACTATGCCGTGCAACGGGGCCAGCAGAGCTACTCGAACTCCTGGGGCTTCCAAATGCAGGGGAATTGCACCATGGTGCCCACTCTGGAGGTGAAGGCTGGCCCAGAACTTTTTTTGGGGGTGGGCAACGACGACAGCAGAGGTCCAGCCTGAGGCCTATGGGGAGGTCTCGGCTGTGGAGCCCCCGCATGATATAAACATGGTGACCTCAGAGCTACAGATTGAGGCCTATGGGGAGGTCTTGGCTGTGGAGCTCCTGCATGCTGAGGAAGCTGTCCTGCTTCCCTGCACAACCAAGGAAGCTGTCCCGCTGGCCTGCACAGCTGAGGAAGCTGTCCTGCCCAGCCCATGGCATGGCTTCTGAGCGGTCACGTGACTTTGTTTTGGTTCACTTGCTTCCTGCTTGAGCATTTAGTTTAGATTAAGTGTCTTTAATTTGCCCTAGGTGTCCATGATTTTGGTTTGATTATGTTCACTATATTAACCACTCGGTTACTGAGCACTACACTCAGTGTTATAGTTTGTATAGTTTGTATAGGTAGTATTCTTCAAAAAACAGCTAAAGACCCACCTCTTCCGTGAACACCTAACTAATTCATAGAGAAAAAAAAGAAAAAAAAACCCACAACGCACTTACACCTCTACTCTGTGCACTTTGCTTCCTATGGTATTCAAGTAATGGATCTTGTATAGTAGCACTACTTGTATTGTTCTCTGCTTGATATATCGCTTTGCTTATTTGTAAGTCACTTTGGATAAAAGTGTCTGCCAATTGAATAAATGTAAATGTATAGTTCACATAGTTGGTAACCCAAAATCTTGTGTGTTTAGTGTTAGCTTGAACATGGTAGCAAATGGGGTAGCATGCTACGTGGTCTTATTTCATGTCCTGCTCTTGTTTCATGCCACGATTCCAGTTTCTTGTTTTCCTGTGAAGACCGTGTTTTCTTGTTTATTGTGTTACGTGTACAATAAAGACTTTGATCTGCACCTGCACTCGCCTCCAGTCCCGATCCGTAACAGCTTACTTCTAGCTACACGTGGTGCTAGTACAAGTATGTCTATCTTGTCAGAAAAAAGTTAAAGGAAGTTAATAAGCATCCATTGTCTAATGTCATTTACACATTCCTCAATTTTATTAAGCTAATGTCTGTCATCTTTATTAAGCTGATGTCATGTCATGTCTGTCATCAGCTAATTGTATGTTTACGAATAATTTGCCAGAATTAGAAAAAATCAGAATTAGAAATAATGAAGTCAACACGTGTCATTCAAATCTTCAAATCTTTGTATTTAATGATTAAAAGAAACAAAAATAATCCTAAACAAACAGAATACATCCAGCACAACTCTTCATGGAGGGGCAAGCCCAAAAAAATAATCCTGTCCAGGGTGTACCCCGCCTTGTGCCCGATGCTTCCTGGGATAGGCCCCAGGTTCCCTGTGACCCTGAAAAGGAGTAAGCAGTAGAGGATGGATGGATGGAATTATAAAACAGGTATTATTCTGCAATTTAATATTTTTGTGTTATACACCAATGAAGGGTTTGAGATCATAAGATGGATATGAGACAAGAGTTTAGGATTTCAGCTTTTATTTCCTGGTATGCAAGCAGGGCACATCTCCAGAATGAAGGGTCATCACCTACCCTAGATTGTGCTGTATGGTGAACTAATCACCGGCCACTGTGACAGAGGTGCACTGAAGAAGAGTTATAAGGTCTCTGAAGAAATCCCTTGGTGCCTGTTACACTGACAACCACCAGTGGTCTTCTCTAGGCTCGACTCATTAGGTCTGGAGACACACCATTATCTCAAACTTGGTCTCATCAGACCATAACACATTTTGCCACATGATTTGGGGTAGTTATGGGGTTTTAGACTTTTTATAGCCACAGTACATAGAGAAAAACAATGTTTATTCACTGTGCTCTGCAGCACAGCTCATCTCAGCAAATATCCACGATCCTTACATTCCAAGATATGACAATCTATATGTTTTGTGGCTGTCACAGTCAAACAGGAGAAAAAGGAAATGGAGATTATTATAATGAATTCAACCAGTCAGCACATACAGGCATTCTACATTATGTTAATTTTCTGATTTTATTTAGATCATGAAACACCCTGAAGGCTACCATCAATAACTGGAGAAAATGAGGCACCATATTGACATTACCAAGAACAGGATGTCACTCACAAATTTATGAAAGGACAAGATGAAACTTTTCAGGGAGGTTAGCAAGGAACTGATGACAACATTAAAGGAGCTGCAGGAATATCTGACAATTACTGGTCACTTCATAAATGTGACAACAATCTCTCATTCTTTACCTGTCTAGGCTATGGAATAGAGGTTTCTTCTCACAAAAAAAGTCCAAGCTTGTCTCATGCCAAATGTCATGTAATGAGGTTTAGGTAGGATGCAGGTTAAGAGCTTTTATTGAATAGAATATAATCCACAGGGCAAGGTAAAATCAACAACATGGACATGCAGAGGTCAAACAATAAGGTTAACAGGCTAGAGCAGGTAAGGCAGAAATCAAGGTCAAGATCAAAGCAGAATATTTACCAAAATAACAACACAATAGAAAGGCTTGGTAATGACAGAATGCCACAACTGAGAATTTACTTCGTAAAGGTACAGGGAATTAACAGTCTATTTTAAAGTGTGGTGTGATTGTGAGTGTGATTGGAAACAGGTGTGAGATATGTCTTCTGGGAAAGGTGAAGGTGAACGTGTCTGTGTGTAGTTTGGGAGTTGTAGTCATCGACGGAAATGTGAACTACATTCAGGGAAATGGAGTTGCTAATTTGCTGTGATATGACAGATGTTGTTGACTCACCATTGAGAGGGGTAGCCATCATGAACCATGAGTCCAACTGGATGCCAATAAACAGTATTAGCTGACTAGACATGAGAGAGCTTTTTCCATAATTCACTGTAAGCCCTAGGTTGTTAACATGGGAGACCAGCAATGTTGATTCTCCAAGGGCATCTACCCTTGACTGGGAACAGATCAACCAGTCTTCCAGGGACAGGAAAATTTGTATCCCCCTGGCCTGTAATGGAGACAGTGCCGCTGCTATACACCTGGTGAAGACCCTTGGAGATCCCAAACAGGAGCACACAAAACTGGTAAGCCCTTCCCTCGAAGGCGAAAAGGAATTGCTTGTGCTGGGGCGCGATTGGAACGTGAAAATATGTGTAAACCAATCGTTCTACCTGATGCCTTGAAGCATGTCCACTGTACATAGCATGTGGAACTTGAAAACCTTGAGTTGTGTCTTTAGAGTTCTTAAATCCACTCTGGGGCGAAATCCGCCATCATTCTTTGCAATAATAAAATAAGTGGAATAGAATCCACTGTTCTGTAAAGCTTTGTCTAATTGCTCAATGGCACCCTTCTTCAGGAGAGCCCAGGGCCAGAGCCTTGTTTTGGTCCTTGACTAAAGCCATTTTGACTCCGTGGAACCTCAGCCGTCAATGTCTGAATTGAATGCTGTAGCCCTGTGACAGGGTTGATACAACCCAGGGGTCTGATGTAAGCACTTCCCAGCACTGAGCTGCTGGCTGGTGAAGCATCTGACCATGGGATTGGTACATTGTCATTGTCTACCCCTTCACCCCTAATTTCTGGAAGGGCGACAGCCTGAAGCCTGCCCTCGCTGTGCCTAGCAAAAGTTCATAGCTCCTACCCTACTTGGGTTACAAGACTACCAGTGGTGCCTGCACTCCTGAAACCTGCTTTCCAATGTGAGAAGATAACAAGAGGTCACTTCTGGGGTGAACTTGCCTTTAGTACTGGGGCAAAAGGCACACGTCACCCGGATCACAGGTGACTTTGTTGATACAAACACTCGACCTGCAATGTACATGTGATGGACATCCAGGTGCTGAAAGCACCACTTCTGGTGGTCAGTAAATAACAGAGCTCTTTTTTTGCACTTAGATTTCATTAAACACCGGTGATGTCATGAGTAAGAGAAAGGGAACAGATATAAAGCAGTTTTTTACAAGCAAGAAAAGAAGTAATTTGAGGAGTAGTTCAGAAAGTACATATTAATTTTTTAAGGCATTCATTCAAATAAAACTGAACAGCATTGTATGAATTATATCATTTAAAGTGTTGTGTTTATGTGCTGCTTTAAGGATACCATAATCAAACAGCTCCAGATTTTGTATGCAATCCGGTAGACCATGCCAGATTGCTTTTCGGAAGATCCAAGCACAATTGCTGTATTCATATATGTCTAAATAAACTGAACCAAGGGTGAGAATGCACCAAAACCCCGATATTCAGGATTTTCTCTTCATTTTAATCAGATCTGAAGTAACTAGTGTGAGATTTATTTCTCTGTTTTATATTTAGTTTTGATTATTGTATGGCTTTGACCATTGAGGGGAAAAAGGTAAAATGTTTGTTGAAACATGTTACGTTTGTGCTCAGGTGGTAAACATTCGGTGTCGTGAAATGTCGTGTTATTCTTACAGTAGGTCATGTAAATATTTGTGATATTTAAACAAAAGAAAAAAGAAAAATGTGAGATTCATTTTCTTTTGTATACGGTTCTTTTCCTGGTATTGGAAATGAGGACATTTCTTTTTCTAAAAACATGTGAGATTTATTTTTCTGTTTTATATTTTGTATAAGAGTTTTAAATGCTTTATTTTATTTTAAATGTTTACGTGTGATTAGGTGAATTTATGTTATGAGTAATTTATATTTCAGTATAATTGTGTTGAGTAGGAGAAGTGCTGTTGGGCTTTTTGTTGAGTTTTTGTTGGGGTCGGGGACATGTGCAAGAGGGGAGCACGAAAAAGTTCATGTCAGTGACTCATTGAGGAAATGTAGCTATGACAATAAAGTTAGTAAAATCTTTATTTGTAAGTGTGCATGCCTGCATTGTTCAAACCCATTTAGAGATTGGACCTTTACAAGTTCTCCTTAACCCCTCTTACACTCGTAACTTGTTACTTGAGTAGTCTTCTCTTACTCACTTACAGTATTAACATTATTACTTATACTGTTACTTGAATAATTGTTTTTACAAGTAGATTTACTTGTACTTGAGTAAAATTTTTGGCTACTCTACTCACCTCTGCTTTGGTGTATAGCACAAACAAATTAATTGGCTTTGCTGTTTCAGTAGGTTCAAAGGGGACTGTAAGCCACCTCGTCTCAGACTACCCATGTGACAAATCCTTGTCTTGTCTGGCATGCATTCTCTTTATGTCTATATGATTAGTATCAGCATTTAGCCCAGTTTATAGCTTAGCATTTAGTATGATCTGTATTTTTCTCTGTTTAATTTTTGTATCCTTCATTGTCTGTTCCTCATTTCATTATCATTATCATTTAACCTAGCAATTAGCATAGAATTTATCATTGACTGGTTTCAACCCTGTCACCATTAATTCAATTCGATTCAGTTCAATTTTTTTTGTATAGCGCTTTTTACATGTCATGTAAAAATGTCATATCATGATCATATGAAACCAGAAGGTTGCTTAGATATTGTGGCGCGAGACCATTTAGTGGTTTATAGGTTACTAAAAGCATTTTAAAGTTAATGCGATATTTTACTGGGAGCCAATGCAGTGTGGATAATATTGGTGTGATATGGTCATGTCTTCTAGTTATAGTTAGGACTCTAGCAGCTGCATTCTGGACTAACTGGAGCTTGTTTATATTCCTACTGGAACATCCAGACAGTAAGGCATTACAGTAATCTAATCTAGAGGTGATGAATGCATGAACCAGTATTTCGTGACAAAATGTTTCTTATCTTATAAATATTTCTGAGATGAAAGAACGCTATCCTAGTAATATTATCTACATGAGCATCAAATGAAAGACTGGAGTCAATAATCACTCCGAGGTCTTTAACTGCTGTACATGATGAAACAGAAAGACCATCCAGAGTAACCATGTGATCAGAGAGATTACTTCTAGCTACATGTGGGCCTAATAAAAGTATTTCTGTTTTATCAGAATTAAGTAAAAGGAAGTTAGTTAACATCCAACGTCTAATTTCCTATACACAATCCTCGACTTTACTAAGCTTCTGTCTGTCCTCTGGCTTCGCTGAAACATACATCAGCATAACAGAGGAAGCTAATTCCATGTTTACAAATAATTTGTCCTAGAGGTAAAAAGCAGTGGGCCTAAAACAGAACCCTAAAAAAGTAACCTCAGTACTAATGGAGAAATCACCATTTACATCTACGAACTGATAACGATCGGTCAGATAAGACCTGAGCCAGTGGAGGACTGTTCTCTTAATGCCAACATTTTTTAATCTATCAAGGAGAATAGTGTGATCTATAGTATCAAACAGTGATACTACAATTGATGGACAATGTCCATCAGTCACTGGAGCTTTGTGGGAGCGCTATAGAGCCCAAAGGGGATAACCCGGTATTGCCAGTGGCTGTTTGCCGTGCTGAAGGCCATCTTGCCTCTGGGCTCAGGGCCACTTTCCAATATCCTTTGGTTAGGTCCAGGGTGGATATGAACCAGGCCCTCCACAATCACTCCACTAGCTTGTCCACTCGGGGGGAGGGGATAGCTTTCAAATTCTGAGACCTGGTTCAGCTTCCAGAAGTCATTGTGTAACCCGCTCGTCGATGGCGGTTCGCGTAATGGGGTATTACAGCGTGTGATGACTTATGTGTATAAAATGAAGGCAGAAAAAATGATGGTGCAGTGATCTCAAGTGATGGTGAAATAAAATTAATACTTAAAAATAAATGAAATAAATACAATTTTAGAATACCAAACTTATATCCTAAACAGTTATCAGAAGAACACAGGGTTTGTACACTAAACAATTATTAAGTTAACACAATTTCCTTCAACTATGTGATACTCAAATCAGATCACCCTGAACAACTAACTTGACTAAACTCGGGTCGTGGTGAGGCAGAGTTCAAAGTCCCATGGTTTACAGAGTACCGAGTCAGTGCAGTCTGAGTGTCCTCCTCCAAAGGAAACAAGTGTCAATGTGCACACAGTCTACCTGATCCCTTGGGCCAAGGGAAAAAACTAATCAGAGCTCTCAGACGTGTGCTGAAACTGCAACCTCCTAGCTGCAATCAGGTTCGAGATCAAGTGGGGTTGGCTCGCCATCCATTACTGGAACAATTTCTCTGAGGTTATCCAGAATCTTCGCCGACGGGTCGGACTCCACCGTATCCGCGGTCAATCAACATCTGAACTCAACAATAAAACCTGACCTATGTGAAATAGGTCACATAAAATTAATTAACAGCTAACATGGTTTGCATAACAGGAGTTAATATAAATAACTCAGTAACCACACTCAAAATACACTTAATTTAACATTTGACATAAAATATAATTAAACATACATCTCAACGGAGCTACTCCACTCACCAGTGGTAGCAGTCCTAAGTACAGAATAGCATTAAATATCCCGTTTTTATCAGTTAATATATACACAACTTATTAACAAAGATAAGCACCTTAGCTGTTAGCTTACAGCTCACAGCTAGCATAAAGCAACACGAGGCGCGGAGGCTAGCATCTTTTATACACGAGGCGCGAAGGCTAGCGCCTTTTATACTGAGGTCAATAATCTAAAATGGCAGATGTCGCATACAAGTTGACGGATATATACTCACCAGTGCAAGAGAATGGCACATTACTCTAGCATACCTTCCAACATAGACTCTCTCGTGGCACTTTACACTGTTGACAATTTACACTTGTAACAGCAGAATCAACATGCCGCTACGATGCCTTGGTTATTACTGAATCTCTTCCTATCTCCCTCGCTAGCTGAGAGGCGGGCTCAGCCATCCCATTGGCTGGAATGTAGCAACTCTCACTCCTATAGGCTGATGTCCTGACAGCACCCTGACCTCGTATTGGATAATCCTAATATTCAGTCTGACTTATTTATTTAATTAATACATTTATGTCTAGTTTTACCCCTGGGTTACAATTGCATAGGCGCATACTTCCGTGGGGTTTCAGCATGACTATGATGGGGCTGGACCAGGGGCTGTTGGATTCCTCGATGATGCTTGCCCACAGGATTCGACCCATCTCCACCTCAATAGCCTGGTGGTGGGCCTCCCGGACATGATAAAGCCGTTGTCGCACCACCACTCCCAGCCGTGTCTTGATCTTATGCTGGACCATCTGCGTCATCGCTGGGGAGGTAGAGAACACATCCATGACTTGACACACCAACTCGGATAGGTTCTGGGGGCACTGTTGGCAGAAGCCCTCTACATCCATCCCCGGCCAGACAAAGTGGTATTTTGCCCCCAAGTGGCCCCCAATCAGGTGGGTGTGAGCCAGATGCATCAGCGTCTGCGTCCTGGTCTTGGGGAATACAAGGATGTCCTTGATTTCCCCTCGGCAGCTGGCCCGTTGATATAGGAGACTGCACCTGACTAGGAAGTGGGAGAAGTCTCTGGTTCGGGCTCTGGTCAACCCCTTCTATCCCGCACCTGGGCCCAGCAGTGTTTCAGGTGGGTGTCCTCCTTCTACTCCCACCCGAAGTTTCCCTGCCGGTTTACCTGTTGGAACACAGACAAGATGGGGTTAGCGTGAGTGTGCAGCTTACCTCCTATTGTGGATTACCTCTCATTAACCCCTCAGTATTATCAATATGTTTGAATGTAATGGTGAATGCGTTATGCATGCTAAGCAGTCTTCTTTCCATGTCCTGCTCTCGTGCCATACCTAGACTTTAGTCTTATGTTTAACCTGGTTAATCTTGTTCAGTATGGATCACGCTCCCTGTGTTTTGTTTGCTTGTTAATAAATAAAGACATTGATCTGCACCTGCTACTGCAACCCCTCCTGTTTCATAACCGAATGTAGAAAAGTAAAAGTACATTTTATATAATTAATAAAACAATAAAACATTTCTATGATTAAAAATTATCAGTCGCCACTCAGTGGCTTGCTCAGTTGGGAAGTTGGGATAAATTCCATTTGTTTTATAGCTGTTTGTTTCTGTTTATCTGTTCCCGTTTTAGTCTCTTTTTATCTGTTTCTGACTGTTTATACCTGTTTTGTATTTCTGTAAAGCTGCTTTGAGACAATGACTATTGTAAAAAGTGCTATACAAATGAATAAATAAATAAATTGAATCAGTTATACATACTATTAAAGGTAAAAAAATTTTTTTAAAAGTTACTCAAGCTAATGTAACAAAGTACATGTAGTGCTGTAATACCCACCTCTGACTATCCGTGATAGTCAGGATGTGTAAATCACATTGTGAATATAACACATTTGATACATGTTGAGACATGTTTAAATTAATACATAAAATGTATGAATATGGTTCAATTTGAACGATGCACACAGTACAGGTACTATAACTATAGTATTTAAATTATCATAGGTAAAATTTGTGCGGTACAATAATGCAATGGTAATGTGCCTGTTGCAGAACACAAGCAGCCGTAGTTCAATCATCAGCCCAGGTGAAGTTTAATTTTATTCAGGGCATTGAAAATATATGATCAAATCATGTTTGATGTACAAAAACAAATTATGTTAATGTAACTGAATTCAATCCCATGGAACCGATGTATGAATTTGAATTCACTGAGCTTTTTCCAGTATGTGGACTTCTGTGTTCACTTTAAACCATTTTTTTCAATAGTGAAACTTTAAATCTAAGAAAAAAACAAAAGTTTCTATTGCTAAGAAAGGAGAAGATGGAATTCATTCAATGCTACTTTGAAGAACTTTCTACAGTGAAAAATAACTCATTAAATGCACACTCTCCACTGAGCTGAGGCTCAAACCCCAGTTGCTGGCGTACTACAGCACTATTCTAGTGCACACAATTAAGCCACGTTAATTTAAATACCATAGTTAGTGTCCATCCGTCCATCCATCCATCTTCTACCACTTACTCCTTTTCAGGGTTACGGGGAACCTGGAGCCTATCCCAGGAAGCATCGGGCACAAGGTGGGGTACACCCTGGACAGGGTGCCAGTCCATCGCAGGGTACTATAGTTATTGTACATATACAATAATATAATGTATATAATTCAATATTGTAATTAGAAGCTTCTTTAAATAATGTTTATTCTAAGTTTTGATAAAACATCATATTTTTATGTAAAACATACGTAATATATATATATATATATATATATATATATATATATATATATATATATATATATATATATATATATATATATATTTTAAATCTAACCAACCACACATTCCTTTTTTTTTCCCAGGCTCTGCTTAATGTGCTTGATACAAAACGTTTCTGAGACAGGTTCACAGATACGTGGGCCAAGCACAAGCAGATCATTGGCTTCAGTACAAGAAACAACACTGTTTGCTTGGTAAAAGTATATATGCTTTATACAGTATATGTCCTGGCATAACTGTTGTATCTACTAGCAAGCCATGTCTGTTCAAATGGAACTGTTCAAATGGAACAAACCCCTACTGGTCTTGTCTTTCCTGTGCCGGCAGAATCTGCGTGATACCGTGGGATACCATATGACATTGCAGGATCCCTTTTCCTTTGACACACCACAATGGCCACATCTGTATACTAAATGGCAATGAGAATATACTTTAAATATATTTTCCTAATATGAATTCATAAGGGTGCCAATAACTGTAGCATACACACACACACATACACATATATATATATATATATATATATATATATATATATATATATATATATATATAAAACCAGCCTTATTCTAATCGTTCAGATCAGTCCTTGACAAAATACAGTGCCTTGCGAAAGTATTCGGCCCCCTTGAACTTTTTAACCTTTTGCCACATTTCAGGCTTCAAACATAAAGATATAATTTTTATTTTTTGTGAAGAATCACCAACAAGTGGGACACAATTGTGAAGTGGAACGAAATCTATTGGATTTTTTACAATTTTTTAACTAATAAAAAAATGAAAAGTGGGGTGTGCAAAATTATTCGGCCCCTTTACTTTCAGTGCAGCAAACTCACTCCAGAAGTTCAGCGAGGATCTCTGAATGATCCAATGTTGTCCTAAATGACTGATGGTGATAAATAGAATCCACCTGTGTGTAATCAAGTCTCTGTATAAATGCACCTGCTCGGTGATAGTCTCAGGGTTCTGTTGAAAGCGCAGAGAGCATCATGAAGACCAAGGAACACACCAGGCAGGTCCGTAATACTGTTGTGGAGAAGTTTAAAGCCGGATTTGGATACAAAAAGATTTCCCAAGCTTTATACATCCCAAGGAGCACTGTGCAAGCGATCATTTTGAAATGGAAGGAGTATCAGACCACTGCAAATCTACCAAGACCTGGCCGTCCCTCTAAACTTTCAGCTCAGACAAGGAGAAGACTGATCAGAGATGCAGCCAAGAGGCCCATGATCACTCTGGATGAATTGCAGAGAACTACTGCTGAGGTGGGAGAGTCTGTCCATAGGACAACAATCAGTCATACACTGCACAAATCTGGCCTTTATGGAAGAGTGGCAAGAAGAAAGCCATTTCTCAAAGATATCCATAAAAAGTCTCATCTACAGTTTGCCACAAGCCACCTGGGAGACACACCAAATATGTGGAAGAAGGTGCGAACTTTTTGCCTACAATGCAAAACGATATGTTTGGCGTAAAAGCAACACAGCTCATCAACCTCAACACACCATCCCCACTGTCAAACATGGTTGTGGCAGCATCATGGTTTGGGCCTGCTTTTCTTCAGCAGGGACAGGGAAGATGGTTAAAATTGAGGGGAAGATGGATGCAGCCAAATACAGGACCATTCTGGATTGAGACCTGTTGGAGTCTGCAAAAGACCTGAAACTGGGACGGAGATTTATCTTCCAACAAGACAATGATCCCAAACATACAGCAATATCTACAAAGGAATGGTTCACAAATAAACGTATCCAGGTGTTAGAATGGCCAAGTCAAAGTCCAGACCTGAATCCAATCGAGAATCTGTGGAAAGAGCTGAAAACTGCTGTTCACAAACGCTCTCCATCCAACCTCACTGAGATCGAGCTCTTTTTCAAGGAAGAACAGGCTAGAATTTATCTCTCAATGTGCAAAACTGATAGAGACATACCCCAAGCGACTTGCAGCTGTAATCTCAGCAAAAGGTGGCTCTACAAAGTATTAACGCAAGGGGGCCGAATAATTTTGCACGCCCCACTTTTCATTTTTTTATTAGTTAAAAAAGTTTCAAAAATCCAATAGATTTCGTTCCACATCACAATTGTGTCCCACTTGTTGGTGATTCTTCACAAAAAATAAAAATTTTATATCTTTATGTTTGAAGCCTGAAATGTGGCAAAAGGTTGAAAAGTTCAAGGGGGCCGAATACTTTCGCAAGGCACTGTACCAGTATAAGTTATGTAGCCACAAAAAATCAGTTCCTCTAATTATTATTTACAGACCCCCAGGGCCATATACTGGATTTCTTAGTGAATTTGCAGACTTTGACTCAAACCTGGTTATGTCTGTAGATAAAGCATTAATCATCTGAGATTTTAATATTCATTTTGATAACCTGGAGGACCCTCTGAGAACAGTGGTCGTGTCCATCTTAGATTCAGTAGGGGTCAATCAGAACGTAATCGGGCCTACTCATAATGGTGGTCACACTCTTGACCTCATTCTAACATACAGATTAAGTATAGAAAATAATGTAATTTTTCCGCAGTCTGAAGTTGTCTCAGACCATTATCTTATCGCATTCATAATACATACCGATCATAGTATTTCCACCTTGCCTCGCTACCGCGTCGCGACGGACTAATACGCGGCACAAGAGGGAAGAGAATCGCTCCATCTCCGACTACCGTGCCCCTGCGCTAACCGGAACAGCCGGGGTGGAGTGGAACCACCGACGCCGTACCGTCCGCTGATTGGAGTCGCTGTCGGGAGAATTCCACCACTCCCACGCCGAAAGGCGGAACTAAAAGGACGCCCTTCCTCCCTGGAAAAGTTGAGGACTGACTCACCGAAACGGTCAGCGTCCGGAGCGGATACAGGAGGAGGTATTCCCCACGCACTCGCGTTAGCATGACTAATCTCTCTCTCTCTCTCTCTCTCTCTCTCTCTCTCTCTCTCTCTATATATATATATATATATATATATATATATATATATATATATATATATATATATATATATATATATATATATATATATATATAAATTTTTTTTTGCGCAAAGTACCGACGAGGACGACGGACACGCAGCGCTGAGGGACGGCACGAGAACCCCGAGGCTTCTCCCGGGATTCCCCTGACACGGCCCCGCGAGCGTCACGACGTCAGGCCGCCTCCGCAGCCCCACACACACACCCACACAAACCTGCACTCTACCAGAAAGAAAATAAAAGATTCAGCTTTTGCCCTACTCCAGCCTCTGTGTCTCTGTGCTCCACCCTTTCCCGCTACAGTACCTACACATCAGCTACTGCACCGAGCTTCATAAATAACCTCGCAGAAACATCCATTAGATTTGAATCACCGTCAGATCCGATAGAACTCGATCAGGCGACTGAAAGCTTGGAGTCAACACTTCGCTACACGCTAGATAGAGTGTTCCTTTGATGTTCCGAAACACTTAAGTGTGACAAACATGCAAAGGAACAGGAAATGAGGAAGGGGGCAAACACTTTTTCACACCACTGTAGAGGATTTAAACCTAACATGGTGAACAAATTACAGTATATTATAGAATTCAGGCTATTTTACTGGGGTTATCTCATACAGTGTAGCAAGTAATAATCTGAAAAGACCTTTGTAATATCACAGTCTAAAACTGGATTTAAAGAGAAGCAGATTAGTAAAAGAATGATATGAAAATGTATCACATGAAAATGAATCACATGAAAATGAATCATCCATCCATCCATCCATATTCCTTCTTCAGCGTCGCGGGGAACCTGGAGCATATTCCAGGAGGCATCGGGCACAAGATGGGGTACACCCTGGACAGGGTGCCAGGGTTCCATTGCAGGGCACAATCACATACACACTCACACACCTATGGACAATTTAGAACGCCAATCAACCTACCATGCATGTCTTTGGACTGGGGGAGGAAACTGGAGTACCCGGAGGAAACCCCCGCAGCACAGGGGAGAACATCCAAACTCCACACACACATGGCCCCGGCAGGAATCGAACCCCGGACCCTGGAGGTGTGAGGCGAATGAAATGAATCAAATGAAAATGAATAAATAAATTAAAGACAATAAATGTAACTGAAGAATAAAATCAAATCTAAAGAAGACAATTGAAATCTGTTCACAATCAGGCTTTTTTTCTTGGATCCTTCCTTTCATTTTTTTTTTTTTTGGATAAACCTGCCTTGTGTTTGCAATTGTTTGATATCAGTGAGAGCAGTGTATATTTTAACAGAAGATCAAAAGGTTAAACAAATACAATTGTTCATAGCTTTCTTTGCACATATGTTTAAAAAAAAGGTGCCAATATTAGTGCGTGAAGAGTGCATGTGTGTGTACACACTTACATGTGTGGTGTTATGTTTGTTTGTTTTTTTAATATGATGTTTAGGTGGCTGTTTTTTTGCAGGCCACTCACTGTGCATTGCTGATCATGGTTTCAAGTATCGATATATCTGCCCTTTCCAATGAGCACAAGAATGCACAGTAATCTCAAGAAACTTAAATCCAGATATTTTAATCAAATCTGCAAATTTATTTGAAAAAACAAATTAGCCAGAGATCAATTATCACTTAGAAGATCAGGCATATGTTATGTAATCTTGGATGTATTAAGCAAGGTACAAAGAATAGACCCCTGAAGTGTGCAGAATAGCTGTATGGGTTTGCAAGTTTTAATGTTATCATACAGTATTGCAAGGGCGTAACCATTGGGACATGGGGGGAGGGGGGGCATAGGGGTCAAAGCGCTTCCAAGGGGGTCAAAAAACTTCCAAAGTTTGATACTGAAAATTTGCATATTTAGAACATAGTTTTAGGATTACAGTTACTGTTTGAATTCACATGGTTTATGAGTGATAAAAGCTCCCACAGCATGGGGAAACAGTAGGGTGCTGTGGACGTCCTGTGGGCAGATGTATTCTCTGTGAACGAAATGCTGTGCAACTTTCTTCATTTTCACTCGCATTTATTACAGTCTGTCACAAAGTGAGGGTTCACAACGAACTCAGCGGGAGGATGTGCACGTGAATGTACCGTTAATGGTCAAAAACTGGAACTGACGTTAGCCTAGATATTTAGGTATCTAGTTACTTACTGTCTGAAAAAAACTCGTATGTTCTGCACTTTTGTACACTTCGCTGCTGTCTCCATTTCTTACAGACTGAGCGGCTAAAATACACCAACCAACTTGCGTTGAGTATGGGCGAAACCAAGTGTATATTTGGAGGGGACACACACCAATTTTCCTTAACAAATGGAAATGTATTTTTTTTTAATAGACATAAATACATAGATAAATAAAATAAATAGGCAGATGAATAAAAAGTGCAGATGAAGAAAAGACAGATCCGTTGGCAGGGAAAATTAAAGCGGGACATAGAAAATATTTTTTTCCTGTATATTGGGGGGACAGATTTCCTCAACACTGGGGGGGTCATGCCAAGAGTGCGTGGTTACGCCCATGCAATAATGACATTCAAATAATATTACCAATGATAATATGAATAGTCCAAAACACTATTTCAGTTTAATAGTCACTAATTCAGTTTGCAAATACTGAAATTAAATGCAAATGTTCTTAGCCTATCATATATGTGCATTTGGTAATATTTAAAGTGTTTGAAATCAATGTTTGTTTGGTTGGGTTTTTTTTTCTTTGGGGGGGGGCTTGAGGGTGATTTTTTTGCGTATTGGTACTTTCACAAAATAAGTTTGATAACTCAAATGTCAGTTATATTGCAACATTAAGTGAGTGTAATAGGTTGACAAAACCAGCATGGTGGAATATTTGCAAAATGCGGAGACCACTGAAATATTCCTGCACATTTTGTGTCTTGTGGATGAAATAGCAACATGCCAGACCTTCGCTATTGTTTCAGGCCACGCCATTGAAAGAGATTCTTTGCTGGAGTTATAGAAAATATATCAAAAATATGTATAGAAAGTAGTTATGATGTAATCAATATGTATAACTCACTTCTGGATATGTTAATGACGTGTATTCAATATGTAACCTGCATTTAGACACTTCCAACATGGTCTTCTAAGTGGGTAAAGTAAGAACCTGTGTTTGTCTAAACTCAGCTTCACCTCAAAGTGTGTAAATTAGAGGTTTTGGGTTTGTTTAAAGCAGACTTACTCTATTGTAGTAAATTCACTAGTTTTCTAATGAACAACCAAGAATTCTGCGTTAAATGGTAAAGCCCAGCACTTGGGTCAAACCAACCCAGCGCGTGTTCTGTCCCATAGTTACCCAGCGGTGGGGTTAAAGTTGGGTTATTTTTAAACCCATCAGTTTTTAGTGTATGTTACAGTGTTATGCAGCCTATCTCAATTAAATAATACCACATTTGCGCTTATAATAGTGTTTATAATAGTGTTAATGACTTTATGAATAGGTAATAATAATAATAAACCTAATACTTAATAACTTTATAACCTACTGACGGTCTCTGTTTATGAGTTATCGCCTCCTCTGCTTGCACTAACCATTTTCCGCGAAGTAAATAATCCAAAATTATACAGGTCTACGCAGTGGATTGACACTGTGGTACCACAGCAAATACTCGGGACGATAAAAAAAAATAAAAAAAAAAACGGCCGGACACAGCGCTGCTCTGAGACACGTGCCTTGCGCGAGACACTCCGATTACGAGGGCGTCGTTTGCGGCGAAATATCCCGTCTCTTTTTCTTTGGAGGTGAAACACACGCTTTAAAGACGGAGCAGAAAGAAACTAATAATGAAACTCATTCATCGAATACGGAACTTGATTCGGAACATCAGTCGTGGGGAAACAATGAAATGAAAGATACAGCAGGACGTGACTGCATGTGTGATAGTGAATTCAGTTTTTGCGGTGAGTTATGGCAGTTACTTTAATAATAATAATAATAATAATAATAATAATAATAATAATAATAATAATAAGTGAACACACAAAAGTACACACACACACACACACACACACATTGATATACAGATGATACAGGCCTATGTTTCTTTCATACTGTAGCTGTTATAATGTAACCCATTAGATTGTGCTACAAGCAAAAGACTATATAAGTCGTGTCCAAGAAATGCATGATAATTAACGGGAATGACTATTGAATATATATTATACTATCGGTGTTATAATGTTTTCTCTGAGAACATGGCGGCCAGTAGCTACTCTCTTTAAATATAGATTAACTTCAGTTTAAGTGCATAAAGTGTCTAAGAAGAGTTCTCCAAATAAGACTAATATTTAATATATTTATCTCCCTATATACTAATATCCTAATGTTCAAGCCCAGTAAATTATTATAAACGTCTTTAACAATCTTCTAACATTTAAGAGGAGAATGCACAGCCTATATAGATTTTGTGTGGACAGGTTTATCCTACATAACAGGCTATAACAAAGCATGTGCTTATTTAATGTAGCCTAACGCTTGCAGTCTATAGTCCAGTGATGACAAAACAATTGGTCTATTATCAATTATTGTATTACCAATACATGCAGTAGACTATAAAGCAAATGTAATTTAGTTAGCAGGCATACTTGAGAATATACAGAAATGTGACAATGCCAGAATATAAACTCAGCTATATCCTCATAGTGCACAGGAGTCTCTCTCTCTCTCTTCTCTCTCTCTCTCTCTCTCTCTCTTCTCTCTCGCTTTCTCTCTGTCTCTCTCTCTCTCTCTCTCTGCTCTCTCTCGCTCTCTTCTCTCTCTCTCTCTCTCTCTCTGATACAAGTAGGTTTTTTGCCATGGTAAAAGGTTTTACATTGCCAAAGCATTGGTAACATTAAATTACAGACATATGTACACACATTCATACAATTTAAAAACAAAAATGTTGATAAATTATAGCAATAAAAAAAGTTTCCATTTAAATTTTTGTGTCGTGGAGACAGCCTGTCTTATTTTGGTTGTGTTTACTTTGTTGGACTGTTGCTTCTGTCCAGTGCTTTAGATTATATTCTTTTTGTATTTTAATCATTTGATTTGGTCTATCTATATGGTTCTGGTATGGGGTTTGGCTGGACATGTTTTGAATTGTAAAGTCAGCTCTGCTGAGGGGGCTTCTCTCTGGGATTAGCTCTTTCTTAAGACTTTGTGATGGAGAGTTTCTGTATCACAATTTTTTAGATGGGCTTGGAATTTAATGGCTCTTTTTTACTTTTAATTAATAGTGGGTACAGTCTTAATTCTGCTCTGCAGGTATTCTCTCTTCCACCTATAGTACCATTTTTTTTCATTCAAATTTTCAGTAGATTCCAGGTCATACTAAGTATAGGCATAATAATAACTTATGATGGTGGGCTGTTATTTCTACCAATGTAACATGTAACCATGTTCCCTAAACGAGAAGTTGCGTGAGCTTCTCACTTTGGGAAGCGCCCTTGTGCATGACCAGTATCTGAAGCATGCCTATTTATAGATCTGCCATGATCAGGTGATGTGGCAATTAAGCATGTCGCGTGATATAAAAACGGAACCTGTGAAACCACGCCCCAAACCCCTAATAACCAAAAAGACGACACAACCGCCCGCCCGCCGCGTAGCTTTTTGAGCGAATGTAACGTCTCGTTCCTTCTCAGGGAACAGGGTTACATGTGTAACCCCGACGTTCCCTTTCAAAGGGAACTTCGCGTTGCATTTAGCAGTATGGGAACGGGAATACCCACTCCGTCATACTGAGGGTACGGCCTGTTCAAAAATACCCAAACCCGAGGGTCAGTGCAGGACACTCGATCCTGGGGAGGAATGAATATCCAGGCTGTAATAACAAATGACCGTGTGAGGCACAGACCACCCTGCAGCCGCACACACATCCTGCAAGGAAACCCCTTTGGACAAAGCCTTCAACAATCCCAGTAGAGATGCACTGCTTTGACACATCATCACTTTTCCTGTCGCTGCCAAAGCAGACTAGTAGCTGCTCTGACTTACGCCACTGGCCGGAATGGTGGATGTAAGTACAGAGAGCGCTTACTGGACACAGCGGGTGCATCCTCTCTTGTTCTAGTCAGAGGACAGAGGAGGGGAGACAGCCTGCAACACCACAGGGTGGGCAGCCAATGTAGGCATTTTAGGAATATAATTCGGCCTAGGATACAGGAAGGACTTGGCTTATCTAGGGGTAAAGTCAAGGCAGGAGGGGCAACAGGGAGAGCTTGTAGACCTCCCACTCGCTTGAGAGATGTCAGGGCCTGTAAAAGAGCTACCTTTAGAGTCAGAAGCTTCTCAGAGGCTGACTCTAAGGGCTCAAATGGGGTCCCTGACAGACCTTCCAAGACCACAGCAAGGTCCCAGGAAGGTATGCATGGCCTGCAGATGGGCCTCAGCCGTCTGACACCACACACGAACCTCGAAGTTAGAGGATGTTGCCCCACAGAGGCTCCATCGACAGGGGCAGGGCTGGCTGAAACGGAGGCCACGTAACCCCAATAGTAGAAGGATCCAACCTGCTGAGAAACGTTCTTGTCAGAACTCCAGGACTGTAGCGATTGTGCAGTTCACTGGGTGTAGCTGACGTTCGTCACACCACCAGACAAAAAGGTGCCACTTGAGCGCATACAATCTCCTTGTACATGGTGCTCTAGCGTTTAACATGGTCTCTACCACCTCAGTCGTGTGACCAGAATCTATGAGCTGGTGCCCCTCGGGGGCCAGACCCACAGCTTCCTTAGTTCTTGCCAAGTATGATAAATCAACCCTGCGGCTTTTGAGACGGTAGGTCCACCCTAAGGGCTCAAATGGGGCACCTGACAGACTTTCCAGGACCACAGGAGGTCCCAGGAAGGTATGCGCGGCCTGCAGATGGGCCGCAGCCGTCTGACACTACACACGAACCTTAAGTTAGAAGATGTTGCCCCATGGAGGCTCCATCAACAGGGGCATGGCTGGCCGAAGCAGAGGCCCAGTAACTCGGATTGTAGAAGGAGCTCAGCCCGCTGAGAAACGTTCTGTAAGAACTCCAGGACTGTAGCAATTGCGCAGTTCTCTGGGTCTAGGTGACGTTCCTCATGCCACAAGACAAAAGCTGACACCTGAGTGCATTTGATTTCCTTGTGGATGGGACCCACTCCAGGGGCTCGAATGGGGCAGCCGACAGAACTTCCAGGACCATAGAAGGTCCCAGGAAGGTATGCATGGCCTGCAGATGGGCCGCAGCCGTCTGACACCATGCATGAACCTCAAAGGTAGAGGATGTTGCCCCACAGAGGCTCCATCAACAGGGTCATGGCTGGCCGAAATGGCGACCAAGTACCCTGATTGAAGAAGGAGCCCAGCCCGCTGAGAAACCTTCTGTAAGAACTCCAGGACTGTAGCAATTTTGCCGTTCACTGGGTCTAGGTGATGTTCCTCATGCCACAAGACAAAAAGCTGATACTTGAGTGCATACGCTTTCCTTGTGGATGGTGCTCTAGCTTTTAACATGGTTTCAACTCCTACCTCAGTTGTGAGACACAAATCTATGAGCTGGTGCCCCTCAGGGGCCAGACCCACAGTTGCCGAGTTCTGGCCGAGCGTGATAGATCAGCCCTCCAGCTTAAGACAGTAGATCCGCTCTAGGGGCTTGAATGGGGCAGCCGACAGACCTTCCAGGGCCATAGAAGGTCCCAGGAAGGTATGCGCGGCCTGCAGATGGGCCTCAGCCATCTGAGACCACGCATGAACCTCGAAGTTAGAGGATGTTGCCCCACAGAGGCTCCCTCAACAGGGCGTGGATGGCCAAAATGGCGGCCACATAACCCTAATTGTAGAAGGAGCTCACCCCGCTGAGAAATGTTATTGTAGAAGCTCCAGGACTGTAGCTATTGCGCAGTTACTGGGTCCACAGTGAATCCCTGCGGACGGGAATCTCCCAAGGAGTGCCATCCCGCAGAGATATCATCTCTCAGAAGCATGTTCGAGCTGCCAAAAAGGTGCTATTAGCAGGCTATCTTGGCGAACTCTCGCTAAAGCTAGTGGGAGCAGCGATGGGGGGGCAGCATACAGATGTGACCTCAGCCACATGTGTGGATTCCACCCTAGGCTCCCAAGATACAGCTTTATCTAGCTCAGTGTTGATAGGATTGACACTATGCCTGTTGGGGATAGAAACGCCCTCATCGTAGTAGAATCCTATAACCCCTAGAAAAGTTGTCCACTGCACCGGGGAAAGCCAACTTTTCTGAGATTCAACCTGAGCCCCCAGTTCTTCACGCGGGCGAGAACAACATCTCAATGTCGAACCGCCAGCTCCCTGGATCGTGCTAGAATTAACCGTCCAGGTAGCTTGGTACACAGATGCTCTGGAGTCCCAATGGAGCCAGAGTGACATCCATGCACTTTGTGAAGGTGCGAGGGGATAAAGCTAGCAATACTCCTATGCGGAAACATGCACCTTTTAGACCTATCACCACAAACCAGTTCTCAAACTGGATCTGTGGCACGATAAGTTTGAACATCAGCCTCTGAACCTGTATGTCTGAAGAGTACGGTTCAGATGATGCAGATCTAAAATTGGCCGCATATTCCCACTTTTTGAGGAACAGGAATAAAGGCTGTAAACCTCCCTCCCTGAGGGAACGGGGTACATGTTTCAGGACCCCCTTGTCCAAAAGGGAGCTTACTTCCTGCTCTAACGTTGGGCCTGTGCTAACTACTGTGGTGAGCACACCTGTGAATGGGGGGTCGAGCTATAACTGGACCCGGTAACCCTTTCTATGGTAGACAGAACCCATGGAGACACATTTGGCAGTAGCTTGCACGCTGCCCGATGGTCTCCTAGTGACGTTAGCTATTCCACATTCTATTGGAGAGAAGCATCAGATTTCCGTTGCCCTGTGACAGCTTGCTGACCAGGGAACCCGAAAATTTGGGGACCACCTTGGCTAGGGGAGGCTCTACAGTAGCACTGGGGGCTACCTGCCCTTAAAACCTCATGTCCCCGGATATATCCCTCCACAGCCCCTCAGGGCCGCTCATCTTTACCTGCTTGGCCTTTATGACCATTTTCAGATCAGGCCTAACAGCAGACCGCGACTGTGGCCGCCCGGTTCCCCTGGCTGTCTGCGGGGGTTGCGGGCTGCCATACTCGCCTTCTGGGTTTCCCCCATACTAGTGCTGGCCCAGGCTCCACTCGTGGACACCCGGATGAGCTTGAGACAACTTTTTCCACCTTGGATGCAAGCCGGCCCCTGTAATTACCTGCCATCTGCGGAGAGAGGTAGCTAGCAAGCGCCTCTTCCACCTCGGGCATAGCTAAATAGCCATGCCATTCATTCCCACAATGGCCAAATAACCCAACATCATGGAGTTATGACTATGGCTTAAGCATGGTTTTCAGAAGTGAGATTTTGTCATAACTTCTGGAAGACAGGGGAGTTTCTGCAGTGTGAAGTATTTACTTTCACTGGGTAATCACTTCAAGCAGCTCTTTATATGCTGCTCTCAGTTTTTAACACATCCTTCTAACTCTTCGGAGTCAGAGAGGGACTATTACCCCTTTGGCTTTCCATAGCGGGAGGAGGAGTCGCGACGCGAACTCCAAAATCCAGCGGAGAGCCGAACCCGGAAGACAGAGAGAGAGATAGAGCAGCGCTTGTCTCCGGCTCCTCTTCCGGATTTAAGAGATCCCCCGAACTTGAGATGGTTGGCTGCCTCGGCAGCGGCCGGCCCAGATCCGCGAGGGTCTGAAACCCAACTCGCTCGGCTTCCGTCTTTTTTTTTTTTCGAGAAGAGCGCGAGTTGAGCTGCTTAATGTAGCGTTACCATGCGCAGCCTCTCAAGGTTTCCATCGCATACTACACCACTAACACTTCACCCAGAAAGTGTGCACTTTCCCCCCCGTGATGAAATGGGAGCACGTTACACACTTCTTTAACTCTTTCTCACTCATTACTTACCTCTCCTTTTCTTTAAAAAGGGATAGAAAAGTTAAGAGATTTTTAGAAAATATCGAGTAGAAATTAAGCGTTTTTGTCACACAAACAACAGACATGCAGTCTCGCTGAAGATAATAAGGCTGGCGGCGTGGTTCACAGGTGCCATATATATATCATGCGACGCGATTAATTGCCACGTCACCTGATCATGGCAGGCCTATAAGTAGAGGCATGATTTTACACAAGCTTCAGATACCGGTCACGCGCAAGGCGTTCCCATACTGCTAAATGCAACGTCAAAGTTCCCTTTGAAAGGGAACTACACAACATCTTGTTCACTTCTCAGAGAACAGGGTTACATGTGTAACCAAGATGTTCACTTTCAAAGGGAACTCAATATTGCGTGAGCTTCACGCTGTGGGAATGAAAATACCCACTTCGTCATACTGAGGGCATGGCCTGTTCAAAAGATCTGTGCCCAAGGGACACTGCAAGACACTTGAGCCCGGGGTGGAATGTATATCCAGTCTGTAATATTGAATGAATGTGGTGGCATAAACCACCCTGCCAGAGCAGACACACCCTGTAAGGGTTCCCTTTTGGACAAAGCCTTTGAGGGGGCCAAGTGGAATGAGCCTTTATGCCCAGAGGCATAGCGAGACCTTCCATTATCTAATTAGAAATGACTGCTTTGACGCAGCATCACCTCTACTGTTGCCACCAACGCAGACCAGCAGCTGCTCTGACTTATGCTGCTGGCCAGAGTGGTGGAGGTAAGTACTGAGACCCCGTACTGTAGGTGCAATTTCTCTTGTTCCGGTGTGAGGAACGGAGTAGGGCAGAAAGCCTGCAACACTATCGGCTAGACAGCAGACATAGGCACTTATGGATTATAATCTGGCCTAGGATTTAGGCAGGCCTTGGCTAATTCAGGGGCAAATTCAAGGCAGGAAGAGGCAACAAAGAGAGATTGTAGATATCCTATTTGTTTGAGCGATGTCAGGGCCAGCAGAAGATATACCTTTAGAGTCAGAAGGTAAGCCTTTTCTGAGGCTGACTCTTAAGGGCTCAAATGGGGCACCTGACAGACCTTCCAGGACCTTCCATCTAGCAGGGGTATTATCTCTGAGAACCATATTTGAGCTGGCCAATTACGCTGCTACTAGAAGCAGACATAGATGGTCTTGGCAAAATCTCACTAGAACTTGTGGGAGTAGAACAATCAGCGGAAAAATGTACAGACATGACCTTGGCCATGTGTGCACCATGGTGTCCAGCCCCAATGGTGCGGGAGTAGTGAGGGCAAACCATAGCAGGCAGTGTATTGTCTTCACCCACATGTGCTTGGCTGAACCTCTGCCATATGGACTTCACCACTTGTGGATGGAGCCTCCAATCCCCGGGCCTCAGCCCCTGCCTCAACAGGATGTTTGCAGTTTCCCAGAATGTACATTGCAGTCACTGAAAAAAACTTTCCCTCCGCCCAGAGAAGACTTAGTTGTGCCTTCCTGAACAGGGGTGTGCAAACGTAACCCTCCCTGGTGGTTGATATATGAGACCACCGCTGCATTGTCTGTCAGATCTAACACATGGTGACCTTTCAATTCAGGAAGAAAGAATTTCAGTGCTAATATTACGACCCGCATTTCTAGGAAATGTATATGCCACTCCAGATGAGGTCTGCTCCAGAGACTGTGAGCTGGACAGCCATCATCTCATTGACTCGTCCAATACTTTCTTCACCTCACTGTAACTCTCTCACTCAAGTGAGCAAAATTATTCCTTCATCTAACCTACATTTTTCATTAATTAATTCATATTCAGTAAGCGCTTGTTCGGTTGAAGTTTATGGTGGATCTGGAGCCAGGCACCACACACACACATGCACAAGCAGGAAAATTATTTGCAAGGTACCTTTGTGTAATTCATTAAAAAGAATTAGATAACTTGTGTATGTGAACTGATATTACTTTTCACACTAACTGGACAATTGCAATGTACAACATGTCACATGACCACCTGCACTTGAGTCAACCAGGAGCACTCTGATATATATATATCGCGGACATCATTCCCCTTCATGCTGTGCAGAGAGCATCGTTCCTCCCTTTGGCCTCGTGGAGAACCTCGCTCCTCTCCCTGATCTTGCGGAGAACCTCGCTCCCCTCTATGGCCTCACGGAAATCTTGGAGCTTCCCTCTGGCCTCGCAGAGAACATTGCTCCCCTCTCCTGTCCTGCAGAGGAAGTTGTCCCTCTGTCCTGCCATGCAGACGTTGCTCTGAGATCCAGCCCCACTGAGGACATCGCTCTAAATTCCAGCCCCACTGAGGAAGTCGCTCTGCTTGCCTGTTCCGCTGAGGACGTCACTTTACTTTCCTGTTCTGATGAGGATGTTGCTCTGCTTACCTGTACTACTGAGAACATCACTCTGCTTATCTGTTCCATTGAGGACATCGCTCTGCTTACCTGTTACACTGAGGACGTTCACCGCTCAGTCTCCTAATTCTGCTGGGGGCATTTTGCCGAAGGGGCCAGGACCACCAGATGGAGGGAGTGAATTCTCTTGGCGGGGAGAGTTCTGTCATATATCAAGGAGGTAACTCTTGACTTTATTTTCCATCAGCCACTGCATTGTACTACAATGTGTCACATGACCACCTGCACCTGAAACATGTTTCTGTTAACGAGCACTCCTACATATAGCTACTGTTTGTACTGCTCCTTTGTCTCACGTAATTGTCTATCTATGCTTTTGTTTTGTTGTTTGTTCGTTTATTAAACTGTTTGAAAATCTGCGATTGCTTCTGCATCAACCTTGAAACGTGACATATAGCTTAAATCAACATTATTCCTTCTCTACAGCACCATCCAGTTATCATTAATATTTAAGTCAGATAGTTTTTTCTATTCATATGCCAAATGCAGAATTGTTCATTGGATTGCCAAAGGGTTTAGCACAATTCATTTCTTAAGCTATCTAGAGTCCTAGATACCTTACTTTCTTTCTAGCTGATGTTAGGGCTTGTGATATTAAGCTTGGGTTTAGTTCCTGATGAACAGTCTATGCTATCAATGAAACAAACCAATGGATATTAACCAACTTCATTGCATATGAAAAAGTATTTCTTCTTCCATACTAAATAGTTTTAGATCTTCAAACAAAATACAAAATAAAACAACCTGAGTTAGTACACAATAATGTTTGTATTTTTTTAATTTTAATAAAAGTGATGCAACAAATATCACCCATGTAAAAAAACTAATTGCCCTCTTAAAATCTGGTTGTGTCACCTTATAACTGCAATCAAATGCTTCTGATAACTGGAGATCAGTCTTTCACTACACTATGGTAGAAGTTTGGCCCACTCTTATTTGCAAAACTGCTTTAGTTCTGCCATACTGGAGGGTTTTGGGGCATGAACTGCTCATTTAAGGTCCTGCCACAGCATCTCAATTGATTCAAGTCAGGACTTGACTTGGCCAGTCCAAAACTTAAATTTTTTTGAACCATTCAGAAGTGCATTGCTGCATAATCCAGTTGTGCTTGAGTTTCAATTTATGGACTGAAGCAAAGTATCCCTTCACCATCACACTACCACCATTGTACTTAACCATACATTTGATGTTCTTTTTGTGATTTTCTGTGGTTGGTTTACACCAGAGTAATGGGACCCCTGTCTTCCAAAATGTTCCGCTTTCAACTCACCAGTCCACAGAACATTTTCCCAAAAGGTTTGAGGATCATCAAGATTAGCTGCCCTTCCAAATTGTGCAGCTTTTTACCCATGGAATTAAAAGTGAACACTCAATAACGGCTCCGTGGCTCTGTGTAAATCACTGCCTGATCTTTCAAATGCTTTTATAATGATAAAGATATTTTTGATAGTTCCAAGTGCTCAAAAAAATCCTGACCTTCACCAATAGTCTTATGGTGTTTTGCTTCCTGGTGTTGTTGCATTTCGCTGTCCTGTCCTTAATTTTTATTGAACATTTCTGCTGAACATTTCTACATCGCCTTTTCTCTTCTGTTGTCCCCTCCCTTTCCCAAATATTCCATTGAGAAGAAAAAAAAAATGAATAACAGCAGTAAACATTCACAGGTTTTTTTTTTCTTTTTATACTAACAAAGGAAAACAAACCTAAAAATATGTCGCTGGTTATAAAGATAATGTAAAATCCAACAACAGGCACAAAAATGTAAGTGGGAAGTATTTGTAACTCCATAAAGTATGCAATAAAGGGATGCCATTTTTATATATATATGAATGGTTGTACAGACAAGTTCATATATATATATATATATACTTGTCTGTACAACCATTCATCGTATATCTTATTTTCTCGAGTTTCAGAAAAAACATCACGTCTTTTATACACTGGGAGATAGATGGGTATTTAGCAGACTTCCAATGCAACAGTGGGGAACGTCTTGCTATAAGGGATGTGAAAGCAATAACATCATTTTGTATTGAGCTCAAAGGAACTGAGGCTTCAGGAATCCCAAATACAGCAATTAGTGGACAAGGCTTTAAATGTACCCTGAGAATAGTGGACATGATAGTAAAAAAAAAAACAGACCAAAAACCATGGAGATCAGGACAGAAAAAAAACATATGGCCAAGATGACAGGGAGAGCCATGGCATTTATCACTTGTCCTCTACATCCGGATACATCACAGACATTCTCGACTTGGACAGATGGACTCTATTTAAAACTTTGAACTGTATAAGTCCAAGACATGCACAAGAAGTGGTAGGCTGCACCCTCCTTATAGCATGTTCCCAACCCTAGATTATGTTTTTTTAACCAATATTGATTATACGATTAGGATAGAGTCTAAATGTTGGTTACATATTGAATTCACTTCATTAACATATCCAAATGTCAGTTACACATATTGTTTACACTTCACAGATATTTTCCATAGAGGTCGCTTTCGTGTTGCCATGGAGGATCTTTATTCATGACAGTCTGGTGGGAGGGTGTAGGTGCTCGTGTGTGTGTGTGTGATTGTGCGGTGAGGGTCTCCGTCACCTGCAGGGTTGCTGGAGTCGCGCCGGGGCTTTCCAGAGTGATGGGGTTCTGTTCGCCTGTCAGGCAATGCTGCAGTTGCGCCCCGGGGGTGGAGTCTTCACTCACGTCTGAGTCATCTGGAAAAAAAAAACACACAATGACTATTAGTAGGCAGGCATTCACTGATAAGCATCTGTGAACATACATATAGTTATGCGTACATGTACTGCGAGACTTTTTGCGAGACTCTCTGTTTGCGAGCGGAATAGCGTCCTTTTATGCTCTCCCCTTCCCTGCTGGACGGTGGAATTCTCCCGTGCCGCATGCCATTCACCGGCTGTGTGTGTACGTGGTCCAGCTTTCCAAAACATTGGTGGTGCTGAAGCGGAGCTGTCTCTTCAGCACCACCGCGGCAGTCGCGGAGTGATTTTTGTCTCTTGTGCACCGGCTGTCGGTCCGTTGTGACAGTACCCCCCCTCAGCTCCAAGCCTATTGCTGCCAGGGCCTCTCTTTCCATGGTTGCATACTGCCTTTCAGCTGGGGACAACTTCCGACTGATGTAGAGGAATGGGTGTTCCTCTCCGCCAAAGATCTGTGAGAGAACTGCGCCCAGCCTGCTTTTGGATGCATTTGTGTGCACGGTGAATGGAAGGGCGAAGTTAAGGTTGCATAACACTGGAGCACTCGTGAGGGCTTCTTTCAAAGTCTGTTCTGCTTCTGCAACCACTTCACCTGGTCCCTTTTTAGTTAGATCTGAGAGGGGGGAGGCTACAGAGGAGAAGGTCGTATGGCAGTACCCCGCCAACCCCAAGAAGGCATGTACCTGTTTTTTTATGTAGACTGTACCCTCCCTATAGCATGTTCCCAACACTCCTCACTTATCTGTACTCCTAACTCCGTTTCCCACGCATTCCTAATTTTGTTACTCGACTCACTACCCAGCGTCAGAATAAAATCATAAATCCTAGAAATCTCTGATGTGGATTATTTGAAAACAAGCCTTCCCAAGCCTGTTCAGGAGGCGCAGATTGGAAATCAGGAAAAAATCTAGAAACAAAGTTCCGTATTTTAAAATACCGAAAGAAATGCGTCAAGGGGAGATCATAAGTGGATCCCAAATTGGCAAAGCTATCAAACACACCATCAGAATACAAATTTCTAACTTGTTTAATACCCTTGTCATACCACACTGAAAATGTAGAGTCCAAACACGATGGGGAAATAGATGATTGTTGACTAAAGGACACAAAGAGGATGCACCTACAAATTTAAAGCGCCATCTAAACTGATACCAAGTCATAAGTGTGTTGAGGACAACAGGGTTATCAGTATATAGGGAGAGTTTTGTATTTAAAGAGGAGTAAAGCAGAGCAGGTAAAGAGTATTCCCTACAAAAAGATAATTACAATTTAGACCAAGAAGATCCAGGAGATTGAACCCAGTAACAAAGTCCTCCACTAAGTTTACATTTCTGCAATAAAGATTTACTAACCCTTGGTGGCTTCCCTCCCCAAATAAATGTACAAATTATCTTATCCTATGAATCGAAGAATAATTTTCGGAGTGAAAGAGGCACTTGCTGGAACAAGAAAAGAAACTTCGGTAATATATTCATTTTGACATTGATCCTGCCAATTAGGGAAAGTGGTAAGTTACCCCAACTCTGAATGTTAGATTTAACCTTTTAGATAAGGGGAGTGAAGTTAGCTGATAAAGATTAGATAGAGAACGTGTCACATTGATAGCGAGATATTTAAAACCTGACTGACTAAATCGAAAGGGTAGATCTGACTGTTGGAGAGACTGAAGAGACTGAAAGCTGAAGTATTGACAGGAAAACAGTTGCTTTTATCTAAATTTAATTTATAACCAGAGACAACACCAAAAGACTCCAGAACATGCAAGAGAGAAGGCATAGAGGCAATAGGATCGGTTGCATATCGGTTGCATACCGCCTGTCATGTCCTTCAGTAAAATTGATGTTAAGATAACTCTCAAGATATAGCCTTACTTTCTTTGGTTTACTTTATTATGAGATATATGAGATATATCCTTTCTTTCTTTACTTTAACTTTGTTTCTTAGACTTGTTGTTTTATTCATAAAATAGTGATGCTCTCACTGCAGGAAAAATTAGCTGCTAGCTGAAACTGACTGACTGAGTGACGTTATTATTATTTTTAGTTTGGCCTTGGCATTGAAAGCATATGATTTTTAGTAACATTTGTAACAAAATGTATTAATTAATTAAATAAAAAAATAAAGTGGACATTTTATGCATGTTTGACCAAAAAGCAAATGAGATCATGTGCCCCCCCTAGGAACTCTGGTGCCCCTTTAAAGCGGGCGTGGACCTCAAGTTGGGAACCACTGTTTTAACCAACTTCATGCTGTTGAATTAGTTCTATTGAAGTGTTGATTTGATTGAACAGGGCTGGCATTAATCAGGCCTGGTTGCGTCAAGTCCAGCTGAATCCCATCATGAATGCAGTTTCATAGATTTGGGGAATTAGTAAGTAGGGGGCAAATACATTTTCACACAGGCCCAGTTGGTATTGGATAAATTTTTGCTTAAATAAATAACATTTCAATTTACAAACTATATTTTGTGTTTACTCAGTTTGCCTTTGTTTTATCTTAGATTTTGTTTTAATTTCTGAAACAATTTAGTATGAGATACTGTACACTAAAACAGAAGAAATCAGGTTGGGGCAAGTATATTTTCACAGCACTGTACATGACTTACACAGAGTATAATACAAGTAACCATGTGAATATTTCATTAAACCCCATTACTTTAAATGGTCCTTGGTACACACTTTTACTAAATGTTTTACTTTGTCTATAAACCTTTTACCAATACAGTACACAAAACATTTGCCAAGCGCATTGTTTGTGCTGACATATACCAGAATTGAAATCAAGGAATGCACCTTCTGAAAACATTAGATTGTATCACTATTAAGTATGGTCTCTAAACAAGTTGTTGTTTATACCTTTACAGACAAATATAATATGGTGAACAAGAACCTTCCTGGGAGTGATCAGAACCCAGAAGACCACCTGGTTAACATCAACGTGGGTGGTCTGAAGCATAGTTTCCCTTCTAGCACACTACAGAGATTTCCAGACACACGGCTGTGTCGCCTTCTGTCCTGTGACACCGCGGAAGCCATTTTACAGGTTTGCGATGACTATGACATTCAAGAGAAGGAATTTTATTTTGACCGAAACCCAAATCTCTTTCATTATGTCTTCCATTTCTATCAAACTGGAAAACTGCACATAATGGAAGAGCTGTGCATCTTCTCCTTCTGCCAGGAGATTGAGTACTGGGGCATAAATGAGTTCTTCTTGGATAGTTGCTGTAGTTATCTCTACCATGATCGCAGGTTAGAGAGCCATCATAAGTCCTGGGATGAGGAAAGTGATGTAAGCAGTGTGGACACTTCTGTGGATGAGATATCTGATCTTAACAAGGACATACAACATTTCCAGGACATGCGTTTTGGTAATATACGTAAATGCCTGTGGTTGACTTTGGAAAATCCAGGATATTCCATTCCAAGCAAGCTCTTCAGTTTGGTTTCCATCATTGTTGTGCTAATGTCAGTTGCCAACATGTGCATCAACAGTATCCCAGAGTACCAGATTTATGATGACAATGGTCAGCTAATTGAGGATCCAACCATGCAAGCTTTGGAGATTTTTTGCATCTGCTGGTTTACTTTTGAAGTGGTAATGCGTATGCTCCTTGCACCAAACCATCGGAAGTTTTTCCTTCATCCTCTAAACATGATTGACATTGTTTCAGTGGTGCCTATCTACATCACCCTCTTTTTTGACCTGCTTGCTGGTAGTGAATCAGAGCTGGAAAACATTGGGAAAATAGTTCAGGTTCTTAGGCTCATGAGGATCTTCAGGGTGCTGAAGTTGGCCAGACACTCAACAGGCCTGAGGTCATTAGGTGCTACATTACGGGTAAGATAATTTTATTAATGAATTATACTAAGCTTTCTAAACACAGAATAAAATTATACCGGGTTGGAAATGTCTTGACATCCATATCCAACTACACTTATTATATATCCAAAGTTATGTACACCAAATGGCCATGCACATCATGCTCTGTAGCTGGTCACAGGCAATTTTATAAGCTAAACCTACCTGTATCCTGAACACTTGCTGGCCACTCTATTAGACAAACCTTCCATGTTGAGTTATGTTGTAGATGTACAATTATAAACAGTATCATCTCTATTTCCATGCAAAAATTTGTTAGTTATCCTCTACCATTTACAGGGATAAGTACTGTATCTCACCATAGCACTTCTCTTGGCTAGATATTTATGGTTGGGAGACTACCCACAACCCAGCAATGACACTGAAGTTTTTAAAAATCCAAACGATGTTGCTGTGCATGATATCATACTAGAGCAACTTTTGTGTATTGTCAGTTGGAATATATTTGTATAATAGATGCATTGCCTCAATGACACTCCCATGTCGCTATCAATTCTGTGATTAGACTCGTTCAATTTTTACAGGTCAGTTATAGAGAACTGGGCAATTTACTCAAAATCTCAAAATAAACTCCCATATTGATTCCCAGCATGTTATTTTAGTTAAGAAGAGAAAATATGTATTGTGTATTACATATGGAACCATTTGCCATTCACCATTTGTAAGGAGGAGCAATTGTGTATTTCCATTGCTAAAACATACAGATAAACAAATAAATACTGGAATTTAAATAGCATTAACTTGCTGGTAGTATTTGTGACTATTTCTATCAATCTTTCAAGCTCTTAGCTAGTGAAGTTCTATTTAATTTGATGTTCCATATTTAATAAAAAATTATGTCATACATTTCACCTTCTTTCCTGCTTCATGGCTATCTTTTTAGCACAGTTACAGAGAGGTGGGCATCCTTCTACTTTACCTGGCTGTAGGTGTATCTGTCTTCTCTGGTGTGGCTTACACTGCAGAGTATGAGGAGGATGTCGGTTTGGACACCATTCCTGCTTGCTGGTGGTGGGGTACAGTAAGTATGACCACTGTTGGCTATGGGGATGTTGTGCCTGTCACAGTGGCTGGAAAGTTAGCAGCTTCGGGATGTATCTTGGGTGGCACATTAGTAGTGGCCTTACCCATTACCATCATCTTCAACAAGTTCTCACATTTCTACCGCAAACAGAAGGCTCTGGAGGCTTCAGTGAGAAACAACAACAAGAAGGGACATGAACGAGAGAAGGAAGAAGGATCTGAAGAAGATAGCGACTGTTTGGAGGATGAGGGAAAAGATGGGGAGAATGAAGGAGGGGTTGTAAATTACAGTTATGTACATAATCTGCTTTCAGCATCTTCTACACAGTATGAAATGAGTGATCCATTTGCAAGAGGTAAAGAACTTTATCATCTCTGAGACTTGCTTGACCATTATCTCCAATAGTACAAAAGCCAAGTCAATATATAACTCTGGTTCATACCCTTAATTATATATGAACATATATAATTCTCCTTTTGTTAATTTGTATATGTGTGTATATTCAATTTGGTTAAATTAAATTACAACACATTCATTAAATTACAACACAGTCAACAATGGACATTGTCACAAAGCAGCTTTATAGAAATATCTAAATTCTGGATATAAAATTCTGGAAAATCTATTTAGAAATTGATCCCTATATGTGGGCCAATCAATAATTGCGGGTACAATTGGAACATCAAAAAAAAAAAAAATATTACATTTCTAGAATTTCTCTCAGAAAACGTATTGGGTATCACAAATCCAGTGCAAGGTAAACATGAAGCATTTTCCTTACATTTTTAATTAATAAATATAAGTTAACCAAAGAATTTGTCAGCTCTGTTACAGAAATGTTAAGAAATATGAAAAATGACTTAAAAGCCATGATCAGACTATTTGATAACCTATAAAATTAAGCAATTACGGAAGAGAAATAGCACATCGAGTTTCATGATATATTAATATATTTTTTAATCAACATAGATAATATAAAATTTTTCTTTACATTAAATTGTAAAATGAAGTGGTTAGTAGGATTATCATGATATCATAAAAATATCATACAGAAATTTCTTCGTATTTGGTATATCTCCCATTTGCTTTAATGACAGTTTGCACTTGAGCTGGCATGGACTCCAGAAGTTTGTATAAAACCTGATGGTTCATGTTTGAGTGATACCATGGGAATGTCGTCTGAACCCATTCTTTAGTTGAAGGCATAAAGTTCAAGGAATATCGGCCTTTTGTACAAATGTCAGTGTACATTTATTTTTCTTTCATTTAATTTTTAGTTTTCTGTTTATTTCCATGAATAAATAAATAAATAAATGGAAAAGAAAGAAAAATAGAGAAAGAATTTCATTATGGTCTCAGACATTTGGCCAATGAATCTTTTTGAATTATGCCCAAAATGTTTTACTTTGGTCTAATCACAACAAATACTGTCACATGCCTTTGTCATTAAACCATAAAAATAAAAATAAAAACTATATGAGCTCGAAGTGCAGAGTTTGAGGGTATGTACATCCAAATCTGGTGAAAGTTGCAAGAATTACACACTTTTTATATTTTGTCTACACATTTTTTAGGGAAGAAAAATAATTGGATAATTGACTGCTCATTTGGCCTGGTGTGTGTTATTCCCTCATGATTTCACTTTCAAGTAAGCAGATAAAATGTCTAGATTTGATTTGAAATGTGACATTTGCTTTTAGAATCTGTTGCTATTAACGATCAATATGAAGTCCATAGAGCGGCCATTACCATTCAAGCAAGCCATCATTGGGCTGAAAAATCAAAACAGACCAAAAACATGAGATGTGGTGGAATAAACTATTTAGTTCATTCCTAAAATGAAAGAATGCACTGATGAGCTCAGAACATCAAAAGCCCTGGAAGACATGTATGCAACAAATATGATGTATGATAGAATAATTATTTCTGCGGTGAATATAACCTTCACAACAGTGTAAACAATGGCTTTACTCCAAGACGTAAATGGTAAGACTCAAAATCATGAAGACCCGATTAGAGTTGGAGAAGTTGCCATTTATATCTATGAACTGATAGCAATTGGTCAAATAAGACCTGAGTCAGGAAAGGGCCATTCCCTTAATGCCAACAACATTTTCTAGTCTATCAAGGAGAATAGTATGATCAATAGTATAAAAAGCTGCACTAAGGTCAAGTAACACAAGCAAGGAAACAGAACCCTGATCAGAGGCCAGTAGAAGGTCATTTACTACTTTAACCAGCACTGTCTCTGTGCTATGATGAGGCCTAAAGTCTGACTGATACATTTCAATACATTATGTGTTATTCTGATGTAGGTACAGACATAGCTGCTGTGCTAGAACCTTTTTAATATCTTGGAGACAAAGGGGAGATTTGATATTGGCCTATTAAAAAACCTGACCTTGAGCCCCGTCATCTGTCCAGCTGGACAGATGACAGGGCTCAAGGTCAGGTTTTTTAATCAGAGGTTTGATAACTGATAGTTTAAAGGATTTAGGGCTTAGTATTTGAAGTGCTAAGGGAAGAATTAATTATTTTTAGAAGGAGTTTGATTACTCCCAGAAGAATCTGTTTGTAGAAACATGTAGGTAAGGGATCTAGTAAACAAGATGATGATTTTGTTGAAAAGATTAATGAAGTTAGTTCGGTCTCTCTAAGGGGAGTAAAACATTCTAATCCTTGATCTGATATTGCTATATTATCATCTAAAGGTTAATAATATCTAATATTGTCAACTTTACGCATGAAAAAATTTATGAAGTCATCACTACTATGAGTGTATATTAAAAAAAAGAAATCACAAAGTAAAACATAAAATGTTAGTTTAAAATTGTAAAAATAAATAAATAAATAATAATAATAAAAAAATATATTTTTTAAATGTAGTACAGGCTGAATTGAATTTTTAAATGACTCTTTTTGTTTGTTTATTGCATTTTCCATACTCTCCCAACTTTTTTAGAATTGGGGTTGTATGTTAATGTCTATCCATATATGTAACAGGAAGATGTAACAGGAAGTTGTATCATTTTGTCTCACTTGCAAAGCAGTAGAAATAAAAACTCATTACACTTTACTCCAGTATTGAAAAATGTGAATATTTGAACGAAATAGGAAAAAAATGATCACCTTGGACATCAAATGTACCCACAATTATAGAATGACCCACATATATCTTAAAAGGAATCTAGAGATTGACTAGTAATTGTGGATTGTTTAAATTCTTCAATGGTGGTTAAAGTTCAATATAAAGTTATTCTGACTGATCACCATTATTCAGTGAAATATTTTTATCCTGATGGGAGTGGTCTCATACAGAATAACAGTGTCCCCATCCAATGGACATGAGTGCTCACTCACAGGTGTGATGATCATGAAAATTATTTAATTTATGTGCTATGGCCTTTGCAGTCATCAAGGCAGTTATGTATAAAACACAGCCAAAGAGGGCAATTTTGGTCTTAAGTGCCAAAAACATTCTTGGAAATTAGAAAATGTACTATACTTTGGTCAAACAAAAAAGTAAAGCAAAAGATGACATCTTTAAATAGAAAATAAGTGTACCCAATAATTTTAATTATTAATAATAAAGATTTATTACAACAGATGCATGACATGACCTTTTTTAATGATAGAAGTAATCAGTAATCAAATATATCTAGCAACACTATAGGAAACAATGCAATAATGGCTGATTGAGGCATCATCTGGCTGGCCATTTGATCTCAAAATATGTGAATTGTAAAAAAAAAAAAAAAAATTGTAATATTTACATTTACATTTATTCACTTAGCAGACGCTTTTATCCAAAGCAACTTACAAATAAGCAAAGCGATATATCAAGCAGGGAACAATAAGTGCTTGCATACTTAGTCGATTATTCGGCAGTTACTCACATGCTAACCACATAGCATACACTGGCATCATTGGCTTTACATGTTATACTTTCAGGCTGATGGGCCCTGGGCTGTAACTATAAACATACAGCTCTGTTGTAGTGATTGATCTCAAAATGACCAGTTTCAGCCAATGAGTCTACCTCTGCCTGGGACAAAACCATTATTGATATAAATTTAATGCATGTGGTTTAATACAGTCAGTTGTTGTATATGCAAATAATAGACTTTCAGTGATAGGTATTTTTATTTGGCTCCACTGGGATTTGAATTTGAAAAGAGGAAACTGAAAAAGGTTCAATCTTGAAAAGACCCCATAAATATGCAGAAGCAGTAATAGGATGTCCTTTGTGGAAGTGGTGTTAAAGCCATTATCAGTGACACATGCCTAGTTTAGTTGCATTTGCCATTATTGTTAATATTATTATTAGTAGTAGTAGTAATTTTATTTATTTATTTAAAAAAAAATTTTTATTAACATTATTATTTGGCGGTATGTTTGTGCTTAGGATACAGCCTACTCCATGTGCAGTTGTTTTGGCTCGTACTACAGAAATGGGGTGTGTTGATTGATTTACACTTATGTACAGTAAGTGCCACAGTGTTGCAGGAAGGCATTTTGAAAAGCATGCTTGTGGCGTGAACTATGACATCACACTCGAATTACAGTTAGATCATTTTCTTTTAACAGAGATTGCATGTTGATTACAATGATTTATCCACTGACGTTACATATTAGTCCAATTAATATGACTTACATTCTAGCAGATCTTTGCTGTCCCCTCAAAACAACTCAACACAGCCATTAATGTCTAAATCGCTGGCAACAAAAGTGAGTACACCCCTAAGTGAAAATGTCCAAATTGGGCCCAATTAGCCATTTCCCTCCTGACTTGTTAGTGTTACTAACAACTACTAACTTGTTAGGGTCTCAGGTGTGAATGGGGAGCAGGTGTGTTAAATTTGGTGTCATCGCTCTCACACTCCCTCATACTGGTCACTGGAAGTTCAACATGGCACCTCATGGCAAAGAACTCTCTGAGAATCTGAAAAAAAGAATTGTTTCTCTGCATAACGATGGCCTAGGCTATAAGAAGATTGCCAAGACCCTGACACTGAGCTGCAGCACGGTGGCCAAGACCATACAGTGGTTTAACAGGACAGGTTCCACTCAGAACAGGCCTTGCCATGGTCGACCAAAGAAGTTGAGTGCACGTACTCAGCATCATATCCAGAGGTTGTCTTTGGGAAATAGACATATGCGTGCTGCCAGCATTGCTGCAGAGGTTGAAGGGGTGGGGGCGGTCAGCCCGTCAGTGCTCACACCATATGCCGCACACTGCATCAAATTGGTCTGCATGACTGTCGGCCCAGAAGGAAGGCTCTTCTAAAGATGATGCACAAGAAAGCCCGCAAACAGTTTGCTGAGGACAAGCAGACTAAGGACATGGATTACTGGAACCATTTCCTGCAGTCTGATGAGACAGAGATAAACATATTTGGTTCAGATGGTGTCAAGCGTGTGTGGCAGCAACCATGTGAGGAGTATAAAGACTTGTCTCAACAGTCTTGCCTACAGTCAAGCATGGTGGTGGGAGTGTCATGGTCTAGGGCTGCATGAGTGCTGCCAGCACTGCGGAGCTACAGTTCATTGAGGGAACCATGAATGCCAACATGTACTTTGACATACTGAAGCAGAGCATTATCCCCTACCTTCGGAGACTGGGCAGCAGGACAGTATTCCAGCATCATAATGACTACAAACACACTAAAGAAGCTGAGGGTGAAGGTGATGGACTAGCCAAACATGTCTCCAGACCTAAACCCTATTGAGCATCTGTGGCGCATCCTCAAATGGAAGGTGGAGGAGCACAAGGTCTCTAACATCCACCAGCATTTTACTTGCAAAATATATGTACTATGAAAAAATATTTCTATAAAAAAAATAGCATTATGCTTTGCATGACTGACACTTTACATCAGTTTTTTTCCATCATGACAGTCTGTCTAGATGTTATTTAGAATGTGTTATCAAACATTCCCCAATTGAATGCATCAACATTTTTTTCCTGTAAATATATTTCCAATTAGGTTATTCACATTAAATTTTCACCAGACATCAGTATTAACTCATGAAATCTGGAAATATAAAGAATTCACAACATTAAGGTCCATAAATAAAGTTATGTATAATAAAGTGCAATGACACAGGAAAAAAAGTATTGAACATGCTAAGAAAAAGCAGTTCCCCAAGGCAAGATAAGGCAAGAAACCAGCTGAAATCTGTAAGTAATTATACCCCCTAACTATGCAAATTAATATCAGCTGGGTTAGTATATTGATGGTCTAGGAAAAGGCTTTTTATTACCAAGCTGTCACACAAGCAATATCTCATGATGGGTAAAAACAAAGAGCTCTCACAAGACCTTCACAATCTTATTGTTTTGTAACATATTGATGGAATCGGATACAGACATGTTTGAAAACTTCTGAATCTTCCAGTAAGGACCATTGGGGCCATTATCCGCAAGTGAAAGTGACATCAATGCACAGCCATGCACAGGGGCTCTTCACAAGATTTCTGACCAGGGAGTCAGAAGAATAGTCAGAAGAGTAGCCCAAGAACAAATGAAAATTCTGAGAGAGCTACAGAAACATTTGGAGGCAGCAGGTACCAACCTCACAGAGAAAACAATAGGCAATGCTCTCCAGAGATCACGCTCACCCCGCAAGACTCCATTACTAAAGAAAAGGCATGTCAAAGCTCGCTTAAAGTTTGTTACAACTCATTTGGACAAGCCTATGAAATACTGTGAGAGTGTAGTCTGGTCAGACGAGAGCAAAATTTGACTTTTTGGCTGTCATACACACCATGTTTGGAAAAGAAATGGCACCCTTAAAACACTATACCAACATTGAAGTTTAGAGGTGGAAACATCATGGTGTGGGGCTGTTTTTCATCGCATGGTAATGGCAGACTTCATATAATTGAAGGAAGAATGAATGGAGCCCTTTACCAGAAGATCCTTGAGAAGAATCTGCTGCCATCCACCAGGATGATGAAGATGAGACGTGGGTGGACCTTCCAGCATGACAACGATCCAAATCATACAGCAAAGGAAACTCAATTGTTTACAGAGAAAAACAATCAAGGTGTTAGAATACCCTAGTCAATCACTTAACTTGAATCCAATTGAACAAGTTTTAAAGACAATATCTTTAGAAGAATGGGCCAAAATCACACCTGAATACTGCGGCTGCTTAATTTCTTCATACAGGAAGTGCATTGTTCTCCACTAAATATTAAATAAATTTCAGTTAGCGTGTTCAATACGTTTTTCTGTGTCATATTGTCACGCCACCGCCAACAGAGAGCACTGCGGCGCTTTGTTTGAATGGACTGGACTTTGAGTTTCGCTCACTTCCGGGTTAGCGTTAGCTTTAGCGCCAATGGGCCACCAATGGGTTTGTTATTAATTATGTTGGTCATTTAAACCCCTTGGGTCTATGCGCGCGTTGCGTGATATTAGTTGTGTTATGTTTGTAGTTAAGTACCTGTGTGAGATGCGGTCTTTGTTATCCTGTCCAGTTTCCTGACTCTAGTTAACCCAGTATAGACCGCCTTCCCGGGTCCGCTTGTTTGTTTGTTTGCTTTATAAATAAAGACGTTACTCCTGCACTTACTTCCTGACCACATCTCGTAACACATATAACTTAATTTATGGGCTTCAATGTTTGGATTTCTTTATATGTGTGGATTTCTGGAGTTAATACCAAAGTCTTATGAAAATATCATGTGAATAGCCTCATTGGAAATATATTCACTGATTTTTTTTATTTTTTTTTGACGCATTCAGTACTTATTTCCCTCACTGTGTATCATTGTTCCCTTGGCTTTTAAAGAAGAGTTATAAAAAATTAAAGCATCATACATGTACTCATTAATTGCCTCACGCAGTGTAACCGAGTTTGCCATGTATAACATTCACACACCATTAGTAGGTTACAGAGCAGCAACTGAAAAGACACAGATGTGTAGAAACAATATACACACTAAAGGCTTTAATCTCATTACTCTTAATCAATATAAATAAATATAATTTTATATTACAAATTACAATGTATACCATACAGAGAAACATTAGCCACTAGCTGGTAAATGTCAGTGCACTAGCTAAACAGTTTAGAACAGATATATTCAACTAAATGTAAAGTTTTCTGATATTAGCAAGTCTACAGAAAAGAGGATGTTGTATTAGATGGATTGCATAGATGCATTGTTTTGACAGACTATTGGAAGCCAGTAGTTATCCTAGTTAAATGGTGTGGTTTAACAGGCTTCTACTTGTCATTTATATGCACACTCATGAACAAAAAACAAACAAACATGCATTTATGTATGTATGTATGTATGTATGTACTTTCCTTGTTATAGGGGCAATAGCTTTTATCTGTCACATACATATAAACTCCTAATTATGGTGTTACTGTTACACAATACTTTTTGCAAGAGACACTGAAGTAATATTAAAATGCAACTGCACTGGGAATTTCTAAAGTACGCTAAGTTGCATTGAATTATGCTGTATGCAACATTAATGTTTCAGGACAAAAACATATATGTTTACTGCACACTGCTTTATTGCTTATAATTAAATCTATACATACCCAAATTAAGAGGCATTTTAGAGAATGCACACTGTACTGAACTTTAAAATAATAATCATTAAAAATCTTCAAAATACATAAAGAAAGTAATTTTATGTCTGCATTCATTGTTGCTTATTTATAGTACTCTATGTATCCCACAAATTTTTTTTCATCATGTATGTTTTAATTTTAACTATGCTATGTTAAAAGGCAGGCTGGTCAAAATATGACATAAATAAAATAATGCATTAAATAACTTAATAAATGCATTAATAAATATAATTTTCCAAACCATCACAAAAACATGTGTGTATTATATCCTTTACATACTCAAACAAATGAATTAGCCTTGTCATTCCAATAATTTCAGAGAGGACTGTAAGTGAATATCTCTTGTGTGCCTCCACCAGAGAGTGGGCCATTTAAAATAGTTAATCTTCTCAAAGCTCACTCTGAGTGTGAACTCACAGAATAGCTCCTTAACAGACAATTTATACTCATAGAGCTAGATTTAACGAGGATGTGAGCCATCTTTGTGCCATGGTGTGTGGCATGACCAGGATGTAAGCAGACCATTACATTCCGGCTCCTGGGATTGTTGACTGCAGCCACAACAGTGGTTCCTTTGCACCTGTTGGCACTAAGGGACTTTCAGATGTGATTCATCAGCCTCTGGCTGAATTCCAGGCTTGAGCAATAGACACAGGCTTGTCAGTCCCTGACTTTCTGGAGACATGAAGCCTTTCACAGAAAAAAGTGTAGACGTAGGTATCTCATCAGAGAGAGATGGTCATCATGGATGGGAAGCAGTGTGGTGTCACAGAGTCACAAGGAGTATATTAAAGGTTTTTTTTTTTTTGAAAAAGTTGAAAGAGAATCTGGAGAATCTTTCCTACTGGATTTATTATGCACCTTAAAGTACTATTTGAACTGCACAGCAGCTATTAGTTCATCAGACCAATTTAATAATGTATCATGGTGTATATTGAGAATTAGCCTTGCTGTTCCAATACTTTCAGAGGGTACTGTATACTGCAACTATTATTTGTAAAATGCTAATTGGCTGACTTTACTTCTTAGCCTTGAGTCAGATTTCCATCGTTAGCATTACTAGCCCTATATTTATATACAGTACTCACTCAAGTTCTTGTAAGTGGAAATTCATCTCTAGAGCTCTAGGGAGTTGGCAGTAGACATGGATTTTCTCCAGTCCAATTATCTGATGAGTGCACAGATGGTAAATGGAACTGCACTGATATAGCACCTTTTTAACCTTAGCAATTCAAAGTGCTTTACACTGTTTCTCATTCACCCATTCAAACGCACACTCACACATGCCATGCAAGGTGCTAGCTTGCCATTGGGAGCAACTTGGGATTCAGTGTCTTGCCCAAGGACACTTTGGCATGTGGACTGGGAATCCAACCACCAACCCTACGATTAGCGGACAACCCACTCTGCCACCTGAGCCACAGCTGCTATATGAGCTGCATACGGAAGTTAAACAGGCTGATTTCAGCTCCTCTGCAGTGTCTAGGAGAAATCCGGCTCTGCCCCTGCCAGTTCTCATGGCCTTACAGTGTGGTAGTCTCAAAGTTACATAACTGTCACAGCCACCCTGAAAATATCTGTGGCTTGAGTAGGGTTGCTCACAACACTGAATGCACTGTTCTGGAACAGCCCATTTAATTTGCTAAGCCACAGTACAAGGCCTACTGACAGCTTTCATAGGGAATTTAGACAGCTCACCTGTACCTGTACCTTATGACATGTGCTCTGGCTATTGTTGTCAACAAGCAGGCTAGTTTCTGTCATATGCCTGCCATTGATGCTTGTGTCAAAGTGGTGGTGGTCTCACCAAACAAAGAACTATGGACATACAACAGTTTCAATCAAAAATTTTCAATCCCCATTCCAAATCAGGTTTATTGTCAAAATTTACAGACTTCCAGATTATAATAACTTTCAGAGAAGCATTATCAGTTGAATTTGGGGAAACCACTTGAAGCATTCATTGTTGAAAATTTTCAATTGCTTGTGTTTGATTTGTTCATTGAAAACAGTTGAAAGTCTGCCAATTTTTTTTAGTAAACCTGATTTGCAACGGGGGTTGAATAATTTTGATTTTAACTGTAATTAGACTATATCTCATTATTCTACTGTTTCTATTTATCACAGGATGTTAGTGGAGGCAAGTGCAAGTGTAGACAATTTATTAAGTAAAGTATAAACAAAACAAAGACATGAAGATAAGAACCATAAACATGAACTGTGGATATGAACTGTTGACACATGAAGGTAATTGACAACTATAACAAAAGCTTGCCAATGAGACACTGAAAAATTTGAACTTAGAGTGGTGCAAATCAAGATGAAACAGGAAACAGGTGTGAGTGGTTAGTGAAACATGTGACATACCGAGGCTGATGAGTAGTGGCTCCTGAAGCATGAACCACAGTTAAGAGGGGGGGCTCTGGATAGTCGTGTGCAATGTTTCTTAGCTCAGGTGTTCCCAAACTTTTCCAGGGCAAGGCCCCCCAAATGGCATTATTATTTGATCGAGGCCCCCCTTTTGCAAGATGTCTTTAAAACACATTAAAAATACAGACTTCTGAATATATCCCCCCTTTTTTTTATTAAATTTATTAATAATTACATCTTACATCTTTACATTATATTACATTAGGAATTAGGAACATGGTTCTTTGGGAGTGATACCATTAGCATAACCGATAGGAGAAGCGATGTCATCCACAAGGCAGTGAGGCAGAGTTATCTCTTCCACATAACTAAGGGAAGGCACAAAGTCCAAGGCGGAGCACAAAGCGGAGCAATGGTCACCACAAAGCCATTGGGAGGAGCAAAGTCCAAGGCAGAGCCAGAGGGGGGAGTGACATTGTCTGCAAAGCATGGGGGGGACAGACATACACCAAGAAGCAGGAGGAAGAAGTAATGTCCCCAGTGGAGTAATACAGCAGAGCAATGTCCTCAGTGGAGTAGGAAGACGGCGTGATGTCCAAAGTGGAGCCGGGTGGAGTAGCAACATCTAAGGTGGAGCAGGAAGACAGAGTCACGCCCATGACAATGCCATGAGCTGTAATGGCATCCTCTGTGGGGCAGAGGGGTGGAGGGACCCTACCCTTTCCCTTTTGCTCCATATCATGCTGTTTTTCTTCAGGAGGGCTTCTTGGATGCTGAAAAACTCCACTGCATTCAGGGTAAGTCAAGAGTTCTGTCACAACTGGGAGGTAAAGACAGATACAAATAGACAATTTATAGAGTAAAGTGCAAACCAAATCAAAGACCTGAAAACAAAAACCATAATGGCTGATGGATAGTGTAGTTCTGTGCCCCTTTGGTCCTACCATGACAATATACATACTGCCAAAATATAGCATAAGGGCTAATTTTCTTTTCTTTTTTTTTTCTAAGTGATCTTTGAGGTATTACTGCTTGATATTACAGTCTCCTATACAAATGTGAACAGAACAGAATTTCTTTTTAGTAACTATGTTCAGTTTCTGTTGAAGTTATTTTGGTTAGATTATTAAATTTATTTATTCTTTATTGATTTTACACAGCTCATACTCAGCATGACAAATATATGTTAATATCTTGATCATACTTTAATTTCTTTTGCACATCAAAATCAGTGTCAGCACTGGCAGATCCTTAATGGCAGATGCTTAATGGCTTGGGTATTGTATTACAGATATCCCACCTAATATACCCCACCAACACATCTCACAGCTCAAGTTACGGTAAGTTTATTCTGAAGGAAAGCACATTAATGGTAATACAAGCTTTGAACCTGGAACAATCTCACACGCTAGTGCATTTCTTTGTCTCCTCACTCCTAGTTTGCTTACTTGCAAGCAGATTGAATTTTCTTCAAAGGCTGGGATCTTGGGGGGTAAGGGTTTTTTATTTTTAGCTGTTGATTAGACATTCATTATATAAACACTTAAATGTTGTTGCAGTTTTTATATGAAAATAAATTTTCTATTAGCAAATTTCCCAGATTTAAGATACAGAGCTGCTTATTCAGAAATGTCAGTGTGTGACTATAAATTAATAGAAAAAATTGTGTATATATACTTATAGTAAATAAAATGCAAATATCTTGCATCTATAGTACCCAATTTTCGGTGATATGCTTCCATCCTATATTTAAGAGATAAACGGAGTATTGCAGCTGTAAATATTAAAATTTTACAACGATCAGTTTTAAATTAGAATATTTAAAATAACTCACTATAATTTGTGTCTGCATGCAAAAATTCCTTTGGTGACTACAGTGTGTCACAGTCAGACGTAAAAGTCTACACAAATTTAATAATCTACACATGAACTAATAGATTTCTGCATAATAACAGACAAGGACAGGCAAACACTACATTCTTAAATAGCAGGATGTAGTCCATAAATAATAAGGGTAGTCCATAAATACTAGCAAATCCCTTTCAACTAAGTAATTGATTTAATAACTAAGTAACTGCCCCTTAAGTGCCCTTAAATAAACGTGTTATATAATATATATTTTATTTATATATATATTATATATATATATATATATATATATATATATATATATAGAGAGAGAGAGAGAGAGAGAGAGAGAGAGAGAAAATTTTATATCTTATATCATGTACCCTTTTACATTATGAACTTGCTATCAAATACCTATGATGAATGTATTAATATCATTACCTCTTTGAATAAGCTGATCAACTGCTATCCTTGATTATATTATTATGTATTTTTGTGTCAACATGACACAGGATTCGTTTTGTATTTTGACTATGTGCTGTGTGTTTTGGTTAAGTCTGTCTGACACTTGGACCAGTAGAAACCGTCCACGCATGGCTTCTTATCAATATGTATAAATACTTCTGTTTTGAATGAATAAACCGGGCGTCTCTGTGAGCATGCAGGTGTCAGTGTGTGTTCACTTGGGCTCCCCAAATCGATCTGAAATGCTCTGAGGAAAACCACACTTTCTAGCTCATAGCAACACAGAACTAAAAGTAAATAGAAGTAAAGTAAATAAATATAGAATGGTAAAATAGGCTAAAGAAAGCATGACGGAGATCTGGAGACACAAAGCCGAGATTCCTGGGATGAGTGGAAATCTAACATATGTATATAAACACATACAGTATCTCACAAAAGTGAGTACACCCCTCACATTTTTATAAATATTTGATTATATATTTTAATGTGACAACACTGAAGAAATGACACTTTGTTACAATGTAGTGACTGTACAGCTTGTGAAACAGTGTAAATTTGCTGTCCCCTCAAAATAACTCAACACACAGCCATTAATGTTTAAACCTCTAATTAATGTTTAAAGTGAAAATGTCCAAATTGCACCCAAAATGTAAATATTTAGTGTGGCCACCATTATTTTCCAGCGCTTCCTGAACCCTCCTGGGCATGGAGGTCACCAGAGCTTCACAGGTTGCCACTGGAGTCCTCTTCCTCTCCTCCATGACGACATCACAGAGTTTTTGATTGTTAGAGACCTTGTGCTCCTCCACCTTCCATTTGAGGATGCTCCACAGATGCTCAATAGGGTTTAGGTCTGGAGACATGCTTGGCCAGTCCATCACCTTCACCCTCAGCTTTTTTAACAAGGCAGTGGTTATTATCATGCTGGAATACTGCCCTGTGGCCCAGTCTCCAAAGGGAGGGGATATTGCTCTGCTTCAGTATGTCAAAGTAAATGTTGGCATTCATGGTTCCCTCAATGAACTGTAGCTCCCCAGTGCTGGCAGCACTCATGCAGCCCCAGACCATGACACTCCCACCCTCAGCTTTTTTTAACAAGGCAGTGGTTATTATCATGCTGGAATACTGCCCTGTGGCCCAGTCTCCAAAGGGAGGGGATAATGCTCTGCTTCAGTATGTCAAAGTAAATGTTGGCATTCATGGTTCCCTCAATGAACTGTAGCTCCCCAGTGCTGGCAGCACTCATGCAGCCCCAGACCATGACACTCCCACCACCATGCTTGACTGTAGGCAAGACACACTTGTCTTTGTACTCCTCACCTCGTTGCCGGCACACCCGCTTGACACCATCTGAACCAAATAAGTTTATCTTGGTTTCATCAGACCACAGGACATGGTTCCAGTAATCCATGTCCTTAGACTGCTTGTCTTCAGCAAACTGTTTGCGAGCTTTCTAGTGTATCCTCTTTAGAAGAACCTTCCTTCTGTGACGACAGCCATGCAGACCAATTTGATGCAGTGTGCGGCATATGGTCTGAGCACTGACGGGCTGACCCCCACCCCTTCAACCTCTGCAGCAATGCTGGCAGCACTCATATATCTATTTCCCAAAGACAACCTCTGGATATGATGCTGAGCACGTGCACGCAACTTCTTTGGTCGACCATGGCGAGGCCTGTTCTGAGTGGAACCTGTCCTGTTAAACCACTGTATGGTCTTGGCCACCATGTTGCAACTCAGTGTCAGGGTCTTGGCAATCTTCTTTTAGCCTAGGCCATCTTTATGTAGAGCAACAATTCTTTTTGTCAGATCCTCAGAGAGTTCTTTGCTATGAGGTGCCATGTTGAACTTCCAGTGACCAGTATGCGGGAGTGTTAGAATGATGACACCAAATATAACACAACTGCTCCCCATTCACACCTGAGACCTTGTAACACTAACAAGTCACATGACACTGGGGAGGGAAATGGCAATGCAATTGGGGCCCAATTTGGACATTTTCACTTAGGGGTGTACTCACTTTTGTTGCCAGCGGTTTAGACATTAATGGCTGTGTGTTATGTTGAGGGAACAGCAAATTTATACTGTTACACAAGCTTTACACTCACTACTTTACCTTGTAGCAAAGTGTAATTTCTTCAGTGTTGTCAAATGAAAAGATATCAAATATTTACAAAAATGTGAAGGGTGTACTCACTTTTGTGAGATACTGTACATATATATACACATACACATACATATATACATACATACATACAATTGCAAATCAATTTACAGACTTTCAGCTGTTTGCAATGAACAAATCAAACAAAAGCAATTGAAATAGTTCAACACAATGCATGCTTCAAATTGTTTCCCCAAATTCAACTGAAATGCTTTTTCAGTTGAATTTGGGGAAACTTTTTAATGACTTCTGTAGTTTCAAAATTATTCAACCCCTTCATAGCAAGCATCTATAATACTTCGTAGAGCATCCTTTTGCTGTTATGATGTGCTACAAATGAGATGGATAGCCAGACACCAGATTCTGGCAACGTTCCTGCAGAATCTTAGCCCATTCCTAATGGGCAATGGCCTCCAGTTCAGTAATATTTATGGGTTTGCAAGACCTGCATTGTCCCACTGGAAGATCCAACTATGGCCCATTTTTAGCTTTCTGGCAGAGGCAGAAGTCATTAAATATGTGTTGATATTTGATAAAGTCCATGATACCATGTATCCTAGCAAAATGTCCAGGTCCTCTGGCAGTCCCAACACATTAAAGAGCCACCACCATATTTAACTGTGGGCATGAGGTACTTTTCTATATGGTACCTCTCTATGTGCACCAAAACCACCTTTGGTGTTTATTGCCATAAAGCTCTATTTTGGTTTCATCTGACATTAGAACGCGATCACATTTGAAGTTTCAGTAGTGTCTGGCAAATGGAAGATGCTTGAGTTTGTTTTTGGATGAGAGGCTTTTTTCTTGAAATCCTTCAAACAAAAAAATTGTGGTGATGTAGGTGACTGTAATTTTAGAGACTTTCTGACCCCAAGATGCAACTAACTTCTGCAATTCTCCAGCTGTGATCCTTGGAGATTTTTTGGCCACATGAGCCATCCTCTTCACAGTGCATTGAGACAATAAACGGTAAATGGTCTGCACTTATATAGTGCTTTTTTAACCTTAGGTTCTACAAAACTCTTTACACTGGTCCTCATTCACCCATTCTATCTCTCTCTCTCTCTCTCTCTCACACACACACACACACACACACACCAATAGCAGAGCTGCCATGCCAGGTGCTAGCTTGCCATTGGGAGCAACTTGTCTTGCCCAAAGACACTTTGGCATGTGGAGTCATGTGGGCTGGGAATCCAACCACCAACCCTACGATTAGTGGACAACCTGCTCTACAACCAGAGCCACAGCAGCATATGGAAGTTAAACAGGCTGATTTCAGCTCCTCTGCAGCGTCTAGGACAAATCCGGCTCTGCCCCTGCCAGTTCTCATGGGCTTACAGTATGGTAGTCTCAAAGATACATAGCTGTCACAGCCACACTGAAAATAGGTGTAGCTTGAGTAGGGTTGCCCACAACAGTGAATGCACTGTTCTGGAACAATCCCTTTAATTTGCTAAGCCACAGTACAAGGCCTTCTGACAGCTTTCATAGGGAATTTAGACAGCTCACCTGTACCTGTACCTTATGACATGTGCTCTGGCTAATGTGATGAACAAAAAGGTTGGTTTCAGTCATATGCTTGCCATTGATGCTTGTGTCACAGTGTTGGTGGTCTCATCAAACAAAGAACTATGGACATACAACAGTTTCAATCAAAAATTTTCAATGCCCATTCCAAATCAGGTTTATTGTCAAAATTTACAGACTTCCAGATTATAATAACTTTCAGATAAGTCATAAGTTGCATTTTGGGGAAATCACTTGAAGCATTCATTGCTGAAACTATTTCAATTGATTGTATTTGATTAATTCATTGCAAACAGCTGAAAGTCTGCCAATTTTGTCAACAAACCTGATTAACAATGGGGGTTGAATAATTTTGATTGCAACTGTATGTGTGCTCCCCAAGTGTTCAGTTCAGTTGCAGAAAATAATCCCTGGTGAAAATGTGTGCTGTTGCATCATGTTGTGAGCACTGGCAATGTGTTGGCTATTCTGCTGCTAGCATTGGAGAAGTTTCTCCAATCTGTAGTTGGCCCCATTGTAAGGGAGCTGATCTGCCCTGCCCTCATGACAGTGGATGACACATGATTCAGGATAATGGGAGAGTCTCTCTCAATTTGTTATACGTGTCAACGTTTGTGGTTGTCACAATTCTCTCTGTCTGATCTGAGAAAATCAGCCATGTGTAACCTACCTTACTGGGTCACTCTTTGAACCTGTTGCCATAGAAGCCCTAACCATTTTTCCCCTATGCATTTAAACATTTTATGCAACCATGAACCACTGATGCCTTTTTAAGGGTTCCCTTCTGAGAACAGGCATTAAAAAACTGCTGCCCTTCAGAACCTCTTTAGCACCACAGGTTTTTTCAAGATGTGTGGAGGTGGCAGTATCTCTTTGATGGCCACTGGCATCTGGATATTGCCGTATTGGAACAACTGGTATAGTCTGTGTTCCTACGAAAGAGCACTCGGAACACGTCCACCCTCTTCTCCCACATTTTGGCACTCAGAATCACAGTGAACTCTGAACTTGCTAGAACCGTGACCAATCAGGAAGTGGGTTATCAACCTGCATATAGGCCCAAAACACCACCAGCTGAAATATGTCCATGACTCAGTGAAAGGATCCCAAGCACTGGCTCACTTCCAATGCAAGGTGTGTTCCTAACAAGTGTCTGGTTAAGACTGGTCCCCAACTGGAGAGTGATAATGTTCATGGGTGCCTAACTCGGGCTGTGTGGTTTCCCCTCATTGGCAAGGTCAGAATACATCAACTAGCTATCTGACCCTGATGTTTTTGCCAACCCCTCAGATGCGACTGTCAGCTTATTAACCATTAACCACCAAGGCAACACAATGTCAGGTTCTTCTCTTTTACTTGCACTGAAACTCCAAAGGTAGGCCCAAGCACAACTGGCCTCACTGAGCGCAACGTATCCACTGGGGCAGTACAATATTGCCATGGACTAGAGAAGTGGTAACTGCAGCCAGAAATAGAAGCCCAGATCTGGGAAAGGTTTGGCAAGTTGTAGCAAGTAGGGAGTTTTTCCTTGCCACCGTCGCCACTCAGTGGCTTGCTCAGTTGGGATAAATTCACACTTTCATTATCTGTATACCATGTTTCTATTTCTGTAAAGCTGCTTTGAGACAATGTCTATTGTAAAAAGCGCTATACAAATAAAATTGAATTTAATTGACTAGTTGGAGTTTTTTTTTTTTTTTTTTAAGTGCCAAGTAAACCTCACTAGGACAGGTTTCCCTGTCCCACTCTGTGTAGGACTTGACAAGAGCTTGGTTCCCCATAGTACTTTTATTAGTTGCTTTCTCCAGATTTTACAAGGTTAACATCACCCCTCCCAATGGAGTTAACTCAGTGGTCATGTCTGACCACATTTTGATGCAGTAGTTCCTGGTAGTTATCTGAGGTTTACAGAACCACAGTTTCATGTGTTATAATTGCATACAGATATTTCATGAAACATTTCTTAACTATGCATCCTGGAAACAAAATCTTAGAAGCAAGCAACTCATTTAAAAAATAGCATTTAACTTCTTTTGCTTTCAGCTTTTGTTTTGTTTATCTGTGTACAATTAACCAACATGATGAGGTCACATGAACATATCACAATATTGTTCTAGCTAATGCAATAGAGATCTGAGTGTTCATTCATGCAATTTGGGGACAATTTTAGAAGACAGCATTTTCTCCACTTCATTCCTACAAAAGGAAGCTATGTTCAAAGATCAAACCAGTTTATTATTCACACAAATTGACAATTCCAAATTTTAAACACTTGCAAATAGAATTTGCATAAATTAAGGCACAGACAAAATCTTTGTTCATTACCAGTGTTAGGACAGATGAGGTGTACTGACATTGGTTCTGTATTCACATTGTGTATTTAAAAAAAAAAAAAAGAAAGAAGAAGAACGATCCATTACTACTGTAAAGGTTCATCACTTAATTACAGATTGTAACAAACTCCAAAAGGGGGGGATATATATAAAATATACAAGTCTTTCACAGTAGCTATGGATTGCCATACAAATATATCCTGAGACAATTAAACCTGAGTCTTATTTGCAGGGAAAATTTACACTCCAGCTACAACAATACCAGGACCTCACTGTTTCCAAAATCTTTCAATGTTTAAAAATAAACTATTTTATAAAATTGGCTATTTTAGCCACATTGCAAATTTTAGCACCTCAACTTCATCTCTGCCTGATCTGACATTAACCATCCATACATTTTCTATCGCTTACTCCTTCTTCGAAGTCGCGGGGAAATCTGGAGCCAGGGAGCATCGGGCACAAGGCGGGGTACACCCTGGACAGGGTGCTAGTCTATCACAGGGCACAATCACATACACACTCACACCCCCATTCACACACTATGGACACACCAATCAGCCTACCACGCATGTCTTTGGACTGGGGGAGGAAACCCCCGCAGCACGAGAACATATACACACGGCCCTGGCTGGAATCAAACCCCCGGACCCTGGAGGTGTGAGGCAAAAGTGCTAACCACTAAGCCACCATGCGCCCCTCTGACATTAACCATTAGAGGAAAAATGTAAGTATGCAACTTTTGGGTGTTTTTTTTTTTTTTTTTTGAAATTAGTATATCAAATATGATATCCTCACAGACATGACCAATATAGAGGGGGGTACTCAAGTTTTCCACTCATCCCCTTGCAGGGAGCTGTTACTTACAGAGTGCAAGATATAGAATATGTTCACTGAAGTTGATGACGTGTTTTCAAACAGTACTGCTGCTTAAACTAAAGTCATGATCAGGAGAAACTGAGCTTTTTGTGTTTTAAAGGGCATCTGGTTAAAAATTTTACCATGGAATTTAACATAATAGTATCAGGCTGGTTGTGACTGCTCTCATCACTTGCCTCTCAGCAGATCCTTCCAAATGCTTTGAGTAGCACAGCTAGTAAGCAATTTGTGGCTGTGTTAAAACTGGTTCAAAGGGAACTATAAGATCTTTGCAAAGTAGCATGAAGTGTTGCTTACTGAACACAACTCTGTCTCTATGTGACCAGTCACGGTTAACATGTTCTGCTGCTGCATGGAGAATATGCCCAACTGGAATGTATACACTGAGCTGTGGATAGTAAAGCAGTTCAATCCTCAACTCTAGATTATAGGTCTTCTTCTAGATCACTTGAATAAAAGCACACACGTGCATGCACACACTTTTACCATGTCAGTTTAGATTTTGACCTTGTACAATCATTCATGGGTGTGCCAATACTGAGCTAACATTTGACAGTACAGCAGATGTGATAGAGATGGTGTTTAAAAAGACTTGCACTTAAACCTATACCATTTGCATATCAGCTAGAAGCTGTACGGTTTGTATTCTTTTTATATTGGCTACAAAAAAAAAATCTCTATAGACCTTTCTTAGTTGCCTTCTTAAGAAAATCCTATTAATAAGAATATCCAATCTAATTATTAGCTTGTTTTATGACTACTAGATTTTGTGAACTGTGCTACTTACAGCTATTTTAAACAAAAAACAAAAACAAAAAAAACAACAACATACAACATATATGCCAAAGTAATAGAAGTCTTAAAAAAGTGCAGTAAGTCAAACGGTGTATGACAAAATATTGTTCCCTGCTTTTTGAGCTGACAGTAACATCAATTAAGTACCAACAGTGGTGTAGATACAGCAACAGATAAAAAAAAAATAAAACAATAAATGCAAAGAGAATTTTAAATAAAAACAAACAAAAAAACCCCCAAAGTGTAGCTGGGACTGGCACAGGTACCTTTCCAGGTAACTGTGAAACATTGTTGAGGGATCATCAAGAGTTTCTTCCGCTGGTTCAGAAGTTCTGCTGGCGTCGCTTTTTAGCCTCAATGGCATCAAGAATGGGCTGGCGTTTGGCCTGGTAGCGCTGGTGGATCTCCTCAATCTCTTGCTCCATCTGAGGGTCTAGAGATGCCAGGCGTCTTCTTAGCTCCTCTACACTTAAGGAACGTATCTGGAAAAATGGGTACAGGGAGATTATAATTTAAATTAAAATGCATCTCCCAAACTAGCATAATACAATGGGCTGAATATGGGAATTTAGCCCTACTGATTCCTTACTTTCCCTTGGTCATTAGACTTGCAATGATGATCAATAAAGCAACAAACACATTCATGCTGATTATGATTTTCTATTCTGAGGTCGACATGTAATTGAACATTCAATATTGTTTCAGTATTGACGCAAATTCAGTAATTTTGGAAATACGTTCGTATCCTACTCGTGTGTGCAAATTTACACCAAAGAATACTAACGAATATAAACCTCAGCTACAAATCATAAATTGTGATGAGTTATCGTGCTTTTATATACAGATTATGCGGTCAAGTTTAAATAGCTTCTGTATTTTTAATTAGACACAGAAATATAACACATTATTAGGGCAAGATAATTAGAGCTGTAAGTGACCAATCTAGTCTCAAGCTGCAGTGTTTCCCGAAAAGACAATAGTGTGCTGCAGATCATTGGATTTATGTGGACACTTCTGCTTTTTGCACATGAGTCACAGAGACACTTCCACTACAATAATTTATTATTATTATTATTTTTTAAAACAACACAAACAGTGCAGTTGCTCCGTGAGATGTGCTTGGTGTCAACAACCACCTGGGTACAGTAGGTTTGTTTTTTCTCCAGTCCCTTTTCATGTCAAGCCATTTACTTTTCATCTCACTTAATTCACATCTAATTAAACTTTTCTGTAACTTGGCCTTAAATATTATATATTTATGTTTAGCAGAAAATTAATACAGTTCTCAAAGCTGATGTGACAGACACGGGAAAAATGGGCAAGCGTAAGGATCTTTACAACTTTGACAAGGACCAAAATGTGATGGCTAGATGACCGGGCCAGAGCATCTCCAAAACAGCAGGTCTTGTGGGGTGTTCCCATTAAGTAGTAGTTGGTGCCTACCAAATTGATGTGACAATCAGTGAACTTGCAATAAGGTCATGGGCACCCAAGGCTCACTGACGGTGTGGGGGAGCAAAGGCTAACACATCTGGTCCGTTCCCACAGAATAGCTATTGTAGCACAAATTGCTAAAAGAAATAATGCTGTTTATGAGAGAAAGGTGTCAGAACACACAGTGCATCACAGCATGCTGCGTATGGGGTCAGAGTGTCATATCAGTCAGAGTGCCCGTGCTGTACCCTAGTCCACAATCAAAAGCAGCTACGATGGGCATGTGAGCATCAGAACTGGACTATGGAGCAATGAAAGAAGGTGGCCTGGTCTGATAAATCATGTTTTCTTTTACATCATGTGGATGGCCCGGTGCAGTGGGCTTACCTGGGGAAGAGATGGCACCAGGATGAACAATGGGAAGAAGGCAAGCCGGCAGAGGCAGTGTGATGCTCTGGGCCTTGTTCTGCTGGGATACCTTGGGTCCTGTCATTCATGTGGATGTTAATTTGACACGTGTCACCTACCTGAACATTGTTGCAGACCCCTTCATTGCATAGGTATTCCCTAATGGCAGTGGCCTCTTTCAGCAGGATAATGCACCCTGCCACTTTGCAAAAAAATATTTCAGGAATGGTCTGAGGAACATGACAAAGAGTTCAAGGTGTTGATTTTGGCGTCCAAATTCCCCAGATCTCAAACTGATCGAGCATCTGTGGGATGTGCTGGACAAAGTCAGATAAATGAAGGCCCCACTTTGCAACTCGACAGGTCGAAGATGCTGGACAAACAATATGATCACTTTTTCAGAAAAGTGGCTTGCCTGCACTAGGTCAGACTTCAAGAAATGTTTCAGTCAATATTAAAACAGTAAACCAAGCCAACTCAGAGAAGCAGACCTGGAGTGTTTGCAACATGTAGACCACAGAAAAAGCAAGCAGTGGAATGAAATTACTCAAGCAGTCACCTGTTACAGTTGGCTACACTACATATGTATCACCTCTCATTGAGGCATTTGTTACATATTGTTATAGAATATAATTATTGCAAAAAAAAGATCCCAAATATTGTTATTAATTGAAAGCCATATCACTCACCACAGCCCAATCAGAAATAGCAGGAATACTGTGTATACTGTACATCTGTATTGCCTCAGCTACACCAGACATATTTTGGAAAACTACCAAGGTACCTGTATATTTCCAACTGTGTGCTAACATATTGTAGCCCATATGGCACAGAGATTTCTGAGAACATGTGATCAATACATACTGAACATTATACAATACTGGGAAAGTAAAATAATGTCATATTGGTAATTTTAAAATTGATAGTGTTTTCTTAATCTCTCTCTAGAGGCTGCATCATTAACGTGATCCTTAAAAAAACCATAATAGCACAAAAGAACATGAAAAGGGGGCAAAAACCAATACTAGTGTAGTGAGGAAACAATTATTGAACTCATTTCTCAACTAATAAAGATTATAATGTTAATAAAAACACATGATTGAGTTTTAAGTCTTTAAGACTATTTTAAGTCTTTTTTTTTAACAGCATATTATCCCACAAACGTTATTGTTGAGGTCTGGTGTATCAGCCAATTATGTTGTGAATTTATACATAGTCTAAAACCATAGTTTTTTAATAGCAAATAAAAAGGAAAGGTAAACTGCATTTCCAGCACAAAGACATTCCTGCTGACTCCCAGATGAATTCTGTAGTGCCCTTTACGGCCATCCTGTAACTATATATTGCACAATCAATAAGTTAAAAATAACAAGATCATCTCCATTCTAAGAAAAGAGTCATCTCCGTGACTGTGCCTGAGACTGAAGGAGTATCATACTGAACGGACAAATGGGAAAATGGTGCTGTGGAGCATTTCGTTCTAATAAGGAAAGGAGTTCATTTAAAGGAGTCAAAGCCAGCAGACTTCTCAAAACACTGCTCTGTGTGGTTTGTTTTTCTACCAGCTGTAGCAGTGCATATGGAAACAGATGTTTTCATATTTGCTTCCTCAAGACATTAAGAGAGTGGTATCAAAGGTAAGCCACTGCTGGCCTTACAAATAAAGTGTAATATTTATCTGAATATCACTTTCTTTGTTCACTGTTGGTAGTGTGTAGCATTGACTGTGACCTAAAATTTGTCTTTTGATGGAATGACCAGCAAAGCACTGTGGCTTAATACACTTTATTAATTGGTAGGCCATTAAACAAGTTCTGAATTTGTGTTATAAAATTTAAGACATTTATGGCAGTGTTGATTAGCAGATAACAAATGCTTCAGAATGTTTTAAATTCCAGGAGAACTATCAATATCAAAATGTCTAACAAACACACACCCTAACCCATCCCCTCACACCCTGTCCCCCCCTCCAAAGGTAGGAGGAGCTGGATCAGGTCTGATACAAACACCTGGACTTTCTAGATGAATAAAAAAAAAATAGTTAACAATGTATTAAAGCACTATATTGCTTGCAAAATAAAGGGAAAAAACTAATACGGACAGATTCCTATTGTTGTTTGACCAATGTCCTTACTCTTCAGTACAGTGTCTATAAAATAAACTAAAAAAAACCCCTGTTAGAATGGCAGGTTTTTCTATAAAAAAAAATGTATCAAAACAAATGAGAAAGTTTTCGAACTTTATTGTAAAATTTTATCTTATTAATTAAAAAAGTAATTTTTTTTTACAGTAAAATGGTTACTCTGGTTTCCTCCCCCAGTCATGCATAGTAGGCTGACTGGCGTGTCTAAAGTGTTCGTAGTGTATGAATGGGTGTGCGAGTGTGTATGTGATTGTGCCCTGCGATGGATTGGCACCCTGTCCACCCTGTCCTGCCTTGTGCCCGATGCTCCCTGGGATAGGCTCCAGGTTTACCCATGACCCTGAACAGGATTAAGTGGAAGAAGATGGATGGATGGACAATAAAATGGTTGCATAAGTGTGCACATGCCGAAACTAATACTCAGTTGAAGCACCTACAGATTTTAATCCTAACATTCTGTCTTTTTGGGTAAGAGTCCATATCAGTTTGGCACATCCTGACTTAGCAATATTTTACCATTCTTCCTTGCAAAAGCCACCTGGCTGGGCATCTCCTGTGCACAGCCCTCTTTAGGTCACCCCACATATTTTTTTTTTTTATTGGATTTAGGTATGAACTCTGGCTGGGCCATTCCAAAACCTTGAATTTGTTTTGGTGAAGCCATTCCTTTGTTGATCTAGAGGCTTGCTTTGGGTCGTTGTCATGCTGAAATTCATTTTCATCTTAAGTGTTTTAGAAGAAGCCTTAAGGTTTTGAGCTATTTATTATTCCCTTCACCCTGATTAAAGTCCCAGTTCCAGATGAAGAAAAACAGCCTCAAAGTATGACGCTACCACCACCATGCTTCCCCAGTGGATGGTATTATTTTGGTGATGTGCTGTGTTCTTTTGTGCCAAATATATCTTTTCATATTTTGGGAGATTCAAAGTATTATTTATTTATATTTCGGTTAAAAGAATTTCCATTTTTCCACCCTACCCCTTAGCTATGAAGAATTCAGGAGATTGTGGTCACATGTAGGGAACACAACCAGTACTTGTCAGAAATTGCTGCAATTCTTTTAATGTTGCTGTAGGCCTCTTGGCAGCCTATGTGACCAGTTTTCTCCTGATCTTCTCATCAATTTGAGAGGGATGTCCTGTCCTCAGTATTGTCATATTTTCTCCACTTGTTGATTATAGTCTTTACAGTAATCCATGGTATATCTAATGCCTTGGAATGTTTTTTGTTTTTTTTAACCCTTTCCTGATTGCTATTGTTCAACAGTGATATCCTGTGCCTGCTTTGTAAGCTCTTTGTGGTACATGGCTTTTCCAGTTGGATGTTACCAAGAAGCTGTACAGCATCTAATTGATGGAAGGTGTATACTAATTAGTATTTAACATGAGTTTAAATTTGATTAGTTGTTTCTGAACACTTCCACATTCCAAATTATAAAAGGGTGTACACACTTATGCGAGTTGGGTATTGGAAGTTTCTGGCTGTTTGTCACTTGATATTTATATGTTGCAATTTCATAATAAAGGTGAAAAGGTTCTGACATGATTTAGCTCATTTTTTTATTTGTTAAAATTTTTTACATGGCAAAAACCTGCCATTTAACAGGGGTGTGTAGACCTTTTATATCCACTGTATATGGACAGTTGCCTTTAAAATTGTCCTTATTTCTTTTTTCCATGCCTTATAGTTTGTTTGACTTGAGCAAGTAAAATGCATGTGCACTTAGAGTCTGGCAGGTAAAAAGGCTCCTGGTGTTTTCAAACCCCTTATATAGAGAGTCTGATTTTCTATGACATTACCTACTAGAAGCTATCGATTCAGAAATGTGACTCTTACATTCTATACTTAACAACTGCTGATGGGAATCAGTCTATATTCAAACACACAGAATGTGTGAAAAGTAAGGTTGGAAAAATAGAACAGCATCTGAAAAGCCACAAACCATTAAGGTCACAAGTTCTGGCATTTTAATTTCAAATGAATTATTATTGTCACTGTTTTGAATTGCAAGTCAAGTCAACAACTCAATGGACAATGCTTACCACTTCCATGTCCCCTTCTGGAGGCAGTTTGTGACTGTCGTTGTCACTGTTTTTGTTGTCCTCCTTCTCTTTCTGTTCAAAATACTGTAGGAATGATGGCTTAGCTGGCTGCATTGTTTCTTGATGATCTTTAATTAAAAAAAACAAAACAAAAACACAACACAGAGCATAGGGATAGTATGTTAATGTTATGATAGTATGTTAGTATGTTAACATATCATGGCAAGAATTGTTTTCATCCTCATTAAGTTTGTGCAGAACTGTTGAACAAAGAGCTCAATAGTTTTGATGCAAATTAAAGTGCACGCTATTCAATTATTTGTATAAAATGTAGTAGAACAAACAATTCACTTTTTTTTTCTTTTGATGGTGCAACAGAACTCCAAGCAGCACACCAAGTGAAGATCAGCACCTTATCATTTATTTATGCTGTTCAATTATTTAGTTATTACCTTATTGTCTTACCTCCGCTCTTCTACACAGGCATACAGAATAGGCATATGTAACCAGAAAGCTGACAGCATGCTAACATAAATTTTCTTGCATGCGCAATGGAAATGCTGTGGCATTTCATGTTGCGAAAGAAACGACACCCATTTACTCTGTTGAGAAAGAAGGGCTAATTATCTTGGGCAAATATAACAGCAGCAACAACTATAGCAAATAGTGCAAACAATCTTCTAAATAGAGGATACTTAAAAGAATCATTGCTCTTTTTACTATTTACTTTTTCTATTTGCTACAGATGGTGCTGTTACTATTTTTGCACATCTACATTTTCCAAGATAAATGTTTGAAATAAACTGCATAATTTTTTTCATTTCAGAACTTAAAACAAAAACTATTTTAAAGACAGGAAAAAAATTTTTGGCAATAGCCCAACCCTAATTAATTTAAACATAATTTCCAAATGTTAAACAAAACGTTCAATACACTATATTGTTAACTAGCATCTTCAGCATCTTTCTATTGTCCAAGGTACAAAAACAGTGAATTAATCCCTAATGGGAGACTAAGATAAAGTGCTTAAAGAAAAGTAATCTGCTGTAGATTAGATCAGAATTAGATCTAAATGCCTTATTTTCTATATAAATGCTGATCTAGACGATGCATTCTTCCATGTGAGAGGTTAGGCAATTGGTACAGATCTTTACTAATCCAATATTTTTCCATTAGAAGGAGAGGGGGATTGGAGGTTTACTCCCCTGGGCTGATTGATTGGGATCATTTTGCAGATGGTGAGGTGTCTGTACTGAAACTGGAGAAAGCAAGCCGTAAAAGCATGAGACGGCATACAGGGATTAAAGTGCAGGTAACAGAGGACGCCACTAAATGATAATGATAAGTATTAAATTATATTAAATGATTTGGAAAAGTGAAACAGTAAAATTATTTTACAAAGTACATTTCTGTGTGTTGTGCTGTGTCATTCTCCACCCTGTGGATTAATCTCCATGCTGCTGCACAAATGGGTCAAAACATAGTCAGCATGAATTGATGAACATTTTACTGGTCGATATACAAACCTGCTGGACATCAATGTTTTGGCTCAGACTTGACTTCTAGTGGATGCTGCTTTTAATCTCCCCGATATATATAAGATGCACAGGTAAGTATGTGAACAATGTCACTAACACTGCCGTAGTGTCTTCACACAGTATTAACCAATAGGCTACTGTATACCTAGAAATAATATTTTTATGACACCATTATTGATATGGGTGAAGCAACATTAATGGCATAACTATTCTAAAATGTCCTTAACGTGATCACAGATGTGGAATATGAGGGAGAGCTGCATATGTTCCCTCACGTTTCATGGTGCCTGCATCCTCCTGCTCGTCCTCCGAGTTTATGACCATGGTACCAAGCTGAGAATCCAAGGTGCTATCATTATGCTCAATCATGGTTCCCAGTGCACTTCTGAGTGACCCGGCTGCACGGACAGTTCCCAGATCTGATGTGCTGGCCCTTACCATTGTACCCTGATCAACTTCATCTTCATCCTATTGGCCCAAAGGGAAATCAACAACAGTAAAACTTAAAAATATACAACTACAGCTGCTCATTTCAAAGCATAATTCAAACTTAACAGAAAATGCCATTTTTTTATTATAGGATTTTCATAAACTATTTTCTTTGCATACCCTGGATTTATATATATATATACTTGTATTAAGTTATTATAGGAATAACAGCTATTAGCTATTACTAATAGGCATTTATTAGGCATTAGTGACTGGGGGAATCTTGGGAATATCAGGGTGCAGACACAAACAACTTATTTTGGAAAAAGCCAAACTTTAAACAACTTTTAATAGACATTTTAAGTACCGAGTTTTCTTCATCCTCTGCATCCTGCTCTCTCTGTTCAGTCTCCTGCTTCTTGAGTTTGATCTCCATAGCCTCTGTGATTAGTGCCCTCAAGATGCTGTTGGACTTGGCACTCTTTATGAATGTGTGCTAAAGAAAGAAAAAAAAAAAATATATATTATATATATACACACACACACGCACACACACACACACACACACACACACATACACACACAAATATTACGTTCCTCATCAAAACGTGATTGCATTGCTTATGGTTTAAGTTTTAATTACAAGATTGAATTATGCAAAGTAAGCTTGATCGATTCACAGTCCAGGTACTGACTATAGTACTTAAATAAACATGGTTAAAATGTGTGTGCTAGAATAGTGCAGCAGTAGAGTGGTTGTTGCAGAACATCAGCAACAGGGGTTCAGCCTTCATCTCAGGTGAGGGCGTGGAATTAAACTTTTTTTTTTCTTTTTCTCTCAGTGTAGAATGTGCATGTGTAAATATGAATGTCCTTCCTCAAAGTAGCATTGAATTAATTATTTTTGCCAATGGAAACTTTTGTTCTTTTCTTAGATTTAAGGTTTCACTATTGAAAAATACTGCTTTAAAGTGAACACAAATCCACATACTGAAAAAAGCTCCTTGAATTTACTTAATTAAAATGCACACATCCATAAGGAGGAGAAATTTAAAAATAATAATAATAATAATAATATATATCTATATATATATATATATATATATACTAATAATAGAAAAATAAATAAAGGAATCAATGACTTGATAAAACAAATATAATACATTTTAATTAAAATTAAACTTTTTCCTTCATTTATTTTCTGTATTTATTTACTTTCTTTATTTATTCTTTTATTAATTTTTATTCTTATTTATGTATGCATTCACTTGCTTTTATATTTATTTCCATATTAATTTATTCATTTATTTAATTTTACTTTTCCATTATCAATACGGAAATGAAGGAGGATGTCCCTGCATAGCTCTAGTGCATCACTGGTTGAGAGCTCACGTATAAGCGTCAGGTCTCAGAGAATAAATCACAAACTCATTATTAACCACACAATACAGACAAAACTGAACACTAATACATTTGAAAGCTAAAAAGGCTATACGGCTACTAGGAGTTGGATAATTCTTTCACATAAAATAAACAAAACTTTGCAAAGTTTCCAGCAGTTTGACCCAGTGAGAGAAGTTTCAAATGTAATAATAATAATACTACATTTACATTTATTCACTTAGCAGACGCTTTTATCCAAAGCGACTTACAAATAAGCAAAGCGATATATCAAGCAGGGAACAATACAAGTAGTGCTACTATACAAGATCCATTAATTGAACACCAGAGGAAGCAAAGTGTAAGTGCATTGTGTGTGGGTTTTTTTTTTTTTTTCCTCTAGGAGTTGGTCAGGTGTTCACGGAAAAGGTGGGTCTTTAGCTGTTTTTTGAAGATAGTGAGAGATTCTGCAGTCCAGATTGAGATCGGAAGAGCATTCCACCACTGGGGAACGGTATGCGTGAAGGTTCTGGCAAGGGACCTTACGCCTCGCTGAGTGGGAACTACTAAACGTCGGTCGCTAGTCGATCGCAGATTGTGAGAGGGAATGTATGCCTTCAGGAGAGAGTTGAGGTAGGAGGGTGCTTGACAAGGTCTTGTAGGTGAGCATCAAGGCCTTGAACTTGATGCGGGCAGCTACAGGAAGCCAGTGGAGGGAGATGAAGAGGGGTGTGACATGAGTTGTCTTGGGATGGTTGAAGACAAGGCACGCTGCAGCATTCTGAATCATTTGAAGGGGTTTGATGGAGCTGGCTGGGAGGCCTGAAAGCAGTGAGCTGCAGTAGTCCAGTTTAGAGATGACAAGAGCCTGGACTAGTATCTGTGTAGCCTGTTTGGTGAGGAATGGACAGATTTTCTTGATGTTGAACAGGATGAACCTACAGGACCTTGCAGTTGCTGAGATGTGGTCTGTAAAGGTCAAGCCCTCATCAAGAATCACCCCAAGGTTCCTGGCCGTCTTGGTTGGCATGAGTGTAATTGAGTTATTATAATTATAATAATAAACTTTATTTTATAAAGCGCCTTTAAAGTAGCTTCTCAAAGCGCTGTACATAAAAACACAAATCACAGAATAAATAAAAGTTAAATAAAATGAATAAAACTGTAATAAAAACAAATATAAAACAGTCAAAAAGATATTAAGAATCAAAAGCGAGTTTAAAAAATTGTGTCTTTAAAAGAGCTTTAAAAATGCCAAAGGACTGAACTTCCCTGAGATCAGGGGGATGAGAGTTCCAAAGTGAAGGAGCGTAGACAGAAAAAGCCCTGTCACCCATAGACTTAAGGTGGGTTAGTGGAACCGTAAGTAGATTACCCTGAGAGGAGCGCAGTCTGCGATGTGGGGTGTACGGGATTAATAAGTGAGTTAAATATTGTGGAGCCAATCCGTGCAATGCCTTGTATGTTAACATCAAGATCTTAAAATCCACCCGGAACCTGACCGGGAGCCAGTGTAAGGACTTCAAAACAGGAGTGATATGGTCATATCTCCTGCTTCCCGTCAGGATCCGGGCGGCAGAGTTCTGAACATACTGCAATTTGTTAATTGCAGTTTTAGAAACTCCGGCTAAAACGGCATTGCAATAATCCAACCTCGAGACAACGAATGAATTGATCAGCTTTTCAGCGACAGATAAGTTTAGCATTGGTCTTAATCTGGCAATATTTCTGAGGTGAAAAAAGGAAGCTTTCACAGTGCTCTGAACAAAAAAATCAAAAGTGAGGTTAGTGTCAAAAATTACACCAAGGTTCCTCAACTTGCTTTGGAACTGTACAACAGAGCCATCAACGGATAGAGACAATGGAGCCGCTTTGCGAATCTGATGACAGGAACCTATGAGCATGACCTCAGTTTTCCCGCTGTTCAGGCACAGAAAGTTATTATTCATCCATTTCTTTATCTCAGAAATACAGTCAGAAAGATAACCAACATCAATGCTTTCACCAGATCTCGAGTGAATGTAGATTTGGGTATATCAGTATAAAAGTGATAATGGAGGCCAAGTGTTCGCAGCAGATGCCCAAGTGGAGATAGATAAATATTGAACAGTAGAGGGCCTAGAATTGAACCCTGAGGAACACCAGTGAGCACCGAGCAAGTGTCAGACCTAAAGCCACTCATAGGAATAAACTGGGAACGGTCAGTAAAATAGGATTTAAACCAGTTTAAAACTTTCCCGGACACACCAAAAACACTTTCAAGGCGGGTAAGTAAAAGACCATGATCCACAGTATCGAAGGCGGCTCTAAGGTCAAGAAGAATAAGAAGTGAGGTAGCTCCAGAATCAGAGGCCATCAAAAGGTCATTTGTAACTTCGACCAACGCAGTTTCAGTGCTATGAAATTTACGAAAACCTGATTGAAGTGGTTCAAAGAGGTTGTTGGTTGTCAGATGAGTACAGAGTTGAGAGGCAACAACACGCTCAAGTATTTTTGCCAAAAATGGAAGATTTGAAATGGGGCGAAAATTGTTAAAATCATCCACAGAAACATTTTCTCTCTTGGGGACAGGTGTAACAGCAGCAGTCTTCAGTACTGCTGGAACAACCCCAGTCTCCAGTGATTAATTTATAATGCTGGTTACAGCGAGGCTTCCCCCTGGCCGGAGTCTGCTGGGGAGGACGGACGGACGGTCGGTCGAGGGTCACCGTGCTCCCGGTGTCCAGCAGAGTGGTGATCGGCCTCCCTTCAATCCACACCTTCTGGGTGGGTCCCTCCATCAGCTGTCACGCATGGAGGGCACAGCCGGCCAGCCAAGGTTTCTGGGTCGGCCCGGGGGACCCCAGTTCCGGCTCCGTGGGCATGGGCTCGTCAGTGGGAGTTACCTGGGCGGCCGACTTCCGGCGGGTTCGCCAAGTGCCGGCTAGGCGGGGCCGGTCAGGCCGGACCCCTGAGGCCCCTAGGGGTAGGTCCAAGGTCTGTGGGTCACGCGGATCGATCTCGAGGGCGGCGGTGGCGCGCTCCAGGGCCATCAGGAGCTCCTGGGGCGTTTGCGGTGCTTGGACCCCAATTGCATGTCGTGCCACACGGGGTAATGCCCTCAGGAACCGATCCATAGCCACCTCCAGGGCCGTATGCTGGTCTGGCCGGAGCCACCTTTTGGTGAGCCGGATGAGGGCGTTTAATCTGTCGGTGGGGCCACGCCCCCAGCTGATAGACCCAGTGATGAAACTCGGCCGCACCACGCCAGGACGCCCTCATTCATGGTGGTGTAGTCCGCCGCGTCCTCCGGGCTCGAGACTGTAATAGGCCGCACGGGCCTCTCCTGTGAGCAGGGGACCTATGGTGCAGGGCAAGTCATCCCTATCCCTATCCCATCCCTTGCGGCGGGCACGGCATCGGACGGTACGGCATCGGCGGGTCCTCCCCGCCATGGCGTCCTTTCCGGTTAGCGTGGGCGCCATCTCCGACTGCCGTGCCAGCGTGAAGCAGAGATGTAGCGATTTTCTTCCCTCTCGCGCCGAGTGTCAGTCTGTCGCGACAGTATATACATACACACTATTTTTTTATCTACATGTACGGCAGCCATTCCAGTCTCTGTTGAATTCCAAAACAGACACATCTCATTCTATTGAATGAGATAGTGATTAGGTGATCACCTGAACCAAATCTTATTTAACAAGGAAAAGTATAAAAACCACTGTTGTGGTCATCACGATGCACTTGCAATAGGGCCAGCTGGATGGCAACGACCTAAAAAGTAGTACCTAAAAATTAATTGGAATAAAAAAATAACTACTAACCATGCCCAGAGAGTTGAAAAGGAAAGTTTTGAGTGAGGAAAAGAAGGGTTAAATTCTGGCTTTATTGGCAGAGGGATACGGCGAGCGTCGGATTGCTGATATCCTTAAAATTTCAAAGACGCAGTTCTTAAGAACAAGGTCAAGCAGCAGACATTGGGGACAACAAAGCTACCACTGACAAAGGGTGAAAATGACTCTCCACTGACCGAGATGACCGCCAACTCATTCAAATGTCACTTAACCATAGCATGACCTCAAGTGACCTACAAAAAGAATGGCAAACGGCAGCTAGGGAGAAGTGCATGGCGAGGACAGTTCGAAACAGGCTCCTAGGGGCAGGTCTGAAGTTGTGCAAAGCTCTTAATCAATGAAAAGCAAAGAAGAACAGGACTGAGGTTTGCAAAAGACCATAAGCATTGGACTCGAATAAGGTCATTTTCTCTGAGGAGTCCAATTTTCAGCTGTGCCCAACACCTGGTCATCTAATGGTTTGACGGAGACTCGGAGAGGCATACACGCCAGTGTCTCGCACCCACTGTGACATTTGGTGGAGGATTGCTGAGGTTCTGGGGGTGCTTCAGCAAGGCTGGAATCAGCAGATTTGTCTTTGTGAAGGATGTATAAGGTACATGTATAAGGTTGTAATGGATGAAAACTTGCTTCCTTCTGCTCTGACAATGTTCCCTGGCTCTGAGGATTGTTTTGTTTCCAGCAGGACAATGCTCTATGCTACACATCCAGGTCAATCAAGGTGTGGATGGAGGACCAGGGCTCTACAGTGTGACCATTTCACTCGCATCTGCGATTGAAAAGTACTTTGTGCGACTGTGAATAAATATTTAGGCGCACCGGTGCGAGTGACCTGTTCGGAGTTGTATAAAACAATTGGAATAAAAATGACAGGAAGTCCAAAATACATCTACACCGCCCAATAGTTACTTTCACACTGCTTTCTATCATCTCAGTCAACCGAACAAGTGTGAAAATACTGCAAAGAAGCCATTATGATGAAAAAAGTAACACTGTACATCATCTGCTTCAACTTGCCGATCTCACAAACCGTCGTCTTTTATTTATCACCCAAAATGATCAGAACCTGTGACCGTGACCTGCTTGTGTAGCCACAGTGAGTAAATAAATAATAATGCTAACGATACAAGGTGGGTTTAATTAAAATTTTTTATTAAATACTTCCTCACCAATCATAATCAAGAGTAGCAACTGTTCGGTCTGTAAACATACAGTACGCTGCCACTCTCCTTCACGCTCTTCACCAACTCTAATAGAGAGAGCATTCACTTCATTTAAACTCAGCGTTGTCAGATATCCCCAGAAAAGTGATAAGGTGCTTAGTTATAAATAAATCATTTAATATAAAAAATAGATATAATAATTTCATAAAATATAAATAAAATAAGAAATGAAATGTTTAATTACTATGGGTTACATTTTATATCAATTTGACATTAAGCCTAATTCCTTAGAAGGCCATTAGCCTTTTTCCAAATATGTATAATTTTTGTGTTAGTCTACTTTTAATTTAAACTCTATATTGTTTAAGTTTGTTTAATTGTTGTTTAAATAATTTTTGCTTGCTTGTTTATCAATTAACCAACAGTATAGGTTTATGACAAACCTCCTGATTAAAGCTTAAACAAAATTGGTATCTGGATCGGTTCTTTGCATCTGACTGATAAATGAACTCACCCAATCACATCCTCTATGAGCCTATTCAGATAAATACACAATATACACAGAGCAGTTAGAGAACTGGCTCCAAACCAGAACCATGACAGCGGGAAATGTCTAATAGAGTAGCTTTAAATATTAAAATATTTAAAAGAAGCAGACATCAAACACTGAACATTGAGGTTTATTGTATTTATTTACAAGCTGGAACAGGGTAACAGTTGCTTTTTAGCATACAGCCTGTAAAATTAACTGAAAATATTAAATGTAGTTTATCAGAAGGTAAATTAATGTGTCATGGCTCACACTATGTTCATAAATTCTGTCATAATTGACAAGCTCAAGTTTTCTCATGCCTACTTGTGTGTTATATTGTGGCACATTAATGTTACCATCTTAAATAAACCAAAACAAAATAATAAATAAAACCTTAACTTCAATCGTGCTCCAAAATTTTTGACAGTGCTCCTAAATTTTTGTAATTAGGAGCATAAGAAATTGTTACCGTACAGCCCTGAGGACCAACAGATCAAGACGCTGTCATGGCCAGCCCAATCTCCAGACCTGAACACCATTGATAACCTCTGGAATGTGATAAAGAGGATGGTAACAAACCATCAAACAAAGCAGAGCTGCTTGAACTTTTGCAGCAAGAATGGCATAAAGTCACCCAACATCAATGTGAAAGACTTTGCATTATTCATGGTCTGACAACGGTGCGGTCCGGCTCCCGGTAACCATCGAACATACAGAGAATGTGCCATAAACTAAGCTAAGCTAACTGGTGCTTGCAATTTTGCTGCAGATAGATGGCCGCAATGGCAAAGAGCACACACTGCTTCTCCTTCGTCTCGTAGGATATGATGCATATATACACTGCTGAATTTTATATAAGATCGCTTTCCCCACAGAATGGTACATTTTAGCAACAAGATAACTAGGTAATCATCAAAATTTAAATGCTAGTTGTGCCACCCATGTTACTACGGCAACCTGTAGTAGGAACACATAGTGGTGACTTCATATACAGCGACTGGTGACTTGCAGCGATAAAGTCGTTGCATGTATGAATGCACCTTAAGAAGTATACTGGAGCTGTCTCTGTCAAAATGAGTGAGTGAATAACGGGATGTGGGGGAGGTGCTACAGCGGGGAGTCATATTTTGAGTGAAAGGATTGTATTCGTGTTTTATCCAAAAAAAACACACATAGTTCATTAGCGATTTCATATTTATTGACTTTTGATAATTCAAGCATTTTTTAAAACATCATGAAACGCTAAATGACATTTTCTGAGATTGTAGCAGAGGTGTTCTTATCACACATCATAAACAATCTTACTATCAGTTAATTTTAATTGTAGGAGAAAACTGGTTAATTTTTAGCTTTTTCCAGCTATTTTAATTTCCCTGGTTTAAAATCTAAAAACACAGGCAGTGACCTGGCAATATACCATAGAACTTCAATGATGTGTCGGGGTCTCATAATTATAAATGAGCCTGTGTGTTCCTATCCTATGAGAAGATGCAGTCTTTTAATTATTCATGACAACAGTTTATTTTAGGTTTCCTCCATGGTCAAGCCAGGGGCTAATGGTTTAAATAGATAGGGCAGAGGACCTGCACTGCTATCTGTTGTATCGCCATTTTACCCTGGGGATTCACGAGGAGAGAAGGTCGCTGCCTCATCTGCAAACTTTGTCTCTTATTATCTCTTTTTTTTTTTTTTTGAGTGTTTTAAATGCGCACTGACAATGATTTTTAAGAGTACATTGGTTTTAATTCAAAATACTGGCTGTGAGTCATTTTTAATGACTGAAGACTGTTATGGGGGTTGAATATTTTTGCAGGCCACTGTAGGTGGCACTGTGCCAAGGAGTACTGATGAGTGCAAGTACATTTTATTGCATTAAAATTGCATTTTAATTATTAATCTGTTCCGAGAAATCAAGGGTCAAGGGGATGCAAGAGACAGAAAGACAGGCAGGCAGGCAGGCAAACTGACATGAAGAGAGGGCAAGGGTGGGACGGTGGGGGTCGGCTGTTACAAACTAGAAACCAGGTTGACTTCTAAGAGAGAAAAAGATGAAGCTACAAAAACATTCTCCCTTCTCATAAACGCTTAAATATTCCCTACATCCCAGTTGGCATAGTATACCAACTAATTAGTATCTGAGATTAGAATTAGTATGCTAAAATTGTAGTATGTTGAAATAAGTATCCCACAGGTACCCGGATGGTCTACTATTTCCGGTAGATTTTCAAAGAGTGGATCCATGGACACTTTTTTAAGCTAATATTGCCCACAACTAGTTTTGTGATGGTTTGCTTCACCAAATTCAAGGATGTATTTTAGAGAAGTGTAAAAGAAATGTAAATCTGTGGAAATGTGGAAAAATAAATCAACAGAATGATAAATTAAAATATACAGTATAACTTATATAAGGAATAATGAATGAAGAAAATAGAAAATGCAACGAGGAGTTTGTTTACGGTGAGTTTTATCTTCCGGGCAACAATGTTCTCTTCCGTTACATGACATGTTAGTATGTCCCAGTACTTGCACACACTCAAAAGTATGTACTTTTTCTTCACAAAAAGAGTACATACTTTTAATATAAATTGGCAACTTGGGACACAGGGATTAATAAGCCCACACGTGTGGTTTCTAGCTAGTAATCTCGAACTGTAAAAGAATTGTGCTACATTAACAGTTAGCTCATGCAACCATCACAAACAAAGTCAACAGTAATCACCCTTGGCTAGTAATGGTAGGCAACATGACAAAAAAAAGAAAATAAATTAAAGATATCATATCACATTCCAATATACAGGGTGCTCACAAATTGTCAGCATAATAAATGTTTTGGGGATTTTTGGGGGGGGATGGGCACTATGACTTATTTAGTGTGTATAATTTATTTTAGTTTTAAATAGATTTAAATATTTATTGAAATCTGTAAAAACTGAAAAAGGAATTATGATTTCATGTTGTAAAATAAAATAAATGATTCTGTCTCGATAAGTAAGTACATGCAGAAATAGTTACTCCAATAATTATAACATCAATATCAGTTAAGAACAACTGGCAAATACAATGGGTGAGTGGGACAGATAAAAACAGAGAAGAAAACCAATATACCTGTAATAGTTGTGTGGCTGTCGCTCTGTTCTCAGGATTCTTTATCAGGCATTGCGACACAAAATTCTTAAAAGTTTCTGACCACTGGTCAGGGTTCCGAAATGTTGGTGGGGGATTTGTTGGAATCATGAATATTGCCTGTTTCAACAACAACAACAACCCACATATACATCAGCAATTAAAAATGAATACGTTCAGCATTTTAAATGGATATTAGACAGTGTAACTCTGTTCTTACAATGTAGCTAATAATAAAAATAGCCGGATTTGTATGAGCCATATTTATAACTAAGCAGCTGATTAAATAATTTTAAACTTCATAACTTACAAAAACACCACACAGACAACACAATTGAATGTGAGGCAGTGAATTTTCTGTGATTTATACGAAACCACTTTACTGCTCTTTTGGGTAAATATATGCCAGTCCTATGAATGATCCATTTTGAATGATCAAAATGATTGAAAACTTTAAAATATACATACACTACTACAACCAGGTGTTCTAATCATTGAATTTATTATGTAAACAAATTAAATAATATTGTAATTTTACAATGTCAAGGTTTTACCCTCATAGGGTGTATGTCTGCATATGGTGGCTTCCCTTCGGCCATCTCTATAGCAGTGATGCCCAGAGACCAGATATCTGCTACACAGTTATAGCCAATTTCCTGAATGACTTCTGGAGCCATCCAAAATGGTGTTCCAATCACTGTGTTGCGTTTTGCCATTGTGTCCTAATAAGAAAAATGCAGAAGGTAAATAAAATGTTATTTATTTCACAACAATTATACAAATGTTCTATTACTTCATATACAGTGTCTGTTTCCTACTAAATCTTGCATTGTAGTGCTGCACATACTGGTCCAATGCTACTTCTCAAAATCTTGACATGCAAGCTGAATGTAAACTAAACACTGTTTGCCCTCACAGTTAGCTGTCCTGCAACCCCAAAATCGGCAAGTTTGGCCTGCCCCTCAGAGTTCAGCAGGATGTTTCCAGCTTTGATGTCTCTGTGGATCTTCCTCATGAAGTGCAGGTATTCTAGTCCTTTAAGAGTGGATTGCACAATGGCAGCTATTTCATCTTCTGTTAACTGTTACACACATAAAAACATGGAACATTATGACAGATTTTATGGACATTACCATACTATTTTTTTTCCAGACTACATAAAAGGGCACGTACTCCCAGAGGTGTACAGCTAATAAGGACTACTTATAACAGGGGTTTTCAATTTATAAACTTTGAAGAAATTGATAAACTTTATTGATACCACACTGGGGAAATTCCCTTGTTACAGCAGCTCAATTACACACAACAGAACACATTAAATAGGAATAGAAAAATGTATACATATATACATATATACATACATACATTATATATATATATATATATATATATATATATATATATATATATATATATATATATATATATATATATATATATATATATATATATATATATATACATATATATATATATATATATATATATATACATATATATACATACATATATATATATATATATATATATATATATATACATATATATATATATATATATATGTATATATATATATATATATATATATATATATATATACACAAAATATACACTGCTCAAAATAAAGGGAAAACTTAAACAGCACAATGTAACTCCAAGTGTTCCCTTTATTTTTTTGAGATATATATATATATATATATATATATATATATATATATATATATATATATATATATATATATATATATATATATATATATTATATATATACATTATATATATACACACACACATATATATATATATACATATATATACTTGAGTGTATATAAACATTGTAAATGTGCAACAGTGTAATTCGTTAACAACCCAAAACATGTAAACGGTTTTAAAAATTCAAAACATGAACGATGGCGACATCTTCAGGACAAGAGGCAAACGACAGATAATACTCACACCCTTTAAAATAAAGCACATGTATTAAGAATAGATATAGTTTTGCTAAATTGCGGATCAATTAAAATCAGAGAATCAAATTTTTTTTTTACGCAGCCCTAACTTATAATGAGATATTTCATAGAATCAGTGTAATGGAAAAAAGGTAACACTTTTTTGTGTCTCCCATAAATTTCTCAAAGAAAATAAGTTGCCTATTATTTGAACTGTTTATTTTTTCTCATATGAAAAACAATGAGCAACAAGTTAGTCCAATGGATTGTTTCTCAACAATTTCCACACTGCAAGACTTTGATGGAGGGATTTCACTCACTGTTTTGTTGCGTAGTCTGATAATGTCAGACACAGAGCCAGCCCCACAGTACTCCATGACAATCCAGAGATCGCTGTTTTTAAAGTAACTGCCATAGTATCTCACCACATGGGGACTAGGGCAAAAGAGTACAAAACAATCAACCATGAAAATCTAAACACACACACACACACACACACACACACACACACACACACCCAAAACCAAGATAAAAGTCCTAAAAGTAGACAAAGATAATTCAAGGCTGCATTTTAGAGGGGTGTAATTAAAATGTAGAAAAATAAATCACGGGAATGATAAATTAAACTACACTATATAAATTATATAAGAAAAAATGAATGAAGAAAAACTGAAATGCAACGAGGAGTTTGTTTACGATGAGTGTTATCTTTCGGGTACAATGTCGTCTTCCATTACACGACATATTAGTATGTCCCAGTAAATGTAAAAAAATAAATGTATTTGCATAGTCTTTTCCTACACATTCAAAAGTATGTACTTTTTCCTTCATTAGTACATAGTATAAGTAGGTTAACTGGGATGCAGACAATAATTAGCCCACAAGTGTGGTTGCTAGCCAGTAACCTCCAACTGTAAAAAAAAATAAAAAATAAATAAATAAAGGTGACAAACTTTGCTGCATTAACAGTTAGCTTGTGCAACCATCCTCAACAAAGACAACAGCAATCTGTAATGAACAGTAATGATGAGTCATATCATAATTCTTTACATTTCTACGATACAATTAAACAAATGTGACAAACATATTACACTTGGTCATTTATTTATTGATGAAAACCCCATAGGACATCATTACATATCTGGGATTTGCAAAGGTATGTGAACCTTTGCTTTCAGTATCTGGTGTGATCCCTAGCGCAGCAGTAACTGCTGATCACCTTGCTCATTTTAGCCCATTCCTCAGTATAGAACAGCTTCAACTCCGGGATGCTGGTGGGTTTCCTCACATGATCTGCTTGCTTCAGGTCCCATTTCTCTTGGATTAAGGTCAGGACTTTGACTTGGCCAATCCGAAACATTAACTTTATTCTTCTTTAACCATGCTTTGGTAGAACAAAAAGGGTCGTTGTGTGCTTAGGGTCATTACCCACTTTCTCTTGCAATTTAGATCAGACAGATGTCCTGACATTTTCCTTTAGAATTCATTGTTCTAGCAATGATGTCAAGTCGTCCTGGCCCAGATGCAGCAAAACAGGCCCAAACCATGATACTACACCACAATATTTCACAGATGGGATAAGTTTATTATGCTGGAATGTGGAGTTTTCCTTTCTTAAAAACATAATGGTTCTAATTTAAACCAAAAAGTTCTATTTTGGTCTTATCCGTCCACAAAACGTTTTTCTCCCCATAGTCTTCTGGCTTGTCCACGTGATCTTTAGCAAACTGCAGATGGGCAGCAATGTTCTTTTTGGAAAGCAATGACTTTCTCCTTAATGATTTATCACAATAATTATCAACAATGAATTAACAAGGTGGGAAACAGATAATATAAATATTCAACACTTTATTTCTATTAATCTCAGCAATTGTTTAAATTTTGAGATGATCACTTCTACAACATTTCATTGAAAAATGTCCTATTGTCACTAGCCACTGACAAACAATTTTAACAAATCATGAACTAATGTTGCACCATATTTGAAAAAGTTATCAATTATGTAATGTTTAAGAAAAATCAACTTTTATATTTTTAAATAAATCACATCACATTTTGAAATAACGACCAAATCTGCAGCATTTTTAACCAAATTATATCGTTACATTTCATGAACATACTTTTGAATTGAACACAATTTTTCAATATTTTAATTAAACTTTGCCATGTCACTGCCATGTTGCCACTGACAACATCTGGTATCTGTTTCTTTGTTAGTGGGAAGACTGGCATTGCATGCTGTGCACCAGTGTATTGTTATCTGGTGTGTAACTTGACACTGCAACTTTGAGTGAGTTTTGCAGATCTGCATCAGTGAGGCGGCGTGCTCTGTTTGTTCTTGATGAAGTTCATGTCAGAAAACGCTGATTCACAGAGATAGGTCAAACCAAACAGTCTGGCAACCTTCAGTGCATACCCCTCTGTACTTTTCTGTGTCAACAAGGCACCAAAAGTTTGGTGCAGCCTGGTAGACTTTGAAGTGGAGGTAATTTTGCGAGGTTACGATTTCAAGCTCCACCTGTTCAGCATCCAAGTTGAACGTTGCACTTAGTTGCTTGGCAATGCATGTTATGTCCACGTTCATGAAAGGATTGGAAATGAATGACACACGATTCAAGCTAATCAAGGTCACAAAACCTATTCTCTTCCTATAACTCTTGCCCAAGTTTGTTTATGAATTGACAGTACTTTTCTGCTTTGTCAAATGTCTCAGATGCAGAAGCATTGTCTTTCAGCACCGACTGCACAGAGGGAAAGTGCAACACCTTTTTTCTCTGTATATGCACAGAGAAAATGCTTATCTTGGCTTTAAAACCATTTAAAGCACTTATCATATCAACAGTCTTACCCTTGCCTTGCAGCTAGCAGTTCAAGTGGTTTAGTTTCCCAGTAATGTCCGTTAAAAATGCAAGGTCGAGTGTCCACTCTGTGTCCTCTAGCAGCGAGACGTCTTTGCCTTTGGACTGCATGAACTCTTTGATTTCACCCAAAAGTGACAAAAAAACAAAGTAAAACTCGTCCTCTGCTGAGCCATCGGATTACTGTATGTGGCAGCAGGTCACCATATTCAGCTGACATCTCCTCCAATAGCACCTTGAATATCCTGTGCTGTTTCGCTTTGGAGCGGTTGCTGTTTATGATTTTCACAACGAGAGTCATCATGTGCCCAAAGCACTTTTGCACATGCCTGGTGGTGAATGATGCAGTGGTAATGCAGTAATTTTGGGAAGTCTAGGTCACCTTTACAGTGAGCGATGAAACCTGTGTGTCGGCCGATCATAGCAGGAGCCCCGTCTGTAGTCACCGCTACCAGCTTTTCCAATGTTACCTTTTTCTGCATGAAAAACGAAAAACTTCACCGCGTAGTTGTCTTTAGTGGCAGTAGTGTCAGGAAATCTTAATTTTGTGAAGAAATCATCAAACACCATACGGATAAAGACCAACAGCTGCGCTGTACTGCTGCTGTCCACGGACTCGTCGCACTGGATACTAACCACATGCACTTCGCCAGATCCCCGGTCCAGCTGATCGGCCAGGTTACCGGACATAGCTGACACTCGTCTAGCAATCGCAGATGCCCCCAGTTCTACATCTGAGAGAGTGGAGATTAGATTGGTTCCATTTTTCCCGTCTTTAAGTACAGAATTAGCAATCATCATCATTGCTTCTTTGAAAACTTCTCCGCCTGAAAATACCTTCTTCATCAGAAAATGTGTAGCTCTAAACGAGGCTTCGGTTGCTTTTTGGGTGTTTTTCGCCGGCCTTGTTAAAAAAGACCCAAAGCTTACCCAAAGCTGGCTTTAGCTCAAGAGCTTTTTCTGCCCGTAGCGTGCTACCCAGTGGGTAGTTAGCATGGTAGCTTTTGTGACATGTAGTAAAGTGTCTCTCCACATTGTGCTGCTTTGCCGTCGTCCTGCAAATTAAACACACGCAGGTTTCTTTTACAGTAGTAAAAAAAGAACTCTTCCTCCCATTCACTGCGAAAATTATAAGTTTTCTTTCTTTTTTCGGCCATGTTTTTGGGGCAAGAAACCGCATTCAGCCCATCCGTCTTCGCTGCGCCCGCTAGCTTACTTTCCACGAACTGACCTTTGACCTTTTCAACTTCAATATTGGAACAAAAATTTGACAGTATGAAAAATAAATAATTAAATTTAATTAGAAACGCATATCAAAATTTAGATGCAACTCACTGGTGAGTTGTGTTATTTTTATAACAGGCCTGTGGGCGACTCATGTGGGACTTGGGGGCACCGTGTTGGTGACCCTTGTCCTAAGCACAATAGCAAATCCAGCAAGGAATGGCTCAAAAAGAAGATATGGAGGGTTATGGAATGGCCTAGTAAAAGCCCAAACTTGAATCCAATTGAAATGTTGTGGGGGGGATTTTAAACGGACAGTACAAGCCAGAAAATTCTTAAACTGAAAGAATATTGCATGATATTGCATATCGTAAAAAATTCCAGTGAGCCTGGTGGACAATTATGCAACATGCCTACTAGAAGTTATTTCTGCTAAAGGGTTCTTGTTTCTGAGGCCATGGGTGTACTTACTTTTTCCACAGAAGAATATCAAATCTATTGATATTTCTGTTGAATAAATGACTGAAAATGCTATTTTCCTTGTGGTTTTGTTCAAGTATATATTAATAGGCACTGTTTTAAAGATGATAAAAGATTTGCTTGCCCAAATATGTCAAATAAAAGCCAGAGTGTACTTATTTTTCCACATGATTGTGTTTTTTACAAACACACACACACACACACACACATAAATACATACATATATATATATATATATATATATATATATATATATATATATATATATATATATATATATATATATATATATATGTGTGTGTGTGTGTATGTGTGTATATATATATACAGTGGTGTGAAAAAGTGTTTGCCCCCTTCCTCATTTCCTGTTCCTTTGCATGTTTGTCACACTTAAGTGTTTCGGAACATCAAACCAATTTAAACAATAGTCAAGGACAACACAAGTAAACACAAAATGCAATTTGTAAATGAAGGTGTTTATTATTAAAGGTGAAAAAAAATCAAACCATCATGGCCCTGTGTGAAAAAGTGATTGCCCCCTAAACCTAATAACTGGTTGGGCCACCCTTAGCAGCAACAACTGCAACCAAGCGTTTGCGATATAACGCGTCAATGAGGCTTTTACAGCGTCCTGGAGGAATTTTGGCCCACTCATCTTTGCAGAATTGTCCTAATTCAGTTACATTAGAGGGTTTTCGAGCATGAACGGCCTTTTTAAGGTCATACCACAACATCTCAATAGGATTCAGGTAAGGACTTTGGCCTAGGCCACTCCAAAGTCTTCATTTTGTTTTTCTTCAGCCATTCGGTGGTGGACTTGCTGGTGTGTTTAGGATCATTGTCCTGCTGCAGAACCCAAGTTCGTTTCAGCTTGAGTACACGAACAGATGTTCGGACATTCTCCTTCAGGATCTCTTGGTAGACAGCAGAATTCATAGTTCCTTTTATCACGGCAAGTCTTCCAGGTCCTGAAGCAGCAAAACAGCCCCAGACCATCACACTACCACCACCATATTTTACTGTTGGTATAATGTTCTTTTTATGAAATGCAGTGTTCCTTCTACGCCAGATATACTTGGACACACACCTTCCAAAGAGTTCCACTTTTGTCTCATCGGTCCACAGAATGTTGTCCCAAAAGTCTTGGGGATCATCAAGATGTGTTGTGGAGAAATTGAGACGAGCTTTGATGTTCTTTTTGCTCAGCAGTGGTTTTCTCCTTGGAACTCTGCCATGCAGGCCATTTTTGCCCAGTCTTTTCCTGATGGTGGAGGCATGAATGCTGACCTTAACTGAGGCAAGTGAGGCCTGCAGTTCTTTGGACGTTGTTGTGGGGTCTTTGTGACCTCTTGGATGAGTCGTCGCCGCGCCTTTTGGGGTAATTTTGGGCGGCCGGCCACTCCTGGGAAGGTTCACCACTGTTCCATGTCTTCGCCATTTGTGGATAATGGCTCTCACTGTGGTTCGCTGGATTCCCAAAGCTTTGAAGGAGTTTATAACCCTTTCCAGACTGATAGATCTCAATTACTTTCTTTCTCAATTGTTCCTGAATTTCTTTGGGTCTCGGCATGATGTGTAGCTTTTAAGGATCTTCTGGTGGACCTTACTGTGTCAAGCAGCTCCTATTTAAGTGATGCCTTGATTGTGAACAGGTGTGGCAATAATCAGGCCTGGGTGTGGCTAGAGAAATTGAACTCAGGTGTGGACAACCACAGTTATAGTATGTTTTATTACGGGGGCAATCACTTTTTCACACAGGGCCATGATGGTTTGGATTTTTTTCACCTTTAATAATAAACACCTTCATTTACAAATTGCATTTTGTGTTTACTTGTGTTGTCCTTGACTATTGTTTAAATTGGTTTGATGTTCGAAACACTTAAGTGTGACAAACATGCAAAGGAACAGGAAATGAGGAAGGGGGCAAACACTTTTTCACACCACTGTGTGTATATATATATTATATATATATAAATATAAATAAAAATACACACATACATACATGTGTACACTGATCTTCATTCAAGTCAGGGCTATTGACAAATATAATGTGTCTAAAATAAAAACACAAAAAAATTCTGATCCCTCATGTCTTTATTGAACACACTCATTCAACATTCAAAATGGCAGTGAAAAAAGTAAGTGAACCCTTAGAATTAATAACTGGTTGACCCCACCCCTTGGCAGCAATAACCTCAAGGTGCTTCATGTAGCTGTGGATCAGACCTGCACATCCTTCAGGAGGAATTTTAGCCCATTCTTCCTGGCAGAACTGCTTTAGCTTGGTCATATTCTTTGGATGTCTCATGTGTATGTCTCTCTTCAAGTCATTCCGTAGCATCTCTGGGCTCTGACTCGGCCTCTCCAAAAGGTGGATTTTATTTTTCTGAAGCAATTCTGTTGTGGACTCTCTCCGGTGTTTTGGGTCGTTGTCCTTTTGCATCACCCAACTTCTACACAGTTTCAGCAGACGTACAGACATTCTCACGTTATCCTGAAGAATTGTCAGATATACTTGGGAATTCATCTTCCCCTCAATGATTGCAAGCTGGCCAGGCCCTGATGCCCTGATTGCAAAGCAGGCCCAAATCATGGTGTTTCCTCCACCATACTTTACAGTTGGTGATGTTTTCATGATGATATGCTGTGCTCTTTCTACTCCAGACGTAGTGCTGTGTGGTTTTCCCAAATAGTTCAATCTTAGTTACATCAGTCCACAAAACATTTTGCCCATACCACTGTGGAGTGTCAATGTGCTCATTTGCAGACTTCAGGCGTGCAGCAATGTTCTTTTTAGTAAGCAGTTGCTTCCTTCGTGGTGTCCTGCCGTAGATACCCTGCTTGTTCAATGTTTTGTGTATTGTAGACTCATAAACAGAGATGTTACTTTGTTGCCTTACAACCTGGAGAAAATTTATTTATTTATTTATTTATTTTTAAATTTTTTATTGACTTTTTGTGGTGGGGGGGGCTAAGTCTCTGTAGGCTTGGCACTACCCAAGGTTTGCACACTTGGCACTAGCCACTAGGATTTTTGCCCATTCTTCAAGGCAAAACTTCTCCAGCTCCTTCAAGTTGGATGGGTTCTGTTGGTGTACAGCTATCTTTAAGTCATACCACAGACTCTCAACTGGATTGAGGTCTGGGCTTTGACTAGGCAATTCTAATTTAAATGTTTCCCCTTAAACCACTCAAGCGTTGCTTTACCAGTATGCTTAGGGTCATTGTCCTGCTGGAAGGTGAACCTCCCTCCCAGTCAGATTGAAACAGGTTTCCCCTCAAGAATTTCCCTGTATTTAGCGCCATCCATCTTTCCTTCAATTCTGACCAGTTTTCCCAGACCCTGCCAATGAAAAACATCCCCATAGCATGATGCAGCCACCACCATGCTTCACTGTGGGGATGGTGTTCTCGTGGTGATGAGAGGTGTTGGGCTGGGGAGCTTTGTAGCTCCTTCAGGGTTAACTTTTGTATCTTTGTTTCCTGTCTGATTAATGCCCTCCTTGCCTGGTCCATGAGTTTTGCTTGCTTTCTTGGCAGGTTTTTTTTTTTATGACATATTCTTTCCATTTAAAAAAATGGACTTAATGGTGCTCTGTAGTATGTTCAAAGTTTCAGATTTTTTTTTTTATAACCCAACCCTGTGTACTTCTCCACAACTTTGTCCCTGACCTGTCTGGAGAGCTCAGGGTCTTGACAATCTTCTTATAGCCTAGGCCATCTTTATGTAGAGCAACAATTATTTTTGTCAGATCCTCAGAGAGTTCTTTCCTATGAGGTGCCATGTTGAACTTCCAGTGACCAGTATGCGGGAGTGTTAGAATGATGACACCAAATATAACACAACTGCTCCCCATTCACACCTGAGACCTTGTAACACTAACAAGTCACATGACACTGGGGAGGGAAAATGGCTAATTGGGCCCAATTTGGACATTTTCACTTAGGGGTGTACTCACTTTTGTTGCCAGCGGTTTAGACATTAATGGCTGTTTGTTATGTTGAGCGAACAGCAAATTTATACTGTTACACAAGCTTTACACTCACTACTTTACCTTGTAGCAAAGTGTAATTTCTTCAGTGTTGTCAAATGAAAAGATATCAAATATTTACAAAAATGTGAAGGGTGTACTCACTTTTGTGAGATACTGTACATATATATACACATACACATACATATATACATACATACATAAACCACTGTATGGTCTTGGCCACCATGTTGCAACTCAGTGTCAGGGTCTTGGCAATCTTCTTTTAGCCTAGGCCATCTTTATGTAGAGCAACAATTCTTTTTTTCAGATCCTCAGAGAGTTCTTTGCCATGATGTGTCATATTGAACTTCCAGTGACCAGTATGAGGGAATGTGAGAGCGATGATACCAAATTTAACACACCTTCTCCCCATTCACACCTGAGACCTTGTAACACTAACAAGTCACATGACACTGGGGAGGGAAAATTGGCTAATTAATGGCTAATAACCCAAGAAGATTAAGGCAGTGCTGGAAAATAATGGTGACCACAAAAAATAGTGACACTTTGGGCCCAATGTGGACATTTTCACTTAGGGGTGTACTCACTTTTGTTGCCAGCAGTTTAGACATTAATGTTTGTGTGTTGAAATATTTTGAGGGGACAGCAAATTGACAGTGTTACACAAGCTGTACACTCACTACTTTACATTGTAGCAAAGTGTCATTTCTTCAGTGTTGTCACATGAAAAGATATCATCAAATATTTACAAAAATGTGAGGGGTGTACTCACTTTTGTGAGATACTGTATAATATATATATATATATATACACACACACACACACACACACACACACACACACACATACATACATACACACACACTCAGTAAAGGCATCAGTAAAGAACAGATGTATGTATCTGTGGGAGCAAACCTGTTGCACTGCTGCATAATGGAGATCTCTTTAATGATTTCTTGTAGGTCTGACTCCACAGGAACCTGTTTGATTGCCACAATCTCCCCAGTCTCTTTATAATGTGCCTTGAATACGCTGCCATAAGACCTGCAAAAGGTTCAGATCACATTAATGACTGTCTTTTGTTACAAATGATGCAAGAGATAAGGATAAAATCTTGTTTCATCATGTCTAGATATTAAAGAGGAGTTTCCCTTATTTCACTGAACACTATGTGGAACAAATAGTTTAGCATTTTTCTTATCATAGCTGATACAGTAATCAAATTTTTAAAGCAAGTGTTATATTTTTTCTATCAACAAAAGGATGTTAGGGATGCACTGATGCTTTTTTCACATGGTAATACTGTATATTCATATGAATACTGTACAATACTGAAATTACAGGTATGAGTACAAGTTTTTGTTACTCACAGACATTGATACCATTACTTAGGGCTGGGCGTTAAAACAGTATCGGTATTTATCGATGGTGCACCTTTATCGATAACGATAGAAAAAAATGTTCGGTATAGCGCTCGATGTAAACAGACATGAAGTATGGTTGCATGAACAACCCTCAAGCATGTGCCGTCCCTTGATAAAGGAATGTGCTACGAGTGACAAGCAAACAGCCAATAACAAGTTGCATATTTGTGGGTTTCATCGCCATGTGACATCAGAACACACGAACACATGCGAAAATGAGTTCAGTGCCTGCTGAGGAGATTTTTTTTTGCTTTCGTTTCGTCTGACCAACAGCAGAACAACATTGCGTGTAAGCTTTTTTTTGGGGGGGGGGTAAAAAGAAAAGAAAAGAAAAACAAAACATACCGGCCAAGTACGGAAACACGAGCTGCGAGAGACTTGTGCGGAGCACTGCGCATGCCCACTACATATACAGTGCGTGTGACTGAACAACAGGCAAAAAACAAATGTGACATTTTGTCACTTTTTGTGTTTTCTGTTAAAAATTTGGCTCTGGGGGAGGACAGCGAATGTCCTCAGAGCAGGAGCTTGACTCGTCAGACATGGACCTCAGCATAGTCTTCTCCGGAAGCAAGTGTTAAAGTGGAAGTTTTACACACGGTTAGGCTAACTATGCTAACAGACTGAGCACATACCAGAGCTCCAGGAGTCATATTCGTATAATGTGATGATCTTAAAGTTTGCCTTGATTGTTTTAGGGCTGCAACTAACGATTATTTTCATAATCAATTAGTTGGCTGATGATTTTTTTAATTAATCAATTAATCATGGGGGGGGGGGTATTTCAGTACCATTTTTAAATTTCTTTTAAATAAAATCCACAAACTGAGTGTTACAAGTATAAATTTCAGACTAAAACTTTACACAACTGTTTGTCCAGTTATATAAGACTGAAAAGAACCCAATACACACACCAAAATATATATTATTAGTTTAGGACTGTAGTTTAATTCAGTTCTTTTTCTGCATCCATAAAAAATAATGCATAAATACTTACCGTAATTTCCGGACCATAAGCCACTACTTTTTTCACACGCTTTGAACACTGTGGCTTAAACAATCATGTGGCAAATTTATGGATTTTTACGGGCTAACGAGTCTCATGCCACCAAAACATTTAGCCTCGTCACATCGAACAAATGAAATTACCCAACAGGCCACAGTGGACCAATGAAACTGTTCAAATTAAATCTAACGCGCTCACACTACATTCTTCAGATCAGTCGTTTTGCGCTTCATGCACACCCCCCTCATCAGGGAAAACACACGAAGACATGCATATTGGTTGACGTCATGTCTCCGCCCCGTCTTGTCACGTGTTGTCGAGTCACGTGTGTTTTGGTATTGCCGGCAGCTGTTAGCAGTTCAGGGCTAATAAGGCTGGTGTGTATATATACCTGGAGCCATGACACACACAACACGGGTAATTAGATATAGAGTTAGAATTAGATAGCGAATATAGTTAGAGTCTTTGTTCATGCCATGTGTCTTAGTTCTTGTCCATGTTTCCTAGCCATAGTCCATGTCTGAGTTCATGTCAAGGCTAGTTAGCTTATAGCATAGCTTATAGCCTAGTAGCTTATAGCATAGCTTATAGCCTAGTAGCTTGTAGCATAGCTTATAGCCTAGTAGCGGATAGTATAGCTTAGAGTTGTATAGACTTGGTTTAGAATATAGATGTAGAAGTGGTTTATAGAGTATAGATATAGAGTCTTTGTTTCATGTCATAGTTAATGTTTAGGTTAGTTGGTTTAGTTAGCTTAGTTCATCGAGTTGGTCAAGGTTCTTGTATCTCTTGAGTCTGCTCTCCTCTGTTTCAATAAAAGCTCTCGTCTTAACTGCACTTGCATCCGTCCTGCTTCGTTTATGGCACGAATTGTGACAGTTACACTGTGGACACCTGTGGCTTATAGACAAGTGCGGCCTATATATGCACAAAATTGTTTTTCTTCTTAAAATTAGCGGGTGCGGCTTATATTCAGGTGCGCTCAATAGTCAGAGAATTACGGAATATATATAATATAAACCAAGTTTATATTATATAACGGTATATAATAGTATTTATGGATTACTTTTTATGGCACTGAATTAAAGCACAGAAATAAACTACAGTCCTAAATTTAAAAAACTGCACCTTGTGGTTTGTTACTCACTGCCTTTGGACATATAGTTTTATTTTAGAGCAGAGTGTTTTAATTAGACATTACAGATCTTACTTGCGCTCCCACTGTGCATCACCGCGTCTACACGACGAGTGAGGAGCAAAGTGGCCTCGTTACTAATAGATCACTTCTGTTATAATAAACGACATACGTTACACTGCAAGCACGCAAATACAGCACATAATGACAAACAATTAAACTAAACCTTTTAAGCAACTCGCACCAGTTTCCCAAGCTCCTTGCACACAGTGGAGCATTGTGGATATAAACATAAGTTTGTGCACCACTGTCGTGATTCAGTGCTACAGAAGCTCCGCTTTGTAAAATTTTCAGAGTTCTCTACAGTGTTTAATTTAAAATGCTCTCATGCCTTGTTGAGTTGCACACTTTTTTCCACAGTTCCTTGACTATTATGCCTCTGTCTGATGGTGACTGGGGTCATGTTGGGATTAAAGGTAACGTTGACAAACAGTAAACTGAAGAAATTCATTGTCAGTGACTGGGTATCTGCTAAAGTTATGACATCATATGCCACTAACTGGAAAATAGCTTATATGTATGGTTAATAAAAAACTAAAATAAAATAAAAAACACACTAGTGTTCCATATTACCTTACTATTACTAAAATTCATACACTAGATGGTGGAGTATATAATGCATAGTGTAAGTGTCCAGTATGTAATTTGACACACAATATTAGTATTTAGACTCCGAAGTGTGTTTTCGGAACAGAAGTAACAGTGACTAAACCAGCCCTGTGGAGAACAACTAATCGATAATGAGAGACGTTGACAATGATTTTCATAATCGATTATAATTGATTTTATCTATTAGTTGTTGCAGCTCTAGATTGTTCTATGTTTACAATTTTACATTGTACACATTTTGTAACATTTTATTTATTAAGTTCAAGAGTTTCTTTAACACCTATTCATTTAATCTTCATATAAGATATAAAAGATGTTTAAATTCTATTTTGTTTTTGACTGTTAAAACGTGCCTTAATAAAGTGGGTAAATTAAAAATACAGTGGTTAATTCAAACCTTTTTTCTATAGGTCTTTGTTTAAAAATGATTAAAATGTATCAATAATTATCGATACTGAATGATATGAAACATTATATCGTGATATGTTTTTTTAGCTGTACTGCCCAGTTCTACTATTACTGATATTGAAATAAGTAATGTACTTCATATTAAGCAATCGGGTGCATCATGGGACATTTTATGTTGTTGCTCTGTTTATGTCGGTTGCTGCCATGTGCTGTTTGTAATGAACTCATGCTTTATGTTTAGATGCTATGGTGTTTAAAATGTATCTTTAGTACAGAATGGCTGACCTGAGCATGCAGAACAGTATGAGCCACAAACAGCACATTGATTCACGTGCATCCTATCATGTTCATTAGCACGATAACATACACAAAGTTTATGTGACATAGTATCATGTGGTATCTGAGCAATTTTTTTTTTATGCACACTGAATTGTTAAGGAGGGTGTCAGTCAATTCAAGAACATTTTATTTGTATAGCACTTTTTGCAACAGTCATTGTCTCAAAGCAGCTTTACAGAAATATATAAAGATGGGATACAGATATTAAATGTGTGAATTTAAATCAAATTGAGCAAGCCAGTGGCGACGGTGGCAAGGAAAACCTCCTTAAGATGTTAAGAGGAAGAAACCTTGAGGAACCAGACTCAGTAGGGACCTATCCACATCTGAGTAAAAATCCAGTCATTGGTCAGCCCACTCATGACCACAACTCCCAGCCCCATTAGGCCCGTCACAATTATTACATAATTGTGTAATTGCAATTACTTCTGCTGATCCAGCAAACACAAGATTCACGGATATAATTAAACCACTGCTCCATCATGATTTCAGTAAATTCTTTGAGCAAACTTTTTGATCTATGAACTATCTGTAACTGTTTGGTCACCAATCATATGTATTGTTCAACATCCCATTATAGATTTAGTCCCCCTTTGCTGTTAAAATAACCTCCACTCTTCAGGGAAGGCTTTCCACTAGATTTTGGGGTGTGGCTGTGGGGATTTGCTCATTCAGCCACAAGAGCATTAGTGAGATCAGGCAGTAATGTTGGGTGGGGGGGTCTGGTGTGCATTTGGTGTTCCAATTTATCCCAAAGGTGTTCAGTGGGGTTGAAGTCAGGGCTCTGTGAAGGCTACTTGAGTTCTTCCACTCCAACCTTGGCACACCATGTCTTCATGGACCTCGCTTTGTGCACAAGTGATTGTCATGCTGGAATATGTTTGGGTCTCTACACTCCAAAAAATGCTGGGTTATTTTTTTCTACAAGAATGCTGGGTTGAGTCTTTTGGGTCATACCTAACACTAGGTTGTTTTTTTTTGTAGTTTTGTCTAACCCAACCAAACTAGTGGCTAGTTTTAGTTAATTAGTGGCTGAGTAATTTTCACTGACAGTTGATCCAATGCACCCCTCCCCCACACAGATGCCTCAGCCCAGCTCCTTGGGTCAAATCAACTCAGGATGCTAGAAATCAAATTACTGTACACTAGAAAAAGCAAAAATGTGCGATAACACTCCAGTTTACATGACACTAAATGCACCTCTATCTTCGTTAACTTTGGCTTACTTGTCTGTAATGCCCACTGGATTGTAAGTTGGTTACTCAGTTTTTTTTGGATGTTTTAAACATCTCCTTGATCAAAATCTGACATTTTCGTCTTAAATATGACTTAATTAAGTCATTTATTTCAGAGTCTATATATAAATACCCCTTTGACAGCTCCTTGTGTATAAATAAAGGAGATATGATGTTGACATTTGTTTTGTTTATAATGTGGTATATTTGACATTTTCAAAAGGGTAAAAAATAATAAATTATTTATCATGATTATTAATTGATTTTAGGGACAACATTTTTATTGCACTTTCACATTTAAATAAACAGGCCACTGCTTCATCTCCATGTTGTACTACATTCCTGCTAATGTACATATCTTTACAACAAATTAGACTGGTCTTTAATGTGCATCATCTCATAGAAACAAAATCTAAATAGTTATACCCAAAATATAGGATAATTTTAAAAAAAATTACCATCAACCAAATGAAAATATGCAATCAAATGAAAACAATTCAGGCCTAAGCAGAAAAGGCAATAACTGTGTACAGGAGGAGAGTCGCAGCCAAATTACAGAATAAAGTGGTGCAGAGATGACGTCATTTTGTACCGGAACCCGGAAGAAAGCATCGCACTGGTTTCCTCGACAAAAACCCAATAGGATTTTCCCATAGGCTTTTGGATTATTGCAAAAACATAAGCTCTGTGATCAACAAAAGTTTACAATACCAACACATTTTTTCAATCAATATCATTTTCCCACTCCTGTATTGTCATTGGTTGTTCCCTTATGTGTCATCACTAGGATGTCATGAGACTTCCTAGTATAGAGGTATACTTCGGTACCAACATTCTTAAAACGTGACAGTACTTGTTTTTCTGCAGTAGCATAGGTACTGTTGGTAATGATGGTACCGAGGTTCTTCCAGGAACTGATGGCGGCAGCAAATACGACGCAATTGAGGGTGTGTGTGTGTGTGTGCGCGCGCGCATTGGGGCACACCTTAGCACTTGTAGCATCCACTGTTCTATTAGTTATTGTCAGACAGTGTTTGATAACAAAATTCCCCCCACCCTCTCTCTCTTTTGCCAGTATCAGCCAGAGAAGGATGTCCTCCAGGAGTGTTTTTAATTTTATTTTTATACCACACCGTCGTATCGAGTATCGTGTACTATTGGTGGTATCGGTACCAACTACAGGATTTTTGGTATCATGCCATCTCTAGTCATCATTAGTCTCAACTGTTTTGTGTTCACCCTTAATTACGTTTGTCATTTAAACCCCACATGTCTCTATATTCGACACAAAGTATTACACGAGTTTTCCATGTACCAAGCTTTTGTTCATAGTTTTGATCTTGTTCTTGTCCTCGTTGTTTGATTTTTTTTAGCCTCGTCTATGCTCGTTTGCCTGACTTTTTGCTTGTTTTTGACCACGCTAGTGTCTCACATTTTGGATTTGTCTGCCTCTCTTCAATAAAGCTCTTACCTGTATTTGCATCCATCCTAAACCCTCATAATGTGACAGTCAGCGACCACCTTTTTCAATACACATAAAGCTTTTTAAAAAACCATGAGTGGGGTTTTACGGGCGTATTTTATGACGTAGAATAAAACATGAAAAATATTTTGAGTTTTTGTTCATCACAGACCTTATTTCAGGCTTTTAACCAAAATCACATTTTAAAAACCCACTGATTTGGAACGATGGAACCAACAGGCTAAAATGCTAACTCGTTTCTGGGTTTTGGCATACAAACTGACGTCATCCCTGCACCACTGTATGGTGATTGTTAGTAAGTTCAGGAAGCGCTTGATTTGATATGAAGTGGAGTTTTCTATGAGTCAATATCACAGTCGATCATGTTCATGTAATCATGGGCAGTCCAAATCGTAATCGAGATCAATATTCAATTAATTGTGCAGCCCTACTATAGTCCCCCCCCCATATTAGGCGAGATCAGGTTTAATGATTATCCATCCATCCATCCAGAACAAGGGTGCCCAATACGTCGATCGACCGGTTGATCGCAAAGGAAGTGCGGGTAGATCCCCATTAAAATAAATAAATAAATGTAAAAAATAGATGTTAGCATTGATGTACAGGACAGCCAGTCTGAGATCTCGTCTTTTCTCTCTCCACGCGTGTGCAATCAAACTTGCCAGCGCTAAAGGCTAGCGAGCAAAATCACGGAGTTAACTTACCAATTTATTCCTAATGAAGAAAGGGGACAAAATGAGTGAGGTAGCGGGATCAAGCAAGAAACAGAAGACTTCTCACTTCCATGTGGAATGGGAGGATGATTTTTTTTTCACGATGTCATATTCGAAGTGCGTTTGTCTGATTCATCAAGCTACCATTGCTATTCCAAATAAGGGAAATGTGGAGCGGCACTTTAGGACTGTTCATAAAAACTACGACACTGACGTCTCTCCAAAAAGCAAGCTGAGGAAGAGGAAGGTGAAGGGACTAAAATCACAGATGTCCAGACAGCAGTAATTTTTTCACGACTTCAAATGCTAAGGCAGCCACCGAAGCATCGTGCCGGGTGATACACTCCATCATTAATCACAAGAAGTCATTCAGAGACGGAGAGATGATAAAAGAGGCATGGCTGAGGATTTAGGGAGATAAGGGAGTTTCTTTTTGCTGTTAAACATGCAGAACACACCCGACTTAATGATGATCAGTGGCTGCTGGACTTGGCTTTTTTAACCGGTCTGACCAACATGTTAAATGAGCTCCATTTGGAGCTGCAAGGAAAAGACAAAACCGTGGTCAATATGATCAGCTCTGTTAATGGCTTTAAACGGAAAATGCAACTTCTGTCCTCAAAGCTGCAGCGCCATGATTTGGAGACGCAGCCGAAAGCTTGTGCGCAGTTGAACATTGCACGCTACACGGGTTTTCCGTGTACCAAGCTTTTGTTCATAGTTTTGATCTTGTTCTTGTCCTCGTTATTTGATTTTTTTTTTTTACACGATTGTCAGCTGTCTGTCGAGTTTCACAGACGCTTTCAAGACTACATTCATGTGCTACCAGTTTAGGGAAAAATGTTATCGTTGATTCACTCGCATCGAAAATTGCAACACTGTTTCACCTGAACTCGTCTGAAGTGGAGGATGAGATTTTGAAACTACAGACTGACCTTCAGCTGAAATCCAGGGCTCATGGACAGTTTTGGAACTTACTCACAGGGGAAAAGAACCCAAAGATGAGGAAATTTGCAACCTCCTTGACTGCATTATTTGGCTCTACTTATGTATGTGAGTCAGCCTTTTCCCCACATGAAGATCATTAAGTCCAAATACCTTCATCCGGAGGCCTGCTTGAGGCTGGCTACCAGCAGCTCCTGTCTGGACTGTGCAGCCCTGGCTGATTCTATTCAGTGCAAGTCATCAGAGTAAGGTACTGACCAAAAATGTACTGAATTGTAGTGTGCCATAAGGGCTCATGCAGTTATACAAGGTACTTGAACACACACACACACACATTATATATATATATATATATATATATATATATATATATATATTTATATTTTAAGTATACTCAGTATACAGTGCCTTGCGAAAGTATTCGGCCCCCTTGAACTTTTCAACCTTTTGCCACATTTCAGGCTTCAAACAAAGATAAAAAAAAAAAAATAAATAAAAAATTGTGAAGAATCACCAACAAGTGGGACACAATTGTGAAGTGGAACGAAATCTATTGTATTTTTGAAACTTTTTTAACTAATAAAAAAATGAAAAGTGGGGCGTGCAAAATTATTCGGCCCCCTTGCGTTAATACTTTGTAGAGCCACCTTTTGCTGCGATTACAGCTGCAAGTCGCTTGGGGTATGTCTCTATCAGTTTTGCACATCGAGAGACTGAAATTCTTGCCCATTCTTCCTTGCAAAACAGCTCGAGCTCAGTGAGGTTGGATGGAGAGCATTAGTGAACAGCAGTTTTCAGCTCTTTCCACAGATTCTCGATTGGATTCAGGTCTGGACTTTGACTTGGCCATTCTAACACCTGGATACATTTATTTGTGAACCATTCCTTTGTAGATTTTGCTGTATGTTTGGGATCATTCTCTTGTTGGAAGATAAATCTCCGTCCCAGTTTCAGGTCTTTTGCAGACTCCAACAGGTTTTCATCCAGAATGGTCCTGTATTTGGCTGCATCCATCTTCCCCTCAATTTTAACCATCTTCCCTGTCCCTGCTGAAGAAAAGCAGGCCCAAACCATGATGCTGCCACCACCATGTTTGACAGTGGGGATGGTGTGTTGAGGGTGATGAGCTGTGTTGCTTTTACGCCAAAAATATCGTTTTGCATTGTGGGCAAAAAGTTCGCACCTCCTTCCACATGTTTGGTGTGTCTCCCAGGTGGCTTGTGGCAAACTTTAGACGAGACTTTTCATGGATATCTTTGAGAAATGGCTTTCTTCTTGCCACTCTTCCATAAAGGCCAGATTTGTGCAGTGTACGACTGATTGTTGTCCTATGGACAGACTCTCCCACCTCAGCTGTAGTTCTCTGCAGTTCATTCAGAGTGATCATGGGCCTCTTGGCTGCATCTCTGATCAGTCTTCTCCTTGTCTGAGCTGGAATTTTAGAGGGACGGCCAGGTCTTGGTAGATCTGCAGTGGTCTGATACTCCTTCCATTTCAAAATGATCGCTTGCACAGTGCTCCTTGGGATGTTTAAAGCTTGGGAAATCTTTTTGTATCCAAATACGGCTTTAAACTTCTCCACAACAGTATTACGGACCTGACTGGTGTGTTCCTTGGTCTTCATGATGCTCTCTGCGCTTTCAACAGAACCCTGAGACTATCACCGAGCAGGTGCATTTATACAGAGACTTGATTACACACAGGTGGATTCTATTTATCACCATCAGTCATTTAGGACAACATTGGATCATTCAGAGATCCTCGCTGAACTTCTGGAGTGAGTTTGCTGCACTGAAAGTAAAGGGGCCAAATAATTTTGCACGCACCACTTTTCAGTTTTTTATTTGCTAAAAAAGTTTAAAAAATCCAATAGATTTCGTTCCACTTCACAATTGTGTCCCACTTGTTGGTGATTCTTCACAAAAAAATTAAATTTTATAACTTTATGTTTGAAGCCTGAAATGTGGCAAAAGGTTGAAAAGTTCAAGGGGGCCGAATACTTTCGCAAGGCACTGTAGTAACCCTGGATGGTCTTTACGTTTCGTCATGTTCAACAGTAAAAGACCTTGGTGTGGTTATTTACACCAGTCTTTCATTTGACACTCATGTAGATAGTATTACTAGGATAGCCTTCTTTCATCTAGAAAAATTGCTAAGACAAAAATATAATGTCACTACATGGTGCAAAAGTATTAGCTCATGATTTCGTCACCTCTAGGTTAGATTATTGTAATGCCTTACTGTCTGGATGTTCCAATAGGAGCATAAACAAGCTCCAGTTAGTCCAGAATGCAGCCGCAACAGTGCTTACTAGAACCAGAAGATATGACCACATCACCCCTATCTTATCCACACTGCCTTGGCACCCAGTGAAATTTTGCACTGATTATAAAATACTATTATTAACCTATAAAGCACTAAACTGTCTAGCACCACAGTATCTAAGCAAACTCTTGGTCTTCTATGATCTGCCACGCCTACTTAGATCAAAAGGTGCAGGCTATTTGTTGGTACTATTGAATAGTGAAGGCTACAGCAGGGGGAAGAGCTTTCTCTTAAAAAGCTCCACAGTTATGGAACAGCCTTCCAATTAGTGTTCGGGACTCAGACACAGTCTCAGTGTTTAAGTCTAGGCTGAAAAACTCAAGTTTAACTCAAACTTTGTTTACTCAAGATTACCAGGAATAGACTTTCTTTTATGCAAAGTACACAATCTTATCCATGACAGGATAGTAAGCATACCTAATGATCTCTCACTCTCTCCTTTTGTTGAGCTACAAATCATTTTATGGAGATGCCAGTGATCCTAACCCTTTCTGCACTCCGGACCTGCCTGATCCATCCAGATGCCCTACCTCTGGATGGAGCTCTCATAAACTGGAGGCTACAGCCGCGGAATTGCTTAGGATGGTATAGCTTTAAGTACCAGGAAATGGTTTTGGACCTCAATTCCACATGGACATTATAGCTGTGGTTGCTGGAACTATAGTTGCTACTATGGCCTTAGGACAACTATTACCACATACAATTTTGGACTCAGGTCTCCTTTAGTGAACAGTGGACTAGTTCAACAAACAGACCTCATGTAAAAACCATAATGAACTTTCTTTTACTTTCACACTATCTGTTGTTACCCAGATGAGGATGGGTTCCCTTCTGAGTCTGGTTCCTCTCAAGGTTTGTTCCTCATATCTTAGGGAGTTTTTCCTTGCCACCGTCGCCACTGGCTTTCTCAATAGGGATAAATTCACACACTTAAAATTTGTATCCTGTGTTTAAATGTTTCTTTAAAGCTGCTTTGAGACAATGTGAACAGTGAACTGACTGTAACAAAACCACGCATTTAGAACACTCAGTAGAAAATATATAAATAAATAATGAATCAAACTTACAGGCTGTGATCTAGAGGCACAAGATGGTCCAAATAAAGTGGATACAGCCCCATCTTTAATGAATAATCGTTTCACAAATCCTGCATTGGCTACAGCTAGATTTGAGAAGCAATCGTCAGTGAAATGACAGGAACATAAACAATGGTTGGAGTTGAAATGCTGTGCTATCGGTTAAAATTTTTTTTTTAACCAATGACGCTTTACATCCTTATCCTTTGGGAGTCCATGCAAAGTGGTTTTGCTTTTGCAGCGCAGAAAACAACATCTTCTAGGCATGAACCTAACTCTTTGAGGACACAACTTCAACTTCTGTAGTGTTTGAGGGTGGATTAAAGTACACGTTGTTCACGGGCAGCCAATGAAGACCAGATGCTGGTATTTTGTTACAAACCTACGTAGGTTTATAAAGGGCGTAAGTCTGGAATTACTAATGAGTCGTTTCAGCTGTTCAGAATCGGTTCTTTCTTTTGGGAGTCAATAACTCCATTTGTCAGGCGCTTTTGCTTTTTGAAACTTTGCAGAATTTTTACATTCATAAACAGCTACATAACACACTACATGAAAGTTAATATCTGAAAAAAATAGGTGGTCTTTAAATGTATGCATTTGTGTCTTTCCATGACCGCAACAGTGCTGCTGCCAGCTAGCACATCACTGTTTGGTGTGGTGCTGTTTAAAGTTGAATGACTCAAGTAAGGTGTTATGAGCTGATAGAACAATGAGTAGAGTACATTTCTTCTAAATAATTATGTTAACACCACAACTGAAAAATAGCCCTTTTTTTCTATCCAGGCAAGTAACTTTTTTACTTGGAAAACTGAATAACAAATTTACTTGTCCGAAGGACAACCATGATACAATGCTTAATGTCAAGCTCAGGAATTTCATTTCCTGATATTTTCATCTAGATGTGTTAAACAACTTAGAACATGGCATCTTTTGTTAGAGCCTACATATTTTTCAAGTAATTAAAATACTGGAACACGTGAACAACAGGTGTTTCTTGTTGTTGGTGATGTCGCTGACTCTTTTTGAGTTTTTCTTCAGAGCTCTCACACTGACTACATTAACATGGACAGCAGTAATCTAATTATTGACCTTACTCTGAATAAGACAATATTGTGCTTAAGGTGTTTACATGAGTCACTTTTAGAATACTCCTTCCATGTTAAATTTTTACCTGTTATAGAACATAGATTGATTAACGGCACACGTCATTACGTCCCCATGCAACACCGTCTGAGATTCCCTACACAATTTCACGCATCAACATACAGTTCTGTGTACATGTCTGTAATGCACGTTCATAATTAAACTAAAATAGGAATACTTCACATCTTAATTTGATTAATTAAAATACTTAGAGTATGACTTTAGCCTGATTAAGGTAATCAATAATCACAGTTTACATGGTACTTTCTTAATCAGAGTATAGTCTTAATCAGGTTAACATAGGATTATTGCTGTCCATGTAAATGTACCGAGTGTTTCTGTCATCAACTGCTGCTGTTTTCCTTGGCCAACCTGTTCAATGTCTGGTACACATCAGTAGTGAAAATAAAAAATAAAAATAAAAATCAGCAGAACAAATTCAGACATCTACAGAAACATTCTGTCTGCCGATTTACAGAGAAATGCATCCAGTTTAACTGTGAGGAACTTCATCGTGCAGCAATACAATGAACCAAAACACACTGCCAACACAACAAAGGACTTCCTCAAGTGAAAAAAATTGAAGGTTTTAAACTGGCCAAGTCAATCATCAGACTTCAACCAAATTGAGCATGTATTTCACCTCATGAAGAAGAGAATGAAGGGAGAAACCCCCAAAACAAACAACTGAAGGAAGCTGCACTACAAGCCAGGAAAAGCAACACAAAAGAAGAATGCACCAGTTTGGTGAGGTCAGTGGGTGGCAAACTTGCAGTTATTGCAAGCAAGAGATATGTAACCAAATATTAAGTATTATTTTCTTGAATTTACATTAACACAATCTTTTCCTATACTTTTGCTCACCTAACAATTGGATGGTCTTCCACCAAAGGTGCCATGTTCTAAGTTGTTTAACACATCTAGATGTAAATATAAGAAAATGAAATGAAATTGTCATCCATCGTCTTATATTCATCTTGATCTCAAACCCAAATGTCTTCAGTGTATAACAAAATCAAAAAGTTTGGCCTTGCTGTTCCAATATTTAAGAAGGGGCTGTAGATTTAACCATGGGATAAATGTCTGGCAATCAACCCACAGTCAAAGAAATAAATGTAACAATTTTAGCTTTGATATTTTTTTTCCAACTTTCACATGTACAAAATTGTTGAAATTACTTCGTTGAAAAAGTTACACAGACTGCTTCTGAATGGACAGCAGTTGTAAAGTGTCAATACAACATGCATGTTAACTATTGTGATGCATCATTTATACTGGAAATTTCCTAATACTGGAAAACTCCTCATTTTACTCACCCCTCTCCGAGCTTCTCCAATATATCAAACACTTCTTCAGGCTGCTTGGTCAGACTGTCCTCACTAAGCTTCTTCAGCTGCCTAAAGATATATTGAGAAATACAACAAATTAAAGGCAGATAATTGGCGATAATATGTTGAGACATCTCCTGTGGAAATCACAGGCAGGTTTTAGGACTTTATCATCAATTCCTTTCTTTTTCTCTCTTTTATACACATAGACCTAATAATCTTACTTCTGTAAAATCATCAGCGTCCCCAATATTTAGAATACCAGGCAACCTATAATCAATTATTACTAACTGTAACAGTACTAATTGTTAGTAATCTGGGCACAAATCAAACATTTCTAGCATGTATACTTTACTCCTTTCTCGCAGTGCACTTATCAGACATTTTCAATCATCCATCCATCCATCCATCTTCAACCGCTTACTCCTTTTTCAGGAGTAAGAAGGAAACCTGGAGCCTATCCCAGGGAGCATCTGGCACAAGGCGGGATACACCAGTCCATCGCAGGGCACACTATCACACACACACACATTCACACACCCATTCATACACTACAGACACTTTAGACACACAATTGGCCTACCATGCATGTCTTTGGACTGGGGGAGGAAACCGGAGTACCTGGAGAAAACCCCCGCAGCACGGGGAGAACATGCAAACTCCGCACACACAGAGCCGCGAGAATTGAACCCTAACCCTGGCGGTGTGAGGTGAACGTGCTAACCACTAAGCCACCGTGTGCCCCCATTTTCAATCAGTATGAACAAATTATTTTTTATTATTATGAACTTTATTATTATGAATACAAATCTTTTATAAGGTTAGTCAGGACAAACTTATACAGGTTTCTGTGTGCAGAGTAGGGATGTCACAATGCCAAAAACCTAGTCGTCGGTACCGATACCACTAAAAGTACACAATACTCAATACCAAAGTCGATAAAAATTAAAATGTAAAAATTAAGTTAAAAAAAAAAAAAACTCTCCTGGAGGACATCTTCCTCTGGCTGATACTAACTAAGGGGGGTATTTTAGTTATCAAACACTGTCTGACAATGAGTGGAGGTGCACTCCTAAAAATGTGCGTACAAGCACAAACACACATGCACACAGACGCGCGCCCGCACGCACCTTATACTCCGAGTGCAAGCATTAGTTTAAATTCACTGATATGGTGACAGGCCAAAACGATTTATTAAAAGCATGAACATGTGAATAATTATTAGTGACATTAGGCTACATTTAGCTGACAAGACACGGGCTGAATGACTATGTATGGTGGCCCATTCGGAGGTAGTTTAAAACACTGAAATGTATTAGCATCATTACCAAATAACTGGCTATGGCAAAATTTACAAGGAGCATAACCTTAGCTGGGTTCACGGCTACAATGCCAGCTGCTTCAAACAAATATATGTGCAGGTGCTTCGCTAAATTCCAGGTGTTTCCTCGCTTTGTTTGAAATGAACGATAGCATTGGTTGCATACCGAAAACCGATACTAGCTTTCCTCGCTTTTCCTCTCAACGAGTTGGGGTGGAGCTAAACTCGTTAAACAAAGCTAATCTTCTGTAGTTTTTCCCACCACTTGTGGACCGACTAAAACACTTGCGCGTATTTGCTGTCCCCATCAGGTCCGGAAGAATTGCAACCTCAGTACTTTCGTTGCAACCAGTACCAACATTACTGCAGAAAAACAAGTACCGTCACGTTTTAAAAATGTTGGTACCGACTTGGTACTGAAGTGCTCATGACACCCCTAGTGCAGAGTATCATAACAGTGTTTAGCTTCTGGTGAGCAGCACAATGGGAAAGGGGAGGGGTGCGAGCTCCCTGCTGGGCAAACAATTCACACCACTCCACAATTACTGTGGCACAGAGATAAAACATACAGCACAACTAAAGCTTTTTTGATAGTAAAACACTGTATACAACTTGTACAATAAAATTCATATTTAAACCTAGTATGCTATATGAAAAAATAACTACTTACGAAATTCTTAAAATCCTGAACGCCTACTTTCATATGAGCCATTAACCACTACTGTGGCATGTGACATCACAAATAAATTAAATGTTGAATGTGAACCCACTAAACAGACAGAAATGCCTTTTTTTGGGCAGCTGATAAAAAGTTAAGCTAAATTAGACATCAGAGGTGTATTTGTTTTGCGTGTCCAACAATATTTGGGGATAATATTACAACAATGTAGAAAAATCTGTCAGTTTATGACATGATCTGAAATATATTGCAAACTGGTGCGATGGAGACAAATACACTGTGTTTTGAGTTCATTATTACGAAATAAAATGTATCAAACTATGTCTGGCTTCAGATAAATAAATAGCTAATATCAAAACTATAAAAATAAAAATATATATATATATATATATATATATATATATATATATATATATATATATATATATATATTTACTTTATACACTGTCAAAAAATTGTCAAGAGGAAAAAGGACGGAATTTCTGCCCTAAAAAGAATAAATAGGGGTATGTTTAAGTGTCTAACAATTTACAAATAATGTAAATAGTCATGATAATTAATTAAATATGTGATGTTTCATGCAATTTGACCAGCAGCTCGACAATGAAAATGTCAGCAATGTGGACATTAGACAACTGAGATGTAAAGGAATTATTCCAAAAAAGCACGGGTATGTTTTCTTTTACTGTAGAAGTCCATCATACAGCTGAGCTTTTGTGTCTGCCGCTGCTAGAATGAAGTTCATGACTGCAGATATTATTATTATTATTATTATATCCATCTCTACTCTCTTTAAAACTGAAATGGTAAAAATGTTTCATCATAAAATGGTAACACAGTGGGCACCGTTCTAACACTGTCAAAAGCCTGCCGAGTTTCCCAACATCAGCCATGTTTTCAAACTGATATGCTACATACAAATTTTTAACAAATTGTTTCAGAGATACAGTTACTCGAATGTTATAGTAACCACTACTGAGATGCAGATGTGAAAATTCATAGCCTAATTCAAAGTCATGTACTATAAAATGTCAATCAAATATCAGCTTACTTCCTGTCTGGAATCCCTGCAGCCAACTCTGGCACCGTGTTATGAATAAATGAATATGAAAAAAAAAACCTACTTGAAGACAAATTTTAAGAAGATTCGAAACAATTTGTGGGAGGAGTAATGGTGGGGGAAACAAAAAAAAGAGCGAGACTGACAACATGATTTGAACTGTGATTTATTTGTGCTGCTTAAGTAAGGAATAAAATATGATGGGGCAAGTTGTTATGGGACAAGAAACAACAGTGAGACGCTAAACAAAAATTAATTGGCAAACATTTTGTAGCCCCATCAAGCACCAGTACAGTTTCCTACATATTTTATTTTGCAGTGACAGCAGTGAGCAATAAGGTGAAAGCATGACTAGCGAGTTGAGATTTTCTGACCTTTATGCATATGACACAGTAAAGTGTCATATCCAAACAAGTGGCTCAAATGAGTCCTCTGACCAATCACATTGTACAATGTTTTTCATTCCCCCTCTCACAACTTAGTTCCTACCTGCAACAGGCTACATGCACAAACACTTGTTCATTATAACCACAATGGCTCCTCTACTTCCGGTTCAGACACTGCAACAGCAATGATGCAATTAAATACACAGTGTCTTCAAGAGCTCCTAAAAATTAACATTAACAGCGTTCATCAAATTTGTCAGAATACTAAAGCTCCGTTTAGTAAGCTGGAGAAAGGCTGCAGACTGTATGCTTAAATATCTTCCAGCAGACACTCATTTTAGGGCACGTTGCTTTCTCACTGTACTGTCGAAGGTACACAATGCTATATTAAAGATATTCTTCCGTGACCTAGTGAACCAGTATCAGGATGTATTTACTGATAGAGACTTCAAAGCACTTCTGTAAGTCGTGTCTGTCAAGTGCCATCAATGTAAAATGAAAATTTAAGAAATAATTTCCAAGAGGAGCAGTCCTAAGACTAAGGTGCAAATATACTTTTTCCACGCATGCGTGTGAACATGCTGCTGCTATGCGAGCAACATCGCTCACATACCCTCTTGCATATCTTATGCAAATCAGGAGACTCAAAAGCGGTCTTAACTTGATGCCAAATCAGAGCTAAAACATCTCTCTGCATCTGGTTATCAAGTCGAGCTGTAATGTTTAGCAAGTTTATGCACAGCGATATTAAACAGACTGAGGAGTTATCATGATCTGCAGCTTAAGTCAAAAACCCTCACTATACATTCAAAAAATATTTACTAATCTAGAAAATCCAGAAAACTGGTACTCAAAACAGACCCTTCAGAAGGTTCAAGAGGTTTTCAAAATTCAAACACTAATTGTAAAACAAAAACTTAATAATAATTCAGAATAGTATATATTAAGGATGTCACAAGAACCGATACTTCGGTACCAACATTCTTAAAATGTGACAGTACTTGTTTTTCTGCAGTAGCGTAGGTGACGTTGGTAATGAAGGTATGGAGGTTGCAATTCTTCCGGAACTGATGGGGACAGCAAATACGCGCAAGTGTTTTAGTCAGTCCACAAGTGGTAAAGGAGAAGAAAAACACCTACAACCACATGGGAAAAACTACAGAAGATAGTTTAGCTAGATATTTTAGGCGACAAATTTAGCTCCGCCCCGACTCGTTGAGAGGAAAGGTGCTAGGAGTCAAATATGGAAATACTTTGCATTTGAGGCAGATGTCAACAAACACATAACTGATGCTCTCAAGCCGGTGTGGAAACGATGTTATCGTTCATTTCAAACAAAGCAAGGAAACGCCTGGAATTTGGCGAAGCACCTGATAGCCGGCCCCTATATTATGTTTGTTTGAGGCAGCTGGCATTGTGGCCGTGAAACCAGCTAATGTTATGCTCCTTGTAATGTTTGTGATAGCCAGTTATTTGTTAACAACTGTAATGCATTGCAATGTTATAAGCTACCTCCTAATGGGCCCCCATGCATCGCCATTCAGACCGTGTCCTGTCAGCAAAATGTAGCCTAATGTCACAAATATTTATTGAAATGTTAATGGTTTTAATATAACTTTTTGGCCTGCCACCATATCAGTGAATTTAAAATAACAAGTGCTTAGTGGTTAGCACTTTCACCTCACACCTCCAGGGTCCGGTGTTCGATTCCCGGTGGGACCCTGTGTGTGCGGACTTTGCATGTTCTCCCCGTGCTGCGGGGTTTCCTCCGGGTACTCCGGTTTCCTCCCCCAGACCAAAGACATGCATGGTAGGCTGAGTGTGTGTGCGTGATTGTGCCCTGTGATGGACTGGCACCCTGTCCAAAGTGTACCCTGCCTTGTGCCCGATGATTCCTGGGATAGGCTCCAGGTTCCCCGTGACCTTGAAGAAAGGGTAAACGGTAGAAGATGGATGGATGGATTGCATTCAGAGAATAAGGTGTGTGTGTGTTTAGGAGTGCACCTTAGCACTTGTAGCCTCTACTGTTCTATTAGTTATTGTCAGACAATGTTTGATAACTAATATTTCTCCTCTATCCCTCCTCGCAAGTATCAGCAAGAGGAGGATGTCTCCCAGGAGAGATTTTTTTTTTTTAAACGTGGTGTCAACTTTGGTATCGAGTAGGGGTGCAACTAACGATTATTTTCATTAGCTGATCCCCCCAATTGATCGGTTAATCCAATTGGGGCGGGGCAAACTTTCAGTACCTTTTTACAAATACAAATTCAGACTAAAACTTTACACAACTGTTTGTCCAAAACAGAAAAGAACCCAACACACACAAAAATATATATTATTAATTTAGAACTATTGTTTAATTATGTGCTTTTTGTGAATCCATAAACATAATGCATAAATACTTAAAATATATGTGTATACACACATATATATACAGTGGTGTGAAAAAGTGTTTGCCCCCTTCCTCATTTCCTGTTCCTTTGCATGTTTGTCACACTTAAGTGTTTCGGAACATCAAACCAATTTAAACAATAGTCAAGGACAACACAAGTAAACACAAAATGCAATTTGTAAATGAAGGTGTTTATTATTAAAGATGAAAAAAAATCCAAACCATCATGGCCCTGTGTGAAAAAGTGATTGCCCCCCTTGTTAAAACATACTATAACTGTGGTTGTCCACACCTGAGTTCAATTTCTCTAGCCACACCCAGGCCTGATTATTGCCACACCTGTTCACAATCAAGGTATCACTTAAACAGGAGCTGCATGACACAGTAAGGTCCACCAGAAGATCCTTAAAAGCTACACATCATGCCGAGACCCAAAGAAATTCAGGAACAATTGAGAAAGAAAGTAATTGAGATCTATCAGTCTGGAAAGGGTTATAAAGCTATTTCCAAAGCTTTGGGAATCCAGCGAACCACAGTGAGAGCCATTATCCACAAATGGCGAAGACATGGAACAGTGGTGAACCTTCCCAGGAGTGGCCGGCCACCCAAAATTACCCCAAGAGCGCAGCGACAACTCATCCAAGAGGTCACAAAAGACCCCACAACAACGTCCAAAGAACTGCAGGCCTCACTTGCCTCAGTTAAGGTCAGCGTTCATGCCTCCACCATCAGGAAAAGACTGGGCAAAAATGGCCTGCATGGCAGAGTTCCAAGGAGAAAACCACTGCTGAGCAAAAAGAACATCAAAGCTCATCTCAATTTCTGCACAACACATCTTGATGATCCCCAAGACTTTTGGGACAACATTCTGTGGACCGATGAGACAAAAGTGGAACTCTTTGGAAGGTGTGTGTCCAAGTATATCTGGCGTAGAAGGAACACTGCATTTCATAAAAAGAACATTATACCAACAGTAAAATATGGTGGTGGTAGTGTGATGGTCTGGGGCTGTTTTGCTGCTTCAGGACCTGGAAGACTTGCCGTGATAAAAGGAACTATGAATTCTGCTGTCTACCAAGAGATCCTGAAGGAGAATGTCCGACCATCTGTTCGTGTACTCAAGCTGAAACGAACTTGGGTTCTGCAGCAGGACAATGATCCTAAACACACCAGCAAGTCCACCACCGAATGGCTGAAGAAAAACAAAATGAAGACTTTGGAGTGGCCTAGCCAAAGCCCTGACCTGAATCCTATTGAGATGTTGTGGTATGACCTTTAAAAAGGCCGTTCATGCTCGAAAAAACCTCTAATGTAACTGAATTAGGACAATTCTGCAAAGATGAGTGGGCCAAAATTCCTCCAGGACGCTGTAAAAGCCCTCATTGCGTTATCGCAAACGCTTGGTTGCAGTTGTTGCTGCTAAGGGTGGCCCAACCAGTTATTAGGTTTAGGGGGCAATCACTTTTTCACACAGGGCCATGATGGTTTGGATTTTTTTTTCACCTTTAATAATAAACACCTTCATTTACAAATTGCATTTTGTGTTTACTTGTGTTGTCCTTGACTATTGTTTAAATTGGTTTGATGTTCCGAAACACTTAAGTGTGACAAACATGCAAAGGAACAGGAAATGAGGAAGGGGGCAAACACTTTTTCACACCACTGTATATATATATATATATATACACACATACATACACACACAGTATCTCACAAAAGTGAGTACACCCCTCACATTTGTGTAAATATTTAATGAGATCTTTTCATGTGACAACACTGAAGAAATGACACTTGGCTACAATGTAAAGTAGTGAGTGTACAGCTTGTGTAACAGTGTAAATTTGCTGTCCCCTCAAAATAACTCAACACACAGCCATTAATGTCTAAACCGCTGGCAACAAAAGTGAGTACACCCCTAAGTGAAAATGTCCAAATTGGGCCCAAAGTGTCAATATTTTGTGTGGCCACCATTATTTTCGAGCACTGCCTTAACCTTCTTGGGCATGGAGTTCACCAGAGCTTAACAGGTTGCCACTGGAGTCCTCTTCCACTCCTTCATGATGACATCACAGAGCTGGTGGATGTTAGAGACCTTGTGCTCCTCCACCTTCCGTTTGAGGATGCCCCACACATGCTCAATAGGGTTTAGTCCATCACCTTCACCCTCAGCTTCTTTAGCAAGGCAGTAGTCATCTTGGAGGTGTGTTTGGAATCATTATCATGCTGGAATACTGCCCTGCGGCCCAGTTGCCGAAGGGAGGGGATCATGTTCTGCTTCAGTATGTCAAAGTACATGTTGGCGTTCATGGCTCCCTCAATGAACTGTAGCAGCAGTGCCAGTGCCGGCAGCACTCATGCAGCTCCAGACCATGACACTCCCACCACCATGCTTGACTATAGGCAAGACACACTTGTCTTTGTACTAATCACCTGGTTGCATCCAAACATGCTTGACACCATCTGAACCAAATAAGTTTATCCTGGTTCCAGTAATCCATGTCCTTAGTCTGTTTGTCTTCAGCAAACTGTTTTCCGGCTTTCTTGTGCATCATCTTTAGAAGAGGCTTCCTTCTGGGACGACAGTCATGCAGACCAATTTGATGCAGTGTGTGGCGTATGGAACACTGCCCCCCCATGTCTATTCATTGAGGGAACCATGAACCACACCTCCAAGACGACCACTGCCTTGCTAAAGAAGCTGAAGGTGAAGGTGACTGACTGGCCGAGCATGTCTCCAGACCTAAACCCTATTGAGCATGTGTGGGGCATCCTCAAATGGAAGGTGGAGGAGCACAAGGTCTGTAACATCCACCAGCTCAGTGATGTCATCATGGAGAAGTGGAAGAGGACTCCAGTGGCAACCTGTGGAGCTCTGGTGAACTCCATGCCCAAGAAGGTTAAGGCAGTGCTGGAAAATAATGGTAGCCACATAAAATATTGACACTTTGGGCCCAATTTGGACATTTTCACTTAGCGGTGTACTCACTTTTGTTGCCAGCAGTTTAGACATTAATGGCTGTGTGCATTGTAGCAAAGTGCCATTTCTTCAGTGTTGTCACATTAAAAGATATAATCAAATATTTACAAAAATGTGAGGGGTGTACTCACTTTTCTGAGATACTATATCCATATACACACACACACGCACACACATACATTCATATATATATATATATATATAAATAATATGTAATATGTGTGTATATATATATATATATATATATATATATATATATATATATATATATATATATTTATGGATGCACAAAAACCACCCACAAAAACAGTCTTTATGATTTCTGTTACTCACTGCCTTTAGGAATATTATTTTACTTGTGTTTACTTTTGATCATAGTGTTTAATTAGACATTACAGATCTTACTCGCACTCCCACTATGTATCACCATGTCTACAGATCGCGTGATCAGCAACGCAACCTCGTTACTAACATCACTTCTGTTATAATAAACGACAGAATTTACACTGCAAGCACGCAAATACAGCATATAATGACAAACTTAAATTAAACTAAAACTTTTAAGAAGCTTGCACCAGTTTCCCCACTGCCCCTCACACACACTGGGGCATTTGGGATATAAACATAAGTTTGTCCTCGTGCATCAGTTTGATTTCCACTGTGTTTAAAATGCTCTCCTGTCTTAGAGGATTTGTAGGCTGCACACTTTTTTCCTCAGTCATGTGACAATTTCGCCTCCGTCTGATGGTGACTGAGGTCATGTTGGGGAAAAAAGGTAACGCTGACAGATTAAACTGAAGAAAGTCATCATCGGTGAATCTGGGTGTTTGCTAATGCTAGCGTGTGTATGACGTCATGCCCCGTCATGGCATGTACTTCCGGTTAGTAAAATAAATAAATAAATAAATAAATCCGCTAGTGTTATATTTGAGATGATATTACCTTTCTAAAATCCACACACTAGACGGAAGTGCATAGTGTAGTGTACAGTACTTCATTTGGGACACAACTTTACTATTTACTCTCCGGAGCATGTTTTCAGAACAGATATATAATTTAATATAAAATGTTCTCCTGCCTCAGAGGACCTGGAGGTCACAAACTTTCTTCCTCAGTCACCTGACAATTCTACCTTCTGTCTGATGGCGACTGAAGTCATGTTGGGAATAAAAGGTAACACTGACGAACAGTAAACTGAAGAAAGTCATTGTCGGTGACTATTCTTTACTGACTTTCACTATTTGGTGGGCATTCTGGCTAGCGGCGTCGCATCTCGTGCGTATGGCGTCATGAGCCACTGACTAGGAAGCAGCTTATACTTCCAGTTAGTAAAAAAATAAATAGCTAGTGTTCCATTTGGGATGATATTACCTTTCTAACGTTCATACACTAGATGGTAGATCACACAGTGAATAGTATAAGCGCGAAGTATGTCATTTGAGACAGAACTTTAGTATTTACTCTCCGAAGCGTGTTCGGAGCAGAAGTAAAGTAGTGAGTAAACATACCACGCGCAGACCCACTAATCAATAATGAGACTCATTGACAAAGTTTTCATAATTGATTATTATCGATTAGTTGTTGCAGATCTAATAATTTCCTTATAAAACTGCACAACTTGTACCAGAGACTATTTTTATCACACCAAATATTGACTTTCATTTGCTACTTTTTACTGTTCTTTGCGGTATCTTTTTTTCTTTTTCTTTTAAACATAGAAACATTTAATTGCATTATTTTGAAGCCATCTTTGCATGAGCCTAAAACTTTTGCACAGTCCTGCATGTGATTTGAGACATCCTGTTCATTCGTTTGGTCAGTCGCAGACACAATGTCGCATGCTGCTATACTGATGTCACTGTTTACGTTGATACTGCATCACACAGACGTTTTGTGTTCGTTTCTGAGGACATGCACAAGTGACACGCCAAATGACTGCAAGAGATGTGCAGCGTCCGTCTTGCATACATGTCTGCACAGTTAACAGCAAGTACAAGTCAGCCTTGAAAAGAGCAGCTTCAGCTCTGACTGTTAGAGACCTGACCCTGGAGACTCCTCCCACAAACGTTCAATAAACTTCCCCTTACAAAAAGCTTCACCGTATTAATGATCACCCTTCCCCTTTTGTTCAAGAACACTTAATTTCAAAACATTTATTATTAGGCTCAGATTATGTGTCAAGTAGCTGTAATAGTGGAAACCATAGAAGTTCAAGAAGCGCATTAATATAAACCTGTGGTTTGAACTGCAAGCCGGTACTACTGTCAGAGCTGCTGTTACAGACAAATCATTAGAAGAACTTGGCTAAATCTCTTTGCTAGCTATCTAGCCACACACTTAGCATGTTAAGGCGACGTAACGTTGGGTAGCGAGTCAAAGTTCCTTATTTGTTTATTTATTTATTTTTACTCATCAAAATACAAAAGGGACATCGTCTTGAAGAAAACCAATTCGCAATAATAATTCACCACATAAATGTTCGTCTTCACGCTCACTGGAGTATATTGCCATGGCTAATGCAGCAGCTTAGCAAACATTTCTGTAGCTACATTGAAGTTTATTGTTAGCCAATAGTACTTAGCTTGCTACATAGCCAGCACTTTTAGATTAGACTGACTTAGTCGACAAGTTATATTGTACCTTTATTGCATTATAAAACATGAACGAGTATTACCTGCGAGGGTTGTTCCTTAGCTGTACCTGCTCTCTCCTTTCAGTCATGACTTGTTATGATAGCTAACGTCACCTATCTAATGACCGACATTTGAATTTAACTTTATGCTAGGTGGTCTAACTGCAGGTGGTCAAAGCTTACTAATCCTACACCTAAATGACTAACTACTCCGTTCCTTCCACTCCTCTTCAGCTTAATAGTTATGTAAAATGTCTTAGTACGTTGTAAGGCGTGAACTTAATAATTAACTAACATTTGTGAAACGTCTTATTTTCTACTATAGTTCCTAATCCACTTGACTAATCCACCCGCGTTGAGTTCCGCAGTGTGAGAGAACCTGGGTTGCCAGATATTTCCTATACAAATCCACACTGACGATTTTTGTTTAGTTAGTAGTAGATTATTTATACCGTGTAGAGTTGTCACGATACTATAAACATATCTTATGATACTATACCAGCTGAAGTATCACGATAGCAAGTAAGGTCCGAGTTCACACTTGTCGAGTTCGAGTCGAGAGCAAAAGGGGCCGAGTTGGATTCAAGTCTGAGTCGAGTCCAGCCGAGACCAGAAAATAATTAAGTTGAAAAAAGATTTGAAAATGCGATTCTAAACTCAACACTGAGCTGTTAAATTAATATTGGAACCTTCTCAAGCGAATGGCACCAACAATTTAACAAAAAAATACCACTATTACATCTTGCCATTGCCATTTAATATTTTTATTTCATGTCATCAGCACCTCGACTTGTTTCCTATCAAAAAATGGTTTCAAAGAATAAAAGAGCTATAGAGGTATATGTAGAACTTTTATTAAATTATAAGTGTATGAAAATACAAAGGAACCTTTTTGTTATTGTTTCACACTATATTGTGCACTCCAGTTCTAGTTGACATTTCAATGATTTGATGCGTCTCCCCCACAGATATATAGGCTGAGAGAGAGAGAGAGTAGAGAGTAGAGTTACATTCAGCAGCAGGTCATAACAACAAGCTTCATGCTTTATTACTGCTTTTAATCTGTCTATCAATGACAACAAACTATTACTGAACACAGCTCTGTTCTTGTAACTTTTTTTCCATTTTAATTACTAAAATTAAAAAAAATACCTTTCAACATTGTTTATGATATTTTAGACTGGTATCACCAAATGTTAATGTTTAGAGGTGGGCAATATGACTACAATCTTATTTCATGATAAAGACACGTTTTCTCAGGAAGGTCCATCATTAGTGTTCAAGTAAGAAATACTACAGAAATTAAATAAAGCAATTAAATGTAAAATGACACATACAGGACTGGCACCCTGTCCAGGGTGTACACTGCCTTGTGTCCGATGCTCCCTGGGATAGGCTCCAGGTTCCCCGTGACCCTGAAAAGGAGTAAGCGGTAGAAGATGGATGGATGACACATACAGTGATTTTTTTTTTCATGCTTAATTTTTATTGAACATTTCTGCTGAACATTTCTACAGAACATTTCTACAATTTTTGCTAAACCAGTTCTGCTAAACATTTCTGCTATACATTTCTGCATAACGTTTCTTTTTTATTAAACATTTCTGATGAACATTTCTGTTGAACTGCTAAGCCTATCTAAATTGGCTTTTTTTGTTCTGTCCTCCCCACCATTTCCCAAAAATACAAAATTAGCAACAGTAAATATTCACAGATTTTTTTCTTTTTATACAAAGAAAAACAAAGTTGAACCCACAACCCACCCCTCCGGCTCATCATGGCTACCCATTAACTGTCGCTGGTTATAGAGATATTATAAAATTCAACATCAGGCGCCAACCTTTAAGTGGGTAGTGTCTGTAAGTCCATAAAGTAGGCAATAAAGGAATGCCATTTATGAAAAAATGTATCTGTACATCCATTCATTGTATATCTTATTTTCTCGAGTTTCAGAAAAAACATCACGTCCTTTATCCACTGGGAGATAGATGGGTATTTAGCAGACTTCCAATGTAACAGTAGGGAACGTCTTGCTATAAGGGATGTGAAAGCAATAACATAATTTTGTATCGAGCTCAAAGGAATTGAAGCTTGAGGAATCCCAAATATCGCAATCAATGGACAAGGCTTTAAATCTACCCTGAGAATAGTGGACATGATGGTAAAAAAGCCAGACCAAAAACCATGGAGTTCAGGGCAGAAGAAAAACCAGAGACAACACCAAAAGACCCCAGAACATCCAAGACAGAAGGCATAGAGGAGATAGGATATCAGTTACATACAATAACAAATCATCAGCATATAGCGACAATTTGTATTCTACACCGTATCGAACTATTCCTTTAAACAAGGAGGAAGATTTTAATACAATAGAGAGCGGCTCGATGGCAACAGCAAAAAGCAGTGGGGATAAAGGACACTCTTGGCGGCACCCTCGTCCGAGCGCAAAATAATCTGAATAAGTATCGTTAGTATGAACTCTAGCATAAGGGGTTGAGTAAAGGAGGCTAATCCAGGAAATAAACTTGTCCCCAAATCCAAACTTCCTCAGGACTGCAAACAAATACTCCCATTCGACCCTGTCGAATGCTTTTTCAGCATCTAATGAAATCACAATCTCAGGAAGCACAGCCGAATTCTTTGAATAAATTATATTAAAGAGTGTACGGGTATTAAAAAACATTTGACGTCCCTTTATAAAACCGTTCTGATCTTCAGATATAATATAAGGAAGTACATTCTCTAACCGAGATGCCATTACTTTCGCCAACACCTTTACATCTGCATTCAGCAGTGATAGCGGTCTATAAGAACCACAGGAGGATGGATCCTTACCCTCCTTTAGGAGCAGAGCTATCGTGGCTTGTGTCAGAGTTGGAGGCAAAGACCTACATAGCCAAAAGCAATGGAGCTAATTTTCCAATAAACGCTTTAAAGAATTCGATTGGAAACCCGTCCGAAAATTTTACATTTCTTCAAGAGAGAGTGGGGAATCCAATTGCATAGCAGTATTCGTATCTATAACAGGATTACAGAGGTTTTTAAGAAATGCGTTCACTTTAGTATTATCTGTTGGAGATTCGGACTTATAAAGTGAAGAGTAAAAAGATTTAAAAGTAGCATTAATTTCCATGGGATCTGTAGTGACAATATTATAAGTGTTTTTAATACTAGGTATGAGACGGGAATTGGCCCGTCGCCGTAGCTGATGTGCCACTAGACGACTCGGCTTATCGCCATGTTCATAATATGAACGAGTAAGTAACAGTAAGTGTTCCGCTTCTTTAGTCGAAATAAGATTAAACTCTGCCTGTAAGTCAAGGTGCTGTTTAAGAAGTTCTGGGGAGGGGTTTAATGCACATCTTTGATCAAGACTACTGATTGCAGATGCTAGTTTATTAACCCTAGCAGTGCGTTTTTTATTAAAGTGAGCAGAATAAGAAATAATCTGCCCTCTGATATAGGATTTAAGTGTCTCCCAGAACAGTGAATAAGAGGTGGAGTCATTTTGATTGAAGAAAAGAAAGTCATCGATAGAACTAGAAATGAACTCGCAGAATTCACTGTCTGCTAAAAGAAGAGAATTAAATCTCCAAGGCTACGTTTATAAGTAGAAAGATGAATATCTAATTGTAGAGGCGCATGGTCAGAAATTACAATACCCAAATAATCAGAAGAAACTACGCAAGAATCTAGAGTGCTGCCTATGAAAAAATAATCAATCCTTGAATGAGAAGTATGCACCTGGGAGAAGAAAGAAAACTTTTTAAGAGAGGGGTTACGAGATCTCCAGGGATCAACGAGAACTTTTGTCGATTAAAATAACGACCCCTCTTGCTTTCGAATTAAAATTCAAGTGAAAGACTTGACTCACCCAAGGGCAGTGTAACCTATGATGATCTTTAATACGTAGGTGCGTCTCCTGTAAAAATACTATATTGGAGTTCAAACGTTTCAAATGTGTAAAAACCTTAGATCTCTTAACAGGATTACCCATACCTCTGACATTCCAACTAATAAATCTTAAAGGCGTGCCTGTCCCAGCTATGCTGGGATCAATGTTACTACTAACCATTTAAATAAAGTAAACCATAGGAATGTGAATAGCCAATGAGAGCCGAAGTGGGACCTTCCAACCACCGCCCCCCCACCCCGCCACACACCCAAAGTCTCCATAAAATAAGGGAGACAGCAGTGTTTCCCACCTAAGGTTGTCCACAAAGTGGACAAAGAGTAAGCTAAGCCTAAACGAAAAAGGAACAAATTCCATCAAGAGAAAAGTCCCCTACTGACTTATAATAAATAATCTGCACACTTAACAAATATGTCTTTATCTTTAAAGACTTATAACTACTAATCTTACACAGTGTAGCACTTAAAAATATAAATAATAATAAATAAATAAAATGGTAATTTAAAAAGAGTAATAATAATAATAATAATAATAATAATAATAATAAATAGACAAGATGAAAATAAATAAATAAATAAATGAGTGAATGAATAAATAAACAAACAAATTCTGAATGAATGCACAATATCCACAATAAGAATTCAAATTCTATAGAGCTGGATGTCCGAGTGCAAATTAGAATAAAGAATTTTATCAAAGAAAATAAATAAATAAATAAATAAAAAATTTTAAATAATTTCTAAATAAACAAATAAACAAATAAATAAATAAATAAATAAATAACGAACACTACACTGTGTAAGTGATGCAGTTCACCCCGGTTTTAAGAGTTTAACGTGTTCTGCTGCTTCCTCCGCTGAAATAAAGTCCTTCTGGACACCGTTGTATGTAATGCGAAGCCGAGCTGGATGAAGTATTCCATAGCAAGCTCCCTCAATAACACGAAGTTGACGCCGAACCTCGTTAAACGCGGGCCGGGCCCGGGCTGTCTGGACTGTGTAGTCAGGGAAAACGGAGATGGCAAATCCCTCACTTTAATCTGCTGGAGCTCTCTCGCACGGCGTAAAATATCAACACAGTCACTGTAATAGTGGAATCTGCATACAATAGCTCGTGGTCGTTCACCAGACTTCGGCTTCGGCTGAAAGGTCCGGTTGGACCGGTCCAGAACTGGCTCCTTTTCCAGACCAAACGCCTCCTTTAACAGGGCCGCTACAGCAGCGGTTGTACAGGTGTCAGCGCCCTCTGGAACTCCGACTATCCTCACGTTATTGCGCCGTGACCTCGACTCCAAATACTCACATTTATTCTCTAATTGAGTCACGGTCGCAGTGAGAGACTCGATAGTATTCTTCATGTGACCGATATCAGCGGTGTAACCAGAGAGAGTGTGCCCCATTTCCCCCACAGTACCTTTCAGTGTTGCTATGGTGGCCTCGGTAGCGACTTTATCACTAGCCAGCTGTGTTTTCATGGCCTGCAGGTCAAGCTGGATAGTAGACAGCGCATCCCTGAGAGTCTTCTGAAGATCCTGAAACTCCTTCCTAAAATCAGCGTTGTCCTTCCACACATACAGTGATTTTTATTAAATTTACTTAAGTTATCAAATGAGTGAGTGAGTGATTTTTTTCTTTGTGTTTTGTTGTTTGATTAACATTAATGACACAGACAGCAGCAGATTTATTAGACTGCTAAAGAGAGCTCAATTCGGTACTGGCACGATGAGGTGGCTTTCTGTGCACGCTCTTCAAGTGTGTGTGCAGAGAAAGCCCCTGGTCAGGCAGGGAGACATTAATTAATTTCTTGTTATCTTAATTTTATGTTGTTATTTATTTTTTATCTTTCTTTTCATGTTACACATGACACAGACTCGACTGTATTCTGAAAAATTTCACAGCCCAAAATTTCAGATTCCATGTCAAGTTTGAGTACAAATTTACCAGAGTCCGTGCGTGAGAAGTCCAAGTTCGTTCATAATTGGATTCGAATCCGAGATCGAGTACCCCAACTCTAACAAGTAGTATCACGATACCTTGCATTATTGTGTTAATTCATAATTCTAATGTACAAAATGAACAAATTTATAGAAATACATAGATATAAATGAAAATAGACAAACCAGATTTTCCTCTGAATCAATTATCAATGATAATGAATAACTAGCTGTTGGAAAAACTCAAAAATAATCATACAATTGGAAAGCAACTAATTCAATGTGCCATTTCATCCATTGTGTTATGTCCCGAGACGTAAGGGAGTTCAATACAGAAGCAGGTGCAGATAAAGACATTTTATTAAGGAGGCAGGCAGACAAATCCAAACCGTGAAACAGAGGCATGGTCAAAAACAGGCAATGGGTCGGGCAATCAGCAAACAGGCAAAATACTGGGCTAAGCAGGAATCAAAAACAAGGTCACAATAAACGAGGTTACAACACAAAACAAGAAACATGAAGCTATGACTGGAAACTGGGAGCGGAAAACTGGGAGCATGGTCTAAGTGAACTAACCTAACTTTAAACTAACTAAATATATCGAGGTACGAAACATAAACTATCTACAATTATTACTATAATACTCCACGAGGTGTATAGGGAAGTGAGAGGTATTTATCATGAACATAATTAGCGTTAAGTGCTGACAGCTGGAAACAATAGAGCGACACCCTCGAATCACCAATGACATAAGAGGGCGGAGACAGAACTGAAACAAAATAAACACACGTGTCCACAGTAAACAATGTCACAGCTGTCAACAATCGAAGAGCGTGTGCTCGCTGAGCACTTGCGCACATGGATCGTGCACATGCGGGACCTCCGGCACTCCAAGCATGCTGCAGGCTGCAGCTCTGACTAAAGGGGAGATTGTGACACATTGTTCCGCCACTGTTCCCTAGGGCAAGCAAATCGAAGGTGTCCTCAGAGAACTAAGAATGAACACAACATTAGGAAAAATAACTGAATTTGGAAATGAACTAAAAAAATCATAAAATTGTGAGTATTAGCTTGCTTACTAGCAACCACAGCTAATTTCAGGGTTCGTATAGATGCTTCATAATGAAATTTCAGGCTAAGGCACTATTTTTTTTTGATTGTTTTAGCCCATTAAAACTACATGTTTACCAGCAGTCACTTTCAAGCCTTTTCTAAACTGCTACTCTACACTGCTAAAATCCTGATTTTATAACAATGACGTCTGACAAAAATCATTATAAAAATGTTAAAGAGAACAGCTGTGCTATGATTTCTGTTATATTTACATGTAAAATGATCACTCAGAGAGAAAGTTAGAAGTGAATGAATGTGCTGCTCCTCTCTGTGCCTCACTGAACAGAGTAGCCTCAGAAAGAAGTGTCTCTCACAACAGGACCTCACGTTCGCAGGGCAGTACTGTCCACTCTCTGCTACTGAAAGTAGCTAAGATTTGCCCAAAAAGTCACTAGATTTGTCATTAGTTGCTTTTTGAGGGGGGAAAAAAGTCGCCAAAGGGGTCTAAGAAGCGGACCAGAGCTGTCTCTGTTAAAATGGATAAGTGAATAGCATGAGGAGGAGGAGTTGCTGCAGTAAGGTGTCATATTTTGAGTGAAAGGATTGTATTTGTGTTCTATCGAAAATGAACACTTTAAAGTTATTCAGCGATTATTTATTTACTTTTTATAATTCAAGCATTTTTTAAGCACCACTACTTAGAAAATGGCTATATACAAAAAGCCAAATTCAAGCACCTTGTACGAAACCTGATTTTAGTGTTTAGACAGCGGTTAGCATAATGTTAGCTCGCTTACTAGCAAGCAGGAAATCTTTAAAGATTAAGGTAAATAATTTAGGTTAAATGAATTGTCACTAACCTTTGGGTATTGTGCAAAAGCAGTGAGATGTGTTGTTTGAGCAAAATAGTATTAACTGCCGCACATACAACATTACAAACAAGTACTACCGTTTAATAAATACAGTGGCATCTGCGGTATTATGAAGCTTTAATATCATGATACTACCATAATATCAGTATACTGTGCAACCATAATACAATGGTCTGTCTGAATACTCGATTCTGATTGGCTAGAAGGTGTGCGTTCAAACCGTATAATGCATAGGTATTTCCAGTCAGTTTAATCACTATTCTAAATTAATGTACTGCCTATAAACAACTATAACCATAGATCAGGGGTCGGGAACCTATGACTCTTTCAGTGATTCCCTATTTCTCAACAGTGCTGAAAAAAATAAAATAAAATCACAAAAGCGAGTGTGTCAATTCAATAACAACCCTACTTATTAGGCCTACATATTATAAAATATTACATAATTCATAATCGATGCCCGTTTTTAATGAATACACCAACCAATCGTGATGTGGCATGACAAGCTCAAATTTCGGTTGAAATAAATCGGTTGAAAACTACATAGCCATTCTATTTTCAGATTTTTAACAAAGGTGAAATGGCTAAAAGAAATAAAGATTACAAGTATCGTACTTTCCAGTCTGAAAGGACAGATGAATTTCCATATTTGGAAGTCGCATTAATGGTAAGTAGTGTTTAATTTGCTCTTATTTACATAGGCTACTGCAGCTTGTATTGATTTCCCATTTGATGGTCATTATAGTTGGTTAAATGAAGTCCAAGTGCTACCTGCAGGCCTTTTAGGTGAAGTGTCTCGACTTCTGTCTCGAAAACACGCATTGGAGAGTACTACAGTTGCATCCCAAATTATGTCCTATAAAGCAGAGGTTCTCAACCTTTTGTAACTAACCCCCAGCCAAGCCCCCAAATATATTATATATATATATATATATATATATATATATATATATATATATATATATATATATATATATATATATATATATTTGTACATTCTACCAACATTCACATACGATTGATGTAAATTGGGATGAAGGGCGCATCTCATTATCCATGACATCGTTAAATCTCAGCCACTCAATGAACAGAGCAGACGCAGAGAGAGGTGAGAGTGCAGCACTAAAGCAAGACCTTGTGCTTACAGGACAATACTGGCCACATTTGGAAAGTGTTTCCAAAAAGTCACTAAATTTGTCGCTAGGCACTTTTATTTTTTATTTTTTGAAAAAAAAAAAGTCGCTAAAGGGGGTCTGAAAAGTCGCTAAGTTGGCAACACTGGTCTACACTGACAGCTAGATAAAATGCAGGCTAAGCTCTGCCTCTCCCCAGCAAAAAGAAAATGCAGAGGGAGAGGGAATGCAGGGTTATTCATTTATGCACATTCTATTTGAAAAGCAATAAAATACACAGAGTAACCAAATGATTTCCTGTCTGTTTTTTTCTTGAAAACAATTCACACCCCCCTTATGATCTCTCCTCCAATCCAGTGGGCATTACAAACAAGTAAGCCAAAGCTAACAGTAATGGTTATATGGATACTTATATTGATACAACCCTTGTTCCTCCAAATATATCAAACAGTGAAAATCGCTACCTCCACCTGAGGTAAATTCAAACAATCCACCCTGAGATGATTTGACCCAAAGAGTTGGGCTGAGGCATCGGTGTGGGGGAGGGGTGTATTGATTAAACTGTCAGTGAAAATGACCCTGCCACTACACAAAACTTGGTTACACAAAACTACCCCCAAACCACCCAAGACTGAGAAAATAACCCAATTAAATGAATCAAAAGGCTGAACCCAGTGTTTGGGTAGAAAAAAATAGCATAGCCAGCATTTTTTAGAGTGTATTTATTATAATTTACTCAAATAGATATCATCTTATTGTACAACTTCATCTCTGTGCACAATTTAGACAAGGCAGAATTTTACATCTACCGACTCGTATATAAAATAACTAATGAAAATTAACCATTATTTTTATCCTTTCAGTTGAATTTTGCCCTATAAACATCAATGACAGCTTTAACATGTAAATGCTGGCAAGTGACATGATATAAATGGGATAATCCATGGCCAGGTGTGCATTAGACGATCTTAATGCACTCTGCAGAGGCAACCACCCTATGCTTCATGTCAGATGGTTCTTTACCTCCATGTCGTGCATTAAAATCACTGTAACCACAGTGCAGTTGAATGCTCGAATCTGGTTGGTCAGAAGATGTGCATTATTTTCGTACAGCACAGGTAGTTCCAGCTATAACATGAACGATAAATTAATATCAATGCGCTCATTCTAATATGTTATTGTTTCCACAGTAACAGCTCATACAGTACACAGGGATATACAGCAGACTCTCCACATAATCTATGATGAATAATAAACAGGTTCTTGTTTATGTCACGTGTTCCACGTAATTAAGGTTAGGATGGATGCAAGTGCAGATAAGAGCTTTTAATAAAGATAGACAGGTAGACAAATCCAAATCAGAAGACAATAGCATGGTCAAAAACAGGCAATGAGTCAGGCGATCGGCAAACAGGCATAAATGAAACAAGGCAAGAATCGAGAACGAGAAACCATGATCAAAGAACATGAATTAAAACGAGGAACAGGGTACATATTCTTGGTATGGTGATAACACTGTTTGCAAAGTCATAGTGTTCAAAAAGTCTCTTATATAGTGTGGAGTGAGTGAGAGTGAGATTTGCAACAGGTGTGTGTGAGTAGAATTCCGGAGAAGTAAACTTCTGTGTGTTTTAGGAATTGCAGTTTATGGTGACCATGTTTCTAGGCTGCAGTGCATGATGGGAAATGTAGTCACCGATTTGCGGTTATATGGCAGAACCCCCCTGCCCAAGGGCCGTTCTCCCAAAGCGCCAAAATACACTTCCTCCCCTGGCGGTCCTGGTCCTCTGGGCAAAATGTCTTCATAACCCCTCAAGTTACAATGCAGGCATTGTTCAACAAGTAGCAGGTTCCTCGAGGAGCAGACATGAAGCTGGGGCTGGTTGGCGGGGGTCATTAGGCAAGACCCAGGCTTGGGAATTTGGGCCATCTCATCAGCCTTTCCTGAGTGTGGTATGGTGTTCTCAGCAGAGCAAGAAGGCAGAGCGTAGTCCTCAGCAGAGCAGGAAGGCAAATCGTCATCCTCTATCGACTCCGCAGGCTGAACTTGGTTGGCTGTGTCAACAGACTCAAGCGTGAGCAGAACTTGGTTGGTTGTGACGACTGACTCTGGCATGAGCATAACTTGGTTGGTCGTGACATAGCATGACTTTAAACAGATAAAGTATATCTCTTTATTTGGTAGTTTGTTTATTTTGAATGTAAAACATTGTTTATTTAAAACCTTCTTAGTTATACAGTGCCTTGCAAAAGTATTCGGCCCCCTTGAACTTTTCAACCTTTTGCCACATTTCAGGCTTCAAACATAAAGATATAAAAATTTTATTTTTTGTGAAGAATCACCAACAAGTGGGACACAATTTTGAAGTGGAATGAAATCTATTGGATATTTTAAACTTTTTTAGCAAATAAAAAACTGAAAAGTGGTGTGTGCAAAATTATTCAGCCCCTTTACTTTCAGTGCAGCAAACTCACTCCAGAAGTTCAGCCAGGATCTCTGAATGATCCAATGTAGGTGTTCAAATCCCACCTCCGTGCTGTGTGCACACAGTTTGCATGTTCTCCCTGTGCTTCGGGGGTTTCCTCTAGGTACTCTGGTGTCCGCCAAAAGACACACGTTGTAGGCTGATTGGCATTTCCAAATTGTCTGTAGTGTGTGATTGTGTGTGTGATTGTGCCCTGCAATGTGTTCGCACCCCGTCCAATGTTTCACTGACCTTGTGCCCCAGTTTCCCTGGAATAGGTTCCAGGCTATAGGTGGAGAAGTAAAAAGCTTTCTTTGTGTGTTCTTAAACTTATTTGTGTTTTTGTGTTGGTGCTTATTAAGGCATGGAAGTTTTTTTCACAGTCTCATTCATTATTTACATGTTACAACATCAACGATTTTGAATATCAACTCAATTGGCCTCCTACAACTTCAGAAGCACTTTGCCTACACAGCTGATGAAATGCCCTATTTAACTGGAAATACACTGTTGTACACCGGTCCAGTGTTCCCAGGAAATTCTCAGGATTTACTCCAATTTCCCTATATACTCACATTGAACCTGTCAGCCTGAATAGGATGAACTCTTCATACATTAAAGGTCGTTTTCTTATTGCTCTTGGAAGGCACAGCACTGCTATCTATGGAGATGTCTTGTGGAGATCATCAAGCTGCTAGTGATAGCACTGATATACAGTATGTTGGAGAGACATCTTTTGGGGGCAGGAAAAGGATAAGGGTAATATAGTCCTAATGAACCAAGGGTGGGCACCTATGGCCCCATAGGTGGGAAGTGGTTGTTCCACTCACTGAGAGTTTTCTATTGATTGAGAGAAAATTCAAGCATGCATCAAAGTTGTATTAGGCTTCGATATTTAGTCTTCGGTGTAGTGGCACAGTCGAGCAGCAGGTAACTTTCCAGGGTTCAATCCTGAGTGCTAGTTATTGTCTGTGTGGAGTTTCACATAGTCACCTTGTGTCCTTGTGGGTTTTCACAAGGAAATCACTTACACAAATTATGAACCCTAGGCAAATCCTTATTTAAAATTCTCTTCACTTTTACCTTTTCATAACTTTATTGCTGGTTGATCTCATCTGTCCATAAGACTGTACCCGAACTCTACAGTCCAATATTGGCGAATACAACTGAAATAAAGAATTTCAGTTTTTTTATTACTATACAGTTTAAATTTTATTACTCAATAACGTTTTTTTCAGTTACTGTGTCAGTTCAATTACAAACATTTAATTTAAGAAATACTATACTAGATGATTTTGTTTAAAGACAAATGCTCAAATATTGAACTAATAATGATAATTAATTTATAATGACCCATCATATATACTTTTTTATCCATCTCCTTTAATATCAAAAGTTTGTACATACAGGTTTTTATCCCTGTATTAGATCAAGTTTCTGAATGTCCAATCGGGTTATGGATTTTCACATAATATGGCAACCTTCAAAAAACAAAACAAAAAAAACCCTGTCAGAACAAGGACACCAGCTGACTTCCCCTAACAGCAATCAGAAGTTATTCACAATAAAAGCCAGATGCAAACCGCAGGAAAAAAATTAAGACACACACACACACACACACACACACACAAACATACATATATACATACATACACACTCAGTCATGTCCATAAGTATTTGGACACAATTTTCATTATTTTTCCTCTGTACACCACCAAAATGGACTGAAACGAAGCAATCAAGATTTAATTGAACTGTAGACTATTAGCTTTAATTCAAGTTTAACAAAAATATTACAATTTTTTTTTTAAGAATGCACTGGCAAGGTCAGCAATACCAAAAGGTCTGAAAGGCCGCAGAAGACAACTAAAGTGGATTATCACATAATTATTTCCTTGTTGAAGAAAACCCCTTCACAACATCTAGCCAAGTCAAGAAAACTCTGGAGGAGGTAGGTATATCATTGTCAAAGTTTACAATCAAGACACACCTTAAAAAAAAAAAAAAAAAAAACACCAGAAAGGCCAGATTAGACACAGCAATAAAACAAACAAACAAAAAAAACCAACAACAACAAAAACTCTTAAAAAGCCAGACCAGTTCTGATGCAAGATTAACTTGTACCAGAATAATGGGAAGAGAGTAGTATGGGGCGGGAAAGGAAGGGCTCATGATCCAAACTATACCACATCATCTGTCAAACGTTATGGCATGGGTATGTATGGCTGCCAGTGGAACTGGGTCACTGGTATTTATTGATGATGTGACTGCTAACAGAAGTAGCAGGATGAATTCTGAAGTGTATAGAGCTATAATTTCTGCTCAGATTCAGACAAATTCCGCAAAACTGATAGGACAGTGCTTCACAGCACTGTACAGATGGACAATGACCCAAAAAGTACTGTGTAAGCAACCCAAGAGCTTCTTAAGATGTTCTTAAATGGCTGATGACCTATTGAGCATGCATTTCACTTACTGAAGACAAAACTGAAAGCAGAAAAACCAGCAAACAAGCAGCAACTGAATGTAGAAGCAGTAAAGGCCCGGCAAAGCATCTCAAGGGAGGCATTTGGTGATGACTATGGGCTCCAGACTTCAGGCAATCATTGACTACAAAGGATTTGCATGCAAGTATTAAAAATAATTCTAACATTTATGATTATGTTAGTTATCAGAGTTATCATTATTAGTTATCAAAATTTAGGAACTATGTAAAAAATGTCTGTAATTCCTAAACAGTTAATACAATATATTTTGTTAAAACCCTTGAAATAAATCTGAATGTCTGCACTTCAATCACATAGATGCATTCATTTCAAATCCAGTGTGGTGGTGTAGAGGCAAAATGACAAAAAAGATTATTGTCCAAATATTTATGGACCTGAGTGTGTGTGTGTGTGTGTGTGTGTGTGTGTGTGTGTATATATATATATATATATATATATATATATATATATATATATATATATATATATATATATATAAATAAATAAATAAATAATAAGGGTCAGCAGCTTTGGGCAATGTTCACATCATCCATCAGAATGGGAAAAAATATGATGTCATTTTGACCATGGAATGATTGCTGCTGTCAGACGGACTTGTCCGAGTATTTTTTATAACTGCTGATCTCCTGGGAATTTCATGCACAACAGTTTAGTGTTTACTCAGAATGGTGCAATAAAGAAAAAAAAAACATCCAGTGAACGGCAGTTCTGCAGACAGAAAAGTCATATTGATGAGAGATCAACAGAGAATGGCAAGACTGGTTCGAGCTGACAGAAAGGCTGCAATAACCCAAATAACCACTCTGAACAATTGTGGTGAGTAGAAATACATCTCAGAATGCAGAACATCAAACTGTGAGGCGGATGGGCTACAACAGAAGTTCCACTTCTGTCAGCCAAGAACAGAATGCTGTGGATGCTGTAAGCACAGGTTCAACAAAATTGTCTAGGCTGGTGAAGGTGGTGTATTGGTGCAAGGAATGGTTTGGATATTGAGAGATTCATCAGTCAACATTGAAAGAACACCAGATAGATAACATTTAAAGGAGTAAAGATTTTATTTGTATGTACAAAATTGTTTACAGCAAGATTTTCTGAATTAATTATGACCCCCACAGCACAGACTCAGAAGTTGAGGGGCATATCACAGGAGGATTCCCCATAAATACAAACTTTAGGTGAAATTGAAAAGAACCCTTAAAGAGCACCATGAACTTGAAGGAATTTTAATGTTTCTGAATATTTTATAACTGAAAGGATGCTGGTAACTTTCCTCCCTCTAACAGTAATCTAAGGGTAACTACCTGCTTATTTGTATGCTGCCAAGCTTTGTCTGTTATCATGCTGACTTCCAGAAATAGCCATTTTTTGCTAAAAGATTATGATTGATTTTAAAATAACCTATTATGTCATGTAATTTTATACTCATCTTGACATGTGCACCCAAGACCACGTTATCGATGTAGCACTAAGCTACTAGCCTGAATAAGATGTATAAATATTGCAATCTGATGCTGGATGAGTTGAGTATGAAGTTTTGATGGTACACTGCATAAGGAATACAGGACAAAAGTTTCACTGCTTGGACATGAGCACAGATCAAAGGTGGTTTGGGGTAAAGGCACTTAACACAGCATCGCCTCTCTTTCTTAAAATATCAGTTATCCCCCCTAATCAAAACAAAGACAACAATGCCCCCCTACAGCACCCCAAAAAGGACACAATCAAGTATCTCTACTATGGATAAAAACAGCTCAGAATTAAAGCAAAGGGCCGAGCATAAAATTTTTTAGTTTTCAATATGCAGGATTTCCACAATACTGCTAATCTGAAGTTAAATCAAACCAATCAAGACCAATCCAATTCCATTAGTCCAGTAAACAATGTGCTTTGTAGATCCACAAATGTGCTGAAAACTTTCTCAGATCGCTTAGCTGAAAACTTATGACACCATTAAATAATAAACATGCCATTTAAATTTCTATGGAAAATATCATACCAACATGGAAAATGTTTAATCTATAACATCTATAACACTGTGGTGTTTTATTATGAGATTGATAATACAGTTGCTAGTTAATAATTGCACTTGTATTTGATATTATGATTTTGACAGCATTGCCTTTGAAGTTAAATGAGCATCCCCACCTCCACCTCAGGTGTTAGGGCTTTCTCTTTCCTAACGGCAACATCATGTTACTGCTAACTTACTGTTAGCATATTTCCAGCTGCTTTGAAATAACTTATTGAAATAAACAAATTTTGTTTTTAAATGGTTCTTAATGAATAACTACATGTTCTGACATATTTTAATCACTAATTATTCATTTCTGAAGCATCGGGTTCTATGATTTTGTTGAATTTTCAAATTTCAGCAGTTTACTTTCAGGTGATATCTTATTTTTCAGACTTTGCTGTACAATGGTGAAGTTTATGCCTGATCTAAAACTAAACCAATCAACTCCTAATTTATCCTATACCATGCCATAAAACCTAATTAATCGCTTCCCCTCAAAAGCAAAAACAAACCAACTGCATTATTCCTGGAGCATAAAAGTCAAAGTATTTGTTTAAAAGCCATTTTCATGGTGATCACTGGCTTTGGTATATTGTCTGCACCACATATATCTAAATTTCTTATAAATCCTACATACAAAGTTGCTGTAGCATGAACCAGAAGTTTACTAAATCAAAATGACAAACACGATTGTTTAAAAAACCCACATCTCTAATCATATGTAGAAATAATAATAATAATAATACAAGGGTGAATAAAAATTTCAGTTTAACCCTGGGGGGGGAGGGGGGTATTGGGGTGTGCACTTGCTTTAGGCCTCAATATTTGCTGTGGCAAGGATAACACCTCCCCACTCACGTCACCCAGAACGCATCAGGCACATGGTTCGGCACATTAAATCATAGATGGATTCAAAGTATTTATAGGTCATGATTCATTTGTTCATGCTATGCTTAAGGCATGTTATCCAGCAAGACTTGACCAGGTCATGGTTAATTCAACAAATGCCTATGGCACAGAGGTTATTAGATGGGGCCCAACATTGTAACAAAGCTTGAATTTAAGAGGTACAATTAAAACACTGGAGGCTGTTACAATTCACTTTAAACACACCTTTAAGTATTTTGATTGAAAATGTACAGTAGTGTAATTGAGGCTAGAGATACTTGTTTTCCTTTCGGGGGATTTTTTTTCCCCCTGGGACAGCCTGCCATTCTTGGTGCTTTTCTCAATTTCATATAAATTCATACAAAAATCTTCCCATCTACTGTGAGCAGTGGGTAGAGTGTTAGAATGGCAGTCCAACCACCACACTGCATCGTGCTGACTTGTGATGATGTCACTCTTAACTTTGACCAGGAAGCTTGCTGTGTGTTTCTGAAAGAGAGCAGCATCTACATCACGCAACATTTCTTCTCCTCAGATGGGGCATTTCCATCTGCTTTCTCCATTTCCAAAATAATCCGCTTAAAAACATCTACAGCTGTCTGTAAGCACAAACAAGTATAATTGTACATGTGTGTAACATTGTCAAGTGGCTTGAATTATTAAATGTTTTTAAATAATTAAAAGATTACCTGGTTTTCCTTAGCAGATGATTCCATAAAGGCAGCTCCCCAAGAGTCAGCTAACTTCTTGCCTTCTTCTGGTTTAATAACTCTGATAGAGAGAGAGAGAGAGAGAGAGAGAGAGAGAGAGAGAGAGAGAGAGAGAGAGAGAGAGAGAGGAGAGAGAGATGAACCATTCCTCATGTTCCTTACTTTCAGTTTCAGTTTGTTCTACCCTGCTGCACTTACCTTTCCATGTGAAGGTCTTTTTTATTTCCAACCAAAACAGTAGGCACCCTGGAAAAACAAACAGGGTTTCCCCCCAACAATCACATTCTGTTTCACACACATTTAAATCACACACATGCACAAACACACATACTTACTGTATTTTTCCAACCATGTCAAGCAGTTTGTCATGCAGAACCTGAACCACTTCAAAGCTAGCACCAAAAGTAAATGTTTCAGGGTACATACGGAAGAAACAAAAGAGACAGTCATTGAAATTATGCTGAAAAGTAGACCACATTATTATGTACTACTGAAGTAACTGCACACAAAGCACCAACCTTTTCATTGAGGTGACAGAGTACACCAGAACATAACCGTGAATGTCCATTGAATGAGACTGTGGGAAAATTGAATACTCATCCTGAAAAAGATGAAAAGTACATACAATGAACACATCAGATTAAAAAATGCAGTTTACAAACTGCTAAAATACAGTATCATTCTTTTATCACACAAAAATAAATAGGATTTCAATATCTGAAACTTGATCTGCATTGTCATATTCCCAGCAATTTATTTAATCACTGAAGCTTTAAAATATTCCATAATTAGAACTGCTAATTATGGAATATGATATTGGAATCATTTGCCAAGTTAGCTGAACGTGCAGGTTGTGTAAAAGTTTCAGAAAGCATTTAATTTAAGTCAATTTTACTTATATAGTGTTGTTAATGCAGATTTGCAGAAATCCAGAAATAGATTTAGATTTTATCGTTAATGAGTAAGCCAGCAGTGAAAACGGCATGGAAAAACTCCAGGAGATGACATGAGGAAGAAATCTTTAGAGGAACCAGACTCAAAATGGAACTCATCCTCACCGGATTGTGTCATTCACAGCTGTATACTAAAAGTTCAAGCATAAATCAGTGTTGAACAGATGCTCACTGTGATCATCAGAAACATTTTTGATTTAAAAAGAGTTCTTAGTTTTAAGTCTATAATTGAATAATGACTGATACCATCCACAGCAGTTTGGTAGATTTTATTGAAAATCAAATGCCAATTAAAGCATACAAATGTATAATTGCTGCCAAAAACAATGTTTGTTTGACATTTAATTTTCAATCTACAGGTCAAATACAGATAACCATCGTGCACAGGTAGAGCACCCTCCACTAATATTGGCACCCTTGGTAAATATGAGCAATTAAGGCTGTGAAACGTCTTATTATTTAACCTTTTGATCTACTGTTTAAAAAAAACAACAACAAAAAACACACAAAAAAACCCACCTTTGCTCTCATGCATTGAGACAATATAGACAGACATAGAATACCAGGTTGCTTCACAACATTTACAGTTGACTGGAACTTCTTCAATATTGCCCAGATGGTGGAACTGGGCATTTTCAATGCTTGTGCTATTTTCTTATAGTCACTTCCCATTTTTGAAGATCAACAATCTTTTGCTGCACATCACAGCTATATTACTTGGTCTTACCCATTGTTATGAATGACTGAAGGAATCTGGTCTATGTTAAACTGCTTATTTGTGCTAAAAATGAAAAATATCAATGGGAATATACTTCAAATATATTTCTCATATGAATTCATAGGGGTGCCAATAATTGTTGCAGATATTTAACAACTATATTTTTTTTGGATAAACATGTGTTGTTTGCAATTGTCTGATATCTACGAGAGCAGAGTATTTTTGTTTTTTTGTTTTTAACAAAAGATCAAAAGGTTAAACAATAAAAATCTATTTTTCACAGAATCCTTTGCTCAAATTTTCCAAGGGTGTCAAAATTAGTGGAGGGCGCTGTATCGGCATAGTTACCCAAGACTACTACATCTCATTGACTTCATTTATGAATGCAACAACCACCTCCTGAGGTAATTTTTAATAGCATTTAAATACAATGGATATTAAAAGTCTACCCACCCCTGTTCAAATGTCAGGGTTTTTTTATGCAATTTTTTTTTCCTAAATAAATCGAACTTTAAATAGAACGTTTTCACCGTCAAGGTGAAATTACAACGTATAAAAATGAAGCTAGAAACAATCAAACATTTTAGGGAAAAAACAGGGAAAAGTGTTAATACAATAACCTAGTTGCATAAGTGTGCATACCCCTAAACTAATACTTTATTGAAGCACACAGTATTTTTGGGAGTCTATCAGGGTAGCACATCTTGACTTGGCAATATGTTCCCACTCTTGCAAAATCATTTTAGATCCATCTCCTCTGCATAACCCACTTCAAGTCACCCCCCAGATTTTTTATTGGATTCGACTCTGGGCTCTGGCTGGTTCATTCAAAAACTTTGATCATCTTTTGGTTAACCCATTCCTTTGTAGATTTGGGTGCATGCTCATGGTTATGCTGAAAGGTGAAATTCCTTAAGGAATTTCTGCACTACAATTGGCTGGAATTTGTAGCTATTCATTATTCCATCCAGCCTGATAAAAGCCCCAGTTCTGGCTGAAGAAAAGTAGCCCTATAGCATGATGCTGCCACCACCATGCTGCACCGTGGATATGGTGTTCTTTTGGTGATGTGCTTTTATGGCCTTTGGAATTATTATATCTTTTGGAATTGGTCTCATCAGACAATAACACATTTTGCCACATGGCTTGGGGGTAACTTAGTTGAGTTTGGTTGTTTTTTGAGGGAAAGGGCTTCCCTCTAGCCACTACCATCAACCAGACATGTAAAGAATAGGAGAGATTTTTGTCACATGCAGAGAGTAATCAGTACTTGTTAGATATTCCTGCAGCTGCTTTAATTTTGCCATTGGTCTCTTGGCAGCCTCCCTGGCAAGTTTTGGATAGATGTCATATTCTTGATGTCACTGTGGTGCTCCATATTTTCTATTTGTAGATGATGGCCTTTATGGTGTTCCATGGAAATTCTTTTATACCCCTCTCCTGGTTGAAAACTTTCAACAAGTGAATGCTTTGTAATCTTGTTGCGGATCATGGCTTTAGTAGTCGGAAACTAAGAACAGCTTGTCTTTATTTGGAGTTAATCAGAATAATTTCACTGATGACTGCTGTATGATAATTACTTTTGAACACGAGATTGAATGTGATTGATTCTTTCTGAACACAGCCACATCCCCAATTATAAAATGGCATGCAATTAGGTTACTGTAACATTTTTTTATTTGTCCCATTTTCCCCTAAAAGGTTTCTGATTGTTGTTCCCAAAAAAATTATGTTGTAATTTCAAATAGTCAACGGTAACACTCAACATGCTACCACCACCATGCTTCACTGTGAGGATAGCGTTATGAAGGTGATGAAAATTCTGTTGCACCAACCATTTCTGTTACACCGGTTTCCCTTGCACAATGCACACTAGTAGATAAAATAATACATTTCCAAGGTCCCCTACTAAGAATTACTTGCAAAGTGATAATCATGCAAAGTATCTTTTAGACAACTATTTAAGTCATGTTTAATGGGTCATAAAAAAGTCAAACATTTTCTTGTTTAAAATTTTCACCCTAACATTTATTTTACAATGTTTTTAACTTTTGGATAAAAACATAACATAATGGAATAAACCAAATATTAACCACTAATTTATAAGAGATGCAAAGAGCGGAGATTTTAATTAATTCATTCATTCATTTATTTTTTTACCTGTCCAGCAGTGTCAACCAGCTGAAGATTAAAGTCTTGACCATTCACAGACACCATTTTATTAAAAGCTACAACAAAGGAACAGAAAATAGAAACTGGTTAACAAAACAATATGAAGACCATAAGTACCAGAAAATAATTTCTATGCTGTACATATTTTGCAAGGTAGTAAAGTTTCAAATAAATTGTACTAAAAGGTTATGGAACTAGGAAATTACCACATATTATGTTATGTCTTAAACCCATGCCAGAACAAAACAACCACTAATTTTCTAGGTTTACATTTTTTCTATAAAGGACTGCTGTGACCATTACAAAAAAATTACAGGCCTCCTCCTGAGTGGCACAACAGAAAAGCTTTAGACTTATCGTCAGAAGATTGCAAGTGCAAATCATTGCACAGCCACCCTTCGTTGGGATTTGAAGAGAACAAGAGAGTCCAAAGGTGGGAGGGGAACACAATCTCTCTCTCACCTGTCAATTACAGCGACACTAGCCAATCATGGCTCTGAACCATGTTTGTGTATGTATGTATGTACAGTCATGGACGAAAGTATTTGTACCCCTGGAACTTTTCCAGAAAATGCACCATTTCTGCCAGAAAAGTGTTGCAATGACAAAGGTAATAAATGTGTGTATACCAAAACATTTAAGTGCATTGGAACAGCACAAAAAAGCAGAAGAAAAAAGGCAAATTTGACATCATTTTACACAAAACTCAAAAATTAGGTCGGACAAAATTGTTGGCACCCTCAACTTAATATTTGGTTGCACACACTTTGGAGAAAATAACTGAAACCAATCGCTTCCTATAACCATCAACAAGCTTCCTACACCTCTCAACTGGAATTTTGGACCACTCTTCTTTTGAAAACTGCTCCAGGTCTCTCAGATTTGAAGGGTGCCTTCTCGCAACAGCAATTTTGAGACCTCTCCATAGCTGTTCTATGGGATTTAGATCCGGACTCATTGATGGCCACTTCAGAATTCTCCAGCGCTTTGTCTTCAACCATTTCTGGGTGCTTTTTGAGGTATGTTTCGGGTCATTGTCCTGCTGAAACACCCATGAACTCTGACGCAGACCCAGCTTTCTGACAGTAGGCCCTACACAATGGGCCAAAATCTTTTGATAGTCTCCAGATTTCATGATTCCTTGCACACAGTCAATGCATCCAGTGCCAGAGGCAGCAAAACAACCCCAAAACATCCTTGAACCTCCACCATGTTTGACTCAAGGTACAGTGTTCTTTTCTGTTTACAGAAAACGGAAAGAGGCCTACAAAGAAGAATGACGTGCTTTGCCAAAAAGCTCTACCTTAGTCTCATCTGTCCACAAAACATTCTCCCAGAAGGATTAAGGCTTACTCAGGTACATTTTTGCAAACTGCAGTCTGGCTTTTTTATGCCTCTGTGTCAGAAGTGGGGTTCTCCTCGGTCTCCTGCCATAGCGCTTCTTCTCATTCAGATGACGACGTATGGTTCGAGCTGACACGGATGCACCCTGAGTCTGCAGGACAGCCTGAATTTGTGTGGAAGTTGACTGAGGTTGTTTATCCACCATTCGAACAAACCATGCGCTGCATTCTTTCATCAATTTTTCTCTTCCGCCCACATCCAGATTTGCCACAGTTCCATGGGTTATAAACTTCTTGATTATATTGCGCACAGTGGACAAAGGAACTTTAAGATCTCTGGAGATTGACTTGTAACCTTGAGATTGTTGATATTTTTCCACAATTTTGCTTCTTAAGTCCTCAGACAATTATTGGCCCTTCTTTCTCTTCTCCATGCTTGGTGTGGCACACAGGCACACAACACAAAGGTTGAGCCAACTTTTATACACTCTAATTGGCTTCAGTTTTGATTTCTATATTGCCAGCACCTGTTACTTGCCACAGGTGAGTTTAAATGAACATCACATGCTTGAAATGAAATTATTTACCCACAGTTTTAATAGGGTGCCAATGATTTTGTCCAGTCCATTTTGGGAGTTTTGTGTAAAATGATGTCCAATTTCCCTTTTTTCTACTGTAGGTAGGTAGAAGAGGGCAGACAGCATTTTCCTCTGAAACACTGCGCTGTGACACAGCATGAGCAGCAATTTAAACAAATGTGGTTGTAGAAGGCAGTTCAGTAGAAGGACATGCTAGCCTTCACTCTCCCTAGTTGGTAGCTAATCCACACTACTCATAAGAGTTACTTGCAACCTACATGAAGACTTCCGCATGCATTAAATGAGTAAAGCATAATTACCAAAAGAAGACATTTCAATGAATAAAAATTTAAATATATAAATAAAAAAAGGCACTGTCAGTTTACAATACTTGGTCCATCAATCTAGCTCTGCAGCCACAACCCAACTTTTGCATTTTCATTGGCAATGTGGATAAAACAAGTTTATTGCATTTAAAATAATTTTGTGACAGTCGATTGCAAGTCATCGCATTGTATTATCGCATGACATAATATCAATATTGTGCTATATTAAGTCACGGTACACGGTGATGACTTTTTGTTGCAATTGAATAAACTGACTGGAAGCAGTTGTGTTTCTAAAGTTGAGTATTTAATCTATTAAACTGTTCAATAAATAAATAAACACAATAATAATAAAAAAAACAAAAATCTAAATTTGTTGGCAATTTTTGTAGTTTTCGAGCAAACCAATACTGTATATTGTGATACATATCATGTATTGTAGAAAAAAACCTCAGGGATTCATGATGATATTTTTGTCATGTCACCCTAGTCCTGACATGAGTCTGCAATTGGGTAATCTTGAAATAATTATAATAATTTCATTTGATAACCGTCTTAACATTATGATTAATATTACCTTTTTAACTTTGAGCACTTGCCCCTGTAAATACAGTCAACTACAGTTTGGACCAGTCTTGTGTCTCAGTGTGCAGAGGAAAAACCTCATAAGTCAGTAAAGTGTGTAAAAACGGGTAACTTTAATCTGTTACAGTTACATCAAAAAAAGAATCAGATTACAGGTACAAAAAAAAAATATATTTAAAAAAAAAAAAAGAAAAGAAAGAAAAAGGGAATACTATCAGAATTACCATTTTCTTTCTATTAAAACCAAAGAAATTAAATATTTGCAAGGCTCCAAACAGTCGCATTCGCGACACATAATAATAAAAAATATTTTTGTAATGTCTTTTTAATTGCGTGTTCTGTGAGGAGTAGCCGGTCACATAATTAGTTGTGTTGATGTAATAAAATGTGATGCTGTGCATGAAAGTTTCGGGTGTGTGTGTGTGTGTGCGTGTGGCTCCAAAGCGGGCAGAGAAATAGCGGGGAAAATGAAGTTCATTACCGGAACGAACCATTTCAAGAAAGAGGCTGTGAGAAACAAAGCGATAGTCAAAAGTATAAATAACATTTAAAAAAAGTTCATGACTATGTAATCGCAGAGTGCTCCACAAAAAACACCATTAGTACAAGCAGTGTCTTGTGCATGTGAAATACATGACAAGACCAAATGGACAGAGCTGAAATTAAAATTCAACACCACGTATATGATTACATGTGAAGAGCTGCCTTATACCAAATTTACCTCTCAGATATTATTAATGAAGAAAAAAATTTGACTATCTGTGCAAGACGTATAACAACGATACAGCATGTGCTTTGAGCAGAATGCATCTAGTTGAGATGTTGCTTGTCCTACCAATTCTGTCTGCTCAGTGTTAACATGACATTTCACTCAAAACAGGATAAAATAAAAGTACGCAATTCAACATTGGAAGACTTGATCAGGATCAGCACAGAGGGTCCATCACTTAAACAGTTTGATCCTCAAACAGAGGACAAGGCCAAACTATACTCAACAGCTAAGTGACGCTGATATAATTATGGTCAGTGACACTGGCTCAGATTCTGTATAAAAATTATTTGTGACCGTATATAGTTCTCAAGCTGGAAAAGATGTTCAATTCCCACTTTAAATGAACTTGGATGAAAATGCTGACACTGTAAAAGGAGGCCAGACCTACTCACACGACAAGATGACTGAAATTAAGTGTTTAAAAAAAAATTTAAACGCAAGTTCACTCATTTATTTTACTAAAACAAATCCAAACATTGAACATGTTTTAAGCTCTCAAATAAAGACATTTTAGCTCATATTGCTTTTCTTTACTTTATTTACATATGTGACCGTTAAATAATAATAATAAAAAAAATCAGATTATATGACTTTCATATTGTGATACTTGGATGACGTTACTCAATTTTTTATGAAGTAATTTGTAACTGTATCGGAATACATTTTTAAAGTAACACTCCCAACCCTGGCTATTACACATCACAGCGCGTGATTCCGCAATCACCTAACAGATGGAAGGATACAAAGACAAACATGGTAAAAAAAAAATAAAAAAAAAATAATAATAATAATAAATTAAATTAAAAAAGAACGAATACTCACTGTTTTCAATTGTAGGATCGTATGCATCTACAAACTGCCCTTCCACGAACTGAATAGTAAGAGAGGACTTTCCTGTTGCAAAAGGGATCAAACGTCACTTATCAACATTTTGTACGGGTATCTATCTAGCTAACCTCAATGATGCTCAACGTCATTCAATTCTCCAGCAAATCTTAGACAGAACTGCGGAATCAACGCTACTGTTGGCGTGTTCGCGAGGTTATGAGCAGGTCCAGTTAGCCAGCTAGCTAGCTAAAGTGGCATTTCACACACGCAGTAAAGGTTTGAGTAACTTTCATAACGTTTGTTGTGCATAAGCGATCATAAGCGATCACTTATTAGTTTTCTTCCCAAGTTGGACCTACTAACTTCCCGGGCAGCTGGCGAGAATTTAATCACTCCAACAGCATTTTGTAAAGTCTAAGGACAACATAGCTAAATCACCATTACTGGCTAGCTTGCTAATTTCCTAGTTAGCAAATACAGGCCAATACTTATCCTAAAATCAACACTTACCAACTGACCGGTACCCCAAAACTGCGATCTTTCTATATTTTGGTTGAGGCATGCTTTGAAAATAGGAATTGTACGCTGAAATCAAATAACGATGTGTAAATAGACCGAGAGAATAACCACACTTTATCGCCACATGCGTATCACGTCACATGACAATAACAAAACTTTTTTCTTCCGAGCTGTTCCGTTCGCTGGGCCTCGAGTTTCAACTTCACTAACGACAGAATCGTATGGATAAAAAAAAAATCTGCATACAGTGTACACGCGTTCCGAATATATATATTTTAAATATAATAGTCTCTTGCTGAAATAATTTAAAACGTGATTTCGAAACGAGCGTCGACAATGGAAAAAGGCTTATTCACCGCCGTGGTACTTTCATGTCACTGTCGCAAAATCAGTTTCGCGAGCTCTCACAACTGTCGTAAAACGGAGTTCGTAGCGCGCGACAGTTGCATGTACGGTAGTGTTTCAATCTAGATCACAACGGCAGCCTATCCTAAAATTTGTGGACCTACAGTTGTAATAACACCAGTTCCTTTTGGTTATTTAGTCAACCGGTAATTGACCTTAAACCTGATGAGTGCATTAAAAAAAATCAGTGCGAATGAAATTAAGTCTTTGGCAATGGAACACATTAGAAATTCCCAATATTCATATATTCCTATATACACTGATGGATAAAACAACAACAAATACAGGATTAAAAGGTGCAGTATTTTGTGTCTCTGAAATGAATATAGGAAACTTTGCAAGGTTAACTATAGAACACCAGTTGGATGCTATACAGATGGCACTTGAATGGGTGGATGAAGTGTTACCAGATAAAGTAGTAATCTGCTCTGACTAAATGGCATCCTTTCTAGTTTACTAACTTTACAGTCTTGTTGAGGGGATATTTTAAAGGAAATATTGGTCAGTTTATACAGATTAAGACAGATAGGAATTTCAGTATATTTTATTTGAACCCCAGCACATGTTGGGATATTAGGAAATGAGAAAGCAGATGAAATGGATAAGGAAGCACTTAAACTAGATAATGTAAATATTACAGTTAATTTAAGCAGAGCAAAAGGAAAGCATTTTATTTTAGAAGCCTGCTATAATAAATGGCAGAAAAATTGGGATGCAAGTCAGATTGGCAGATATTTCTATAAAAATACATAATAAAGTGCGATAAAATAATATTATTCATAACTTAAGTAGAGGTGAAAATGTCATGCTAACTGGATTAAGAATGGGTCATACCAAGCTTAACTGAACACTTCACATAATAGGCAAAAATATTACATTTAGTTTATGTGAAATCGGTCAGGAAAAGGAAACTGTTGAACCTGTTTTATTAAATTGTAGCAAATATGAACAAGAAAAATCAAATTTATATGAGAATTAAAAGCGGAAGGATGTTCAGAATACACAGTAGATAATTTATTGAAAACAAGATCAGGTTAAGGTAAAATTATTCAAACACTTCAGAAATTCTTTAAGAATAGTGTCTTTAAACATAGAATATATGGAAACAATATATTTTAAAGACTTTATCCCCTTCATACTCCAGCAAAGTACAGTAGGTACAGTTTAGTTTATTAGCAAAGGATTTGCCCCATTTTTCCTTTTCTCCTAATTGTTCTCTTTGTAAAATAGGGATGTCCGCTTTTCGAAACTGATACACTGATATAAAGTATCCAAAAATACTTTTGTCTCAACAAACAAACAGAAATCTGGGTGCATGTGGGTACTTGTGTGCATGAATCAATCTCTGTTTTGCTGTGCTCTGTGTTGCACAAATGTGTAGCTTGTTTGTTGGTATGCTTTAAGTGTACACACAAACAAAACATGAGACTTGACAGGTATGTTTAGGGGCATAGGAAGGCAATCCGAGGTGGTTGCTAAGGTATCCTAAGCAGCAGACATGTGATGTGACCTATGACATCACACCCAAATGCTAGTCAAATAATTTTTTTAAAAAACAGAGACTGTGTGTTTATTACAATAATTATACTACATAAGCATGATTAATTCTTGATTCAGAAGGTGTTGATGACTTTTCTATAGCAACACGATCTGAATATTTATGACTGACATACCTAACATAAATGACAGGTTTATGTTACATTTACAATTATGCCACTTAGTAGATGCCCTTATCCAGAGCAACTTTAATGTGCTTATTCTAATATCCCTAAATTACAGGGAAGCTAAGCCTAATAATAAATTGATGAAAAACGTGTTGTTATAGCAAGGAATGTGTATAATCATTCAGCATGTTTCCTGTGTTTTTTGTACAAGTAAAGATTTTCACTAATGTTTGCAGACCAGCTGCATGATAATTTCAGGGTTTTTTTGCATCCTACACTGCCTTGTCTTGCCTGTGTGGCTTGAATGCCTCTCCCCTACGCTATTAGTCAAGACTTGCATGTAGTGTTCCTGGATAGGCTCTGGACTCACCACAACTCTGACCAGGATAAAGTTGTATTGATGATGAATGAATGAATGAATGAACAATATGGTTGTGCCATAGTTCACACACTGGGACCTAATGACAACTAGGGTTCCTTAAAGCATAGTTTTTTTTTTTTTTTTTTTTTTTTTTTTTTTTTACAGTAGTGGAAATCACAACCCACCATTACCAGATCTTATTGTTGTTAGCTTGACAGGTCACTTGAATTGAATATGTTTTATTCAAAAATAATGAATGAAGTAGTCCAATAAATAATGAAATAGTGCTTGCTTTAATATAATGATTTAGAAACACTCTCTCTCTCTCTCTCTCTCTCTCTCTCTCTCTCTCTCACACACACACACTCACACACACACACACATGAAAGTGCCTAACTTTAGAGACAGTGCCTTTTTGTGCTTCATGCCATGGGAAAAGCCAAGCATCTCAGCCAAGACCTAAAAAAAACCCCACAAGTCCGGTTACTCCTTAGGAGCAATTTCCAAACAATATAAGGTACCAGAAGCATCTGTAGAAACAAAAAATATGAAAAGATAAAAATCTTGAGAGCTAATAGACACTGCATCTTTCAGGAAAGGGTCACAAGTTAACTCCCAGGGATGAACAAACTTTTGTCCGAAAGGTTTAACTGAACACCAAGACAACAAGAAAGGACCCGGTGAAGGAATTGGAAGCATCAGGTACCACAGTGTGTACATCCACCATTAAAAGTGTTCTACCTAAGACCAGCATTGTAAAGCCAGACTAAAGTTTGCAGGTGATCACAAGGACGAAGATCTAGTCTCTTTTGAGGACAAAAATTGTTGTTCCATAATGGTCAGCAAACATTCCAACTGTGAAGCATGAGAGTGGCAGCATCACCTAAAAGGGACTGGCACATTTCAGAAATTAGATGAAACATGAGATGTGTTGAGTTGTGAAAACTTGAGTTTGAATATCTTTAGAATATGATATTTACCCTTGGTAAATATAAGTAAAGAAGGTTGTGAAAAATGTTTTATGGTCACATTTATGCAGATATATAGAAAATTCTAAAAGGTTCACAAATTTTCAAGCACCACTATAAATAGTTAACGCCACCAAAACACATTCATATAACAAACATTTCACATTTTTACGTAATATCTTTATGAGTATTTAAGCTATTTATTTCTATTTTATTTAGTACTATACTTACTGTTTGATTTGCTAGGGGAAAATGTTTTAGCTGTGTTGCTGATGAGACTATATAATATATGGGGCAAAATCTCAGCGTTATGAACTTCAGTGTTTGGAATCTACAGATCTGTTTTTAATCTCTAAGACATTTTGATGCAGCAATTAGGTATCTATAATTAGCTATTTTATTTTAGATTGGATAAGCAAACAGTGGTGGATGGGGACTTGTGTATACACTTGTGTGTGTTCTTTTTTTTATCTGTTTCATCTGTTTAATTCTCAGTCTCCACTCATAAGTAAGAGCATTAAAAAACATTTCCAAAATCAGGTAAACAAAATTAGTAGTGTTTGTCAGTTCACTGAAGAATGTACAACCCCAATAGATAGTAGAACATAGAAAACATATCAAATAATTAAACTGATTAGATGTACCATTTTAAGAAAAGAACTAAAGTAATTTTGAATTTGATGGCCGCAACACATCTCAAAAAAGTTGGGACGGAGGCAACAAAAGGCTGGAAAAGTAAGTTTTACTAAAAAGAAACAGCTGGAGGTTAATTGGTAACAGGTCAGTAACATGATTGGGTATAAAAAGAGAGGCAGAGCTTTTCAGAACTAAAGATGGGCAGAGTTCACCAATCTGTGAAAAGCAATTCCAGAATAATGTTCCTTAACGTAAAATTGTGAAGACTATGAATATCTCATCATCTATAGTACATAATATCATCAAATGATTTCGAGAATCTGGAGAATCTGTGTGCAAGAGACAAGGGTGAAAATCAATATTTCATGCCCCTGATCTTCTGGTTGTCAGGTGGCACTGCATTAAAAACAGGCATGATTCTGTAATGGAAATCAATAGATGGGCTCAGAAACACCTCCAGAACTCACTGTCAGAGAACATAGTTCGCCATGCCATCCACAAATGCTGGTTACAGCTCTATCATGCAAATAAGAAGCCATATGTGAAGATGATTCAGAAACGTTGCCGTCTTCTCTGGGCAAAAGCTCATTTAAAATGGACTGAGGCAAAGTGGAAAACTGTTCTGTGGTCAGATAAATCGAAGTTTGAAATTCTTTTTGGAAACCATGGACGCCGCGTCCTCTAAACTAAAGAGAAGAGGGATCATCCAGCTTTTTTATCAGTGCTCAGATCAAAAGCCCGCATCTCTGATGGTATGTGCGTGCATTAGTGCCTATGGAATGAGCAGATTGTACATCTGAAATACCCAAGTATGTTACTGAAATGTTGATAATTAACCTACTTAGTTGCAAAATGTTCCACAAGCTGTTTCATTTTTAGTAACACTTACTTTTCCAGTATTTTGTTGCCCCCATCCCAACTTTTTGAGACGTGTTGTGGCAATCAAATTCAAAATGACCTTATTTTTTCCCTCAAAATGGCACATTTCCTTAGTTTAAACATTTGAGATGTTTTCTATGTTCTATTGTGAATAACATATGGGTTTATGAGAGGGTTTGTATTTACATTTTACACAGCATCCCAAATTTGTAATTGGGGTTGCAGTTACAGTTAGATATCTAGACCTCTAAATAAACAAATAATGAAACATTACTTTATACTTCCAATTTATTTACAATAGGTACCAATTTCACAGATAATCTAGCAAGTTATACTAGTTGTTTGAAATTGTTATGTATTTGGTTACTGACCTACTGCTGCAGAGCCCTCTGTCTGTTTTTAAGTTTTAAATGTCAGTCATGTTCATTACCATTTCAATGATTGGCAGTTGATTATGAAGTTTCACAAATTTTTGGAGTCGTTCAATCATCATATGGTAAAACTAGCATCTAGGACGGCACAAGTGAAAAGCACACTGTCTGATAAACATTGCGATACATATGACTTGGAAAAAGGAAGACCCATTACCTAAAGGTAATGTCTCATTTACACCTTTAAGAGGGGCAAGTGACCTTAGAAATCTTCCAACACTATCAGCATATGTTTGCATGAAGTTTGGTTGATATTCTGGGACAGTGCAAAGTGCTACTGTCTATGGAAAAAATGCCCTTTATAGTTTTTAAATGAGAGCCGAAAGCATAGGACGGCAATACTTTTGAGAGCCGGATGTGTAGGACGCCAATACTTTCAAGTTCCAGACACGTAGGGTGCCATTACTTTCAAGAGCTGGACGCGTAGGGCGCCACTACTTTCGAGTGCCGGATGAGTAGGGTGCAAATACTTTTGAGAGCCAGACGCGTCAATTGCCAATACTTTTGAGAGTAGGGTGCCAATACTTTTGAGTGCCAAACGCGTAGGGCATTAATGCTGATGATACACAGCTGTATGTGTCAGCGAAGCCAGAGGACAGACAGAAGCTTAGTAAAGTGGAGGACTGTGTAAATGACATTAGATGTTGGATGTTAACTAACTTCCTTTTACTTAATTCTGATAAAACAGAAATACTTTTATTAGGCCCACGTGTAGCTAGAAGTAATCTTCCTGACTACACAGTAACTCTGGATGGTCTTTCTGTTTCATCATGTACAGCAGTTAAAGACCTCGGAGTGATTATTGACTCCAGTCTATCATTTGATGCTCATGTAGATAATATTACTAGGATAGCGTTCTTTCATCTCAGAAATATTTCTAAGATAAGAAACATATTGTCACTACATGATGCAGAAATACTGGTTCATGCATTCGTCACCTCTAGATTAGATTACTGTAATGCCTTACTGTCTGGATGTTCCAGTAAGAATATAAATAAACCCAGTTAGTCCAGAATGCAGCTGCTAGAGTCCTTACTAGAACTAGAAGATACGACCATATCACCCATCTTATCCACACTGCATTGGCTCCCGGTAAAATTTCGTGATAAGTTTAAAATACTTTATTAACCTATAAAGCACTACACGGTCTTGCACCACAATATCTAAGCGACCTTCTGGTTTTATATGATCCACACGCTACTCAGATCAAAAGATGCAGGCTATTTGATATTACCTAGAATAGTGAAGTCTACAGCAGGGGGAAGAGCCTTCGCTTATAGAGCCCCACAGTTATGGAACAGTCTTCCTATTAGTGTTCGGGACTCAGACACAGTCTCAGTGTTTAAATCTAGGCTTAAAACATATTTGTTTACTCAAGCTTACCCTGACTAGATTATATCTCTACTTCACAGTCCTAATCGCTTTTCCTCTCTCTCTCTTTGCCGAGCCCCACTAATTTATGGAGATATGGAGATCCAGATCCCCTGCCTCTGGATGAGCCCAAATCTTCTGCTGGGACACCTGCTCCTAAGGCCATACTTCTCATTTTTACATTATCTGTGTTACATCACATTCTGTGTTACCCAGATGAGGATGGGTTCCTTCTGAGTCGGGTTCCTCTCAAGGTTTCTTCCTCAAAAACATCTTAGGGAGTTTTTCCTTACAGGCCGCCACTCAGTGGCTTGCTCAGTTGGGATAAATTCCATTTGTTTTCTACCTGTTTGTCTCTGTTATCTGTTCCTGTTTGTCTCTTTAGATGTTTCTGACTGTTCATACCTGTTTTTATTTCTGTAAAGCTGCTTTGAGACAATGACTATTGTAAAAGCGCTAACAAATAAAATTGAATTGAATTGAATTGAATTACTTTTGAGAGCCGGACCCATAGGGCGCCAATACTTTCAAGAGCCAGACGCATAGGGCGCCAATACTTTCGAGTGCCGAACACGTAGGGCGCCAATTCTTTCGAGTGCCGAACGCATAGGGTGTCAATACTTTTGAGTATCGGACACGTAGGGCGCCAATACTTTTGAGAGCCAGACAGATTGGGTGCAAATATTGTTTAGAGCCGTCCATTTAGAGCGGAAATAGTTTTAGAGCCGGTTGTGAAGCGCTATAATATTAAAGCCGATGGCATATTGTACCAATACTTTCAAGAGCCGGCCGTGTAGGGCGCCAATACTTTTTAGAGCCAGACAGATTGGGCGCCAGTATTGATAGAGCCGGCTGTGTAGTGCAGCAATGCGTTTTAGAGCCAGCCCTGTACAGTGTACCTACTTTGGAGAGCCAACCATGCGGAGTGCCAACACTTTTCAGAGCCGGCCAGATAGGCACCAATATTTTTGAGAGCCAGACAGATCGGGCGCCAATACTTCTGAGAACCGGGCAGGTGGGGCACCAATACTTTTTAGAGCCAGACTTATACAGAGGCAGTTCTTTTAGAGCAGGGATCTCAAACTCAACTTACCTGGGGGCTGCTGGAGGTAGAGTCTGGGTGAGGCTGGGCCGCATCAAGTATTCCACAAAAAAAGGGTTTAAAATATTCCAAAAACAGTACAACCGATCCAATCTTCTTAATCTTTAGTAATGACAATTCAGAACATGAACGGTTTTTCCAAACATAGGATTCTCTTACTTCCTCCTACTCCTTGCTGCCAGAGACTTGTCAGTGCTTCCTCTTACACAGCAGAACCACATTTGGCTTGAGGGAGGAAGCAACTGAGACCCTCAGTATGGCTCGAAGATGCTCATCTGTAAGTCTGGACCTGAATTTTGATTTATTAAAGTTCATAGTGGAGAAGAGCTTTTCACAGAGATAGGTGCACCCAAAAAGGCACATGATTCGCTTGAACATCTCAGGAAGCTATGGGAACGTGGGGGGCAATTCTCTCATAAATTGTCCAAGCTTGTCTGTTTTTCCACTCACCTCCCTGAACTTGGCTTTGAGTTCAGAACTGCACTGCACTTCAATTCGCTCCATCTGAAGCACAGGGCCATCTTCCACATCGAAGGAGAAGGGGTCAGCAAAAATTTGAAATGTGGCTCTGTGTGTCAGTGACATCTGTGCTCTCATCAAGAGCGACTAAGTATGAATGGAAATGTTTAGCTTTCTCACGCAGTTGATCGCAAATGTTACCCAACAGGTCAAAAATGTGCTCTGCCACTGTGTTGGCTGAAAGGCTGATGTTGCTAAACTGACCTTTCTTTTCCGGACAGACTGTACTTGCAGCCTGTAACATGCACTGTTTGATGAACTCGCCATCTTTGAAAGGCTTTCCTGCCTTAGCAATCATCTCACTCACCACGTAACTAACTTCGACTGCTCCATCACTCTCTTTGCTTGCTTTCTTGAAAAAATCTTGTTGCCTCAGTAGACATGTTTTAAGTTTCTCCCTGGTATTTTGCATAATTTATTATATTAGATAAAATATAGTATAGTATCGTATAGTAAAATAGATTACTTTAGATTCCTTACCATAGTTATCCACAGTCATAGTCATAGTTATTTTGTCCATGTCATGTTCCATGTTTAGCTTAGTACATTTAGTTCACGCTGGTTTCTCCCTTCCCAGTTCCTAGTCATTGTTTATGTTTCTTGTTTTGTTTATCGACCCTGTTTTCCATGACCACGACATCGAAACCTGCCTTTGCCTGTTTATGCCTGTTTACTGATCGCCTGACCTTTGTACGTTTCTGGATTACAATTTGGATTTATCTGCCTGTGTCTCTCTTTAATAAAATTGTAAAACTGCATTTGCATCTGTCCCTATCTATGTTACGTTTCGAGTCGTGACAGAATATTCTGCCAATCATGGATGCAGCACGAGATGAGCGAGACTTCACGCTATGCAAACCATCCCCGCCTTGGATTCGATCCAGTTTTCGCAAAAGACTTCCTTCTATCTTCCAGATCAGTTTGATGGGTTCTTTGGCTACCCAGACTATTTTCTGGTTGACTGCGAGACATATTTTTCAAGCTTAACGGACACTCAGCCCAGCAAGAGGCGATGGATAAGGTACATGGTGCCTCAGTTTTTTGGCCCAACTCGCCATTGGGCGCAGCATTTAGCAGCCATGAGATCCCGAGGACTGGAGAACAGTAAGCTGTTTATGGAACTATACTGCTCAAAAAAATAAAGGGAACACTTAAACAGCACAATGTAACAAAGTGTTCCCTTTATTTTTTTGAGCAGTATATTTTTGAAGGAGTTTGGAGAACCAGGGCAGAGCTACAACCTGGATAAACTATTGAAGGGAGTCAATGTGGCGGACAAAGCTGAGCTGCCGTTCCACATGTATTATGAGTGGGTGGACCGGGTAGCATCTGCAGCTCCGCTTCAGGTTCCGGACAATGTGGTGACCTCAGGGCTCGAACCTGAGACCCATGAGGTGGTCTCACCCGTCGAGCTTCAGCAAGAGGACAACGTGGCAACCGCTGGGCCCCCTTCTGAGGCCATCTCCCACCGTCCTTCTCCAGTAATAGAACTCATTCAGCCTGCCCACTCTGTTGAGGATGTTGCTCAGCACTCCTGTTCCACCGAGGATTTCGGTCCACTTTCCTGTTCCGCCGAGGATGTCGCTCCACGTTCTTGTTCTGCCGAGGACGTCGCTCCGCTTTCCTGCACCGCTGAGGAGGTTGCTCTGCCGTCCTGCTTCACTGAGGATGTTGTTCTGCCTTCCTGCTTGGCTGAGGACATCGCGTTGTCTTCCTGCTCAGCTGTGGATGTCGCTCTGCCTTCCTGCTCAGCTGAGGTCGTCACTCGCCATCCTGCTCAGCTGAGGTCGTTGGTCTGCCATCCTGCTCGGCTGAGGTCGTTCTCTGCCATCCTGCTTCACTGAGGACGTCACTCTGCCTCCATGTTCTGCTGAAGATGTCGTTCCTCTTCTTTGCTGTGCGCCGTATGTCACTCCCCTTTCCTGCTCCACAGAGGACATCGTTCCCCCCTCATGTTCCATGGAGGGCATCGTTCCTCCCTTTGGCCTCGTGGAGAACCTCGCTACTCTCCCTGGCCTCGCTTAGAACCTCTCTCCCCTCTATAGCCTTGCGGAAATCTTTGAGCTTCTCGCGGGCCTCGTGGACAAAATCGCTCCCCTCTCCTGTCCCATTGAGGAAGCTATCCTGCTGTCTTGTCCAGCTGAGGAAGTTATCCTGCTGCCCTGTCATGCTGAGGAAACTGTTTTGTTGTCCTATCCCACAGAGGTCCCTCTGCTTTCCTGCACTGCTGAGTATGTCGCTCTGTTTCCTTGCTCTGCCGAGGACATCGCTCTGCCTTCCTGCTCCGCCAAGGACGTCGCTCTGCTTTTTTGTTGCGCCAAGAATACCGTGCGGTCTCCTGGTTCAGCTTGGGACATTTTGCCCAGGGGGCCAGGACTGCCAATAGAGATGGATGTTATATGGCGCTCTGGGAGCAGTGCCCTTGAGGGGGGTTATATCATGGTTTCCCCATAAGCAGCGCGCTGAACAGCATGTGGGCGTTATGTTTCTGTTATGTCTCCTCCCTGTTCTGTCATTGGTGGTTATTTCACATGTGTCTAGATTGCTGTCAGCCATAAGTAATTGGCACTGATTATGTTTGCGTATATACCGTGCACCTCCCAGCACATGGCACGGAATATTAGATAAAATATAGTATAGTATCGTATAGTAAAATAGATTACTTTAGATTCCTTACCATAGTTATCCACAGTCATAGTCATAGTTATTTTGACCATGTCATGTTCCATGTTTAGCTTAGTGCATTTAGTTCACATTAGCTCACGTGGTTTAGCTTAGTGCATTTAGTTCACATTCACAATAGCTACATTAATAGTTTGCCTTAGTAACAGGATAACTCGGTTATCCATGTGCACAATAAAACAGAACTGCATTTGCAAATGTTAACCAAAAACCTGTTAACATTCATGAGAGCACACAAACATTATTCAGGGATACAAAAAAGGTAAGGGTTAAAAAAAGGTGAGAACGTTGCACAGATAGAGAAAACCTGCCACAACTACGGGGTCCAGGGCACATAATTAAAAAAAAAGATGTTTACATGTTCATTTCTAGTTCCTTTTAAGTATATTTGCATCTGCCTGAAAACTAATTCTAACAGGTAAGGGGTAAAAAAGGTTTTATGTGATTTATTTAGGGCAAAACAACCGTACATAAAACACAATAAAGGATTCAATATATGTGGGAGCTGAATACATCAACAAGACAAAAAAAGACGAAGACAACAACAAGATAAGATATGTAGTGAGCAGTCCACGGAGAACTTGTGCTGTTTTCATGATCACGCATGAGACGCATTTTGACATTTATTTTTTTATTAACTTGTAAAAAAAAACCCATACATTCGGCCAAAATCTCATGTTATAATAGATGAAGTGCTATGCATAGTCTATTTAAGACAATATTTGCTGATTAGACGGCATTGTTAAGCTACACTGCAAACTGATTGCCCTCTCTCTTCACTGTTCCCACTTCTCAGACCTTAAATACATAAACCCTTTATATACAACCAGTTCTTTATTTATCCTTGTAAGATCACCGTTTACATTCAGCTCTGCTGTGTGGAAAAAATAACATGATCTAATCACTTAGATGACCTATTTTGATCTCAAAAAGGTGAATTTTCACTGAAAGGTGAGGAATTTGCATCTATGATTATTCATAAAAGTTAAATAAGCCAGCAATTTGCTGCAAACATTACTAAATGGCTTAATAAATTAATATTTCACCACTTACCATAGTTTAATCTCCTCAGTCACTGAGAAACATTTCTGTTCAACAAGCTTGCCTGAAGTCTCTGCACACCAAATCTAATGTCAGAAGAGTGCATGCGCAGCTATTTCCAGGTTATGTTGAATACATTGTACTTGCACTTGTCAGTTTTTTACATCAATTAATTAGATGACAAAACACAATGCAAATATTACTTTGGTGTTAAATTTACATATGTATTTTACATCAATTAATTAGATGACAAAACACAACGCAAATATTACTTTGGTGTTAAATTTACATATGTATTTGAGCATAAATAATTACAAAGTCCCACATTTCATTAAGCATGACATTTTGAAGTAGAAAGGCTGAAATAGTATTTTCTTGTAAAACATCAGTAATCTTTGCTTTATTTACAAGTTAATATTTTTATATATTTGTATTTGTATGTTTATATTATCTGTATGAATTATATCGATAAATTCACAGCATCTAATAATCCCTTTCATTTCAATTCCCTTATTATAACAGATAATATGGGACATATATTTTTATGAAGTACAACAGTAGGTAAATAATGCCCCAACATGCCCCTGGTGTCTGCATGCTTTAATATAGGCAAAAAAGTACCTGAGGTCCAACCAAACTGTCAGCAGCTCCAGATAATTTATGTGACCACCTTGTTATAATCTCATGTTTCCCAACGATGAAAAAAAACCAAAACAAAACAAAACAACTGCTGAAATGTCCATATTAATAACAAATTAAGACACTATACTTCCAGATCCAGACCTGAAAATTTCTGACATGGTTCTTCTTGACATTTACAAATTTACAGAAACCCTGTCTAAATGTGTGGCAACATGGCTGCCTCAGGCATATCTGCCTGCCCCTGAGAAAGTTAAACTATTCTAACATCAAATTGTCTATACCATGATTCCTGAGTAGGTGAAAAACAACTTTGATACATTATGTTAATATTTGAGGAACTAGAGGAGTAAGGGATAGGATGAATAGCAGACATTGTTGATTGACATTTATTGGAAGGGGGCACCTCTGGATTTGTTTGACTTTGCCTATGCAATTACATCCTTAACTCAGGGGACTAACCTGACATTAGTCACTGGAGATCCTATATTGTGCTCCCCAAAGTGGAGGGAAATATGTATAATATTTCAGCTATTCGCACACAGACAATGCTGTCACATACACCTTTAGGATAAATCCAGAAAGGCACACTTCCAGTTAACTCAGCTCTTTCATGCCCTGTGTTTCACATCATGGTGAGAAAACATTTTACTTCCTTGCATGCAGTCAGTAAGGATATGGAGCATGCACATTCATAAGAGTTCTCCTGACCCCTTGCAAACATGTCAGTATGGTGGGGTCACTGGCAGCATTTGTGGTCTTCTGTGCCACTGTAACCCATTTATCTGGGATAGCAGGTCCAGTCTGATAGGTAGCAAGAAAAAATAGCCTCTGTGTAACTTTAACAACAGGTGGAACCATGGTCTGTTTAGCCAGTAAAACTTATCAGTAAAACTGCTTGCAGGCTGGCTGCACTGCATTGCCATCATTAACAATGGCATCAGTGGAAAACTATACAGCTGTAGATTTGGCCAATTATGCCCCAACATGTCCTGGCCCAGAGGATCCATTTATATCTTTTAACTGTGATAACTGTAGTAGTGTTATTGTGCAAAATCACAAGGCGAGGGACACCCTGGAGGGGGTGCCAGTCCATCGCAGGGCACAATCACACACATTCATGTCTTTGGTCTTGGGAGGAAAACCACAAAGCAGGGAGAACATGCAAGTTCTGCACACATCTTGGGAGAGCTCTTTGTTTTTACCCATCTTGTGTAACACCTTGGTAACAAAAAGCCTTTTCATAGACCATCAATTTATTGACCCAGCAGACATTAATTTGCACACATAGGGGTATAATTACTTATGGATTTCAGCTGGTTATTCGCCTTACCTTGCCTTGGGAAACTGCTTTTTCTTAGCATGTTAAATACCTTTTTCCTGTGTCATTCTACTTTATTACACATAACTTTATTTATGGACTTTAAGGTTGTGTATTCTTTATATTTCCAAATTTCCTGTGTTAATAAGCAGTCTGGTCAAAAAAAAAGTTTTTTTGTGAAAATTTTTGTGAACAGCCTCATTGGAAGTATATGTACTGAAGAAAAAGTTGACGTGTCTGATACTTAGTTCCCCCACTGTATATAGTTGAGATATATATATATATATATATATATATATATATATTATATATATATATATATATATATATATATATATATATGCTCCTCCAAGATAAACACACTGAAATTGGTGCTTTGATTTGCTTAGTTGTACATCGGTCATATTTGGCTTTGGTTTCAGGATTTAATTATGAGTTATTAGAACAGATATTAGCTAACCAACTACTTGAAGGTATGGACCTACTTTTGTATTTTATTTTAGGGGTTTAATTTGGACTAGGTTTATCATGGCTCCTTGTTGATGGACACCTTTGAGATTAACTGGAATGATGGCTATGCACCAAGCCTTCTCACCCGACATCAGGACCTGACCACACTAATGAACAAGTACAAATCCTCAAAGCCACACTCCAAAATCAAGTCTTCTCAAAAGAGTGGAGGGATTGTTCATATTTAGTTACATCCCTAGAGCTCAGGTAATAATTTATCATTTTGCTACTAAAATGAATTATTTGGAAAATGCAAGTATGCCACTGCACAAAGTAAGAATTCCTGACACCTGATATTCTCCCTCAGAAGCCCAAATGACAGACAGGCTTGTTTGCATATCCTCAATTTCCCTTTCAGATAAGCTGTGCATGTCAACGCCTTCCAACTCCACCTGATAGCGACACATTGGAGTGTTCTGCGTTTTTGAATTTGATACACTGTAAAAAAAAAAAAAGTGTAGGTTCTTAATTTTATGGTATTAGCAAGAAGTAAACACTTGTTTTCTGTTCATTTAATGGTTTTAAAATATAGAACACAAGTTTCATAAGGTAAGTAAGGCACAAACTCTTTCTTCTTGCTTTTGAATCTGCTTCAATTTTAAGACCATACAAATGGAATAAACTGTGTGACAAATTATTGTGGAAACAAATCAACTGTTAAAAACAACCCCTTTATTCTTTGACCCGGTATAAACAAACAGCAGCAAATGAAATAATCTATGGTTTTTACAGTTCTAATGGTAAGTACTTTGTTGGAAAGCACCATAGAGAGAAAGAAAGACAGTGAGACAGACAAGGCCGAAAGATGGCTACAGCACATACATATATACACAAATCCCTGGTAACAATAATTCTTATTTCTGCACTCATGATTGTATGATTGTAAGCCATTCAATCAATACCAAATGAATGAAGATGAAGAAGAATACACCAACATGCAAAGCGACACTTATCCACAATAATAAACAGTTCTTATCTTTTTCATTAGGTAAAAAACAAGAACAACTCTTAGGAAACATTAGTTTTTGCTGTTGTTTCCTTAAATATAAACAATCTGAAATATACAAAAAGCATGTTATACATTTTTTGTTGATCTTTGTCTCAGAACCATTTTAAAGTAGCCTACATTTTACTATCCTCCACCTCACAAAGATTACGAGCTAGATATTATAAGGAATTGATCCCAAATGGCATTGAAAAAAAAACTGAAATGTCAGCAGCAGATTAATTATATATATCTAAATGCCGTCCATGGCCCTTCTACATGATATGCTGTATTGCCCTTAATCCATGGAGAACTGGTACAAGATAGAAAAATAGAAGTGATGGACTAGGAATAATGGCCCCAACACCCAAAATGGAAATCCAAAATCCAAGTTGACTAAGTCCCAGCTTGAAACCCAATGCAATCCTGTGCAATCTCTCACTACATTAGCATAGCCCGCTAGGAGACAGCAAATATAAGTTAAGGCTTTTTGAGGACCTGAGGAGTTTAAAAAATGTGACGAGGCACACAAAAGGCAAACAACAGAGAGAAAACAGAAACATAGAATGAGATAATAGGATAGACACATAAATGTCTGCTTGTTCAATGTTAGCAATAGGCCAAAGTCTGCTGATCAAATGATAAATAACAGAAGCCAATGGAAAGACAATGGCCTACAAAGATGGCTGCCTTTATAAGCAGCACAGTCAGCATTCTTTCATACTCCTTTTCTTGTCTTTCCTTCAGAACGAAATTCAGTGCAAGGACTCACGTGGAGTGAATGTTTAGACATCCTGGGCATCTGGGCCACTTAAGCAAGACCAAAATGGACTGCAACATATAGGTTCTTTATAGCCCTCACGAAAGGCTAACATCTTTTGCTTTAATCAATCAGTAAAGTAAAAATTTTATTGTGTTCGTTCCAAAATAAAGGATAAAAACAAAACAGAAAGAAAGTAAAGCATACAACATATAATATATATATATATATGTATTCAGTTTTTGACTACGATCAGCTTTGGTAACAACAAATTCAAGACCAGCCATCCTGTTCTTAACAGCATTGCAAACTGCAAACCCATTTTAGTTTTTTTTTTCTCTCTCAGAGTCTCCTTTCTAAAATGAGAACATATGTTTTCAAGTATGTGGACTGCGCTGCGTCATAAGGATGTTCGGGCTGTGAGTGACAGAGCTATTGTGCTGAGGGCTGAGAGAGTAGATACGCTGGATGCAGATCCAATTGCGTTGGGGCCTGGAGATGGACAAAGATAAGAAGAACATAAAACATTAAAAGGAGCAAAGGAATTTGAGAAAAACTATAGAATTTAATGCCCTGTCAACTTATTTTCATTAGCTTCTTAGTGTCATCTGTGATGAATTTACGACCGACTGTATAAGAAAGAAAATTTTATCTTTTACCCACAGATTTCAGAATGTTTTTCTTCCATTTTCTCAACATAAATCTGGATGAGTGAAGTTGAGTGGCACTATAATTGGTAGAGATGTGTTGAGTGCTACCAATCAGAATGAGTTTTGAGTTTCAACTTACAGACTGAAGACTGAAAAATTATCTTTTAGTCAGGGGCCATGTGTGTACGGAATTGGCATGTTCTCCCCGTGCTGCAGGGTTTCCTCCGGGTTCTCCGGTTTCCTCCCCCAGTCCAAAGACATGCATGGTAGGTTGTTTGGTATGTCTGAAGTGTCCGTAGTGTATGAATGGATGTGTGAGTGTGTATGTGATTGTGCCCTGTGATGGACTGGCACCCTGTCCAGAGGGTACCCCGCCTTGTGCCCGATGCTCCCTGGGATAGGCTCCAGGTTCCCCACGACCCTGAAGAAGGAATAAGCGGTGAAAGAAGATAGATGGGTGGATTCTGGTAGAGAGCAGAATTCATGTTTTCCTCAATTATTGCAAGTTGCCAAGGCCCTGAAGCAGCAAAGCACACCATCAAACCACCACCACCATGCTTGACCGTAGGTATGGTTTATGCCAGATGCAACGGGACCCCTGTCTTCCAAAAGGTTCCAATTTTGACTCATCGGTCCACAGAAACTTCTCCCAAAAGGTTTGAGGATCATCAAGATGAGCCTTAATGCTCTTAATGTTCTTCTGGGTTAGCAGTGGTTTTCACCTTGCCACTCTTCCATGAATACTATTTTTTCCCAGTGTCTTTTTGAAAATGGAGTGATGAACCGTGACCGTTATTGATGCAAGAGAGGTATGTAGGTCCTTTGATTTTGTTCTTGTCTCTTTTGTGACTTGCTGGATGAGTAGTTGCTGTGCTCTTGGACGAATTTTGGAAGGTCAGCCACTTCTGGGAAGGTTCACTATTGTGCAGAATTTTCCATTTGAGATAATGGCCCACACTGTGGTTCTTTGGAGTCCCAGAGCCTTTTAAGTAGCTTTTTAACTCTTCGCAGAATTATGTAATTCAACCACTTTCTTCCTCATCATTTCTGGAATTTCTGTGGCATATTGTGTTACTGGGTGAGACCTTTTAGCCAAACGCTGTTGAATGCTGTTGAAAAAGTTCTATTTAAGTGTTGATTTGATTGAACAGCATTTGCAGTAATCAGGCCTGGTTATGTCTAGTCCAGCTGAACCCCAATATATATGCAGTTTCAGTGATTTGGGGAATTAGTAATTATGGGGGCAAATACATTTTCACACAGGCCCAGATGCTATTGGATACATTGTTTGCTTCAATAAATAACATTATCATTTAAAAAATATATTTTTTGTTCACTCAGGTCACCTTTCTTTTATCTTAAATTTTGCTTCTATAGTAACAACCATAGAAAAAACAACAACAAAAAAAACCCCACTGCAATTGTTGGAAAACTGTTGAGGTATAAGATGAATAAAACACTACTGTATATGTGGCTATTGGAAAATAATGAACTCTGCAGTGATTATGTCTGTCTGCTTTGTGTTGGGTTGCATGGCACTACCCTGTTAATTATTTCCTAAAACAGCATCCCTTGTTGTGTTTTTATTCCTTACCTAATTCAGTGGTTCTTCTCTTCATAAGAAATTTTGTGATACAAACATTTTTCAAGAAGGTTTTCAAAGAAGTTGGATCTGAATCAAAGTTTTAAAATTCTTTTCTCCTAAAAAAAGATTTTTCTAAAACTACAGGGAAACACATACCAGATATTCTGGGGATTGTGATTTGTTTGCTGCTGCTGCCCTCTCCTCCTTCTCCGAAGGGCTTTATCTGAATGATGTATTCTTCATCTGGAGGCAGAGACAGCTCCACTGATGTGGTGTTGGTCTCCATCACTCTAGGACGACTGTGTCTGTTTTGCTTGTACAAAACCTAAAATGAATTGCAAGAGTTAGTGGTAACCTGAATATTCAACAGAAAAAAAAAATAAACAGGAAGGCTGGCCCTCACACTCTGTTCAGGTAAGAATGGATGTTTAATAAACATTTAGGACTTTTTCTAAATAGCTTGTCACTCTTAAAGAGCATGAAATACATTTTTAAATCACCATTACAGAGGATTTATTTAGGATTGATATTTAAGTCAGACTGATCTCAGAACAACAAAATTTTTGAATCAAAATGTAAAAAATGACTGATCTTTATAAATATGCAATATAATAATTTTTTTTCACTTGTCACATGACCTCTTTTATGCACACCCAGATGTGTACACAACTGACATCAAGATGCCCCCCACAAACATGTGAATGGATTGTATTTTTATATCCATAGATATTGTTTATATTGTTTATATTGCTACCAAATGAGATACCTTATATCCCATGACCTCAGATTCATTCTCCAAAGCTTTCACTTGCTCCCAATTCAGTATGATCTTGGAGTTGGATGTGTTCCACATTACCTTTACAGGAGGCTGACTAGGAGCTAGAAACAAACAAAAAAGTGTTTTTTTTTTTTTTTAGATCTATGAACCAATACTACAAACTGCACAGCATTTTTCATGACTAGTAATTGTAGTAAAAGTTTCCAAGGGTGCACTTTAATTCAGATGAATTCATTCATTTAATGTAGAAATTTCTGTACTTACGAGGCTTCTTGGTGGTCACATTGACTGCTGCACTTGGTGGTCCAGCTCCAGCTGTATTGTAGGCCCTCACTGTGATATAGTATGTACTGCTCCCTTTTAAACCCTGAATAATAGCTGATGTCCGATTACCCACCGTCCTTAACACACTAGCCATATCCTCTTTCTCCTTCTTCTCCCAGTATCTCAGCTAGATAGATAGATTCATACGGACAGAGAGAGAGAGAGAGAGAGAGAGAGAGAGAGAGGGAGGGAGGGAGGGAGGGAGAGAGAGAGAGAGAGAGAGAGAGCAAGCCAGAATTAATATGTTAAGCACACTCAGAACTGATTTATATTTAATTTATATATATTTAATTTTTAACCATTGTGATCAGACCACCTGCCTATAGTCTTCCTACGTAGTTTTGGCAACTTGGCCACTAGGTATACTAAAGCAAGCATGACCAGTACACTTCATTTAATTGAATGTTACATTTTCAAACCAAATTGGGGGTCTTGGACATGTCACCATGTTAAAGCTGCAGTACAGAACTTTTATTTAGTTAAAAAGAAAAAAATAAATTGTTGAGCAAATACATAAAAAAATTGTGTTCAAAACTTACCTTACCCCGATCTGCAATGGTAAGCTTATAATAATGATTTATTATTTGAGCTGTCGGGACAGATTTCACGGGAAATGTCAGTGTGACGTCATTCGTCTTTGCATGGTTACACCATGTCCATAAACAGAAAGAAGAAGAGCAGCTACTATTATTTACAGACTTGTAAATAGACTTGTTGAATTTGCAGATTTTATCTCAAACCTGGTTATTTCTGTAGAGAAAGCATTAATTGTTGCTGACTTTAATATTCATTTTGATAATCCAGAAGCCCCTCTGATAACAGCGGTTGTGTCTATTCTTGATTCAGTAGGTGTCAATCAGAATGTAATAGGACCCACTCAGTGTTGGTCACACTCTTGACCTGATACTAACATATGGATTAAATATAGAAAATAAAGTCACAATTCTAGAGTCTGAAGCTATCTTAAATTATTATCTCATCTCGTTTAAATTGCGTATTGATCATAATATGTGCACCTTGCCATGCTTCCTCATCAAACGTGCATTCACGTCAGCTACTACACAGTTTTATCAATAACCTTCAAGAGATATCAACTATGATTGGATCACCATCTGATCCCAAAGAACTTGATCAGGCAACTGAATGCTTAGAGTCAACGTTCTACTACACGCTAGATAAGGTAACTCCACCAAAAAGAAAAATAATTAGAGAGAAAAAGTTAGCACCCTGGTATAACGATCACACACGCAACTTAAAACAGACCACTCATTGATTAGAACATAAATGGCATCAAACCAAATTGGTCGTATTTAAACAACATGGACTGATCTAGCAACACTAAGATATTCACTACATGATGCAGAAATACTGGTTCATGCATTCGTCACCTCTAGATTAGATTACTGTAATGCCTTACTGTCTGGATGTTCCAGTCGGAATATAAATAAACTCCAGTTAGTCCAGAATGCAGCTGCTAGAGTCCTTACTAGAACTAGAAGATACGACCATATCACCCAGATCTTATCCACACTGCATTGGCTCCCTGTAAAATTTCGCATTAAGTTTAAAATACTTCTAATAACCTATAAAGCACTACACGGTCTTGCACCACAATAACTAAGCGACCTTCTGGTTTTATATGATCCGCGCACGCGCCTACTCAGATCAAAAGATGCAGGCTATTTGATATTACCTAGAATAGTGAAGTCTACAGCAGGGGGAAGAGCCTTCGCGTTATAGAGCCCCAACCGTTATGGAACAGTCTTCCTATTAGTGTTCGGGACTCAGACACAGTCTCAGAGTTTAAATCTAGGCTTGCTTAACGAAGCTATTTGTTTACCCTGACTAGATTCTATCTCACTACTTCACAGTCCTAATCGTTTTTCTCCCTCTCTCTCTCTTTTTGCCGAGCCCCACATGAATTTATGGAGATATTGGAGATCCAGATCCCTTCTGCCTCTGGATGAGCCCAAATGTTCTGCTGGGACTACGGCTGCTCCTAAGGCCATACTTCTCATTTTTCACATTATCTGTGTTACCTTCACATTCTGTGTTACCCAGATGAGGATGGGTTTCCCTTCTGAGTCGGGTTCCTCTCAAGGTTTCTTCCTCAAAAAACATCTTAGGGAGTTTTTCCTTGCCACCGTCGCCACTCAGTGGCTTGCTTAGTTGGGATAAATTCCATTTGTTTTCTACCTGTTTGTCTCTGTTTATCTGTTTCTGACAGTTTATACCTGTTTTTTATTTCTGTAAAGCTGCTTTGAGACAATGACTATTGTAAAAAGCGCTATACAAATAAAATTGATTTGAATTGAATTAAGATATTTTTTATACTTCAGGTGGATCTCCTTCCATCTCTCCACCCTAATTGAAGATAACAAAAATACTCCTAGATTCTTTTTCAATACCGTATCAAAATTAAGTAGGAACAAAACCACCACATAAACGTGAACACAATCAGTATATAGCAGCGATGATTGAAAATATTGAAAACATTAGACAAAATATTATATTAATTAATAGACTTAATAGAATGAATAGACTAATAATTTAAAATCAGACAGTCTTCTAACTAACCCTGTAGATAATAATATAGCAATATCATATCAACGATTAGAATGTTTTGCTCCCCTTAGAATGACTAAACTAATTTAATTAATTTCTTCATCACAATCATCATCTTGTATACTAGATCCCTTGCCTACATGTTTCTTTAATCAAACAGATTATTCCAGAAGTAATCAAATGCCTTCTAAAAATAATCAATCCTTCCCTTAGCACTGGCTATGTACCTAAATCAAAACTATTAAACTAGCAGTTAACAAACCCCCGATTAAAAAACCTGACCTCGACCCCTGTCGATTGTCCAGCTATAGGCCAATATCAAATCCCCCCTTTATCTCCAAGATCTTAGAAATGGTTGTTGCATAGCAGCTGTGCTTGTACCCACATAGGAATAACATTCATGATTAACAGTCAGGATTTAGGCCTCATCATAGCACAAGGACAGCACTGGTTAAAGTGATAAATGACCTACTACTGGCCTCTGATCATGGTTGTGTCTCCTTACTTGTGTTGTTTAACCTTAGTGCAGCTTTTGATAAAATTGGTCACGCTATTCTCCTTGATAGAGTAGAAAATGTTGCTGACATTAAGGGAACGGCCCACTCTTGGATCTGGTCGTATTTCACTTCATAGATGTTTCAGTTGTGACTTTCCTTATATATGCTACCTCTAGATCCAATGATTTGTAAACATGGAATTAGCTTCCAAGGTTATGTTGATGATGCACAGTTGTATGTTTCAGCAAAGCCAGACGACAGATACCAGCATAATAAAGTTGAGGAATGTGTAAAGGACATTAGAATTTTTGTTTATTAACTTCCTTTTACTTAATTCTGACAAGACAGAAGTACTTCTACTAGGACCACATGCAGCTAGAAGTTTCTGATTACACTCTGGATGGCCTTTCTGTTTCATCATGTTCAGCAGTAAAAGACCTTGGTGTGATTATTGAACCCAGTCTTTCATTTGATGCTCATGTAGATAATATAAACCGTATAGCCTTCTTTCATTAGAAATATTGCTAAGATAAGAAATAGAATGTCACTACATGCTACAGAAAAATTAGTTAATGCTTTCTTCACTTTTAGGTTGGATTATTGTAATGCCTTACTGTCTGCATGTTCCAGTAGGTGCATAAACAAGCTCCAGTTAGTCCAGAATGCAGCTGCAGCAGTCCTTACTAGAACCAGTCTACATCACCCCTATCTTATCCATACTGCATTGGTTCCCAGTAAAATTTTGCATAGATTATAAAATACTACTATTGACCTATAAAGCACTGTTTAGTCTCGCATCACAGTACCTTAGTGAACTTTTGGTCTTTTAGGATCCACCACGCCTACTTTCATAAAAAGGTGCAGGCTATTTGTAGGTATCTTAAATATTGCAGGCTACAAAGCCCCACAGTTATGGAACAGCCTTCCAATTGGTGTTCAAGACTCAGACACAGTCTATGTGTTTAAGTCCAGGCTGAAAACATGTTTGTTTAGTCAAGCTTTTTGGGAATATTTTTTTTTCTTAGGTAAAGGAGCAGATCTAGAGGGCTCACAGGCATGACCGTGTTCTTTTGAACTGTGATGTTTGGATGCTGTCGCCCCCGATGGTGGAGTGCCTGGCCGCCTTATGTCCCAGGGTGCCCTCATGTCTGTGTTCCCTTCTCGTTCTCCCTTTTGTTATGCTTTTATAGCTAGTTTTTCCCGGAGTCCCTGCTTGCACTGACATAAAGTACATTGTCCTTAACCATTACAGGACAATGAGCATACCTAATAATCTCTCCCTCTTTTCCCTCTCTCTTTTGATCGAGCTACACGTCTTTATTGAACATAAAACACAAAACCAAAGTAAACACAGTCTTCCGTGGCAAAATGAGAACTTTCGAGACATAGAACCAAACGATACGACTGATACGAAGACTACAACCAATAATACTGAGCCCCATGCTCAGTAACCACAGCATTTAAATACAGCACATAATCAAACTCAAACATTAGCACTTGTGGCAACTTAAAGTCTCTAGATCTAACACTCAATCCGGAAGCGAGCGAACCAAAACAAGTCATGTGACTTATGACATTGCCATTTGCTGGCCGTATCGTGCTTTATGGCTGCTTTAATTTGGATATTTCTAAACGGCAATCATTGTTGACATCTGGGGAATCAAATGTTGTCAAAACCAAGAAACAATGAACTGTGTAGAACCTATAGTCAAAAAGAGAAAGCAACTGAGCCCATGGTAAAATGAGAATAAATATCAGCATGGCTTTTGAGAGGTGGTGAAAACTCAGAGATCTGTAGGGATTGAAGACTGATGCAGAGATACGTTTTTTCGGCTGAACATTAAGACATTTCAGTGACTCAATAGGTAGCTATGTAAATTAGCACACTTTTTCTCTTGATTCAGCTAGGTACCAAGTTTCTTGTGTTGTTTTGTTTGTTTGTGGTAAATTGTTCTTATTTTCTGCTTGCTATGAGAAAGAGCAATTCACCTCTACTCCAAAAAACCTGTATCTGCCACCACCTCTGTTGTCAAGTATTGGAGCTAATATACAACCCATACATATAACTCAAAGCATCAGATTCATCCACGCAGAGGAGCAGTGTCGAAGCACAACCCATGTAAAAAACTAAATTGCAGGTTACTTGCGGAGTTATGTTTCAAACAGAGATGGCGATAAACAAGCAAAAGTTCAGTACTGCAGCTTTAAAACTTGGTCAATAACACTACACTGTAAATAACAATGAAGAAGTCTTGCTGGAACAGATTCTACTGTATATTGTATATTCTAGTGTGATTATGACATTGTCATAAGGAAATTAATGAATTCTAGTGTTCAGTACACAGGCTATTTTTCTCAGGTGTTTTGACAAAAATTCTCCATTCTTCATATCAATTTTGTGGATATACTGTGCTCTTTTTAATACGCATTACTTTGCAGCCTTCTGTCATATTAAATATGCAGTCAGCAAACTGAGTCAGAGGCCAGTACTCTGGTCAGTTGTATAGTTAAAAAAATATCAATATTTCATTACATTTTTTATTACACTGAATAGCATCACTAAAAGTCTAAAAGGCAACAGAACATTTCGTCCTAATGGAGGAGAAAGAAAGAGACTAGATGAGTCCACATGCAGCATATTATTGGGCAGAATATCTGCTGAACTAACATGTATATAGAACTTGACAGCAATCAATACTTGAACACAGTGAAGATTTAAGTCCTTATCAGTCACTCTGTGTAGCACAAAATACTGCAGACTAGTCACAAACATAAACATGGATTTTTCTGATGTGTGGGGGGAAAAGGAAAAAGTAAAAGTGAGTAATTCTGTGCTTTTCTTGTTTGGAATTAAGAACACAGCCACACATCTATTTTTATGCTCAATATACATGACCATAAGCAGCATAGTATGTTGTTTGGGATGTAAGAAATTAACATAGCTTACAAAATGATTGCAGAACTTTTAAATATTAATTCATAAATCATTCATCGAGGACTTACTAAAAGATTTTTCAACTTTGTATGTCAATCCTAACTAGTGTTACTTTAGCTAATTGATTTAGCTAATTTAGAGTCAGTTTCTAGCCATAGAACCACTGTTAGATCAAAACCTTTGACTGACTGTATTTCAACCCAGCAGTGACATTGAGGTGCTTAAAACCCCCAGGAAATCTTCTGTGCCTGATACACAGTGCAATACACACTACTTAGTTTCAGTGTAAACAATTGTAAGTCTGCACTGCTGTTGAAAGACCTTAATGCCAAAATTAGGTTTCTCAAATTAATAATTGCTTTTTCCTTATACCTCATAGCCAAGAACACGCCTTCTGCTTGTGCTCCATGGGAGGGTTTTCCATGTCACCTCCACCTCTGATGCCGAAAGGCTTTGAACTCTTACCCGTGTAGGTGCTCTGGCAGGTTCTGAGATCATAGGACAAATCATAATTACAGACTGATTAAACACACTTCCAAGAAACACCAGCATTTATATTTACACTTACATTCTTTTTTGGGTGGTGTTGGGGGTGTCTTGTAATTCCCACCCAATACCTAATGGTCCCCTATCACATTATATATGCCAACCGGGAAGGCTGGCAACACATGCGTCCTTCGAGACACGTGCAGCCAACCTCTGCATCCTTTCAAACTACTGCTCATACAGCTGGTTAGTGTCACTGTGATTAACAGAGGACAGAAATTATGCCATCCCTACCACCCCAACAACATAGCCGATTTTACTCTCTTTGCTCCTAGCCATGGATGGCCGTGCCATCATTGGGATTCAAACACATGATCTCCTGACAATATAGCACACCTTTTCTTAGGAGCTAATTTTACAACTTTGACCCTCTGTTATGGGCACCTGGGGCAATTCCTCACCAGACCACTAGAATGCACCTCTGCTCACCTTTTGAACTACTACTTTTGTTGTCTGCTTCATTTTCTCCTTTGACAATGCCCACCTGTTGTGTATTTTTCAATTTGTCACCTTATTTTGGTTCTGTGTTTTCCCTCTTTGATTGGAGTATTAAGCTTGTGTGTGGTAGTTCCCTTTCAAAGGAAACTTCCATGTTGCGTTTAGCATAACAGTATGGGAGCGCCCCTCGCGTGCGACTGGCATCTGAAGCTTGTGTAAAATCATGACTATGTATAGGCTTGCCATAATCAGGGGACGTGGCAATTAAGCGTAATATAAATATGGCACCTGTGAACCGCACCATCAGCCGTATTATTTTCAGCGAAAGACTGCATGTCGGTTATTTGTGTAAAGAACCAAAAAAACGCTTAATTTCCTCTCTATCTTTTCTCAAAATCTCTGGACTTTTCTATCCCTTTAAAAAAAAGAGAAGAAAAAAAAAGGAATGAGCAACAGAGAAAATATGACTGAGAGAATTCAGGAAGTGTTTTAAAGCTTGTTCCAGTTTCATCATGGGGAATAGTCCACACGTTCTGGGTGAAGTGTCTAGGAATGGAGTATGAGATGGCAGACTTAAGAGGCTGCGATTGTAATGCCTACATTACGTAGCTCTGCTCGTGACTCACTCTCTTCTCGGAAGCCGAAATGAGTTGGGTCTAGAGCAAGGGTGTCAGACATATGGCCCGCGGGCCAAAACCGGCCCGCTAGGGGATTCAATCCGGCCCTCAAGATGAATTTTGAAAAAATGCATAAAAGACACGAAATAGAAATTTTTTATGAAATGCTATTCCTGAATTATCCGCTAGGGGCGCACTGTTTTAGTCAGAGTAGAAGACGCGGCTCAACTCTGGGACTCTGCTGTTTGTTATTACAGTGTAGTCTACCCTATTTTCTACTCGCTCCCACACCCTCATTAGCCAAAAAGTATTTTCCAAGAAAAATGGACCGCTTCCTATTTATTCACAGAGATTAATGGGTAATAGTTAAAAAATATGCAATTTAATGTTAGTCACCAGCTTCAACACCAGAGGGAATCCTACAAGTTTTGTGGAATCCTATTGTTCATGCAATGCCATAAATTTTAAAGTGCAATACTACATTTTTCAGTTCCAAATACCTGTGACTTAAAGTTTATTTGCATTTGCACAAACACTGTGAGCAGTTGTAATGTACACATGTAAATGATAATCAGAAGCATATTGCATATGTTTGTCTTAAGATATCTGAGGTTGTTCATGATATGATTTTTAAAAGGATATTTCGTTAAATATGAAGATTTTACTAATGTACTTGTACTTCGTTGCACGAAAAGAATGGGAAAAATAGAATTATTGTTATTTATAGGTAATTATGCTATGATTTTACTGGCCCAGCCCACTTGATATCTAATAAGGCTGTATGTGGCCCCTGAACTAAAATGAGTTTGACACCCCTGGTCTAGAGCCTCACGGATCTGGGCCGGCCACTGCCGAGACAGGTCAGGGGTATCTCTTATGTATCCAGAAGAAGAGACGGAGACGGGAACTACTCTATCTCTTGCTCTGTCTTCCGGGTCCAGCTCTCCGCTGGATTTTGGAGCTCGTATCACGACTCCACCGTCCACTATGTAAAGCCAAAAGGGAAAAAAACCCACACAAAAATAATAGTAATAAATGTTAAATGTGCACTTATATAGCGCTTTTATTCAAAGCGCTTTACACTGTGTCTCATTCACCCATTCACACACACACTCATACACCAATGGTAGCAGAGCTGCCATTCAAGGCGCTAGCTTGCCATCGGGAGCAACTTTGGGTTCAGTGTCTTGCCCAAGGACACTTTGGCATGTGGAGTCACCCGGGCCGGGAATCGAACCGCCAACCCTACGATTAGTGGACAACTCACTCTACCAACTGTGCTGAAAACTGAGAGCAGCATATAAAGAGCTGCTTGAAGTGATTACTAAGGCTGGATGATTCTTTTTCTCCCCAGTGAAAGTAAATCCATCACACTGCAGAAAACTCCCCTTTCTTCCAGAAGTGCATGACAAAATATCGGGCTTCTGGGGGAAAACCATGCATAAGCCGTATTTATAACCACACGATGTGGGATTATTCAGCCATTGTGGTAGTGAATGGCATGGCTATAAAGCCATGCAGAAGGTGGAGGAGGCGCTTGCAAGCTACCTCTCTCCAACGACGGCAGGTAATTAGGGGGGCCGGCTTTGTCATCCAGGCCACAGTGTAAGGCCAGTGTGGCATTGATGGGCAAGGCCTATGCAGTAGTAGTCTTGCTTGTGGGTCACTGCAGACAATGACAGTGTTGCAGGCCTACCAAGCAGACCTGCTGAGTGAGCTCGACATATGGTGGCATTCAGTCAGTTCCTTCTCTGTTTTGTTAAGTTCTAGTGTGACGGAGACAAAGAAGGTGATTATGTCAGTGCACCAACCCCCGCAGACAGCCAGGAGAAACGGGCAGCCGTAGTCGCGGCCGGTTACTAGGCCTGATCTTAGAATGGTCATAAAGGCCAAGCAGGCAAAGAAGAGCGGTCCTGAGGGGCCGTGGAGGGATGTATCATGGGACATGAGGTTGTTAGGGCAGTTAGACCCCAGAGCTACTGTAGGGCCTCCCCTAGCCAAGGCGGTCCCCAAGTTTACAGTGTTCTCTGGTCACAGAGCTGTCAGAGCACGAGCTGTCACAGGGCAACAGAAATCCGATGCTTTCCCTACAATAGATTGTGGAATAGGTAACATCACTAAAGACCAACTGGCAGCAAGGGAACTACTGCCAAATGTGTCTCCATGGGTTCTATCTACCATAGAAAAGGGTTACTGGGTCCAGTTTAGAGCTCGACCCCCCCCGGTTCAGAGGTCTGCTCACCACAGTAGTCAGCACAGACCAGAGCCCTCTTAGATAAAGTTCCCTCAGGGAGGGAAGTTTTTACAGCTGTTATTTCCTGGCCCGTGGCCAATTTTAGATCTGCGTCATCTGAACTGTACTCTTCGGACATACAGGTTCAAGATGCTGACACCCGAATTTATCGGTCCATAGATTCAGTTTAAGCACTAGTTTGTGATGATAGATCTAAAAGTTGCATGTTTCCACATACAAATATCATTAGCTTTATCCCCTCGCACCCTCACAAAGTGCAGGGATGTCATTCTGGCTCCATTGTGACACCAGCGCATCCGTGTACTAAACTACCTGGATGACTGGTTAATTCTAGCATGATCCAGGGAACTGGCGGTTCAACACAGAGATGTTGTTTCCGGCCCACATTAAAAGGCTGAGGTTGAACCTCAGAAAAGTATGCTTTCCCCAGTGCAGTGGACAACTTTTCTAAGGGTGATAAGGATTCTACTACAATGAGGGCATTTCTATCCCCAACAAGATAAAGCTGGATCTTGGGATACTATTGGAGCTTATGGGCCTATTGCACAGGAGACCGTTCAGTGGTGGCTGAGAAGTTAAGGGTTTCATTCAAGGATGAAACCTCTGAGAGTAATTACTGTCACACTGCGATGCCTACATGCTCTGAGAATTTGAGTGACCCCAGTTTCTAGCCTATGCTCACACTCCGGGGGTGTCACCTTATCGCAAGACGGTAATGACAGACACCTCCTTCATGTGCTGGAGCGCGGTCTAAGACAGCTGTCCAGCTCACAGTGTCTGGAGCAGCCCTCATCTGGAGCGGCATATAAATTGCCTAGAAATGTAGGCCATATTTCTAGCACTGAAATTCCTTCTTCCTCAACTGAGAGGTCACCATGTGTTTACAGACAACACACCAGTGGTCTCATATATATACACCACCAGGGAGGATTATGTCTGCGCCCCCTGTTCAGGCAGGCCCAACTAATTCTTCTCTGGGCAGAAGGAAAGTTTGTTAGTGAGTGCAAGGTAGATTCTGGGAATATGGGGGCCCAAGAATTGGTGGCTCCATTCTCCATCTTCCCCACCAAGGAGACAACACACCCGCTGTGGTTCGCCCTCACTCCTCCTGCACACTTAGGGCTGGATGCCATGGTGCAAATGTGGCCAAGGTCTCATCTGTACGCTTTTGCCGTGATCGCTTTGCTCCCACAAGTTCTATCGAGAGTTTGCCAAGAGATTCTATGTCTGCTGCTAGTAGCACCTTACTGGCCAGCTCGAATATGGCTCTCAGAGATAATATCCCTGCTATGTGGCACTCCTTGGGAGATTGCCATCTGCAAGGATCCACTGTAGACTCAGTGAACTGTTCTTACAAGAACGTTTCTCAGCGGGGTGGACTCCTTCTACAATCAGGGTTTATGTGGCCACCATTTCAGTTAGCCACGTCCCGGTTGATGGAGCCTCTGTGGGGCAACATCCTCTAACTTGAGGTTCATGCATGGTGTCAGGTGGCTGAAGCCCAGCTGCAGACCGCGCATAACTTCCTGGGACCTTTCTGTGGTCCTGGAAGGTCTGTCAGGGGCCCCATTTGAGCCCTTAGAGTCAGACTCTGAGAAGGTTCTGACTCTAAACGTAGCTCTATACTGGCCCTGCCATTTCTCAAGTGAGTAGGAGATCTACAGGCTCTCTCTGTTGCCCTTCCTGCCTTGACTTTGCCCCTGGATTAGCCAAGGCCTTCCTGTATCCTATGCTGGATTATATTCATAAGGTGCCTACATTGGCTGTCCACCCTGTTGTGTTGCAGGCTTTCAGCCCTCCTCTTTTCCCCACACCGGAACAAGAGAGAATGCACCTGCTATGTCCAGTAAGGCTCTCTGTACTTATGTCCACCACTCCGGACAGTGGCATAAGTTGGAGCAGCTGCTGGTCTGCTTTGGCGGCGACAGTAGAGGTGATGCTATGTCAAAACAGCGCATCTCTAATTGGATAGTGGAAGCAATCTCTATTGCTTATGAGGAGTCTCGCTACGCCTTTGGGCATAACGGTTTATTCCCTTAGGGCGGTTGCCTCCGCGAAGGCTTTGTTCAAAGGGGTATCCTTACAGAATGTGTGTGCTGCTGCTGGGTGGTCTATGCCACACATATTCATTCGTTATTGCAGCCTGGATATTCATTCTACCCCGGGCTAGAGTGTCTTGCAGTGACCCTCGGGTTTGGCTCTTTTTGAACAGGCATTCCCGTTCCCATATTGTTATGCTAAACACAATGCAAATTTCCCTTCTCAGGGAACAGGGTTATATGCATAACCCAGACGATTTCGTTTACTGTTTGCCCTGGGTATAGTTTTGTTTTCAAGTATAAATTTTCATAGCCTTGGCTAGCTTTAGCCTAGTTCCTTGTTATCCTAGTTTTTGGTTCTTTTCCTGTGATTTGGTTTAGTTGATTTGTCTCCATTATCCCCCAGTGGTAGGTATTAAATCAATAGCACTGATCTGTTCTATATAGTTAAAAATGGACCATTGAAATTTCTTATTAAAAAGTGAACCAAGTTGTTTTGCCAATAAAATTGGCATAGTTCATTTAATAAATTAATTAAATTAATTCATAACATATATTACAGAAATTATGTTCAGGTTATTTTGTTCTGAGAGTAACATCATGAAATAGAAATGATAAACCTTTATATTTATTTGCTTACATATCTGCCTTCAGGAAGTAAATAGTACAAAAATCACAACAGATGGCCTGAGTAATGAAAAGAATATGAGGGTTAGAATAAACTGTGTCTGGTCGATTTGGAATTTGCAAAAAGTTTCTGTACCTTCTTCAGCTGAGTAGATTGTGACAACTGGCCCAAAAGGCCCTTCACCCTTGTTGTTGTAGACGCCCACTTTGACCTGGAACTTGGAGAATGGCTGGATGCTTTCATTCTTGAAGACATATTTGGAGGCCTCTGCAGAAGGTACAGCAGCCTGCATCCACCCTGTGGCACCAAACGGTCGAAAAGCCACCACATAGCCGAAACCTGGGCCATTCTGAAGTTCCTCAGGAACAGGCTATAGCATATAGATGGTTATATATGAAAATATATCTTGGAGAGCATGAATATAGTATTGTCAAAGGTAATAAGTTTTAGGATTCACACACCACTTTCTTACAGTGCCTTAAATAAATATTCACACCTCATTTCAGATTTTGTAGTGTTATATACTGGAACAGAAATGGACTTAACTGTGATTATACATCATAAATCTACAAATAATTGAAAATAATATTGATGTGAAAATAAAATAAAAATAGATTGCAAAAATATTCACAAATAAAAATGTAAAAGTTGTGATTGCATACAGTGGTGCTTGAAAGTTTGTGAACCCTTTAGAATTTTCTATTTATCTGCATAAAAATTACCTAAAATAACAATATTTTCATGCAAGTCCTAAAAGTAGATAAAGAGAACAAAATTAAACAAATGAGACAAAAATATTATACTTGGTCATTTATTAATGGAGGAAAATGATCCAATATTACATATCTGCGAATGGAAAGAGTATGTGAACCTCTAGGATTAGCATTCATTTCATGGTGAAATTATAGTCAGGTGTTTTCAATCAACAGAATCACAATCAGGTTTGAGTGAGCACCATGTTTTATTTTAAGAACAGGGACCTATCAAAGTCTGATCTTCAAAAAACATGTTTGTGGAAATGTATCATGGCACAAACAAAGGACCTCAGAAAAATAGTCTGAGCTCTGATGATGCTTGTCAGTCTGGAAAATCTTACAAAATCATCTCTAAAGAGTTTGCACTCCACCAATCCACAGTCAGACAGATTGTGTAGAAATGAAGAAAGATTCTATCGTTACCATGCCCAGGAATCTAACAAAGATAACTCCAAGAGCCAGACATATAATAGTCCACAAGGTCACAAAGGAACCCAGGGTAACCTCTAAGCTACTAAAGGCCTCTCTCACATAAGTCCACCATCATGAGAACGCTGAACAACAGTGGTGTGCATGGCAGGGTTTCAAGGGAAAGTCACTGATCTCCAAAATGAACATTGTTGCCCATCTGCAGTTTGCTAAAGATCGCATGGACAAACCATTGTCACGGAGGTCACGTTCCGTGACGTAGTGGAAGATAAGGCGGATGCAAATGCAGTATGAATGGTAGTTTTATTTACAGAGAGACAGGCAGACAAAACCAAAACATGATCCATAAACGTAATCCAAAACATGCAAGAGGTCCGGTGATTGGCAAACAGGTTTACACAGGGCTAGGGAGGAAACTATGTTGTGGTGACGGAAAACAAGGTCGATAAACAGTACGAGAAACATGAAACACAGCGAGGGACTGGTAGCGGAGTAACCAGTACAAACTAATCTAACAATCTATGACTATGACTATGAATATGACTCTGACTATATGAAACAAAACCTAATCTATCTCTATGCAAATCTATGTCTAATATTCTGCATTGAGTGTTGCTAGGTATGTGGTATATATGCTGACGTGATTACCCTCGTAACGGTTAACAGCTGAGGGTAATCCAAACACATGTGATATGACAACCAATGACAGGACGAGGTGGAGACATGACATAAACAATAACAAATACACGTATGGGATGTCACTGCTGTCCACAGTGGAGAAGCAGGTGCATGCGCATTCGCGCTTAGAGCAAGCTGCTTCAAGGGGAAATCATGACAACTATAAGGCAATTGGAAAAATATTTTGTGGATTGATGAGCCCAAAATAGAAATTTTTGGTTTAAATGAGAAATGTTATGTTTAGAGAAAGGAAAACACGGAGTTCCATTACAAGAACATTATCCATCTGTAAAACATGGTGGATATAGTATCATGGTTTGGGCCTATTTTTGCTGCGTCTGGGCCAGGATGACTTGCCATCGTTGATGGAACAATGAATTCTAAATTAAAAGAGTGAATTCTAAAGGAAATTATTAGGACATCTGCCCGTGAACTGAATCTCAAGAGAAAGTGGGTCATGCAGCAAAACAACGACCCTAAACACAGAAATCATTCTATCACAGTTAAAGAAGAATGAAGTCAGTGTTTTGGAATGGCAAAGTAAAAGTCTTGAGCTTAATCCAATACAAATGTTGTGGAAGGACCTGAAGCAAGCAGTTCTTGTGAGGAACCCCACCAACTTGCCAGAGTTGAAGCTGTTCTCTACCAATGAATGGGCTAAAACTCCTTCAAGCCGCTGTGCAGGACTGGTCAGTTACTGGCATTCATAACCACATACAAATTTGAGAAAAATAGAATAAAACAAAAACTACTGCTTCATTAGCAGGTCTTTCAAAAAGCTTTTTTTTTTTTTTTTAGACCTTACTATTTCAAGCTTGAAATGCTTGTGGAAAATTACATGCGACATCAACCTTGGCAGATATGGCTCTCATTTTTGTGTTTAGCTCTTCAAAACCAGTACAACATGATATTCCTTGTAAAAAAATAATGACAGCCAGAACCTAAAAATTATTATCCTTTAAAAAGCTCAAAAGCTTTTCTTTACATGTCATCGATATTGCTTCCCAGACCTTAGCAAAAAACAATGCCAAGCCACACACAAATACATGTTCATACATACACACACATAGATGGTATGTTGGTCATTTTACCTCCCAAGTGATAACTAATTCTGATCGGCTTCCACCTCCTCCACTCACATTCGCTGGAGTGACCTTGGGGGCTAAAGGAAACAGCAAATACAAATGCATACTTTATAGAGCTAAGAGCCTGTCAGTTTAACTATTTCTAATTCTAATACATGCTGGTAACATATGTAACTAGTTTATTGAACATTGAATAACCTAATGGATGATATGAAACATTTTTGGAAACCTCCTGACTTGATACTGTATATGGCACACAAAACAACAGCGTGTGTAAAATGTTTGATATTGCTTCATGTAAGGTAGTAGAGTGTTTAAACAGTTTGAATTGTATCATTATTTTACAGCCCTGACAAATGAGATACTCTGTTTGAGGTTAGTCTTTGGTGGGTCCACTTGAAGAGATGCTGCAGTGGAGTCCTTGTGCATGGTTGATGTAACTGACCATTACGGTATTGTCTGGGTGAACCAGCATATGACGATGTCTCAGAACCAGTAAGAAGAACATTTGGACCAGGAAATGGACTGCCCTCAATTTCAGCTGATTGATTGACTGATTGATGTGTTCTGACCTTACACCAGGGAGACAAATTCCTCCCATACTCTTGTAGCACCTTTTCTTAGCAAGCAAGTTCTTGGACTTCTTTTGCTGAGACAAGGACTCATTTCCATTTTTAATCAGCCATATGCTAATAACCCAAAAGGCTGTAACTCCAGAAAGAATAGGGGCTTCACTGCTGTGGCTGCTATTATCAAAGATGCCAGTACTGCACATGACTACAACACTACACACTGCCAAGTGTATCTATCCCCATGTCAATTTGTTGTCTGTTTCTGTGCGCTTTTTTTCTTTTTTCCCCCCTGTTTGGGTTTTTTTTTTTTCCTTTTTCACATTTGTCGTTTTTTTTTTTTTTTTTTTTTTTTTTTCTTTCTTTTTATAAACAGAAACTATGTATTCTGACACAGAAAAACAAAACAAGGCACATTGTATGTATTAAAAAAATTAAAAAAAAAACACAGCACCACTCCAACTGACCCATAGTTAGAGAGCCGCTGAAATGCTTTAATAAAAAAAATAAACAATTCCAATATTGCTCTTACATTTTACATATTAAATGCATATAATCAACATACTATTTTTCTTACATGTACATCTTTTTTTTTTAAACTAAAAAAAAAAAAAAAAAAAAAAAAAAAAAAAACAAAAAAAAACGTTATTTTCCTTGGCTTATCTTGTCTTTTTTCTTTTTTTTTTTTTTTTTAAAAAAAAAAAAAAAAAAAAAAAAAAAAAAAAAAAAAAAAAAAAAAAAAAAAAAAAAAAAAAAAATTTTAAAAAAAAAACTAAATAAAAATATAATTTTTTTTTTTTATTTTTTTTTTTTTTTTTTTTCTTGGAGGGTTTGCTGGGCTCACCTGTACCCAGTGCATTGATTGCCACCACTCGAAACTCATACTCCACCCAAGGGCTGAGCTCGATTACTGTAGCTGTCAGACGACGACCCCCTACTTCTTCTGGCACTGGAAATAAAACACAGATGCATTGAGAGAAGAAAAAGTCTTGAGTGAGACTCAATGAAATATACATTTTATTTTATTTACACAGTAAAATAAAAATCTACAAACAAAACACATTTTTTTGCTTCAGATTGATGAACTGTGAATATACACGGTATGTGCTGAGTAGGGACCGCTGCGTTCATAAATCTCTAGATCAGTGATTAGTAACAAAGCTGCATGTCCGAAGTATGATAAATAATAAGAATGATTAATGATGATTTAAAATATGCAAGCATCAAAACTGTAGCTTGTTTTTCTACTTTGTTTCATTCATTCTTTCCTTCATTGCTTCCTTTCTTCCATATTTCATTGCATCAATTATTCATTTGTTCATCTTCGGTAACTGCTTTATCCTGGTCAGGGCCATGGCCACCCTAGTCTTTTTTTCAAGGCTCTGCAAACTGCCATTATTTATATGCAACTACTAACTGAATGTGCATATAAAGTATAGGTAACAAAACCTATAACAATCTGGTCCAATGAAATCAGATGATTTTGAAAGGAAAAATCTGTTGGCTTTTATCTGTTTAGCACTCTCATCAGTTGAAGCTGCCACAGATAACAATTGGCCACCAGTTCACACTTTAGCAATAACTATGTTCTTGTCAAAATAATCACAGGCTGGCTTAATCCTAAATGGCTTCCTACAGTATATTGGACAATATACATATATACATATTGTATATTGATATTGTATACTGTAGCCATTACATCATACTCTATATAGTGCACTTTTATGTGGAGCCGGAATCAGCTAAACAATGATGTGTTGTCTGGATCATTAAAAAACCTTATCCTCTCTTTTAAAAGTAAGAAGCTTAAAGAATACTAAAGGCAGTGCTGGATATCTAAAGCATTTTCCAAACTTAATTATTTGCTGATACTACTTAAATGACTTACCACAATTGTTAAAGCCTAAGCATACTGATAATAAAGTCTGGCCATAATGCGCAGTTTCAAGATTGTATACAAGATCATGTACAGTGTAGGATTCACAACCACAAGTAGGATATAACCCACAAAAGAATTAGACACACAAAACCCATGGATACGCTCATACAGAAAACTGTTCTGGAGAAAACGTTACAGAATGACTGCCATAAAACAATGAACCTTCACCTAGCAGACACTCAGGAGCCACTTAATTACTCTCTGTTTGTAAAAATCTCAACCACAGAAACTGCTGTCACATGCAGTGATGTAGGCTTTGTTTGTTGTTTGTTTGTGTTTTAACACCATGCCAGCTTCCATGGCTATTTTCATGGCGTGAGATGTCTAATGGGACTCTATATAAAGGTTTTTAAAATCTATTTTTCTTAAAAACTCGCATAAGGTTTGACTTTGTTAAAAATTTCTTCCAGAGTGTTGACTGAATAAAAAAGGTTTCTCAAGGAATTAAGACCAGTACAGTCTAAAAGGGCGTATGTTCTCCCCGTGCTGCGGAGGTTTCCTCCGGGTACTCCGGTTTCCTCCCCCAGTCCAAAGACATGCATGGTAGGCTGATTGGCATGTCTAAAGTGTCCGTAGTGTATGAATGGATGTGTGTATGTGATTGTGCCCTGTGATGGACTGGCACCCTGTCCAGGGTGCACCCCGCCTTGTGCCCGATGCTCCCTGGGATAGGCTCCAGGTTCCCCCGTGACCCTGAAAAGGAGTAAGCGGTAGAAGATGGATGGATGGATGGATGGATGGATGGACAGTCTAGTAAAACATGTTTCAAAGACAATGGATTCTGGCAAAAGGTACATTTTGGCAAGTCTTCTCCTAATATTAAAAACTTGTGTGTCATCCTGGAGTGACCTATTTGACAGTGAGTGTAGATGATCTGGTCCCAGCGATTTAAAAACAGAGAAACGCTTCTTTTGCCAACCATAAGTCTGATTTCATGGAGTTTTTTCACGGTGCATTGGTCTCACTCAGTTTGCCATTTATTGTTAATGTATGCGTTTATTATGGGTATTAGGTCAGTGGGAGGTATTGGACATTTTTTGAAATCCGCTGATAATGCTTCTTTTACAGCAGTGACTGCTTCTTCTTTTCCCAGGATTCCATAGTGTACCAGTACCAGCAGAAGTAGATATTAAAATTTTGAGCCTCCAGATCTAGCAATTTGCAAAGAATCTTTACAAGCGTTGGGTGATCATTTTTAGGGATGACATTGCTGGAAGACATGATTTTGAATCTGTAATTATCAGAAAGTTTTTCTGTTGCATATTCTTTATGAGGTCCAGTGCTAGGACAATAGCATTTACCTCTGCTGTAAAAATTGAGCTGTGGTTGGGTATGGATATTCCTCTTTTTGGTGATTGATCATGAATGCAGATGATACATGGTATTCAGATTTTTATCCATCTGTGTGTATATATAGGGGTATGTGATGGATATATTTCTCTAATGTAGAGGAGTTGAGACTAGTCGAAAAGTTGTTGTTGAAAGTCATTTGAGTGAGTTTCAAATTTTTTGTTTCCTGTTAGGTATGAAAATATTTTTGGTTTTTTAAAGTTCCCGGGGGGATTATACAGAAGTGTATCCGTTCCAGTATGCTCAGATGCTGAGATTTTGTAAATATGTTTTGATCCATAGTCTAAAAGGTCGGATTTTTCCTGGTTTTTGTTTGTATAGGCTTGAAGAAGGGGTTGAAAAAACAGGATGGTACACTCGGCGTTCTTTGTTGGTCTTCAGCTTTGTTGTATATTGTAGGGCCAGTTTGACGCGTCTGTTCTCCAGAGAAGGTTCATTTGCTTCTACATACAAACTTTGAGTTGGTGACATTCTAAAGGCCCCTAAAGCCAGTCATGTCCAAGAGTCAGAGCTACGATTTCCTAGCGAATAAATACACTATACATCCATAATCCAGGTGTGATCGAATTAGTGTTCTGTAGAGATTTAAAAGAACTGAACTTTCTGCAGCCCGTTTTGTTTTAGCTAAAATCTTTAAGGTTTTCATGGATTTAAGACATTTATCTTTTAAAATCATTATTTGAGGGATAAAACTCAGTATACTGTCCAGAGTTATTCCAAGGAATTTTTTTCTGTACCACTCTGATGTGTTCACCATCCATGAACATCTGTTAATCAAGTTGAAGAGGCAAAAATGCATAGCTGGCAAAAATGCATACAAACTTTTAAATCCATTTGATACTGACCAGGATGGCTGATGGCTTTTGCTATTCCATTGATTTTGATACTAAAAAAGGTGTAACTGATAAAATGCTTCCTTGTGGTACTACTAGCGCTTGTTTATGTGGGTTATATAGGGTATTACCTACTCGTATTTTAAAATGGTAAATGGTCTGCACTTATATAGCGGCGTTTTAACCATAGCAGTTCCAAAGCACTTTACACTGTGTCTCATTCACCCATTCACACACACACCAATGGTAGCAGAGCTGCCATGCAAGGCGTTAACTTGCCATCGGGAGCAACTTGGGGTTCAGTGACTTTCCCAAGGAGACTTCAGCATGCGGAGTCATGTGGGCCGAGAATCAAACCGCCAACTCTACGATAAGTGGACAGCCAGCTCTACCACCTGAGCCACAGCCACCAAGATGACAAGATGTCTGTTTGATAAAAAAAATTAGAAATAAAAATGGGTAAGTGTCCTCTAAATCCAAGTTGATATAAATCCTTTAAAATACCAGACTTCCAAGTGGTGTCATAAGCTTTCTCAAAGTCGAAAAAGACGCCCACTGCATGTTCTTTTCTGATGAAAGCCTCTCGTATGTAGTTTTCAAGGCTAATGGGGTGATCGACAGTGCTTCTTCCTTTTCTGAAGCCACATTGAACTTTAATTAAGAGATGTTGCAATTCCAGGATCCATACTAGAAGTTCATTAACCATTCTCCTCATGGTTTTGCATAAGCAACCTGTCAGGGATATTGAGCGGTAATTGGTGGGGCCATTTTGAACTTTTCCTGCTTTTGGGATGGGAATGATTATTGCTTCTTTCCAAGAGAGTGGAATATTCCCAGATATTCAAATCAAGTTAAAAAGTTTGAGCAGTAAAGACAGGACAACGTGAGGCAAATTTTGACAAAAACTGGTAGTTGAAATCATCTGGTCCTACTGCCGTATCATGTACTCTGTTTCTGGCTTGTGTTAATTCTTCCATTGTGAAGAGCTGATTATAAGGTTCATTATGATTTGATGGAAAAATTATACCTTTCTTTCCATCTTTCCATTTGCAACAGATGCTTCTATTTTTACAACTATTTGACCCATGTTCATATTTTTGACATTTAAAACATGTCAGTGGGTTGGGCACAAATAAACCCACTGTGACACTCAAATATCTGATTTGGATTATTTCAGGGGGAAGGGGCTGTATTTAGTGAGGTTGAATATACCAGTTTTGATGTCTCGCTCCTCTCTTTTGATTATTAGCATTTGCACATATATTACTCCTTTCGGTTTGAGCTCACAGATAATCTTCATCTACATCATCCAATTATTTACTGCGGATCACTCCTTTGCTGTAGTTTAATGTTGAATGAGGTGATGTCTTTATTTGGACTCCAGCGAGTAGTGTGGTTCATAGTAATTTCTCTGCATTTGCCTTTTTACTGCATTCCACTAGAATTTGTCCAGATTGGAACTTTCACTTCTCCTGCTATTCCTGTGATACCTTTATGTATAGCAAATGGAGAAACCCTAAGTGTGTTTGGGGTTTGGGGTTTGGCCTAGCGGTTAGAATTAGGGGTTAGGTTTTAGGAGTTAGGACTAAGGTTAGGTTTAGGGTTGGGGTTTGGGTTAGCGGTTAGAATTAGGTTTTAGGGGTTAGGATTAAGGTTAGGTTTTAGGGGTTTAGGAAACTTTTAGGGTGTTAGGAGGGTGGGTGCTAACCTGCATGCACAAGCCATCAATGTCGTTCACTCAATTTGATTCACTTCTCATTCAGGCCTTATGGATGTATAGTGCCTAATTTGTTAATCCAGATCTTTTTTGCTCTTTTCCTCTGGAGTAAAGACCACAGCGGGTTGGCCTGCAGGGCCGTGACCCTGAATGAGTCCCACCCGTGCTCCAGAAAGTGTCGGACCAGGTAGGTATTTTTCTCTTTTCCTTTCAGGATGTTGTGTTTATGCTGGGTCATTCTGACAAGTATGGTGTTACCCGTCTCACCCACATATTGGGCCACACACTTTTTGCAGGTGATGAGGTAAACTGCATTTTTGCTGTGTACGGTGCATGATCGGTGAGTGCGGAACACTTCCTTCATGGTCCTGTTTGGACGTATTCTTTATTGCAAAAATATTGCCTGTGATGTTTGGGTTTTACCCGGTGAAGAGCACAGAGTTTAGCTCTGATCAGATGGTCCTGCAGATTCTTGTTCTTCCGAAATGCTGCAATGACTTTATGGTCTTTAAAAATCTGTGTCTGTCCCAACAGGTTCTGGAAGTTGAATCTGACCTCCCTGGTCAATTTCACAGAGGCCAACGAATATGTCAGGATGAAAGGCATGACAGTGCCCTCCGTCTGGGTCCCCTTAGTCAGGAAAGATTTAAGAATTTTCCTAAGGAAGGACCTGTTGTATCCTCTTGGCCTGAGTGCTTTAAAGAGGATTTGTGTTGCTTCTCTGAAGTCTCGTTCCTGGGTGCATATGCGGCTAAACCTCAGGAGTTGCGACTTGATTAGACCGGAATAAGTGTGTTTGGGATGGAAGCTCCTTTTATGTAGTAAGGCATGCGTGTCAGTCTCTTTGAAGAATACTTTAATGTCCAGCTTGTGTGACGAATCGAAGGCAGGACCCTTGTACGTTGTGGTGTCGACTAAGTCTACCGACTCATGACTGACGGTGGATTTTAGGGTAATGGAAGGATTGTGGTTGTTTAGCGAGGCCTCGAATTCCCTAAACTCCTCTTCAGAGTGGATCCACAGTCCCCAGAGTGGATCCACAGTCCCCAGACATCATCCAGATATCTGAAGTAGTGGAGAGGCCTTTTGTGGCATCGGGCTAAGGTCGAAGCCTCCCACTCTGCCATGAAAATATTGGCGTAGGCCGGGGCGAACTTCTTGCCCATCGCCGTGCCTTTTATTTGCAGGAAAAATTCCCCGTTGAACTCAAAGTCATTTCTGTTTAGATTAATGTCCAGAAGTTGGATGAGTTCCTCTTCAGGCCTGGAAATGTCAGGGTATTTTTTGAGTATATTTTCTATCACCTGTATACCCTCTTGGATGTCAATATTTGTGTATAGGCTGTCTATATCCATGGTGAAGAGGATGGCTTTTGGTGGGATTTTTAGTCCCTTCACCTTGTGTACGAATTCGTACGTGTCTTTGATATAACTGGGGTGGCAAATAGATAGGGGATTTAAATAATAATCTAAGAATTCGGCCGTGTAGTAGGTCTCGCTGCCACAATCCTACACTATGGGTCTCCCTGGGGGAATTTCATAGGGCCTGCTCCATTTCGCTCAGTCCTTATGTATTTTTGGGAGCATGTAGAACCTCCTGCTTCTCGGTTCAGCATCCCCCTTTTTGTTTTGCGTTGATGTATTTTTTGGCGTGTAGGTTTTGGGCTATTTTCTTCACCATAGGTGTCGTGTCTGTGTATATTGGCTTTTTCAGTTTCCTGTAGTATTTGGGGTCATTTAATTGTTTATATCCTTCCCATAAGTATTGTTCCCGGTCCATGATTACTATGGAACTCCCCTTATCTGCAGGTTTGATGACAATCTGATTGTTATCCTGCAGTTGCCTGAGAGTGTCCATTTCCCCTAAAGTGAGGTTAGGCTCTTCTCGGGGTGGTCTAACTTTTTTTAAAAGCTTTAGATCTGTCTGGACGAGCATCACTCGAGCGTGTGGAGTTCAGCGGGGAATTTGTCTGTCGGTGGGGACCAATCTGATTTGGGTGTGAAGGGAAGGGGGTGGTTTTCTGTGTCCTGGTGGAAATAAGCTGCCAATTTAAGTCTCCTGTGGTATTGTTGTAGGTTGAATTGTGTTTGTATTACCTGTTGTTTCCTACCCGTTATGCCCGATGGAATGAATGTAAGACCTCTGTTGAGAAGGTTGAGAGGGCGTGATGTGGAATTTCTTAGACAGAATAATGACATTTCTATTCCCCTCCTGTATATGCAGGTTTGTGGGTATATTTATTTTAAGTATTGCAGCCAGTGTTGGAGCATTTTGCAGGCCGTGTCTGCCATCCAATGGATTTGGTCGGGTTTGGTTTGAAATTCGGAGCTGGGTAGGGCCGGAATGTGTTTATGGTTTTTAATGATGTAGGCGTTGAGGGTATCCAAATGAGTTTGCTCGTTGACAAAATGATGTGTTCTGTGTCAATAGAGGCTGTGTTTTTGTCCAGCATCTGTTTCACATGTGTAAACTTAGCCCCCAGATAGCTCTCAATCTGTAGGTCGGGGTTCTTGAATGGCTGCATTCTGGACAAATTGGAGTCCCAGAGAATGAGGAATTTTCTTCGGGGCGTCAGTGTCCAGAGAGACTTTATTTTAGTCTAAATGTGTCTGTTAGTCCTGTCTTCCCGCACCTTACAGTGCACTGCGGGAGACGGGCCGGGCCCTAAGCATAAAAGGGCCTGTCTCGCTGTCTTAAGGCTAGTGACAGTGTTGGGGCTCAAAGTCACTTCTTATAATAATAATAATAATAATAAACTTTATTTTATAAAGCGCCTTTAAAGTAGCTTCGTAAAGCGCTGTACATAAAAACACAAATCACAGAATAAATAAAAGTTAAATAAAATGAATAAAACTGTAATAAAAAACAAATATAAAACAGTCAAAAAGATATTAAGAGTCAAAAGCGAGTTTAAAAAAGTGTCTTTAAAAGAGCTTTAAAAATGCCAAAGGACTGAGCTTCCCTGAGTTCAGGGGGAAGAGAGTTCCAAAGTGAAGGAGCGTAGACAGATAAAGCCCTGTCACCCATAGACTTATGGTGGGTTAGTGGAACCGTAAGTAGATTACCCTGTGAAGAGCGCAGTCTGCGATGTGGGGTGTACGGGATTAATAAGTGAGTTAAATATTGTGGAGCCAATCCGTGCAATGCCTTGTATGTTAACATCAAGATCTTAAAATCCACCCGGAACCTGACCGGGAGCCAGTGTAAGGACTTCAATACAGGAGTGATATGGTCATATCTCCTGCTTCCCATCAGGATCAGGGCGGCAGAGTTCTGAACATACTGCAATTTGTTAATTGCAGTTTTAGAAACTCCGGCTAAAACGGCATTGCAATAATCCAACCGCGTGACAATGAATGAATTTATCAGCTTTTCAGCGACAGATAAGTTTAGCATTGGTCTTAATCTGGCAATATTTCTGAGGTGAAAAAAGTAAGCTTTCACAGTGCTATGAACAAAAAAATCAAAAGTGAGGTTAGTGTCAAAAATTACACCAAGGTTCCTCAACTTACTTTGGAACTCTAGAACAGAACCATCAACGGATAGAGACAATGGAGCCGCTTTGCGAATCTGATGACGGGAACCTATGAGCATGACCTCAGTTTTCCCGCTGTTCAGGTACAGAAAGTTATTATTCATCCATTTCTTTATCTCAGAAATACAGGCAGAAAGATAACCAACATCAATGCTTTCACCAGATCTTGAGTGAATGTAGATTTGGGTATCGTTAGCATAAAAGTGATAATGGAGGCCAAGTGTTCGCAGCAGATGCCCAAGTGGAGATAGATAAATATTGAACAGTAGAGGGCCTAGAATTGAACCTGAGGAACACCAGTGAGCACTGAGCAAGTGTCAGATCTAAAGCCACTCATAGAAATTAACTGGGAACGGTCAGTAAAATAGGATTTAAACCAGTTTAAAACTTTCCCGGACACACCAAAAACACTTTCAAGGCGGGTAAGTAAAAGACCATGATCCACAGTATCGAAGGTGGCTCTAAGGTCAAGAAGAATAAGAAGTGAGGTAGCTCCAGAATCAGAGGCCATCAAAAGGTCATTTGTAACTTTGACCAACGCAGTTTCAGTGCTATGAATTTACGAAAACCTGATTGAAGTGGTTCAAAGAGGTTGTTGGTTGTCAGATGAGAACATAGTTGAGAGGCTACAACACGCTCAAGTATTTTTTCCAAAAACGGAAGATTTGAAATGGGGCGAAAATTGTTAAAATCATCCACAGAAACATTTTCTCTCTTGGGGACAGGTGTAACAGCAGCAGTCTTCAGTACTGCTGGAACAATCCCAGTCTCCAGTGATTCATTTATAATGCTGAGGATAGCAGGGCACCACACAGCAAAGCACGATTTAAACAGCATCGTGGGAATTGGATCCAGCAGGCAGGTGGTAGTTTCATGCTGGAGACCTCCCTTGTGAGAGCCTCAGAATCAAACAGTGAGAAATGAGTGAAAGAAACACCAGTGAACCCAGATGGACGAAGGAGTGGAGTGGCACAGTCAGGGTTAACAGAAATTTCTTTACGAACATTGACAATCTTAGAATTGAAAAACTGTAGAAAGGAATCACAGAGCTGCTGAGAAACAGACAAAGTGGTAACAGCATTAACTTGAAGCAGTCTATTTATGGTATGGAAAAAGTGTCTGGGATTATTTATATTTTTTACAATAGCAGCAGAGAAGTAAGAGGATCGTTCAGTCTCCAGTAGTGCACGATAATCCCCCAGAAGATCCTTCCACCCTTGATAGTAGACACTCAGTCCGGTAAGGCGCCATTTTCGCTCCATTTTCCGACATACAGCCTTTCTAGAGCGCAGATTGTCATTATACCAGGGAGCAGAGCGGGTGAATGTGACCTTACGTGACTTTAGAGGAGCAAAAGTGTCAAGCTTAGCAGCAAGAGTGGAATTTAGTTACAAAACTTTCTCCTCCAGTGATGATGGATGAAGATCGCTTAGGTGTGGAAACCACAGAATTGGAGAAGGCTGTCTGATCGATAGACTTCCACTTCCGGAAGGTTACTGTTCGGATAGGAGGCTCACTTGAATGATACAGTTCGAGGTTAAAAAAGAGAGCTGAATGATCAGACAGTCCAATGTCAGTAGCAGAAAACTCAGATACAAATGAGCCATTAGCAATCACATTCAGCGATCCAGCGTATGACCCTTGTTATGAGTCGGGTCAGTTATAAACTGAGTGAAATTAAAACAGTCAATTAGTGACAGAAAATCCTTGGCCACCACCGAGTCATTACAGTCCACATGAATGTTGAAGTCTCCCACAATCAAAATTCTGTCAAACTTCGTGCTCAACATCCACAGGAAGTCCGCAAACTCAGACATAAAAGCTGCATGCGCCTTAGCCTTAGGTGGCTTATAGACTGTAGCGATGACAGTGCATACAGGAGCGGAGATACTCAAGACCAGGCATTCAAATGAAGGAAACCTGGGAACAGATACAGAGCTTGTGTTGAACTTCAGGTTGTAAACCACAATAATACCTCCGCCTCTGCCAGATAACCTCGGGAGATCTAAAACTCCAAAGCCCCCTTGAGTGATCTGGTTAAACAGGAGCCCATCATTTTCTTTATGCCAGGTTTCAGTTAAGAACAACAAGTCCAGATTTTTAACAGTGATAAAATCCGATAAAACCAGCGCTTTGTTATTCACAGACCGTGCATTGAATAATGCCGCATAAGCCAGGCTCTGAAGCGGAGACGCCGGTGGTTTAATCTCCACGCAGGGAACCGATATTAAATTACTGTGATCAACACCAGTATGGAGCAGTTTTGGTCTTATGGCGGCAGATCGGGACAAAGATGTTAGGAGAGGACGAAACAGCAAAACTGTGCCTCAACCCCCGATGGATATATCGCTTAGGATGAAGCAGTCCAGCGTCTCGACAGAGATTGTAAGAGTCTTTGGCTAGGCCATAACACTTCTGATTTAGATTCAAAAGCTGGTGTGTAGTGTACCTTAGCGCCATGGTCGGTGAGTGCACACACGTAGGGCCAGCGCGAGTGAAACTCTGGAGCGCACTGCGAGCACAGACTCGTACAATCCGTCCTCACACACAGCCGAGCCGAGGAGTAGATACAGAGTAACACGCTACAGGTTATTCCAGTGGAGCTCAGAAATAAAAACAGAAATAAAAGCTACAGACCCAACTAAATTGAATGGCACCACCACATCGCACTCGCAACGGCACTAAAGACAATGTAACTAAAAGAAACTCGCAAAATTTAAAAAATAAAATAAATATGACTTAAAATAACAACGAAAACAAACCAAACGGTAACAGGAGCGGCAGCAAAACACACCAGCGTACCCTGTCACCGGAACCGGAAACGGATCTCCCGGGACTTCTTGTGCTGTGACATTCTCTTGCACGCACTCAGGACTGAAAATCACTTCTTGTGCAGTGACATTCTCTTGTACGCACTCAGGGCTCAGAGTCACTTCTTGTGCAGTGAAATTCTCTCCTTGGTCCTCGAAGCAGATGAGGCCATCCTCCTCTCTGACACAGGGGTTGGGACGCCGCCTAGGAGTACGTTGTACTTTTGGGGAGGGCAGGAGATAAATGGAAGTGTCTGAATTGCTATCTGGGTCCTCGTCCCTAATGGGGGACAACTCGTGCAGCGGGTCGGTCATCGTAGTTCATCGCCGGTGTGTTTTGTGGTTGGGGAGGAGTAGGAGAGGGATTCTGGGTCTCAGTTTCCTCTCCCCTCTCGCCCAGATCGGTGGGAGGAAGAACCATTTGCCATGTCTCCCCCACCAGCTCATGAGCCTCATGCACAGTTTTGTCTTTGAGTCTTTTGCCAATACCCCATTTTACCCACACGATGGCAGTGTTGAAGCATTCTTCCCAATTCTTGGAGGAAAGGTGCTGCAGCTTGGTCATTTCTTCCACCAATGCTTCGTAGTGGTTTTTGAGAATCAGCATTGTGGTGTATGTCCAATTTTTTGCATTGCCCTCTATGAGGGAGAGTGTCATGGCGTTTGTGTCAAGGCTGTTCTTGGCTAATATTATTTTTGTGGTGTACCAATTTGATTATTTTGAACCGGAGACAGGTTTTGGTGACAAAGTCAGGGTCATCTGAGGCTTATGTTTCGTGTTGAGTTTGCGTCGTGCGCGGTCCGTTCTGTGCCCACTGACGTGATTCCTTGGTAAAGGCTTTAGGCCGAGACATAAACGTTACAGTTCCCGAGAGGGCCCGGGTTTCAAAAAATTGTGGTCTGCCAGACCGTTATTGGAACTCACTGCGGTGAGTCGGTGCTGTTCTCCTGTAGCCACCGTATTTGACCATGTCTGCGTAGGAGAGCATTCCCTCTCCCTGTGTATAACGTGGGGCTCGGTAGCCACCGTATCGGCCCGCGTTCCCATAGAAGGGTGCTCTCTCTACCCGTGTAGGCCGTACAGGGTTGTGATAAGTGTGGGGCATAAGCCGACCATTACCCTGGACGGTACGTTTGCGTCCGCGTGTGATGACTGTCCAGACGTCTCTTTCTGGCCAAACCATGTTTTGGTAATTTTCTAATCAACAGAAGGTTTGATGGACTCCGGTGAGTGTATGGTTTAATTCCTTTTTTGTGTCTAATTATAAATTTTGGTGTATTAAATGAATGTGGATTTTTACTAATGTCAAATTTGAATGTTTTTATCTCTTTTAGTGTTGGGGTGACAAAGTAAGGTGTATTTTTAATTAAATTATGAATAAAGGTCAGTGGAATATTTTCCTTATGTTTCAGTTATTAATTGACTGTGGATTTATACTCATCAAATTTGAACCTTTTTAAATTGTTTTGGTGTTGGGGAAAAAAAATTAAGTAATATTTGGTTTGTATCAATGTACTTTTAAAATAGTGTGTATTTTTCATCCAGTAATGAATATAAAGTCATGGAATACTTTCCTTTAAACTTTTTTTTTTTTTTTTGGCAAAGTTCAAAAAAAGGAAAAAAGAAGAAGGAACAAGCCATTGCAATGTTTCGGTTCCCTTAGAACCTTCTTCAGTCAGGCTAGTTCTGTTTTTTAAAGGAAAACAAAAAAAACAAACTGTTCAAAATGAATAAAATTAGAAAAATAAAGCAAATGAGTGGATGGAGAGTCAAAGATAGCAGAATTTTAAGTGCAAATGGTTGTTAGAAGCTTTCTCTCTCAGAGTTTAGAGCAATGAATGGAGTTGTGGTGGTTCGGGCACCTGGTAAGGATGCCCCCTGGGCGCCTCCCTAGGGAGGTGTTCCAGGCACGTCCAGCTGGGAGGAGACCCAGGACTAGGTGGAGAGATTATATTTCCACACTGGCCTGGGAACGCCTCGGGATCTCCCAGTCAGAGCTGGTTAATGTGGCTCAGGAAAGGGAAGTTTGGGGTCTCTTGCTGGAGCTGCTACCCACGCGACCCGATTACGGATAAGTGGTTGAAGATGGATGGATTAATCAAATAAATATACATTTTTGACAATATATTTGGACAGGAATAATGCCGCTGCATGAAAATATGAACCACTTGCAAAGAAATGCAAAGCAATACAAGCAATTCATAGAGGTTGCGATACAGTAAGAGTGGCTTTGTCATGTCAGATTTTTATGCGTGGCTCAAGAAGCCAGCATAGATAAACTATGCCATCTGATATAAATCCATATTTTTCGTTCAGATGGTCATCGCGAAAAGCCAGGGGATTGCAAAAGATATTTCCCTTTGAAATGCCTTTATTATTTGTGCTTCAAGCTACATAAACTGTGAAGCCACCTCTACAAACTCTAAAGGGTTAACTTTGATGCATCGGAATTATATCACTTTGCTCGCTGCTGATCGGAGCAATTTTTGTTAACTTTTTCTAACTCATAATAAAGCCTTTTAGCAGGTTAGCTGTGTAGTGCAAGTTACCATGGTGATGAAACCCACTAAAAACCAATCCACCTTCCAGCTAAAACCAATCCACCAAGACTGAAAAACTTCTGTGTTACGCATGTAACCCTGTTCCCTGAGAAGGGAACGAGCCAATTCATTAGTGAGCGCTGTGTGATGCACCCTGTGTGATGCATGACCGGTATCTGTAGCTTGGGTAACATCATGCCTTAATATATGCCATGATCAGGTGCCGTGGCAATTAAGCACGTCACGTGATATATAAATGACACCTGTGCCAACTCCACAGAGAAATGTCCTTATAAGAACTCCAGGACTGTAGCTATTGCGCAGTTCGCTGGGTCTAGCTGGTGTTCCTCACACCACGAGACAAAAAGTTGCCACTTGAGCGCATACAATTTCATCATGGATGGCATTCTAGCATTCTACATGGTCTCTATGACCTCAGTTGTGAGACCAGAATCTATGAGCTGATGCCCCTCAGGGGACAGACCGACAGTTTCCATAGTTCTGGCCGAGGTCTTGGCCATGGTGGAGAGTTTGGAATCTGATTGATTGATTGCTTCTGTGGACAGGTGTCTTTTATACAGGTAACAAGCTGACATTAGGAGCACTCCCTTTAAGAGCGTGCTCCTAATCTCAGCTTGTTACCTGTATAAAAGACACCTGGGAGCCAGAAATCTTTCTGATTGAGAGGGGGTCAAATACTTATTTCCCTCATTAAAATGCAAATCAATTTATAACATTTTTGACATGCGTTTTTCTGGATTTTCTTGTTGTTATTCTTTCTCTCACTGTTCAAATAAACCTACCATTAAAATTATAGACTGATCATTTCTTTGTCAGTGGGCAAACGTACAAAATCAGCAGGGGATCAAATACTTCTTTCCCTCACTGTAGCACAGAAAGTGTGCAGTATTCCACATGATGAAACAGGAGCAAGGCATAACACACTTCCTGAATTCTCTCACTCATAATACAATTCTCCTCCTTTTTTTAAAGGGATACGAAAAAAGGAGATTTTTCTTTTTTTTTTTTAAAAAGATAGAGAGGAATGAAGAGTATTTTTTCGAGCATTACACAAACGATCAACATGCAGTCTCGCTGAAGATAATAAGGCTGATGGCATGGTCGTTTATATATCACGCAACGAGTTAATTGCCATGTCACCTGAACATGGCAGGCCTATAAATAGGCATGCTGTTACACATCAGATACCAGTGATGCGTGAGGGCACTTCCCACAGCTAACGCAATGTGGAGTTCCTTTTGAAAGGGAACCAGAGTTTGCTCATCTAAACTCAAAATTACCAGGGTTTGTGAAACTAAACCGATTTTGTGAAACAGGGTTGCTGGAATTTTTGACTACTCTTCTATGCAATATTCTTTCAGTACACTTCCACCACCGTGCTCACAGTTGGTATGAGGTGCTTCTCCTGAAAAGCTGTTTTTGTTCAGCGCCAAACATGTCTGCTCTTACTGTGGCCAAACAACTCTATCTTTTATTTGTCTGTCCAGAGCACATTATTGAAAATGCCTTGTATGCCTATATTCATGCACGCAATGGTAAACTGTAGTCTTGCTCTAATGTTCATTTTAGACAGCCAAGGCTTTTTCCTCGCATGCCCCCCATGCAGCTCAAATTTGCACAATCTCTTTCTGATTGTTGAAACGTGCACTTTGACACCAACAGCTGCAAGACTTATTAACAGATCCTGTGATGAAATTTTGGGGTTCTTGGAGACTTCCTTTTTGCATCAGATGGTCTGATCTTGGGTTTCATTTGTTTGGATGGCCAGTCCTGGACAAATTGGTAGTCGTTTGAAATTTGTGCCGCTTGTAGATAATTTTCCATACACTGGATGTATGTCAAATAATTTGTAGATCTTTTTGGAGATTTTCCAAAAGATCTTTTTACTTTTCCCATGTGACTGATTTTTTTATGTTAATTTAAATTATGAAAATTATGTATAAACTTTATTAATAGACACTGTTTCAAAGAGGGTCAAATGTTTGCTTGTCAAAATATGTTAAAAAAAGAAAAAGAAAAGAATTCCATGGGGTCTACTTATTTTTTCACATGACTGTACTTCATAATCATGTATTTGGCAGGGAGCAAATAAAAAATAGCATTCTTAATTGATTGTAGAGGACTTAGAGGAGGGAAGAAAGTATTCTGATCTGATGCAGTCTGATAAGGAGCCCTACCTGTTGTGACAGCTTGCCATCCCAGTGAAAAGGGGGTTCTAGCCTGGATAGTGTAGGTGATAATTGGACTGTGATTATCAGGACCAGGCTTCCAGGAGAGAGTGGCAGTGGAATCTGAGAGTTCTTCCACATGGACGCTGGTAGGGGGGCCAGGGGGACCTGAAGAAAAATGACACACATACACACTCATACCCACATTGTAATGCTGCGTTGTAGTTTTATTATCAACAACTACGCAAAGCACAGGAGTCTAACTAGTAAAACTTCCTTAAACACAGTGGTGCTTGAAAGTTTGTGAAATCTTTTGAATTTTCTACATTTCTGCATAAATATGACCTAAAACTTCACCAGATATTCACACAACTCCTAAAAGTAGATAACGAGAACCCAATTAAACAAATGGGACAAAAATATTATACTTGTTCATTTACTTATTTAGGAAAATAATCCAATATTCTATATCTGAGACTGGCAAAAGTATGTGAACCTTTGATTTTCTGTATCTGCTGTGACCCCCATGTGCAGCAATAACAATAGCTAAATGTTTCCAGTAACTGTTGATCAGTCCTGCACATTGGCTTGGAGGAATTTTAGCCTATTCCTCCGTACGGAACAGCTTCAACTCTGGGATGACTGTGGGGATCCTCACATTAACTGCTTGCTTCAGCTCCTATTTCTATTGGATTAGGATCAGTATTTTTACCTGGCCATTCCAAAACACTGACTTCATTCTTCTTGTACCATTCTGTGGTAGAATGACATGTGGTTAGGGCTTTTGTCATGCTGCATGACCCACTTTCTCTTGAGATTCAGTTCATAAACAGATGTCCTGACATTTTCCTTTAGAATTTGCTGAAATAATTCAAAATTAATTGTTCCATCAATAATGAAACCAAACATAATGCTTCTCATTTAAAACAAAATGTTTTATTCTAGTCTTATCCATCCATAAAACATTTCTCCAATTGCTATCTGATTTGTCCATGTGATCATTAACCAACATCAGACAGGCAGCCATTTTCTTTTTGGAGAGCAGTGGCTTTCTCCTTGCAACCCTGCCATGCAGACCACTGCTGTTCAGTGTTTTCCTGATGGTGGACTCATGAACATAACATTAGCCAATGTGAGAGAGGCTTAGTTGCTTAGAAGTTACCCTAGGTTCCATTGTGACCTTGCAGACTATTACATATTTTGCTCTTAGTGATCTTTGTTAGTGGACCACTACTGGGGAGGGTAATAATGGTCTTGAATTTCCTCCATTTATACATAAACAGTCTAATTGTAGATTGGTGGAGTCCAAACTCTTTAGAGATGGTTGTATAACCTTTTCCAGCCTGATGAGCATCAACAACTATTTTTCTGAGGTCCTCAGAAATCTCCTTTGTTCATGCCATGATACACTTTAACAAACATGTGTTTTGAAGACCAGACTTTTAAATAAAACAGGGTGGTCACTCAAACCTGATGGTCATCCCATTGATTGAAAACACCGCACTCTAATTTCACCTTCAAATTAACTACTAATCCTAGCGCTTCAAAAAAAAATTGCCACTCACAGATATACAATATTTTCCTAAATAAAATAAATGACCAAATATAATTTTTTGTCTCATTTATTTAATTCGGTTCTCTTTGTTACTTCTAGGACTTGTGTGGACATCTGCTGATGTTTTAGGTTATGTTTATGCAGAAATATAGACAATTCTACATTCACAAACTTTCAAATTCTCTATTTATGTGTTTTGTTTATTTTATTTAAGTACACAAATTAGTTATACTGTCCGTTTCTCATTAGCCTGAGTGTGTTGCACTGTTTCATGTGCAAGCAATGTGTAAATATTCATAGTGCATGTGGTAGGGATTTATTTCAGCAACAGTGTGTCATCGGTTTTGAGTTATTATGAGCTAGCTAATAGAAAAAAAGAGTTGATTTAATAAAAAAGAAAGTAAAGGCTATATCCTTAAAATTACCACAAAATATGAACTAAAACACTTTATATTTATTACATTTATCTACAGTAATTATTATATTTACTATATTCCTCTTAAGACAGAAATGGGAATTTGAAAAAGGAGTGGTAAAAACTATATAGGACCACAAGGCTGCCCTGAAAAGGAATGTTCCAGCCCTAATCTATCATCTTCAGTATCTAATTTTCATGTCTATATGCAGGTTGATTGACTAGACCGATGTCCTAAATTAGGTTTGGAACTAAACCATCTGCAGGAGCAGAATTGGTCCTCCATGGTATAATCATGCAGCATATGTTTGAATGGCACCTCTGACAATTAGGTCCATGGCAATAGAGCTGCTGTCCACCTTGGTTTGCACAGCGCATGTGTACTTCCCTGCATGTTTCATCTGGATGTTCCGAATCATGATGTCTCCAGATGAATGCTGAGGACAGACAGTAAGATCAACTAAGATCATTGGTTACTTTTCTCTCTTTATGTATTCAGTCCCAGAGAAACATAAAAGCTATTCTGTTAAAACCAAGTAACACTGCTTTGGCACAAATTTAAACTGTTTTGTACACACAGCACTTGGTACCAAAGAAACAGAGAAGTGGAATTAAATTTGTGTAGTAAGTAAAGGTTACAGGTTACTAGACTGTTACAGTCTTGAAGATGTCTGCACTCATTATTAGAAATGATTTATTCATTGTCATCAATATATAAAACTTTGTCTTAAATTATAATGATCATGCTAGATAATTCAGTCATGCATTTAACCTGCAAATACACTTACTGCCCACATTATTTGCAACACCTTTGCACTTGCTTTTCCATACAATTATCCAGTCAGCCTATAATGTGCATTGCACTGCATCATGCGGATATAGGTCAATGGTTTATTGAGTTAATGCTCACATCAAACATCAGAAAGATGAAAAAAATATACACCAAGTCTGGACAGTGAAAGACAGAAAAAAGACCTGGTGAAGTTTTTCTAATCTTAAACTGTCTAGTCTATGTTGAGTCTATGGCCATGCAAGTTTTTTAGCAAGATTATGAGTAACTATAGCTTTCTTGTTTGGCCATTCTTCTCTGATTTCTCTTATTACTAAGGCATTTCCAGTAATAGAACTTCTTCGGAAATCTAGAGACTGATGTACATGATAAATCCCATCAGATCAGCAGGTTCTAAAATACTCAAATCAGCCCTTCTGAAACAAATGACTATGCCATGGTTAAAGTCACTGAACTCACATTTTTCTCCATCGTGATGTTTGATGTGAACATTAATTGAAGCTCTTGACCAGTATCTGTATGATTTTAAGCATTGTGCTGCTGCAACTTTATTGGCTGACTGGATAACTGCATGAATTACCATCATGTACAGGTATTCCTAATAAAGTGGATGGTGAGTATAAAGTGGTGTCAGTTCTTCAAAGCTTCTTTATATGGCTATTATAGTTGTCATGTCATTGGTGTCCATGGCATAATCTGCTTAGGCCTTCACAATGATGAGAACCACAATGATGAATCACACAAGGCAAAGCTGGTCACAGAAAGAAAATTAATTTATGAAAACTTAATGAAATATGAATAAAAGCATGTGGCTTATTCACACTCTTTATTAACACATTTGAGCTTGTCAGTGCGTGGGCATAATGAGGAAAATCTCTTATAATAACTTCCTTTAGAGTTGTCTTAGAGTTTTATTTGTTACAGTAATGCTCAGAACTGCACCTGATGTTACACAAAGTGAATAATGTGTTCCTTTGATTCCTTTTTCTTAAAATGGTCAATTACAGGACTGACACTACATTAGAGGACTGAAATGTAGTACTCTTTTTAACGTCACTGTATCATGGCAGATTTGATAGTGGTTAATTAAGTGGAGGCAGATCGAATGAACAAGGCAACAGTGTACAAAATACCACACAAATAGCACTATCCAATATCATGTTTCATTTTATACCCCCACCCCCCGCCACCACCGCCATGTTATACTTTACCCTCCCCCTACATAAACCTACCAGTCTATCAACATCTTAACCAAGTTACTCCACATATACAGTGATTTGGAACAGTGCCTCAGCTGCACGACTTTATTGCTAGAAGTCCTGTAGCATAGTTCATTCATATCCTCAATAACTCATATCCTCATATCCTCATATCCTCAATAACTGCTTTGTCCTGGTCAGAGTCTCATATCCCAGGAATAATAGATACATGACAGGAACACATGACAGTCGAACATAGGACACCATGCCCACAGATATTCATATACTTACTCACATCTTGGAGCAATTTAGAGTATTCAGTTCTAGCATCTTATATGAGGTGGGAGGTCAACCTGGATGAACTTCACACAGACAGTGTTGCAAGGATTGAACTGTGGGCCCTGAAGGTTTAAGGCAGCAATGCTACATGGTCCACCAGTGTACTGTGGGTTTAAGTACTATGATTTCTCTGAAACATCATATTTCTTCTCTGTGGTACTTTTGTGAGTAAATAGGCCCATAGATGAAGCTTGGCTGCCAGCAGTAGTAAAGTGCTTATTTAGTGCATGAAAAGTGATTTACCCTTAATGTGACATTATCTCATTTTAGAACCTTCATTTTTTCTTTTTTCATTTTATGACCTCCTATTCCTCTCATACCCACCAATTGTAATGATATTTTACTAGCACAGAATTTAAATATCTTTTTCCACTGCAGGGACAGAAACTTCCATTTGTCATTTAAACAAAGAAAAGTCTATCTGCAGTGCAAAAAAGTGGATGACTGCACTTGAGTTCAAGAGCTTCTGTAAAACCATACTGTGCAGTGTGATACTGTTGGCATTACCAAGAGTGGAGGTAATGGGGAAGCAATGGGAGAGAGGTATTTTGGCTTTACGTAAAACTTTGGAAATGTATTGATAAGGGCATAGCAAGCAGGGCTATACAGTACAAGCAAAGGCTAATTTATACAGTGCCTTCCAAAAGTATTCATCCCCTTGCATTTGGCTTTAACACATGGCTTGGACTTTAGCAATTTTTCATAAGACGTCCAGCTGTAATTGCAGCAAAGGTGGTTCTACCAAGTATTGACCAAGGGGGGCAAATGTCAAATGTCTGTTTTTTGCTTAATTAACCTTGTGGTATATATCAAGCTGATTTGTTCAGCAGTTAGGAAGTTTTGGTGGCAGTAGAAGTGTGTTATTATTAAATGCTGAGCCAAATTCAAAGTACTGCAAAAATAGATGCGGTCCAGAAATAGGAAGACATGAAAAAAGAAAGACAAATTTCAGACAAATGACATTATTTTTACTCTCAACTTTAAAGAAAAAATAATTGGTTGTCAACCTTGTACATGTGCTATGACATATATATATATATATATATATATACACATACATACACACACACACACGTGCTTATGTGGGGTTAAAATATTAGCAACAATACCTGTGTCCAAATTGCAGGTAAGAGTCTGAGTAAGGAACATACATTGCCCATGCCAAAACTCTTCCACTTAGGAGAGAAACCTCCTAATCAGATGGCTAAGATGTGAAATGCATAGTGCTCATTAAATATGCTCTTCATCTTTCTGCAAAAACCTATATTATATGGGCAGTGCTAAAAATGGCTTTAAAAAAAAAAAGAAGTTTCTACTAGGTTATCCACTGTGCTCGCTCAGAGTGGTGCACCTTGGCAAAATTTACTCAGCGACTCAATAGCAGCACAAATTATCCAGAGCAATACACAATCCAAATGTAACCTTTCTGTGTTCCTTGAAAAATATCATGTAGTCACAGCGGGCACACATATACTCAGATATACAAATATATACAATAAATAAATAAATATGTACAAATACTCATAGACTCATAGAACAATTAGAAAGATTTATCTTAGCCAATAGTGTAAACTGTAAATAGGCTCAGATTTAATGACATTCATGTGAATCTGATTTGTAACACTGATTCTTTGATAAACCCCAATACTCTGGGGGACTGCGTCTGCTGGTTTACAAGTGAGGTACAGGGGCGTGCTTATATAACTGCCATGCTTGAATAAAAATACTTAATTACAGTCTTTAGCTACATAGTACATTTTCATCTTCATTTCTTATTTTCCAATCAATGGGGTGGGTGAAGCTTCTGATTCTTACCTAGTAATTCTAACTTTGGAGAATAAGCATATGGTAATTCATTTAATAACCTCTCTGCAATGGGTGTTGCCACTATTTATTATCGCAGTTATGTATAAAGAATTAGATACACTATATAGCCAAAACTTTGTGGACACCTCACCATCACAACCATCACACATTCTTTTTGAACATTGCACTCCAGATTTAGCACCCTTTGCTGTCATAATAACCTCCACTCTTCTGGGGAATGTTTTTCACTCATTTATGGAGTGTGGCTGCAGGGATTTGCATATTTAGCCACAAGAGCATTAGTGAGGTCAGGCACAGAGTATTCAGTGGGGTTGAGGTTATTGCTCTTTGGAGGTCAATCGAGTTCATCCACCTCCACCTTGATATACCATGTCTTCTTGGACCTTGCTTTGTGCACAGGGGCATTGTCATGCTGGGACACGGGCTAGACCTTTAGTTCCAGTGAAGGGCTAAACCTTATACTTACAAAGAATCCCTTCTTTGGACGGAATTGCAATGCCACTGTTACGACTTGGCGAGATCAGAGTGACAATCCATCACGTGTAGTCCCGGCTGGGGACATGGCGGATAAGGACTACACTTCCCTGTCTCGCCCGTGCTCGAGTTCGCTGGAGTTCTGATTGGAACACCTGTACCTAGTTTAAGTTATATAGGGACCTCCGAAGCTGCCGCCTGACTCGATGTATTCATCCAGCAGCTTCTGCTATGCATGATACCGAGCTCCATGTTTTTCTAGTGCTCCCGCAGTTCCTATATCACGCGTTACGTACCTATTTAGTTATTGTTGTTATTCTGATACCCAGTCCTCATCCTTCGTCCTCTCTATTTGTGGAACTTCTCCTCATTCCGCTAGCCTGCGTTTGTCTCCAGTACCGATCCGTTACAGCTACAGCATTCTAAGACATCCTATATATCTGTGTGTTACCAACTTTGTGGCAACAGTTTGGAGAAGTCACACATGGGTGTGTCGGTCAGGTGTCCACATAGTTTGGACATAGTGTACATATTATTCGCAATAAAGAGTTTTTACAAGTAAAGTAGCTTGAGTATACTATATGAGTCTTTTGTAGCTCTACGTGTAAAGAATAAAGTATATAGTATATTATGCAAATGGTTCTGCACCAATTTGTCAAGTATATCAGGTTACAGACTCAAGCTTCCAGCAGTGCTCTTTTAGAAGAAGAAGCCCATGCACAACAGTATGCATTGTAGCACATAATCTCAGTCTAGAAGTAAGATGTAATGCTTATAATGCAACTAAAATAGCTACATTATAGCTAGTCTTCCAACTTCCAAATTCAATATTTGTATGTTTTAGAGGTTAGTTCTGTGTAAAACGGTGTATTGTCTCTTGTAACATTAATGAAACACACAAATACTAATAAACAAGTGATATACATAGTGTGTCAATACTTACACTACCAACTTTCTCAAAGTATCCTCCATGACTGCCAAAATGGATAAGCTGCTCATTGAAAAACCATGTAAACTTGAGCTCCAGTGAGGGGTCGTGGGTCACCTGACAGGGCAAAACAATGCTCTCACCCACAGTAACGTCCAGTGTTGAAGGAGGAGTGGTGATTATCGTGGCCTCTGTAACAATCAAGCAGAGTTCAGAATTCTATTTAGTGGTCAATACTCTTAGAGTTGCAAATGATTAAGAATGATTACAAGTGCTCAGGTTAGTAAGAGGTATACTGTTAAACTTTTGTGGAGTCCTTTTACTGTTTTTTTTCTGTTGAAATTTAATTAATAGTATTTCTGTTAATTTTATCTGAGGCCAGGTTGAAGGTGTAAAAAGCTTAAAACCAAAGACAAATGGGAAATGTACTTTTGAGTTACTCTCCACAACCACAATACATAAAAATGCCAATTACTCAGCGTCAAGCATAACAAAGACAGTGCTAATGAGCCTATTGAAAAGTAATCAGTGAAAGGCAATGGACAGAAGCAGCATGTGTCAGAGACATAACTTCCCAGAAAAGTACCACTTGAGAAATTATAATGCCACCACCCCTAGTAGGGCTAGTTTTCCAAACCAAAGAATGAAGAAACAGAATGTGGAATAAACATTTAATAAGTAAATAAGTAAATTAAAGCTTTTATTATGTAGCAAAAACAGGTTCTACCTCATGAGGGTGCTGTGTGCATGTTTGAGCAGAATTTCACCTGGAATAAATTATGCATGGCAGACAATGCCCCCCAGACAGGCCTAAATTCACACAGCAAGAATCAGGATTTCAATCTAAGGTTGAGGATATGTCTTCTATTATAGGGCCCCGGCATAATGAAATAATCTTACTCATCTCTTTTTTCTGATATGAGACGGTAAAGGCGACATTATCAGGAACAGGCTATCAGGGTTTTGTGACCAACACAATGAGGAGGCATCACTTCTTTTATTTTGAGGACGAGAGCTCACTCCAAGTGTCTGTCACAACAGCATAATAGGTGACATTGCAGTGCAGCCCATTGTTCTAATGTCACTTCTAATGTCACAGGACAAAGAGAATGCATATCAAACAGGACAAAGAAGAATGTTGCTAAAGTTTACCAGCAGGTGATCCCTCTTTCATCTCTGCTTTATAATCTCTAATCTACTGAAGATGTTGTTACTAGTTCTCTAATGCTCAGAGGACTTGGTTTCCCTTCAGAATTTAGTGCAATTCTGGTCCAGGTCCACAGACAAAGTCAGACACACACACACAAACACACTTTCCCCTAGACTCAGTTCGATTTCACAAGCAACATTTTAAAGCCTACCAAAATGTGTTTATGCAAGTCACATGTGAGTAAACTGTTCTCTCATTGGTCAGAGTGTGCCATACCTTTAATTTGAGTAATGCAAGGCCACTTAGGGCTTCTGTAGGGCAGTTTATTGTGTTATTGTATAAATATGTATTTTAAAATAAGCTCAATGACCATTATGAAATCCTGTTGATTTAAGTGTTAGGAATCAAAACCTTGACTATACCTGAATACATGTGTTAATTGACTACTAATAACTCAAAATAATGAGAGAGCTCAGAATATTAAAACTTCTACAAAGTCTATATTAAAACACTGTTAGAAAAGAAAATACATTCAGTATTCTCCATCCATCCATGGAGCCTGGAGCCTATCCCGGGATGCTATCCCAGGGAGCATCGGGTCAAGGCAAGGTATACCCTGGACTGGGTGCCAATCCATCACAGGGCACAATCACATACACACTCACACACTATGGACATGCATGTCTTTGGACTGGGGGAGGAAACCGGAGTACCTGCAGCACGGGGAGAACAGGCAAAAACAGGGCCACGGTGGGAATCGAACCCCTGACCCTGGAGGTGTGAGGCAAACGTGCTAAACACTAAGCCACCGTGCGCCCTCATACAGTATTTTTATTCTCTCAATTCGTTCATCTGGTTCCGCCACCACTATAAGTAGCTGATAATTCAAAAGTACCGATTTGCGTACTCAATTTAAAGCTCACAAGACATCGCACAGCTGAGATCTGATCACATGAATCCAAAGTAAATAAAAATGAACCAACACCAAGTATCCACTATCAAGCAGTAATCTTCTTTGTCATTGCTTTCTTTTAGCTTGGTTATTACTATGATAACAAGTGAGTCCCAAAAGGGGTAAGTATAGAACAGAGAAGCATCACCAGAAAACGAGGACACCGGTATACATAAAACACTCTGGGTTGTAGTATAACATTTATAGAGTTGTTCAATCCGATAGTCATTTCATAAAAGCAAGAATATAATTTATGCTGGATTGAAAGGCATTTGGATGAATTACAATGTGGAATTTGTGCTTATTGGACAAAATATACAACCTGAGGGATGTAAATTCTGTTTCTATTAATTAAGAAAGAATATATTTTTTTAAATGAATCATTGTAACATGACAACACTTAGACCAGGGTTAAAACACTAATCCACCAGTTTATTTCCAAGTGCTAATATTCAAATTGACAGAGAATCACGGATACTCAGATGAACCCAGAAAATACACATGAAAACAAAAAGTCAAGATTAACCAATACTAACTAATGAGAACATAGACGGTGCAATGTTGTACACAGATTGTTTTGTGGCTTCTTCTTCTTCTTCCTTTACTCAGGTGACAAACCTGTTTCGGTGCATTGGTGCCACCTACTGGACAGCAGCTAAATGTTTTCCCTGCCCTCAACACACTTGAACTAATTAGCTATTTGTTACTTTATTTTACTTCAACCTTTCATAACCTTTCTTTTTTTACATATAGTATGCGCTTTACATTTAGGTATAACATGTGGTCTCTAGCTTATATACAGTGAATTGTGTCCTGTCTCTTTCTGCTCATATTCATCAGATGATGCAGGTCTCCCTCTTTTCTCTTTGTCCCATTTCTCCTGCCAATTATTAGTAATTCTGATAACTGAACTCACTTGGGATGTACCAAAGAGTACTCTTATTCCTATATTGTCTTCTGTGAATACCTCTATAACAGAATCAGCTACTCATTCCCTTTTACAACGCATGGGTGGGAACTTGATGATTCATGATACAAAAATTTGACAATGTGCGTCAAGGACATGCATGATTCACATAGTGAAAAGCAGCATTCTCTTAATTAAGCATGTAATGCAGCTGCACAGATATAGAGAGTACGCTGGTCACGTGATCACATTCTTTAATGGAGAGCCTGCAAGATATATACTCCAACATGCATTACATTTTATGCAGTTACGTGAACACATTATAGCGGTTAAAAAGGTTCTTCACTATCTTTCAAAGAACACTACAAACTATGGAAATTGACTGTTTAGACTGATTTTGGAGCTCTAGTTCTTTTGCGGAGCTCATTGTGTTTCAGATTATTTTCCCCATGTCAGACACTTTGTTTATATAGTTTAAAATTTGGGAGAATTTTAAAATGTATTTATTTCTTTATTGTTAATGTATTTTATTCATTCATAATATATAGTGAACCTGTTGTACATTTTGTTTACAATATTAAACTGTTTGTAGAAAATGTTGAGTAATGTATCTTTATATAGATAAAAATGCACATTGCTTTGCACTGTTCATGTTTCAGAAATTTTCAGTCATAATTTTTCTTCAATCAAATTTTGTTCAAAATATTCTGAGAATTAATGTGATATGAGTGTTTATTACACACCAATGGGTAGCCTGAGAAAAGTTCTAAATGTTGCACCAAACATTTCTTTTCCGTTTCACTTGGGTTCACGTTTAACATGCGATCATTTCTAGATGCTGACTAGATTTTCTAGAGGCTACTCTTTGTAACACTAACACTAGAGTCTGAGAATAGAACTGTTCTCATAGGCATTACTTCTCATTTGCTGTAGTGTTAGAATTATGTATTATAATCTGAGAGGAAAATACTGCTAATGATCTGAAAATATTTTTTGATCTCAAGTTTCGAACCGTCGGATTTAAATTCTTGGTCCTGTGCACCCAGTATTTATATCATTTGATGCATCTGTATATATCTGTGCCTTATGTTTCTTATGCCTATATAAAACTAAAATTTTTATTTGCTATCAAATCTGTTGACATATATTTGACTTTTTTCTTAATTTGGATTTGCAGCTTTAAATCAACATAGAGTATCAGGAACAGATACCACCAAGGGACAAACATCAATATTTGTAATCCGACATTATGTGGATCCTGTTCAAAGCTTTTTCAAGTTTACATTATTATAATCCCAACACTCTTAAATATGACTTTTCAGTATAACCCAATAACACATTGTCCGGTTCTTTATTATATTCAATGGCATATTTCTTGTTCTCACCTGTATTGCAGGTACAGTCCCTTGCGAAAATATTCGGCCCCCTTGAACTTTTCAACCTTTTGCCACATTTCAGGCTTCAAACATAAGAAATTTTTTTTTAATTTTTTTGTGAAGAATCACCAACAAGTGGGACACAATTGTGAAGTGGAATGAAATCTATTGGATATTTTAAACTTTTTTAGCAAATAAAAAACTGAAAAGCCATTTCTCAAAGATATCCATAAAAAAGTCTCGTCTAAAGTTTGCCACAAGCCACCTGGGAGACACACCAAACGTCACACCAAACATTGAGAAATGGCTTTCTTCTTGCCACTCTTCCATAAAGGCCAGATTTGTGCAGTGTACGACTGATTGTTGTCCTATGGACAGACTCTCCCACCTCAGCTGTAGTTCTCTGCAGTTCATCCAGAGTGATCATGGGCCTCTTGGCTGCATCTCTGATCTTCTCCTTGTCTGAGCTGGTCTTCTCCTTGTCTGAGCTGAAAGTTTAGAGGGACGGCCAGGTCTTGGTAGATTTGCAGTGGTCTGATACTTTCAACTTCAAAATGATCGCTTGCACAGTGCTCCTTGGGATGTTTAAAGCTTGGGAAATCTTTTTGTATCCAAATCCGGCTTTAAACTTCTCCACAACAGTATTACGGACCTGCCTGGTGTGTTCCTTGGTCTTCATGATGCTCTCTGCGCTTTCAACAGAACCCTGAGACTATCACAGAGCAGGTGCATTTATACAGAGACTTGATTACACACAGGTGGATTCTATTTATCACCATCAGTTATTTAGGACAACATTGGATCATTCAGAGATCCTCGCTGAACTTCTGGAGTGAGTTTGCCTCACTGAAAGTAAAGAGGCCGCAATAATTTTGCACGCACCACTTTTCAGTTTTTTATTTGCTAAAAAAGTTTAAAATATCCAATAGATTGCGTTTCACTTCACAATTGTGTCCCACTTGTTGGTGATTCTTCACAAAAAAATCAAATTTTATATCTTTATGTTTGAAGCCTGAAATGTGGCAAAAGTTTGAAAAGTTCAAGGGGGCCGAATACTTTCGCAAGGCACTGTATATTTGAGAAGCTCTGAAACTATTCCTAGTGCTTGTGGGTGAATTCTCTCTTTTTAAATGTTATTCATGATCCACAAAGCATCCATAATCCATTCATGACCTGACTAGTTCACAATATATAGCTAACACACTAATCCAACTTTGCTAAGTACTAAGTAAGTAATTTTTGCATTTATTTACAATTTTATTAAATGATAAACCTAAAATTCTTACAGAAGCTTGCTCTAATGTTTCCTCATACAACTTTAAATGAATGTTGAATATCCTTCTTCTTTGTTCATTTTTAATTAGACTTCCAAATTGTTTGACCACTTCTTGTTTTACTAGATATTTCATGTTATGCACTTTTCCTATAGTCAGCATATAAAGATTTGAAGAAAGAAGATGTCATTGATCATGATGTTAATTATAATAGATCTTCAAACACCACCTCGTTTTCTGTTGGATAATTTTGAGCATGAAGTTCCTATTCTACCACCATTCCAAAATCCAATAAAAATATTTTCTCACCAAATCCCACAGAATCTAGCATAATTATAGGGCTTTTTTTTTAAACTAAGAAATATGCAGCTTCATCTTACTTGAGAAAATCTAATGTCTAGTAAGCGTCTGTGGTATTAGGTCAGCTACAAAAGCCAGGAAAGGAATGCTATGGAGACAGGAGACTTCTACTTTCAAGAAAATAGTCTAATCTATGTACAGCCGTTCTTTCTATTAATTTACATGTTGAAGTTAGGGCAATAGGTCTGCTGTTACTAGTCATTAAGTTACAGGTATCTTTACCTGGCTTCTCAATCTGAACTATTACCTCTTGTTTCCAGGTAGAAGGTAGTTGTTCTAATATTTTACTTAGTTTAGTACATGCTGGAAGTGAATTTGTCAAATGTTTAATCATATGATAGCAAATATCATCCATAAATGGGGAAGTTTGTTTTACTCTTTTTAGAGCTCATTTTAATTCATTTAATGTAAAAACTACAATTAAATGTTTAGAATTGAATAATGTATGTTCCCAATGATTCCTAATGATTTTATTTAGATTTTTTCCTTCTTCCTAGTCCTATACTGTAAATATTGTATTTTTTGTCAAATTGTTGTTACTATGTATATACCTCAACTAACTTTTCAGCTTTTTTTATTCATCATAATAGTTATAATTTTCTCTCCATCGTTATATATATGCCTTTCTAATGCCTGCCATCTTTCTAATTGTACTCAATACTCCACTAATTGTCTCTAATAGGTTTTTGCTGCATGAATGTCTCTTCTTACTACAGTTTGAGCTCACTTGCAGTTTATAAAACCAGCAAAATGATAAGTGCCATTTGTTTATCTTTAATTGCTTTACTACATTCCCTTATTCACCAGTGCACTGTTTTGTTTCTCTTTTAATCGTATTTTGACTACCTATTACTTCTTCAGTTTTTGTGCAGAGTATTTTCTACAACTTATCATTACTTATTTATTCTAGAAGGCCTGACTTTCTCCTGAACAATAACTAGACAGGTGCATTTAAAAAAATATATATCGTGGAAAAGGTCTCTTTTTTTTTACATTTTAGATTCATTACACATAAAGTGAAATAGTTGATGATTACGGCTTACAGCTCATGGAAATCAAAAATCCAGTATCGCATTCAATACGTGGTTGGGGCTCCTTTTGCACGAATTGCACTGTGGGCAGGTGCCAAGTCAAATCCTGCTGGAAAAGGAAATCAGCATCTCCATAAAGTTTGTCAGCAGATGGAACCATGAAGTGCTCTAAAATCTCCTGGTAGATGGCTACATTGACTCTAAACTTGAGAAAACACAGTGGACCATCACCAGCAGATGACATGGCACCCCAAATCATCACTGACTGTAGAAACTTCACACTGGATTTCAAGCAACTTGGATTCTGTGCCTCTCCACTCTTCCTCCAGACTCTGGGACCTTGATTTCCAAATGAAATTCAAAATTTACTTTCATCTTCCCCATGTACTGAACCAGACTGAGAGATTAAAGACTCAGGAAACCTGAACCCTTTAATTTTCTGAGGCAAAAGTTCAGTCTATTGCCAACAAAATGCATAAAATTATTTCCTATTATTTAAACACACTAACCTATTCTGATCAAACATCAGCACTATTCTACATCAGTACCATTATAAAGTGTCTTTACCTCTCCATAGACTGCCAAACTACACTGTCTAGCATAGCTTTTTTTTCCTACAGTGAGGGAAAGAAGTATTTGATCCCCTGCTGATTTTGTACGTTTGCCCACTGACAAAGAAATGATCAGTCTATAATTTTAATGGTAGGTTTATTTGAACAGTGAGAGGCAAAATAACAACAAGAAAATCCAGAAAAAGAAGAAACACAAAAGAACTGTCAATCTCCCTCGGCCTGGGGCTCCATTCAAGATCTCACCTCGTGGAGTTGCAATGATCATGAGAACAGTGAGGAATCAGTCCAGAACAACACGGGAGGATCTTGTCAATGATCTCAAGGCAGCTGGGACCATAGTCACCAAGAAAACAATTGGTAACACACTATGCCGTGAAGGACTGAAATCCTGCACCGCCCACAAGGTCCCCCTGCTCAAGAAAGCACATATACATGCCCGTCTGAAGTTTGCCAATGAACATCTGAATGATTCAGAGGACAACTGGGTGAAAGTGTTGTGGTCAGATGAGACCAAAATGGAGCTCTTTGTCATCAACTCAACTCGCCGTGTTTGGAGGAGGAGGAATGCTGCCTGTGACCCCAAGAACACCATCCCCACCGTCAAACATGGAGGTGGAAGGGGACAGGACAACTTCACCGCATCAAAGGGACGATGGACGGTGCCATGTACCGTCAAATCTTGGGTGAGAACCTCCTTCCCTCAGCCAGGGCATTGAAATGTGTCGTGGATGGATATTCCAGCATGACAATGACCCAAAACACAGGCCACGGCAACAAAAGGAGTGGCTCAAGAAGAAGCAGATTAAGGTCCTGGAATGGCCTAGCCAGTCTCCAGACCTTAATCCCACCTTAAGCTGAAGGTTCGAGTTGCCAAACGTCAGCCTCGAAACCTTAATGACTTGGAGAAGATCTACAAAGAGGAGTGGGACAAAATCCCTCCTGAGATGTGTGCAAACCAGGAGGCCAACTACAAGAAACGTCTGACCTCTGTGATTGCCAACAAGGGTTTTGCCACCAAGTACTAAGTCATGTTTTGCAGAGGGGTCAAATACATATTTCCCTCATTAAAATGCAAATCAATTGATAAAATTTTTGACTTGCGTTTTTCTGGATTTTTTTGTTGTTATTCTGTCTCTCACTGTTCAAATAAATCTACCATTAAAATTATAGACTGATCATTTCTTTGTCAGTGGGCAAACGTACAAAATCAGCAGGGGATCAAATACTTTTTTCCCTCACTGTACATTATCTTTCAAATGGTTTATTATAATTTACCACCTTTATTGTTTTCCCTCCTGCCCATATTTCCACAATTACAGATGCATAATTATGATAAATGTCAGTGACCTTGTATCCCAACTCTAATTTAATGATTACAACCACCCACTCTCTATTACATGTCTTTCTGTCTCTTCTCACTGCTTCATAACCAGGGTTGGGAGGGTTACTTAAAAAATGTATACCATTAAATTACTTCATGTATGTATACCATACAAATTACTTCATCCATCCATCCATCTTCTATACCGCTTATCCTTTTCAGGGTCACGGGGAACCTGAAGCCTATCCCAGGAAGCTTCAGGCAAGAGTCAGGGTAAACCCTGGACAGGGTGGCAGTCCATCGCAGAGCACAATCACACACTCACACACTACGGACATGCCAATCAGCCTACCATGTCTTTGGACTGGGGGAGGAAACCGGAGTACCCAGAGGAAACCCCCGCAGCATGGGAGAACATGCAAACTCTGCACACATGGGCCTTGCCGACTCGGACCCTGGACCCTGCAGGTGTGAGGCAAACGTGCTAACCACTAAGCCAATGTGCGCACTGTGCGTAATCCAAGAATCAGAATATATAATATATAATAATGCAATCTGATTCTTTTGGATTAATTCAAAGTCACATACACAGAAAATTGCTGTGTTATTTTTTCTTCCCAAATGCTGGTTGAGCATTTGGGGCATTTAATTGGGTTGTTTTCTCAATCTTGGGTAGTTTTTGGGTAGTTTTGTGACTGCTGGGTTAGTGGCTGGGTCATGTTCACTGAAAATGAAACTAACCCCCCGGGGGGGTTTCACACGGACAGACTGTTGGATTTATTTGGAGAAACACACTCAGAAAGCATGCATTAATATCCTACACACTTTTTGTGTTATTACTATTTCAACACTATTTCAACACAAAAATCCAATAAATCTGTTAAAAAAAGAAAACAAATTCACAGACGTGACCAATACAGCATGTGTTACTGTCCAATCACATTGTGGACTGCGGTGCCGACATCATCATCCAACCTTGCCTCAAAGTGAATGTTAGCTGAGTCCTGAGGCAAGGAAAATAAATGACCACTGGTAAGTTACTGTTCATCAGTATTTAGCATTAATGCTGCTGAAAATGCCTGGCTGAATTTGTGGCAGGGAGCTTTCAAAAAAGTGATTACCTATTGCAAAAATTTCAAAAGTGAATATCATGTACTGCTTCTTCTGTGTTGACATTACGCAAATAGTGTCATGTGTTTATGTTGGCTATGAAATATGGAGTGAGGTTATGCTATAAATCTTGGGGTTTGCATCTTGTCTGAGGCTCTGAGTTAGGGTTAGCTAGCTGGATGCTGTCACCAGTAGGGATGAGTGATGCTAAACTAGACACTCACCTAAGTTGATAACATTACTTTAGCATACAGCTTATGGTAATATTGGATATTCCCATTACCTTTTTGAAAGTTAATTATGTAATACAGATAGTGGGTTAACGTTAACTATATTTAACAAGTGTTTTGGACAAGCCAAGTTGTAGTAATGAAAATTACTAGCATTAGGAGTATGGGTTAGTGCCATATTTCTTCATGTGACATTTGGCATTCAGATGAATGTTAATGTTGGTTAACAGGTGCAGATAATCAGTGGCTAACGGAACTTATCTAGCTCAGTAATGTCAAGGCCAAAAGTTCTTCACAAGATTAATGTGACAAAATGAGAGGTTGGGGATTACAGTAGGTTGTAATGCTTTCCACTATCTCTGTAATGTTGGTTGACTTAATTAGGTTGTGCAAAAACAAATTTGGCGATCAGGTGCTAAAGGTTGGAAAATAAATATTTGCAAGGTAGCTAGATTTTTCTGGTGAGGCTACAGTGCCATTTTGTTCATTAGGACGGTGGAGGTCATATTTCCATAATACACAATTTGGTATTCTGTAACACAATTTGTCAGTGAAAGCCCAAAGGCATTTGTCCATATTTTGTAGCTAACAATTAACACTCTTTTTGGTCTTTTACAGCTTTTCACATGGAAGGAAGTGGGACTCCTGTCTTCCCAGATGACAGGGACATTTGTAAGAAGATGCATCAACTCCAATTCTTACATATGTCAAATGTTTAAATGAATTTAGTAAATGTCAAAGGAATTTCATGCAATTGTTTGTTTATTTTGTGAGCATTTTAGTAGAACTTTAGCATACAAACAAATTGCATTTTGGCATAATTGCTGTTGTGGAATATATGAGGTAAATGGGTAACTTAGAAATCATACTCCATCTTGGAGCTTCTCTTCATTGAAAATCATTTCCCCTTACACATTAAACCTTTTTGACTTCCTTCACTTTAGCGCCCATGATGCCATCCATAATTGGGAAAACTGGCATGTTTAATGGGATTCCAGTAATAACCCCCAAAACCCATTATCTATCTTCTAGAACAGTGAATAAAACCTCCTTCCATGCCACAAATTTCAGTGCTAGCTCTTTTTATTTCTTATCCTTACACCAGCAACCATTTACCATATGGCAACAACAATCTCAACAATTGCTTTCTGCAGCTTAATTGTTAGTTTTAATGGCTTAATTTCCCTCAAGAATTCAGGAATAAAGTTTGATATTACTGTAAGCTCTTTTTTATGTACTATAGATCTCCAGATTTTCTTTCTTTTAACTTTACCCTTTTTCAATATTACCATGTTGAAAATACTAGAAGACAAAACAACTGATGCATACTGCTATCTACACAGCATGCCGGGACATGGAGCTTGTTATAATCAGTAGAATTGTATTCACTCTCATAAATTTCCCCAATCTTTTACAAATAATGGCTTTAGTTTCCCATTCAACACCAAAGTTACAACAGAGCAAAAGTGACAAAAGGAAGTACTTCAGCTAATGGGTTTTGGAGGATCTGTGGGGATAACAAAAACTGAATTAAAAAAGAGCAAGACATAAAACATAACGTTTCTCTCGATTCTCAACTTTCTCCAGTGAAAATGCAACAATCACATAACTCATTCAATTCAATTGCCCAAGAATTGCTCTTCAGGAGAAAAACCTGGACATTAACTTGAGTAAATGTCATTTGATTGTGGTGTTTGAAGAGGCTTTTAGTAGATGGAGTAATTTACCATTAATTTGTTTGGGACTGAGTGTGGTCATTTGACAGAGATTAAAGAGACTCAAGGTTGAGGAGTCAGAAAGATTTCGAGAGTCTTTTACGTGCAAGGGCAGAATTAGAGTCATGTGATTTGCTCCTCTGTTAAACTCTGTCTAGAAAAAAAAATCTATTTTTAATGATGTCTATGAATCTGGTTAATATCCTCTTAGCACTTTGATAATTGTGACATCACTTGAGCTGATAAGCTGCATCATTTGCTGTCATTGTTGTGGTGTGTGTACATCTGTGTGTGTATATGCGTGATGAGTTTACACACACTTACCAAGGAAGAATCTGATGTGACAGGTATTTTCAGCCCTTGTATGGCAATAGTCAATTAAAATATATGCTGTCATGTCCCATAAGGACCACCAATTGCTTTGATATACACACACACCATGGTCGCAGATCCTAAATGAAATTGCATATGTAAATTAGCCCATCGCATTGCCTGTGCATTATTGATACTGACAGAGAGGAACTAGAAAATATGAGGAAGAATTTGTACATCAGCCAAGAATGCAGTAACACTCAAATAGGATGATGAAAAAAAGCAAATGGCTAGGGCTAAACAGTCCCATGTTATTGTCTAGCAAGTCTAGATCTAAAGATTTTTATCTTAATTCAAGCAAAGAAACGCATCCATCTTTGTGTGTAGATTGATTACCAGCTACACATTATCTTTTATAAATGCATTACAAGTTACATGAGAGAAACCTAGGAGTTTTACGTAAGCTGATGGAGTAATGGCAAAAGCAGGAAAAGTGAGATGAATGGAGCTATAAACAGTGTCTTTCATGGACTTGTAAATGCAGAATTTAGTACAAAAGTGAGTGAGTATATATATATATATATATATATATATATATATATATATATATATATATATATATATATATATATATATATAGAGAGAGAGAGAGAGAGAGAGAGAGAGAGAGAGAGAGATTACTAATTCATTACCAAGTACTAAGTCATGTTTTGCAGAGGGGTCAGATACATATTTCCCTCATTAAAATGCAAATCAATTTATAACATTATTGACATGCGTTTTTCTGGATTTTTTTTATTGTTATTCTGTCTCTTACTGTTCAAATAAATCTAACATTGAAATTATAGACTGATCCTTTCTTTGTCAGTGGGCAAACGTACAAAATCAGCAGGGGATCAAATACATTTTTCCCCTCACTGTATCTATGATGATCATATCATCATGTGATCTGCATGTCTGTACTGGTTGTGATTATTGAAAATTATATTCAGTGTTTACATGCTACAATATAAACATTCTAGTCACATCAGGACAGTGAATATTGTTGAGGTGAATAGTACTATGTATGGAATAAAGTACTTCATGGTGTACTATTTTAGAAAAATAATAAATAAATAAAAAACAGGGTGGTATGAAGTTGAGTATGTTTAGACTACAGCAATTTGCCATCAATTATATATTTTTGTTAACCAAAGAATGACACTGTTTTATGTTTAATAGTAAATGTTTATAGTTACATTTAATGTTGTGGATCGTTGTCAAGCATGTTAATTCACTTATGCTACAGCAGCTACAAACAGCTAGAAACTCTTTTATTTCTCTCTCATTAAGGTAACAGGACAAACAATTCATGGCAGAGCTATGGTGTTACAGAAAATAAACAACACCATATGACCAATACAGTTTGAGAATTTAACAGTGCTGTGGAATAAGATGGATGGATAGATGGATGGATGAATGTGATTTTTTATCACTAAGACCAATTTTGGGGACATATAAATCCGAATATAAAACAGAATGTCCATAATGTACAATTATTAAAACGACCCCTTTTAAGCTGTACACTGAATAAAGCTTCTATTATTATTTTAGCTTTGAGTAATTTAATACTGACGTGTATTAACCTTTAGACTGTGTTAATAAGTGAGCTGTTTTTAAGCTCTTTTACCTAATATAAAATGTCCTAGACTAACATAAAAAAAATTATAACTATTACCAGTGCTTCCGTTTGTACAAGACATTTTAAGAACCGCACTCGTCAGGTCACTCATCCTTTATTGACAGTAAAACTGATCATTTTTATCATTTTTTTTCATCTCATTTCTCTTAAATTAGCATCTATTGTAGAGAGGGTAAAAGTCCAAAAGATCCACAAAAACAGTCACTAGGAATGTAAAAACATGGAAATGATTTGAACCTCTATATAACAGATACACAGTATCATTTGTTTTTGCATTCTGGTGTGGCTGAAGGTATGCTTAACTGTTTTTTGGGTACATTTAGTTAATGTAGAATTTAGTGTCTTTTGTGAACTTCTTTATTCTTAGTGTCTTTATTGAGTGAATCTTTTCTCCTGAATCAGTGCTCACCAATTACCTTTCAGTGAGACTAAGAGAGATGACATATTGCTGCCAAAATTACATCACTTACACTGACATGTATGCCAAGTTAATCATTACACTTTGTGTTTTAGTCAATATCATTCACACTCTCCATTTTCTCTTTTGACATACTTGAAATTAGTTACTCATTGACTACCTATTTAGTGTTAGTACAAAGCAAGAAGAATTGATTTTTGCAAAGCTTAAATATAACTTGCTTTGACATGCATAACTGTGTAATTGTGAAAAATATTTGACTCATGAAATAGAGTTTATATGTAAAGTAGTCTTGTTTAACTGAATTTTTAAGTATAGTGAGGGCATGAAGAATGAGAAATAAAGGAAGGCATCTGTGACTGAGGTCATATGACTTAAGGTTATGGGATATAATTATATTGCATTACAGTTCTTTCAACCGATGCAATAGTTATTTCCTGAAAATCGTTCTCCCCTCCTCCGCTTCACAACAAACACAGTGCCAAGCACTTTCATTCATATTTAATGCTAAATAATAAATCTCTGTAGCAGAGACAGGAATCAGATCCAGGGTCCCCGAGGCTCCCATGCACTGTGGTTGTGACAGTATACTCTGTCTCATCTCATTAGGAATTAAAACACTTGCCTTATTTACTAAAATTTGCTAGCCATGCTGTGTTTGCTCCAAATAACCTCCTTCGAATTAGACAGAATATTTGTGGTTTCACATAATGAGCTCATAGTGTGGAAGTATTCTATTAAGTAATTTAAATTTAACAGAAAGAGAAGCAAAAGGCAGGGCCGGTAGCAAGCAAAATAGCTTAAAAGTAATGAGAAAGAGTATAGATGTCTTATAAGTGGTATCTGTAATCATTTGTATGCATCAAACCTTTCACCATCAGCGTCCCTGAGCTGCTTGCTACGCCGAACTGGTTGCGTGCTACACACGTGTAGAGGCCGGCATCTGATTTCATGGCATTGGATAATCGCAGACTTCCGCTCTCCAGAACAGTCATTCTGAAAAAACAGATATGATCCATCATAATTGTAAACACACTACAAAACAAACAGTTCTGTTTAATTTTTCATGTCATCTCTCTTTGCTAATGTAAGTAAAAAAGAAAGCAATAATAATGATACCTCATAACATCAAAATAGTGGGCAGTACTGTATAATATAGTAATATAGTATATCAAGGACTCATTATCAGAAGTTACTCATCAAGAGTTGACAACACTTTAACACTTTTGGAACATATATGTCTTGCAGTTTAAATTAAATATATGGACTCACAGTAGTATTGGACGCGTCAAAATTTATTTTTCAGTAAATATATTTCCTATGAGGCTATTGATCAGACATCAATATTAACTCAAGAAATCCGGAAATATAAAGAAATCACAATATAAACTTTCATTCCACTTTATTACACATAACTTAATTTATGTTGTGAATTCTTTATCCTACTGGATTTCTTGAGTTAATACTGATTTGATTTAATTCAATTTCATGTGAATAGCCTCATAGGAAATATATTTACTGAAAAAAATGTTGACACGTCCGATACTTATTTCCCCCACTGTACAATGTCTCCAAGAACCTAGCAATGCTCAAAGAACTTAAATATGTAGCAATTAACATGATACTGATAAATCTGATGAACTACTCGGTTTTAGCCCAAGTGACTTTCTGAGCCCCAAAATAAAACCACATTTTAACCACATTTCTGTATAAATATGAAATATGCTTTCATATAATGAGTTGCTGCTCCATATAGCTCACGCAGACTGCACATTTTGCACAGGACTGCGTACAATATCTCTGCTAGGCTCCCTACAAAAATAATAAACTAAAAGAGAGCACAAGGGAGCCAAAAAAGCAATGGCTAGAGAGTCGTATGGAAGTGCCTGAGAGTGAATATTCACTGCGGGCATACTGCAGTGTCCTGTTCCTGAAGCCGAAAATGCAGATCGTCATCCAATGGCAGAAGGTGGAAACTCAATTTGTCACTAAAAGTCTAGCAAATGTCTTAAAAAAACACACACACAAACCTGCCTGTCTTAAAAAGAATATAACAATCACCTTTGGGTACAACACAAAGACCAAGGACCACTACGACATCATGATGTACCACAAAAACTGCTTCATCAAAGCCTGTGAGCGTGTTGCCTGTCAGCGCAATTCTAACAGCACAGGAGTGGGAGTTATCGGGGTGATGGACTGTAATTACCTCACACCAACTCACAACAAGCAGGAGTTTGACAATACAGAGGAGTACAGGAAAGCCATGCGGAAAGTAGGTAATAAACTTGAGCAATATTGGAAGGAAGTCCAATATCGATATTGAAAATGGCACTACAGCTTTTGAGGATGTTGTTAAGTGGCCAGATCAGAACTGGGTTCAATGTGATGATTGTCTCAAGTGGCAGAAACTTTCGGATTGCATTGATGAGAAAGTTCTCCATAAAAAATGGTTCTGCCACATGAACCTCGACCCACAGTTCAGGAGTTGTACAGTTGAAGAAGAACCTGAGGATTCTGATGAAGAACAACCTGGTTACCAGAAAATGTACAAACAGCATGAGAAAAATCAGAAGTTGCAGGAGGAGAAGAACAGACAGCAGATGGAAGCTGAGCAGAGGACTGCAGCTTTGAATGAGCAGGATACTGCTTTGTTGAGGAACGAGCAGGAAATTATATGCCAGCTACGATACAGCTGTCTGTCAACAACCAGGTCATCCATCCAAGCAACACCCAGCTCCACCCTTATTTCTCTGTCTCCCACAAGTATGGGCTCCAGGCCTTCTGAAGACACGCAATACATTTATGTCTCCTCTACTCCTAGAAAGAAGAAGAGAACCCTGAGCCAGAGTCAGGAGAACACGGAGAAGAAGAAAGCCAGAAGAAACAATTCTGACAACAACATACCATTTATTCTGTCAACATCCAGAGCCTCACCTGAGGCTTTTTGTTTAACTGCCATGTTTAGCCATGATAACCATGATAATAAAACAGAAAGGAAAGACAACAAAACAGCACAGAAGGATGACATGACTGACAAGAACACAGTGAAGAAGGAGCAGAGTGATCAAATCACACAGGCCAGCTCTGTGGACCATGAAATTCAGTACCTGCCGGCCAAGGAGGAGGTAAAGCAGCTCCAACTTAAGGTGGATCATCTAGAAGATGAGAAGTACAATTTGTTGACCTGCTCTGAGATCCTTAAGAAAGATTTAGAGGAAATAAAGAGAGAACGTGAAAAGTTGAAGATAAGTGTAGAAGATCGTGGGGGTTCAGAAAGATTTTCCTATTTCCTCACATGAAGAAACTGCAGCAGCTTCAGCAGAAGCCTCCAACCCAGGAAGAGTGAGAGACTCACACTTTGGTACTCAGCAGAATGAGACACAGGACAGACCAGAGAGTGGACAAGAAAACAATAGCACAGTTATGCAGCCTCAGATTAAGACTACTCAGACAAACAGTGGGTCGTCTCCTGGTCACCATCGTTCTTGCACTGGACCTTGAGCAAGTGAACTATGATTGTGATGTCACTGATGAGATTCTCACTCAGGCTGTCAATGAGATCTCCTCTACAGAGGCAGCCTCTACATAGAGACAGTGGTGACCAGAAGAGTGAAAATGTTTAGGAATCATTTGATTGGATAATGCAAAAATAACTACAAACAAGTAATTAATAGGCTACACGCAAGTCCTTTATATATATATATATATATATATATATATATATATATATATATATATATATATATATATATATATATATATATATATATATATATATATACTGTTTTGAATTTTTTTTTATTAGACATTAGTGTTTGGGTAACCAGAATGATCAATGAATTCCCACAGCCTAAGCACAAATGCTACTCTTCAACACAGTGGGAACCACAAAATTCCAAAACATTACAGAAACTCCTTCAAATGTCCAACATAACTGAAAATTAATCACAAACATGTCTTTCCTTTTGCTAAGAAGAAAGCAACAACAGCAACATAGAATAAAGCTTAATCCTTCAATTTACTCTCCTAATGCAGTCCCTTGCAAAGTATGCTGCAAAGATCAGCTGCCAAGTTAGTTCATAAATGATTCATGTAATTTTAAAACAAATGAATTAAGTAAACTTCAGTTTTAGATATATTAGGTGGATTGAACACATTGAAATTAAGCTGTGAACAAATTAAAAAATCGTGTTACTTTGGCTCATTCTAATTAATTAAACTGAACAAAAGTGGAATTTTTTTTTTGATTGTACATGATTTCTACTCATTCACAAAATCACCCACTCCTTTCTCAAAAACTCCATTTAAAAAACCCTGCTAAACCACGCCGTTAATGCCACAATATTGTATATACACAACATTAAATGTTCTACTCCTACTTATGGTGGTTTTAAAGCTGAAATGGATCATTTATACAAATGCAACATCTGTTTCTCTTATATTTTGTACATGTTTGAAATGCAATAAATAGGTGGAAATGTTTCATGTGTAAAAAAAAAAAAAAAAGCCTGATTTTCATCACAGAAAATCATAGTCATTATATAGAAATGCAGCTTTAAGCATTTTTAGTAGATTCTGATAGTGTTTGGAATCTAACAACCCTCAAAACATAGCATATATCTAATCTAATTTTATTAGCTGGCAATTGTTGTCAACTGTTAAAGTTAAATGACAACTTCTTTGTTAGGGAAAGACAATGTTGTTTTGAAACAGTCAGCTTACTTACTCAGTAACAAAGACAGAAGATCCATAGAGGATCTGGTTCATAAGATGACACCCACTTCCAAAGTAAACGTGAATAAGAAAACAGATAGCAACATTCTGAGCACTAATTTTGATATTGCATTACACCTCTACTGCACAGATATTTTGTTACCTTTTAGTGTTTCTTAGTATCATCTCAACTATGACAGACTTCTATAAAAATATTGTGTTTTGTGTCTAATAAACTCTGAAACTCGATCCTTACAACAAAACTCAATAAAACTGTGGCAAGGTGAACGATTAAAGATATAGCTGTCTCTGTGTATAGAGTGTTCCTGAAATCCAAAGAGACTTTGCTAGAATACTTACCATTTGTCACATACAGACACAAAACCACAAAATGGGTTTAAGGCCTTTCTTTCAGTGAACAGTGAATACTATTTAAAAACTTTAAAATTATTTTAATAACAACTTTAATGATCCCATGTAATGTGAGAAATGTTACAGGGTTCGTTAGCTTTAACAATAATAACATCTAGAAGTACAACTATCAAGTACAACTATCAAAACCATTTATTCATTCACTATTATTGTACTGATAATCATTTTAGTATGCTCCATTTTAAATGCATTTTAAAAATAACGCAGCACTCTATTTACATTACCTTTTGTTTTTGGACTTTTCTGGTTGGGTTACAATGCATATACTGACATCTGTCCTAAAGTCCATGACATAACTGGGAATCCTCTATTAATTAGTTTTATCTATTTTCCACAAAGTTTTAGGTTTATCTGTACAGTGGTGTGAAAAAATTTTTTCCCTTTTTTTTTTTTTTTTTTTTTTTTTTTTTTTTTTCTTACTTTTTTTTATAAAAAAAAAAAAAAAATAAAAAAAAAAAAAAAAAAAAAAAAAAAAAAAAAAAAAATAAAAATATAAAAAAAAAAATTTTTTAATAAAAAAAAAAAAAAAAAACAAACCATAAAAACTTTTTAAAAAAAAAATAACACCCCCTAATAAAAAAATACTATAACTATAATTAACACCCACAACTAAAATTAACTAACCAAACCCAACCCCCCCCCATACCAAACACACCCCAAAAAAACAAAACAAAAAAAAAAAAAAAAACAAAAAAAAAAAAAACAAACAACAAAACACCCAAAAAACCCACACACAAAAACAAAAAAAAAAAAAAAAAAAAAAAAAAAAAAAAAAAAAAAAAATAAATAAAAAAAATAAAAAATAAAATAATTTAAAAACCTATTTTAAACCATTCAAATAAAAAACAAAAAAAACTATAAACCATAAAACACAAACAGCAAAAACCTTAAAAATTCCCCACCCTAAAAAAAACACCACAACAACCAAAAAAACACACAAAAACCAACCACAAAAAAACCAAAAAACCACAAAAAAAAAACCCCAAAACAACCTCAAAACAATTACCACCCCCTTTCCTCCACACACAAACAACCAACACTAAACACAAAACCAAAAAAAAAAACAAATTCAAAAAAAAAAACAAAAAAAAAACAAAAAAAAAAAAAAAAAAATCTAAAAAATAATCTAAAAACCTCTAAAAAATTTCTAAACATTACATCTTACTTTTTTTTAAACCTTTTATTTCAAAAATAAATCTCTTTTTAAAATATATTTAAATTTTTTTTTAATATTTTTTAAATACAACATTATATAAAAAAAAAAACACTATATTTTATAAAAAAAAATTTTTATAATTTTTTAAATAAATTTTTTTTTTTTATTTTTTTCTAAAATTTTTTTTATTTTTTTATAATAAAATTTTTTTTTTTTATAAAAAAAATAATTACTTAAAAATACTACCAAAACATCTTTTAAAAATACTCAAACAAAAACCTATTTTTTTTTTAAAAAAAAAACAAAATTCCTTTACACACCAAAAAAACCACCAAAAACAAAAAAAAAAAAACCAAAACAAACATTTTTTAAAAAACAAAATTAAATATTTTTTTTTTTTATTAAAATTTTTTTTTTTTTAAAATTATTATTTTTTTTTTTTTTTATTTAACTTAAAAATTATTTTAATATTCTAAAAAATATAATTTAATTAACTCTATTTTAAAAAAACAAAAATCTTTATTTTTTTTTTTATATTTTTTAAATTTTTTTTTTTTTTTTTTAATAAAAATTTTTTTTTTTTTATTTTAAATAAAAATATTTTTATTTATTTTTTTATATTAATATAAACACTTTTTTAATAAAAAACCTTTTTTTTTAAAAATTTTTTTTTAAAAATAATAAAAAATATTTAAAATAAAATTAAAATTAAATAAAAAATAAAAAAACTAAAAAAAAAAAAAAAAAAAAAAAAAAAAAAAAAAAAAAAAAAAAAAAAAAAAAAAAAAAAAAAAAAAATCTGTATTTAAATATTAGTTTAGATTCTTAGTCACGTAGAGCCATGTATAAATGGGAGCTGATAGTAAAATTTGTCGATATTGATACACTTTGTCAATGTCAGGCGGTTGTAGACGGGAGACGGACGCAGGTGCAGTTCAACTTCTTTATTTAAACAAAAATATGAAAACTCAAAAATGTAGCATGAACAAACCAGGAGCTAACGTAGCATAGCCAAACTAGGAAATCGCTACAACACAGAATACTTGTGATCCAAACTGCTAGAATCCCTAGCATTACTCCAAATGTCTCATTAATACCAGCGATGTGCTCAGTAACCAGTGCGCTTAAATCCGAGTGCTCATTAACCCAAAAACACGAACACCCGTGACAGACCAGGAAACAAAACCAAAACAAGGGTCACGTGGTTAGTCCGATGGCAGACACCCTGTGCCACAACGCCCTCTGCTGGCTGCACTGTGACAGTCAAGGCATCATGTGGTTGCCTTGACAAATTCCACATGTGGTCATCCTGCACAAATACAACAAATCTTTACTTTGAATTTGTAAACAAGGTGTAAATCTTTCTCAAAAAATCTTGAAAACATTAAATAAAAAAACATTAAATAATTTATTCATCTTCAGTTACCACTTTATCCTGGTTAGAGGCGCGGTGGATCCAGAGCTTATGTTTGGAGCGCTGTGTGGAAAAATTTACTCTGAATGGGATGCCAGTCCATCTCAGTGCACCGTGTACACACACATTCACACACTCATTAACATCTAGGGGCTTTTTACCATTCCCAATATGCCTACATGCATCTTTTTAAACAGTGGGAGGAAACTGGACAGCCCACATTAAACTCTCATGCACAAAAAGAGAACACCGGAAACTCACACAGACAATAAACTGAGCTCAGGATTGAACTGGGTACCCTGGAGCTGTGAGGCAGCAATGTTCCACCATGCCACCTTACTAAAAACATCAGTTATATTTACTATTGTAAACATATTATGAAACAACGGTACTGTACTTTAGTATTAGTATTCTTAGATACTGACCTATATGTACTAGCATGAGAATATGTTTTTGATGGAGACCACAAAGCACATCTTTAAGTTACCCTGAATAAGGGCACCTGTCAAATGCTGTAAATGTAAACATAAATGTAAATATTCAATATGCTAAAGCTCTTTTCTCTCTTATATAGTGGCACCTCTGGAGACAAAAAAAAGGCAGCAGGAGCATAGTCTTATCTAGATCATGCAATGACCTGGTTTTCGTTTCGCTCTCCTTCTTTCCCAGCTGCTAGAAAAATAATTAAACTAGGAAATGTGTGTTTGTTCTCTGTTCATACAGCCACTATCTTCCCATTCTCTATCCTATAGTTCCCCTCCTGCAACTTCACTAGTAAAATATATTTTTTTCTCTCCAATTGTACAAATATATTGAGGCTACAGGCTATTTTGTATTTGCTAAACACAAGAGGTTTGAAATGTAAGAGGAAGCTACTGTATATAGTCTGAAATGTATCTCAATTGAATCTTTATGCTGTTCACTACTTTACAATGTATATATCAGTGACCCAGGCCCAATTACACAACAATTATGCAATTTATAAAAATAAAACCTAATTATATTACATTATTCTTATTTATCAGTGTCATGTAACTGTGAACTCGCGACTGCAGTTCCCAGAGTGCAAACTACGAACTACAAACATGGCCAACAAGGACTACACTTCCCATACACACACACACACGCTCGCATTCTCCGTAGTTCTGATCACTGACACATGCACTCAATCTCACACACACACACACAAACACACACACAATATTTAGGTCATGCTGAGAACAATGTTTACTCGTGAAGTAAACGCTCAGCAGTCGCTGTCGTTCACCAAGCCATCGTCATTGTTTTGGATTTTCCTGATTTTCGGATTTACTGCCTAGTGTCTTGAAAACTATTCCCTGCCCTATTGTCTGTTCGTCCGATCGCCTGACCTCTGCCTATTCTACAAGTTCGCCTTCAGCCTGATCCTCGCCTTCCAGTGCCTGTATCACCTGCGCTTGCTTCCATCTCAGGTATTGTAACAGATTACTTTGCTTAACTATGGAAGCAGCGGGTGCTCTGGAACGGCGTCAGTTTATTTACGAACAGAATTTAGCTATAAATGTGAAACAAGAGCAGATTTCTCGTTTAACGGTGCAAGTGGCGCTCCTGTCTCAATCCGTGCGCCCTGCTGCATTGCCGCCAGTGCACATTCCACCACAGCCGCCTGCACACATTCTACCCCCGCAGCCTGCGTACATTCCACCAATGCCACCTGCGCACTTTCCGCCACTGCCAATTCCGGAGAGATATGCCGGATACCCGGAACAATGTAAGGGGTACTTGTTACAGTGTTCTCTTTTCTTCGCCCGCTACCCTGAAATGTCAGAGACCCATAAGATTGCCGGACTACCACAATATGGGAATGAGAGGGTGGCAACATCCCCTTGTTAGAAGATTTTGTTTCCTGTTTCTGGCATTCCTTTGATCATTTGCCTGACGGATGGGAAACCGGCCAGGAGCTCATGAAGATCATGCAGAGCACTCGTGATGCGGTGGAGCATGCCCTGGAGTTTCATACCATCGCGGCATGGAGTGGGTGGAATGAGCCGGCCCTCAAGGCAGCGTTCAACCAGGGGCTGAATTCAGAGCTGGTGAAGGAGTTGGCCTGTCAGGATGAACAACTCGCCTTCAACGTGCTCATTGAGCTTGCGATTTGGCTGGACCGATTAAGCTGGGTCAACCACTCCACGCTGTGGGAGCCTAGGCTCCCCATGCCAGGAGCTGCAGCAGAACCCATGCAGATTGGACAGGCATGGATTCGTGAGGAGGAGAGGGAGAGATGGCATCGTGAGTCCCGCTGCTTTTACTGTGGAGAGGACAACCACCTCATCCCTCTGTGCCCTCATAAGAAGCTGCATCCCACCAGGGAGAGTGGGGACAGCCAACCCCATCACCAAACAGTGTGTTCGAACCAAGCACACACAGCACAGGTTTTCGTGTTTCCAGTCAGGATTGAACACTCAGGGGTGTCTACTGTACTCACAGTGATGATCGACTCAGGGGCTGCTGGCAACCACATTTACCTGAAAACTGTGCAGGACCTTGAGCTTCCTGGTCATCCCCTCCTCCAGCCACGCCATATCCAGTCCATCAATGGGTCACCCATAGGCGGTGGGGTCATCTCCAACTGTACAGCCCCCCTTGTACTCCAGGTTAGTGCCCTCCATAGCAAAATCATAGCCCTGTACATGACTGTTTCTGCCTAGCACCCTGTCATTCTAGGCCTGCCCTGGTAAGAGCTCCTTAACCCCCTGGTTTCCTGGATGGACAAACAGATCACCCAGTGGTCCCCATACTGCATGAAATTCCCTGTTGTCCTGTTGGCAGCCACGACAGTGGAGAGTCCCACGACACCTCTAAATGAAAGGCGGATATTCACCGGAGGCAACACCCTAACTACTAACCCAGCAACAGAGTGTGGCTCTCCACAAAAGACCTAAAACAGCCACTCCTGTGCAGGAAACTTAACTCCAGGTATATTTGATCCTTCAGAATTAAGGAACAAATCAATGAGGTCACATACAGACTGGACTTACCCAAGCACAGCCGCATCGCCCCATCATTTCATTTCTCCTTCCTTAAACCAGCTATCCCGGGTCCATTAGCCACTTTGGTGCCAGGGGACTCACCACCGGAGCCGTTAGAAATCGATGGCCAACCAGCCCACTGCGTCGGGACCATCCTGAACTCCAGGCGCGGGAGAGGTAAACTAGAGTACTGGTGGACTGGGAAGGATATGGCCCAGAAGAGCAGTGCCGGTTCCCATCCAAGGAAATTCTGGACCCAAGCCTGTGTACAGACTTTCATGCTGCTCACCCAGCAAAACTGGGAGGAGAGGTAGGCCTCAAAGGGATTTGGCTCTCGGAGTGAGCTCTTTGGGGCGGGGCTCTGTCACGTCGCTGTGAACTCGTGACTACAGTTCCCAGAGTGCAATTACGAGAACTATAAACATGGCCAACGAGGACTACACTTCCCATACACACACACTCACATTCTCCGGAGTTCTGATCACGGAAATCTGCACTCAATCACACACACAGTATTTTGGTCATGCTGAGAACAATGTTTACTCGCGAAGTAAATGCTCAGCAATCTCATCTCCGTAGTTCACCAAGCCGTCGTCATTGTTTTGGATTTTCTCAGATGGTTCTCAGATTTACTGCCTAGTGTCTTGACTACGATTCCCTGCCCTGCCTATTTTTGTCTGTTTGCCTGATCGCCTGACCTCTGCCTGTTTTACAAGTTTGCCTTCAGCCTGACCCTTGCCTTCCAGCATCTGTATCACCTGCACTTGCAATATAAACAATATTTATGACACACAAAACCATGCCTCACATGCTTAGAGATACTCTTAATTATACAATGCAAAAAAAATAAAAAAGTGGAGAGATGGAGGGAATGTGGCATTAAACGTTTTCACATTTGCAAAGACCAATTATTTAATTTTTCACACCTTATACAACAAAACTAAGTTCTGATTGGTCCAAAGGTATTGATTTATTTTCTAAAACAGTACAGTAGTGCAGGCTGTAATTAAAATCAAAGGTTTACAGTCATCTCTGAGCCATCCCTAGGCCTGTGTGGAAAAAGTAAGTACACCCTTGGCCTCATAATCTAGTATTGCCCCCTTTAGCAGAAATAACCTCTTGAAGGCATTTTGCATAATTGGCGACCAGGCTTGAGCAATATTCTTTCATTTGCAAGATGTTTGAGGGTTTTCTTGCATGTACTGCATGTTTCAAATCCCTGCACAACATTTCAATGGGATTCAAATTGGGGCTTTGACTAGGCCATTAAATATCCCTCCATTTCTTCGTTTTGAAAAATTCCTTGGTGGATTTGCTAGTGTGTTTAGGACCATTATCCTGTCTCACATTATCTTCAAGCACTCTTTGATATGATGCAGAATTCAGTTAAATCAATGAATGCAAGCTGTCCAGTCCCTGAGGCAGTAAAGCAACCCAAAACCATAACATTTCCACCACCGTACTTCACAGTTGGTAAGAGATGCTTCTGCTGAAAAGGTGTCTTTGGACTGCACTAAACATGTCTGCTGTTACTGTGGCCAAACAACTCTATCTTTCATTTGTCTGTCCAGAGCACATTATTCCAAAAGGCCTGGTCTTTGCCTATATTCTCATTGGCAAACTGTAGTCTTGCAAAGGCTTTTCTTGGCACACCTCCCATCAGGGGTGGATTTAGTGATTTGGGGGCACTGGGCAAAATATAGGAATGGGGCCCTCATTTCAGTGTTTTAACATTGATATTTACATTTTCAGCATATGTTATTTAGCATTAAAGCAATAATCAGTGGTGGACTGGGACCAAAAAGTGGCCCTGGACTTTTTCACAGCCCCTCAGATTCCAATGCAGGCATTGTCCGACAAGTAGTAGGTTTCTCAAAGAGCCGAGGAGCAGTCATGAGACAGGGGCTGGTTCGCAGGAGTCATAATACATGTAATATATGATAAAAAAATTTTGTTCACAAAATGTTTAATGACGGTATAATCAATTATTAAAAAGCAAAGTGTGAGCGGTTCGAATTCAGTGTTCGATGGAGTAAGACGTGAAGTTTGAGTCTCCGGCTGATTTTGATTAAAAAAAATTGTAATTAATTAACACTTTTTTTGGTAATATAGTATATTTTGATTTATTCTATTTAATTTCCTTATTTGTATTTTTAACTCGCGGTTCATTAAGATGTCGGGGAAAAACTCGAAAATCGGTGGTAGCATTCAGACAAAACTGAGGTCTAGTGTCTCGCCATGAATCCGCAGCCATGTCTCCCTCTCACCATGAACCCACACCCGTACCCGCACCTCCCTCTCACCATAAACCCACACCCGTACCCGCACCTCCCTCTCACCATGAACCCGCACCCATGCCTCCTTCTCCTCATGAATCCGTAGCCACGCTCCCTTCTCCCCGTGAACCCGCAGTCGCATCCGCATCCCCGAGCGGTGGCCCTGACCACACCGCACTCAGGCTTGAGTTGCTGGCTTTACTGAGGAAGGACATCGCCGATATTTTTAAAAAGGAGTTCCAGGAGCATCAGAAGCATCAGGAGAAGCAACAGGAGAATCACCAGGAGAATCATCAGAAGACTCTCAGGGATGCGCTGTCTACTATCCAGCTCGACCTGCAGGCCATGAAAACACAGCTGGCTAGCGATAAAGTCGCTACTGATGCCACCATATCAACACTGAAAGGTACTGTTGAGGAGATGGGGCATGCGCTCTCCGGTTGCACCGATGATATAGTTCATATGAAGACTACTATCAAGTCTCTCACTGTGACCGTGACTCAATTAGAGAATAAATGTGAGGATCTGGAGTCAAGGTCACGGCACAATAACGTTAGGATAGTCGGAGTTCCAGAGGGTGCAGACACCTGTACAACCGCTTCTGTAGTTACCTTGTTTAAAAGAGGCATTTGGTCTGGAGAAGGAGCTGGTTTTGGACCGGTCCCACCGGACCCTTCAGCCGAAGCCGAAGTCTGGTGAACGACCACAAGCTATTGTGTGCAGATTCCATTTTTACAGTGACTAAAGTGAGGGATTTGACCATCTCCGTTTTCCCTGACTGCACAGTCAAGATAGCCCGGGCCCAGGCCGCGTTTAACGAGGTTCAGCGTCAACATCGTGGTATTGAGGGCGCTCGCTATGGAAGACTTCACCCAGCTCGGCTTTGCATAACATATAACAGTGTCCAGAAGGAGTTTATTTCAGCGGAGGAAGCAGGAGACTATGTTAAACTCTTAATACCGGGGTGAATTGCATCACCTACATAGTGTAGCGTTCTTTCTTTCTTTCTTTATTTATTTATTTATCTATTTATTTATTTTATTTATTAATATTATTATTTTTTTGTTGTTGTGATATTTAAACTCTTAATACTGGGGTGAACTGCATCACCTACATAGTTCTTTCTTTCTTTCTTTCTTTATTTTTCTTTTATTCTTTATTCTTTATTCTTTTTTTTTGCACTCGGCCTTCCAGCTCTACAGGATTCGAATTCTTATTGAAGATATTGTCGGTCCATTATTACTTTGTCTACAATTTGTGGACTCACTCCTTTTAAATCTATTTCTGTATTAATGTCCTTCTCTGTTTTGATGCTCTGACTGGGAGTTTATTTCATTTAGTTATACTTTAGTTCACACAGTTATTTAGTTCACATAGTTAAAAAAAAAAATTATTTTAATATGCTACACTGTGTAATATTATTAGTTATAAGTCTTTAAAAGGTAAGGACATTATATTTGTTAAATTGCACAGACTATTTATTAGATTTGAAGTCAGTAGGGGACTTTTCTCTTGCTGGAATTTTTATAGTTTAGGTAATTTTGTTTAGCTTACTTTAGGTCCACTTTGTGGACAACCCTAGGTGTGAAACACTGCTGTCTACCTTGTTTTATAGAGACTTTGAGTGTGTGTCCTGCTTCGGCTCAAATTGGCTATTTATATTCCTATGTTTACTTTAGTGCCTGTTCTTGGGTTTTATAATTTTTATATAACCAGCGACAGCTACTGAGTAGCCATGATGAGCCGGTTGGGACGGGACATTTAATTTTTTTTTCTTCTTTTTTTTTCTCTCAAGGGAGGGGAGAAAAGGTAAATGAATCACATGAAAATGAACCACATGAAAATGAATCACATGAATATGAATCACATGAAAATTAATAATATGTAAATGAATCACATGTAAATGAATCATATGAAAATGAATAAATAAAGGCAAAAAAAAAAAGCAAAGTGTGTAAGTATTCTGTTTGAACATAGACATCTGGGAAGGACATCCGATGGAGTCAGATTTTTCCATTCATCAGTGGCCCGGAGAGCTCTACAGTCTCACAGAGGCACACACACACACATACCCTTGTCCAAGTCTATATTGAATTGGTGAATTATTAATTAATCTTCTCCAACACTAACACAATGACCCCAAGTACCACTCTTCTCATGTCTAGATTATGCTAGCTAATGGGTACATGTATAATATATATTAGTAGATCCCTAAACATGGCCTAAAAATGGTGTGCAGCGTGACAAGAAAAAAAACACTAAATAGTGATGCTCTTTTCCTTTTGGTGACCCAAAAATAAATAAGGTGTGAGAAGAAACTTCCCCACTGTGAGGTGAAAATTGCACAAGATAAGGAGGCTATTCCTGTAATTGCCCCTTCAGTTTTTTGACTAAAGTTTTAAAGGCTGAATCTGAATCCATGCAAAAAATTCCTATTTGCTTTCATTGATCCAAAAGAGGCTCCTAGAAGGAACTCAGACACAGAACCTTAACTGCTCAGCTATTATGGCCCGATATAAAATGAGTAAATGATAATTTGTATGTGATGACTAGATTCCTAAAATTACATTGTGAGTGAAATAATAAAACTAGTATCAGCCCCACATCTTTAGAAAGGGGGTTTCCCTGAGGGGTTGTATGAAACTTTGGAAAGCTCTTATCCTTGTCACTCAATTGTAATGTAAATATATATATATCCAATCGGGCACAAGGCAGGGTACACCCTGGACAGGGTGCCAGTCCATCGCAGGGCACAATCACATACACACTCACACACCAATTCATACACTACGGACAATTTAGACACACCAATCAACCTACCATGCATGTCTTTGGACTGAGGGAGGAAACCCCCACAGCACGGGGAGAACATGCAAACTCCACACACATATGGCCCCGGCGGGAATCGAACACCGGACCCTGGAGGTGTGAGGCAAATGTGAAGTAAATTGATGGTCTATAAAAAGTAAATTGATGGTCTATAAAAAGGCTTTACGTTAACAAGGTGTCACACAAGAAACATCTCATGATGGGTCAAAGCAAAGGACTCTGCCAAGCACTTCACAAACTTATTGTTGCGAAACATATTGATGGAATCAGATACAGACATATTAAAAAACTTCTGAATCTTCCACTAAGCACCATTGCAGCCATTATCCATAAGTGAAAGCAACATCACTCCATCATCACCCGGCCATACACAGGAGCTCCTAACAAGATTTATGACCATGAAGTCAGAAGAATAGTCCAGTATCACTTAGAAAGCAGGGTACCACAGAGAAAACAATAGGAAATGCACTCCACCGCCATGGCCTCTATGCACATTCACCCCACAAGACTCCATTACTAAAAAAAGGCATGTTGAAGCTCGTTTGAAGTTTGCTACAACTCATTTGGACAAACCTATGAAATACTGAGAGAGTGTAGTCTGGTCAGACGAGCACAAAATTGAATTTTGGGTTGTCATTCTACCATTCTACACACCATGCTTGGAGAAAAAAATGGCAATGCACATCACACACATCACATTCTTGAGAAGAATCTGCTGCCATCCTCCAGGATGATGAAGATGAGATGGGTGGACCTTCCAGTAGGACAATGATCCAAAGCATACAGCAAAGGAAACTCTCAGTTGGTTTCAGAGGGGGAGGGGGGGGATAAAAACTTTAGAATGGCCCAGTCAATCACCTGACTTGAAGCCATGATTTCATGATTTAAAGTCAATAGGTTTAGAAGAATGGGCAACTGCCCAATAGATTTAGAAGAATGGGCAACCACCCTAGTGGAATGGTTCCACTGAAATGGTTTCTTATTCCACTATTGCGTTCACCTCCTCAAAGGCTGCAGGATGGTCTACACTACACACATTCATTCGTTATTACAGCCTGGATATTCATTCCACCCTGGGCTCTAGTGTCTTGCAGTGACCCTCGGGCTTGGGTCTTTTTGAACATACCCTCAGTATGATGGAATGGGTATTCCCATTCCCATACTCTTATGCCCAGAGGCATGGCGAGACGCCTCATAAGCCATAGAGATTGCTTCCACTATCCAAATAGAGATGCACTGCTTTGATACAGCATCACCTTTATTGTCTCTGCCGAAGCAGACCAGCAGCTGCTCTGACTTACACCACTGGCTGGAGAGGTGGATATAAGTACAGAGAGCCCTTACTGAACACAGCAGGTGCATCCTCTCTTGTTCTGGTAAGAGGAACGGAGGAGGGCAGAAAGCCTGCAACACCACAGGGTGGGCAACCAATGTAGGCACTTTATGAATATAATCCGGCATAGGATACAGGAAGGCCTTGGCTAATCCAGGGGCAAAGTCAAAGCAGGAAGGGGCAACAGAGAGGCTCTAGCTGACGTTCCTCACACCACAAGACAAAAATCCACCACTTGAGCGCACACAATTTCCTTGTCGATGGTGCTCTAGTGTTTTACATGGTCTTTACAACCTCAGTTGTGAGACCAGACTGTATCAGCTGGTGCCCCTCAGGGGCCAGACCCACAGTTTCCATAGTTCTGACTGAGGGTGATGAATCAGCCCTCTGGCTTGAGACAGTAGATCCCTGAGGATGGGAATCTCCCAAGAAGTTCCATCAAGCAGGGAAATTATCTCTGGGAACCATATTTGAGCCGGCTAATAAGGTGCTACTAGCAGCAGATGTAGACGGTCTTGGCGAACTCTCGCTAGAATAGGAGGAGTGAGTGAGGGTGAACCACAGCGGGCAATGTGTTGTCTCCTGGGAGGCGAACACATCCACTTCCTCTTGTCCGAACCCCCCCGCCATATGGACTCCACCACTTGTGGAAGGAGCCTCCAACCCCTGGGCCTCAGCCACTGCCATGAAAGGATGTCTACCCCTACACTGCACTCAAAGACAAGAACTTTCCCTCTGCCCAGAGAAGGATTAGTGACACCTGCCTAAATGAGGGCATGAACGTAACCCTCCCTGGTGGTATATGAGACCACCGCTGTGTTGTCTGACACATGGTGACCTCTCAACTGAGGAAGAAAGAATTTCAGTGCTAGGAATACGACCCGCATCTCTAGGCGATTTATATGCCACTCCAAAGAACGTGAGCTGGACAGCCATTTAAGACTGAAGGACAGTGTGGAGTCAAAAATTATACCAAGGATTTTGACACAGTTGTGCACATTAGAAGAAAGGGGACAAAGCAGAATGACAATGTGAGAGGAGAAAGCTGATGGACCAAAGATGATTATTACGGTTTTATTGTTGTTTAGCTGTAAAAAGTTAATGTCAATCCAGCATTTTATGTCATGGAGACAGTCAAACAAACTAAACATAGAGCAGTTCTTATTTTTCACAGGAAGATAAAGCTGAGTGTCACTGGCATAGAAATGATATGAAGCAGTGTCTCTTGGAAGAGGACCCAAAACACCATAGGACATTTGAGCACAGGATGAGAAACACTTCCCTACATTAACAGAAAATTTTCTCTTCTTGAGATAAGAGGCAAACTACCCCAGCACAGGCCCCTGAAACCCAGCTACAAAATCAAGTTTTTACAGAAGGAAATCATGATCTACTGTGTCAGATGCTGCACTAAAATCAAGCAAAATTAAAATATAGGAAGGGCCTGAGTCAAGAGTGAGAAAGATATCATTGGTAACCTTCAACAAAGCAGATTCAATACTGTAATGTTTCCTGAATCAAATCAAATATACTAAAATCACTCTGAGAATAGACAACTTTTTCTAAGACTTTTGAAATGAAAGGTAGTTTGGAAATGGATCTGTAGTTATTCATGACATGTTGATAAAGATGATGTTTTTTGTTTTTTTTAACAGCATGTTTAAAAGTGGCATGCACCACTCCATAAAAGTAATACGATAATTCTTCTCCCAAACATAAGTGAAAGAGATTAGTGCTGCTAAGAAGTACAGTGAGTGTCTTTCTCAGTTTTCAGTAAATAATCCAACCAGGTATCGAAAAACACAAAGATTTTATTCATCACACAGTTCGCCACACTTTTGTGGCCCTGCTTTACTTACAGTATGCCTACCTATAACCTCAAGGTTAACCACAAATTATAGCCATATGGGATTATTTAGCTTTTAATAACAAAAAAAAAACAATCATGGTCATAAAGAAATGGCAAGAAATACCAAGAAATGGTCTTAAAAAGAAGGAGCAAAAAAAAAAACCTTTCCCCTCTTGACAGTTCTCCAATACCCAGGTAATTGATATTGATTTTTTTAGCCTTTATCAGCCTGTCTCAGTGCCTCTTACACCCCCAACATTCATTACATAACATATCTGACAAGCAAATAACAGTATGTCAGAGTCTGTTTTTCAATAGGCTTAATTGGTTAATAGAATCCATGCATGCTTACTTGAGTGACTGTGGTAGTATTTTATGTGGTAGTAACTTCTTCATAGCATCCTCTGTAAATTAAATTCACCAGCATATATCATACTTAACCTCTCTGTGCAACAAACACTGTTTAGGAATTCAGTAAGACTATTTGAGAAAGAACAAATGATTACGTGTTTCTGCCTCATTCCTAATTCTTTTTTTTTTTTTTTTTTTACGTTTTTTCACAGATTAGGTCACATTTTATCAGCCAGATTTTATTCACCTTGCATTAAGGGATGTAATAGAATATGAATATATTAGTTAGAATGAACCAATAATGTGTTCCAAGGGCGTTAGCTTGACTGCTAATCTTCCAGCCTCTTCTTGATAAAAAAAAGGCATTTAAAAACATACTTCTAAATAGACTGTTCCCTTTCAAAGGGAACTCAACGTTACATGAGCTCCATGCTGTGGGAAGCATGTTACCAGTATCTGCAGCTTGGGTAACATCATGCCTATTTATAGGCCTACCATAATCCGTTGACGTGGCAATTAAGCACATCGCGTGATATGAAAACAGCACCTGTGAACCACCAAGTTTATCTTCAGTGAGACTGCGTGTCAGTCATTTGTGTAATGCTCGCAAAAAGACTCTTAATTTCCTCTCTATCTTTAAAAAAAAAGAAAGAATAATGTTTACTTTTCTGTCCCTTTAACAAAAGAGAGGAAAGTAGGAGTGAGAGAGAATTCAGCAAGTGTGTTACACTTCGCTCCCATTTCATCATGGGAGGAAAAGCTTTGTGTGAAGTGTGAGTTGGATCATGCTACGGCAGCCCTTGAGAAGTCTGACTGGCATAGATTCTGGTCTCACAACTGAGGTTGTAGAGACCATGTTTAATGCTGTAGCACCATCCACGAGGAAATTGCATGTGCTCAAGTGGCGACTTTTTGTCTCTTGTTATGAGGAACATCAGCTACAACCCGTGAACTGCGCAATAGCTACAGTCCTGTAGTTCTTATAAGGACATTTCTCTGCAGGGTTGGCTCCTTCTACATCAGGGTCTACATGGCCACCATTTTGGCCAGCCATTCCCCTATTGATGGAGCCTCTGTGGGGCAACATCCTCTGACTTTGAGGTTTATGTGGGGTAACAGGTGGCTGAGGCTCATCTACAGACCACGCATACCTTCCTGGGACCTTTCAGTGGTCTTTGAAGGTCTGTCAGGTGCCCCATTTGAGCCCTTAGAATCAGCCTCAGGGAAGCTTTTGACTCTAAAGATAGCTCTTCTGCTGGCCCTGGCATCTCTCAAGTGAGTAAGAGCTCTACAAGCTCTATCTCTTGCCCCTTCCTGCCTTGACTTTGCCCTTGGATTACCCAAGGCCTTCCTATATCCTAGGCTTCGTCTTCACTTCAGATAATAGAGGCTGATGGAGCGGTTCACAGGTGCAGGGTGGTCCTTCATTCCTCCAGGAGAATTCCACCATCCAGCGGATGGGGGGAGAATATAAAGGGCCGCTCTTCCGCTCAACGGGAGAGTTTCCTCTCACATGACAAGTGCGCGTGGCTTCCTGCCAGCTCTTAGCATCGGTGTGTTGTCTAATTGGCATTGTGTGTGTGTGTGTTTGTTTCTCCCTTGCAGAAGACTAGGACCCGAACGAAGCCTCCACTCCCTATCTGCACAGGCGGCGCTGCCTGACTGCCAAGATTCTTTCAGAAAGCATTGACGTGACGCCGAAAACCCTGCAGCCCACTGAACTCGCACCACACGCCTCCACACCCACACACAAGCACACGAGAGCACATGCACGTACACACTCACACTCACGCACACCCTCAGAACACCATAAATAAAGAAAAAATCAGTTTTGCAATTACAGTGGACTCCTGGAATGACATCAGGCTGCGGCAGATGGAGGTTCTGAAGAGGGACTTCTCCTGCCTGATCAACTCATCATAGTAGAATCCTTATAACCCCTAGAAAAGTTGTCGAACCTGAAAATGTTCAACCTGAGCCCCAAGCTCTTCATGTGGGCAAGAACAACATTTCGATGTTGAACCGGGGGAACCGAACTGGTTCCCTGGATTGTGCTAGAATTAACCAGTCATCCAGGTAGTTTAGTACACGGATGCCCTGGAGTCACAATGGAGCCAGAGTGACATCCATGCATTTCTGAAGGTGTGAGGGGATAAAGCTATTGATGTTTCTATGTGGAAATATACACCTGTTAGATCCATCATCACAAAGTCCTCAAAATGAATATGTGGAATGATAAGTTTGGGCGTCAGCATCTCGAACCTGTATGTCCAAAGAGTACAATTCAGATGACGCAGATATAAAATTGGTCGCATACTCCTCTATTTTTTGTGGACCAGGAAATAACAGCTGTAAAACCTCCCTCCCTCAAAGAACGGGGTAAATGTTCTATGGCCCCTTTGTCCAAGAGGGATCTTACTTCCTGCACTAACGTCGGGCTCTGCTCTGTGCTGACTATTTTGGTGAGCACACTTCTGAACTGGGGGGTCTAGCTCTAAACTGGACCCGGTAACCCTTTTCTACGGTATACAGAACCCATGGAGACACATTTGGCAGTAGTTTCCATGCTGCAAGATTGTCTTTTAGTGATGTTAACTATTCCACATTCTATTGGAGGGAAAGCATAAGATTTTCGTTGCCCTGTGACAGCTCGCTGACCAGAGAACACTGAAAACTTGGGACAGCCTTGGCTAGGGAAGGCCCTAGAGTAGCACTGGAGTAGAACTGCCCTAACAACCTCCTGTCCCATTATACATCCCTCCATGGCCACTGAGGACTGCTCCTTTTTGTCTGCTTGGCCTTTATGACCATTCTCAGATCAGACCTAGTAGCAGACCGCGACTGTGGCCGGCTGGTCTCTGGCTCCTTTTCTGGAGATCAACCGGACCTGAGACAACTAGCTGCCTCGGCAGAAGCCCGCCCAGATCCGCAGGCCTCTGAAATCTAACTCAGTTCAGCTTCCGAGAAGAGAGCGAGTCACGAGCAGAGCTGCTTAATGTAGGCTCTACAATGCACTGTCAGACCTCTCGAGGGCTGCTCCAACCCTAGACACTTTACCCAGAAAGTGCGCTCTATTCTCTGTGATGAAACGGGAGCAAGGTGTAAGACACTTCCCGAATTCCCTCACTCATATGTTTCCCACTCCCTCATTCCTTTTTTTCTCTCTTTTTTTAAAGGGATAGAAAAGTCCAGAGATTTTGAGAAAAAATAGAGGAAATGAAGCATCTTTTCTTTTCTTTAGACAAACAACCGACAAGCAGTCTCGCTGAGGATAATAAGGCTGATGGTGTGGTTCACAGATGCCATATATATATATATATATATAATCACGCAACACGCTTAATTGTCACTTCACCTGATCACGGCAGGCCTAAAAATAGGCATGATTTTACACAAGCTTTACATTCCAGTCAAGCGCCAAGGGCGCTTCCCCTAGTGTTATGCTAAACACAACGTGGAGTTCCCTTTGAAAGGGAACAGAAATTCCACAGCAGTGATCATATTAATTAGATGCTAGCAGTAGGTAATGATACAACGACCAGTGTGATACAACAGCTACATTTAAACAGCAACTTATTCTCCTTTAGCAAATGGTCTATATTCATTTATTATATTTGCATTTATTATTATATTTATTAAATCCACTTTTCAAATATAACAATAATAACAACAATAATAATTATTATATTATTTAATTTAAAGATACATGCATTATTGAATAAAAGGAGGTGTAGAAAATAACTTTAAAATTAAAAATGTATCTGACAGGATGTGAATTTGCGGGTCGTTCAGATTTTTTTCCCGGAATTTGCTAATCGAATCACGATGCTGAAGAGATACAAATAGGTGCAATACGTATTTGCTTGCTAGAAAGGTTCAAGGGGATCTGCTTGGGACTATAATTGTACATTGGTAATGCAAGTCTTTCAGACTGGTGCAGGGAAGAGTTAATTCATTAGTAACTTCATAACTAGGATTGAGATTATTTAAATTATGTTACTAGTTTTCTTTACATTTTGGGAAATAAAACCAAGAAAATATGTTGAAAATATCACTTAAAGGTACAAATAAAAATAATAATTAAAAAAATAGTCTCGTGCATTTGAGACCAAGTATTTGAGGCCATGTAGCTGAGGTTGAGGCACTGTTAGAGCCAGTCCACGTTGAATGTGCTGGCATGTCTACCTCTGGGTTTTCATTTGAAAGTGTTTCCAGGGGTATAGTGGTACATTCAATCATACTTCAATAAAAAACAAAACGAAACAATAAACCTTTCAGTTCAGGCAAAACAGTCTTAAATCTGAATATGGATACGGATACTTGAGCACTAAACAGATACAGATACATAAAGTGCTATTGTGGTACACCCCTACATCACATACATCTAAAGCTGATTTGCTAGTAGTAATGATTAGAAATTATTGATGGTAAATGACCGGACACACAAAACATCTTAGCATCCTAGAGGTCAGAGTAGTTTCACTAGATTGGATGTCCTAAAAAAAGCTGCAATTGTTAACAATTCCCTCTAACATTAACCATTTGTAACTTTAATAAAAGATTGTTCTGACAGATTTACAACTGTATTTGTGTGTGTCTGTGTGTGTGTGTGTGTGTGTGTGTGGACCTAGTCCACAGGGTGATGTGATGTAGCTAGTGTGGTAGTGCAGTAGTTAGAGGGAGTTGCATGGTTGCTTCCCGTCTGCTTGCTAAACTCTTGCTTATAACCTGCTGCTGCTGGCTAGCCCTTGTAGTGAACAGGGAAGCAGCCTTGTGCGCAAGACCCCCCTGCCAATACATAGCCTCTCCTTCACTAAGACTCCTGCCATGGCTCCCCGTAGCCACACACAGTAACTGGGTAACTGCCCTATTACCTTGTGGGTAAATCTATTAAGACAAAGGCTAGGAGAGCACACCCCAAGAGAAAAGCAACGTGCCTAATGTGTGTTGGCAGCACACATTAACCAGTCCTTTGACAGACTGGAGCTTCCGCAGCCTTCTGAAGCCCCTTGCCACCAGGATTGAGCTGATTACAGTGAAGACAGTGCTACTGTGGACTGCACAGCCCATGTGGCACTCTAAAAACCTCTTTGCATAGGTCTCCATCTCTGCTCTTGGTGAGACAATGCTCCTGCGTGAAGGTTTTCTGAAAGAAGAGGGAAGTAGATTCACCTTCTTCTGGAGAGGCTATCACCCTGGTGTGGGACTGGCAATCAGCAGTGATATGATATGGTATCAGAATGGTATCCCAGCAGAGCTCCTCAAACTTGGTGGCAACTTGTGTACCAGGATGATCCACCAATAGGGTGCATTGGTCTGGGACCAGGAGAATATCCCTCAACAATGGAGGGGTGCCAACAATGTCACTCTTTACGAAAACAAGGGTGGCAAATCCATCTGAGGAAACAGTCGTGGCACATCACTGCTAGTAGTTGCAGGCAAGGTCCTGGCAAAAATCATGCTATGCAGGCTGGTGGAGAACCTAACAGAATATCTGTTGCCAGAGTGAAAGTGTGGTTACAGGAAGAACTGGAGCACTGTGTACATGATTTTCACAGTAAGACAGCTACAAGAAAAGTGTCGTGATCAACATCAGGACCTTTTCATGGCATTTGTCGATCTCTCCAAAGCTTTCGACACTGTGAATACTCTGATACTCTGGGACATCGTGATAAAATTTGGCTGCCCAGGAAAATTTGTGAACATCCTGTCACAGTTCCATGACAGTATGGTGGCCCGTGTGACCATAGGGGGACAGGAATCAGTGGCTTTGAATGTATGCACTGGAGTAAGAAAGGGTGCGTGTTGGCACTGGTACTGTTCAACATCTTTCTCCTATGTATCAGGAAGCAGTGGAATCATTGTGACTTCAGACTAGATGGAAAACTTTTTAATATCCAAAGGCTCCAGGCAAATACCAAGGACTCAGCAGTGCAGGTCCTTGAGTTGCAGTATGCTGATGATTTTGTGCACACACCATGGCCGTGAAGGCATACAGCAGACTGGGCTTGTCAGTCAACGCTACCAAGACTGAGGTGATATGCCAATGGAGGTTCAGTCCGCCACCCACTTTGCCTGTCTTCACCATAGAACTTTAGCCACTCACAATAGTTCCATCCATTATGGCTGGCTTGGGCATGTTATACCTGGACAGCATCCTATCTGAGGGCTGCAACATCGACCATGAAATCCACAACCATATAAAACAAGCCTCTGCTGCTTTTGGCAAACTCACATGAAAGGTCTTTCAAAATAAGCAACTCCATCTGCACACCAAAGTATCTATGAATGAATGAATGAATGAATGAATGCCTTTATTGACACTATGTACATGCACAGTGAAATTAAGAGCCACTCCTTAATTCCGTGCCAGCATATGCATAGAATGAATAAGATTAAAAAAAAAAAAAAAAACAACTATAAAGCCATCTGTATCACCACTCTCCTATAGAGCTGTGAAGCCTGGGTTACATACAGTCACCACCTAAGGATGCTGGAATGCTTCCATAAAAGACGTCTACAGTGAATCTTAGGGATCTCGTGGTGTGATCGTGTACCACATTCTGATTTGCTTGCAAGGACAAACTGCTTGCAAGGACACGATAACTGAACACCAACTTTGCTGGCTTGGGCATATTATTAGGTTGCCTCCAGATCACCTGCAATGGAAAGTCTTGTATAAATAATTTCATCTTGGCCACTGGTCCACAGGGGGTCAGAAGAAGAGTACAAATACTATCACTAAGGAAATGTCAAATTGACCATTCACGACTGGAAGAAGCGCCTGTTAACCGTTCCCTCTAGTGGTAGCTCTGCCACATAGGAATAGAGCAGATGGAATCGGAGAGAAACATGAACAACAGCTAAAAAAGACTAAGGAGACATAAAGCCATGCCTCCCTCCACTCTATTGGACTCTATAGTCATCAAATAACACACTGTTAATGAGGAGGAATAAGAGGAATAAGCTGAGAGAGAGAGAGAGAGAGAGAGAGAGAGAGAGAGAGAGAGAGTGTGTGTGTGTGTGTGTGTGTGTGTGTGTGTGTGTGTGTGTGTGTGTGTGTGTGTGTGTGTGTGGGGTGCGTGTGTGTTTGGACAGAGCATTCCAGAACAAAATTAAAATGACATGACATTCATGCACTCTGTATCGACCCATGTCTCAAAGTTTTCTTTGATATTATGGATTTCCATGGTTATACAAAAATTATAATAAGCAGAGCAGTAATAAAAAGCTGAGGGCAGTGAGCCAGACAGGGGAGTTCAAAATAAACATCCAGTATTACTACTTTTAAAAAATGTACCTTCACCAAACACTTATTGTGAAAGGAGAAGGTTAGCTGTGTCAAGGAGATAGACACATTTGCTACATAAATTCAATGTCACCAAATTTTTATTTCACATTTCCCCCAACCCCTTGGAAGGAAGTACATATGACCTGACACTTTCCCAGAGCTAATTTTCTTAACACATTCTGTGCTGTTCAATAATTCAGTGCACAGATTTAGCATGTGAACTCTTGACTCAGACCACTTCACCATTCAATTCTTGACTCAATGTAAAATCCAAAAGAGAATAATGTGATGTGTTTCATCAAATCGGTTATAGATATTTGTACATGAAATGCATGCCTTTAATAGAGGTCTGAAATGCTAAGGTAATTCATTATGCCTTGTCTTGTTTATATTTTCTTCATATTGAACAAAACACCCTTGTTGCTAAAAAAAAAAAAAGATAATAATACAGATGATGTCTTAAAATAGACAGTGGTAGTCGGTGAATTGAACAGTGCATCTAGTTCATTATAGGTGACAATTTCAGTTAAGCTTTCTCATTTCGTTTGCGTCTTTTCCCAGTTGCAGAATGCAGGGGAAGAGTGTTTGTAATTAGAAGAGAGAGAGAGAGAGAGAGAGAGAGAGAGAGATAGAAAGAGTCTTATATATCCCACTGATAATGATCTCTTTCTTTTCTCTCACTTCCTCTGTGCAGTGAATTCTTCTAGGAATTAAAAACAACACATATGTGCTGCCTGAAATGTGCACAGGGACCAGGATGGATTACAAGTGCTGCACAGGATGGCTGTTACTTTGAAAAATTATATCAACCCTAGGCTCCCATAAAATAAATCTAATACCACTCCTTTTGCTTGGTTACTAAGGTGACCATTTGCCTTATCTGGGGAAACATTTTTTACCTCTCTTGTATATAGGATTATAGGATATTTTTTTAGACCTTCATAGCTCCTACTTAATATATCCATCCATCCATTGTCTGTATTGCTTATCCTTCAAGCAGGAAGCCTGGAGACTATCCCAGGGGACTCAGGGCACAGGGCACCCTGGATAGGATGCCAACCCTGGCAGGGGTTGGTTCCTTTTAAGTGCAATGTGATGGGCTGTTTTAGAAACAGAAGGTATGTTAGAAAGAAACTGGTAGCGTTAGGGCATGCTCCGCCCTTCGCTGAACAAAAAGTGCTCTCTTTCAAATGACATTCCAATGACTAAGCATTCCAAATTTCCCTAGTGAAAGAGGACGACAGGGAAAAAAACCCCAAGCAGGCCACATAAACATCTGTGTGTGTAAACAAATCCTCTCAAGGTGAGAGAATGTTTGGATGGCAATGAATGTGTGTGTATGTGTGTACATTTGGGGGGTGGGTTGTCCCTCATTTTCTAATCTGACATGATGTTCTCTCATGAGTACACAAGAGATTCGGTTGCCAGTTACAAGCAGATGCTCAATTACAAACTGTGCAAGGAATTTAAATAACTTGATGAGAAAAAAAAATTACATTTAGAACATGCTGTATGGTGGATTCTCATGTAATTTAAGGCTAACAAAGAAAAATTTGTATGATTATGGATCAGCTTTCTGTAAGGAGAATATTTATTTAACATTTATGGAAGGACACTGAGGTAAAACTAATCCTTTAAGTTCTCCTCCAAGTGGTGGATTTTGTGCTATGCAGGTTATTTGGAACATGACAAACTGCATATTTTGTCTTATAAGAGAGAAAATAAACAAACAAACAAAAAAAAAAAGGTGAGTCAATATCGGCTAATAGTCATTTTAACATATACAATAACAGAAACAAACTTGTTTTGCCAATATTCCAGAACATTAAAAATAACTATAAACAGACAAAAGCATGACATTGTTCTTTAATAACTTGATAAGAGGAAATACTTACACTAACACCACTCTGTGGTTGATTATCTATATAGAACATCATGCTGTGTCATGTTTTATTCCTTACATATTATATACAGTCATAAGTACACCATGGAAATTGTTAGCTTTTTTGACATATTTGGACAAGCAAACATTTGATCATCTTTGAAAAAGTGCCTATTAAAAAGTGAACAAAACCACAAGGAAAATGAGCTTTTTCAATAATTTATTCAGTAGAAATATCTCTCTTGGCCTCAGAAGTTAGTATGGCCCCCTTTAGCAGAAATAACTTATTGTAGGCATTTTCCACCAGACTTGCTGAATTTTTTTTTCCACTCTTCCATGCAATATTCTTTCAGTTGAAAGATGTTTGAGAGTTTTCTTGCATGTACTGCCTGTTTCATACCCCCACAACACTTCAATGGGATTCAAATAGGGGCTTTGACTAGGCATTCCATAACCCTCCATTTCTTCTTTTTGAGCCATTCCTTGGTGGAATTGCTAGTGTGCTTAGATAAATAAATAGTAAATGGCACACTTATATAGCAGTCTTATCCAATGCACTTTACACTGTGTCTCATTCACCCATTCACACACACACACACACACACACACACACACACACTCGCACACCAATGGTAGCAGAGCTGCCATGCAAGGCGCTAACTTGCCATCGGGAGCAACTTAGGGTTCAGTGTCTTGCCCAAGGACATTTCGGCATGTGGAGTCATGTGGGCCGGGAAACTAACCACCAAAACTATGATTAGTGGACAACCTGCTCTACCACCTGAGCCTGTTGAAAGGTCCACTATCGGTTCAACTTCAACTTTTGAACAGATGGCCTCACATTATCTTTAAGTACTCTTTGATATGATGCAGAACTCATAGTTGAATCAAGCTGTCCAGTCCCTGAGGCAGCAAAGCAACCTCAAACCATAACATTTCCACCACTATGCTTCAGAGTTGGTAAGAGGTGCTTCTCCTGAAAAACTGTCTTTGGTCTGCACCAAACATGTCTGCTTTTACTGTGTCCAAACAACTCTATCTTTGATTCGTCTGTCCTGAGCACATTATTCCAAAAGGACCGGTCTTTATCTACATGCTTGCTGGCAAATTGTAGTCTTGCAAAGGCTTTTTCCTGGCATGCCTCCCATGCAGGTCAAATTTGTGCAATCTCTTTCTGATTGTACAAGCATGCACTTTCATACCAAAAATTGCAAGACTTACTAGCAGATCCTGTGATGAAAGGTTTGGGATCTTAGAGACTTATTTTTGCATCATATGGTCTCTTCTTGGGCTGATTTTGCTGGGACGGCCAATCTTGAACAAATTGGCAGTCGTTTGAAATTATTTTCTTTACAGTGCACTGATGTATTTCAAATAATTTGGAGATCTTTTTACATTCCTTGCCAGACTTATAAGCATCCAGAAGCTTTTTCTGAAGTCTTTAGATCTTGACATCTAGGCATGATGACACCACACACCTCAATAACAAAGGGAACACCAGACACTAGATATGAAGGGGTATAAATAATACAGGTTCCACCTGCACTCTTTAAGTAGGTTCTAATCACTGAAATCTTGAACACCTGATTCTAATTTTATGGATTTGAATGTGTGATAAATGTAGGGATATACTTACTTTTTCCATGTGACTGATCTGTTTTTATTCATTTAAAATGTGAAAATTAATACGAAATATCAATTTTATGTGTTATTTGATAGAGTGTATCAACTTTAATAATAGGTATTTTTTTCAAAGAGGATCAAATGTCCAAATAGTAAATAAATAAATAAATAAATAAAAAATTATCCATGGGATTTATTTATTTTTTCACATGACTGTATGCAGGTCCAGTGCAGATTGATATGGTAGTGCAAGTACCATGGTCTAGATATTTCCAAAAATTGTTGGGAGAACAGGGAGCACAGTCTAGGCAGGTCAGGGTGCATCTATGATGGATTCTCTTACGCAATCTCACACAATAAGCAGTCTATCTGCTCAGCTCTGCACAATTATGTTGTCTGGCTGTTGTTATCCTGATGTCACTTCTGATCTATGTAGTTAATATGATTTTTTGAAGTTGGCAAGAGAAATGTCCCCTTGATAACTTAAGGAATAAATATTGAGAGGAACTCGACTCAAAAGAGAACAGATCCTCTTTTGGCTGTGATTATAAAAACATTCATACCACAGCATTGTTTAATTCTCAAATCTAATTACTCAAAAGGTGTTATCAGTATGAATACTTTGAATACAGTATGAATACTTTGTGGAATAGGATGTCCTAGGTACAGGACAGTCATTATGATGAAAGCAGCAGTTTCTTCTATTGTTAGACTTGCTAGACATAAATCCATTGGTCTTTGACCTGTCTTCACTTGCAGATAAAATACTGCAAATTAGGAAACCCAGAATGATTGGAAATTTCCAAAATACTTATGAGCGCAAGATAAGAAGTAAACAAGGGATATGACAATATCTCTAAGTCACTCTGAGTAAGATTTAATAAGCCCTTAAACAAGAAGCAGGCAATAGTGAACAAGAATTTACACGGTGAAACCTGATGCTGAGGGTAAAACCTTATGCTCTTCTGAAATAAGATGCCTCCCCCTAAAAAACTGTTTCTAAACAGAATTCAAATGTATTTCAGTTTTTCCAACTTGTTGATTGGTATTTTCTGCAAGTTTAAGTGACACCAATACTTCTTTCTCTAGAAAAATAATATAAATAAATAAAAAGAAATATATTATTGCTGATGTTACATACTACAAATTCAATCAAATTAAGAATTAAAGACCAGTTATGATAGAAGAAGATAACTTGGAACAGCCTGTAATTAGATATGATAATTGGCTGTCGAACATGTCATGTGAATCCATAGTGACAGTGGTGCTGTTAACCCACAGGTCCATCTGATGCTTCTGCAGATTTGAGCCTTGATTCACCTGGAATGCCGCCCGTATGGCAGATGTGCTTTTAAATGGAAATTGTCATGACAACATTTACTTTATGAACTGAAGTGTACAGTCACTAAGGATCTCTCACTGACTCTCCCACTCTCGTTCTCTCTAAATATTTGATGCTATCCTACAGCATTGCCTTTAAGGAACCTCAGCAATTGCCAATTGCCAATTTACTCTTGTTGTATATTGCTTATTCAATTTTTTATTCACTTATTTATGCCCCTGTATAGGGTTTAAAATTTCCTTTTAGGAAAATGCACATACAGCAGTAAACAGCTGGATCCTAAGTATTAGAACATGGTCAATGTGTCTTTAGAAGCTATTTAAATTACTTATACTGGGAATAATGAAGATGAATTTAATGTGTAGTGGGTATTTACAAATAAATAATATGTACTACTATGATCCTACTATGATCCTATGGCCCTGGTCTTTAAACATTCTCTGCTATCTCAACCTCTTATTTGAGCTCATGTCAGCTTGTCAGGAAAAAAAATAAATTGCCACAAACACCTCTACCACTTAGCTCTCATTCCTTACCGGCTCCCTCCTTTCTTTCCAGCAGTGGAAAAAAGGAGGGGCTGTTGCTATGAAGATGGATTACCCTGCCATTGACACTGACTTCCCTTCATCCAGCTCCACTGAGTAGAGCTCAATGCAATTAAGGCAATTAATCTTACACAAGGAGTTCACACACACACGTTGCTTTGATTTGTCTTGGCTTCCAGACAGGTGTATATGCTTCACCCAAATGTATTGAAAAACATAGCAAACTACATATTAGCCTTCAGCATCAATAACAGTGGCAGCATTTTTGGCTTGGTCTAATGGAAGTTCATACGGTAAATAGGATACATTTGATACAAAATATACAAAAGTATAAAACAAAATATAAAACCACAATGAATTTATTTTAATAACATGTAAAACGTATAAGTAAAATGTAAAAAAAAAAAACTACAATAAAGGAGCCAAAAGGTTTATTTTTGGTTACTGACATTAATGTTAGGTACTGACATTAATGTTAGGTGTAGACATTGCATTACTTATCTACAGCAAGACACAAAACAATGAAAATACTTCTCAATGATAGTAGCAGTTTGTGTGTGTGTGTCACGGTTCCCCCTTGAAGCAGCATGCTCTCGCGCTGTTGCGCATGCGTGTTGTGACATTTGAACATGTGCTCTTTGTTTTCGTTTCTGTCAATGGCTGGGAGGGCACGTGTGTTTTGTTTATGTTCGTCATGACCCCGCCCCGTGTCTGTCATAGGTTGTATCCCCACATGTGGCTGTATTACTCCCAGCTGAAATCTGTTTAAGTTAATTCATGCTGGTTTATGTACTACGCGCCGTACTACACATGGCGCGGTTAATTAAACATAGTAAACATAGTCCCTTGTTAGTTATAGTTCACGCTGGGTTATCCGCTCCCAGATCAGTATCATCGTTCACGTTCATGTTTATGCATATGTTTATGTTTGTTTCTCGACCCTGTTTTCCGTGCCACATTGTTGATATCTGCCTTGCCCCAAGTTTATGCCTGTTTGCCGTTCGCCTGACCTTCGCTTGTTTTCTGACTACGCCTTTGAATTATGTTTTGGATTTGTCTGCCTGCCTCTTGTAAATTAACTACACTCGTTCTTAAGTCCTTCCTTCATCCGCTCCGTCACGACTTGTGACTGAATTAACCGCCGTAATCATGGAGGTAGCACGAGAACGGAGAGGACGCCGAACCCAAAACCGCACGCCCAAGATTCCCGCCTTGGATTCCATGAGCTTCGCACAGAGGTATTCCGTGGACATGCCGGAGCCGTATGATGGCTACTTTTACCCGGATGAGTTTTTGACGGACTGTCAGCATTATTTTTCCAGCCTAGGTGACCCGAAGCCTACTGAAGGACGATTCGTTCTGTTTATCATTTCTCGCCTTGTTGGCGCAGCTCGCACATGGGCACAGCGAGTGGCAGCCAAGGAATCCCGGTGCTGGAGGATATTTGGCAGTTTTTGGAAGTGTTTTTGGAGGAGTTTGGAGAACCAGGACAGAACTATGATCAGTTGCTGGAGGAAGTGAACGTAGCGGAACGCCCATTCCACAAGTATTATGGGCAGGTGAGCACTCCGGAGGAGATTGACAAGACTCCCACCGCTCATCCAGGGAAGTGAGTTCTGCTCATCTCCAAGTTTCCAGGCCAATCTAAGTCTCCAGCCCCTGCCATGCCTCAGGTCCATGTCCCGGTCCAGACCAAGCCACAAGTCCAAGTTACCGTGCATCCTGCTAAACAGAATCCATTCATCTCCAAGTCTGCCAACCCAATTCACAAAGTTCCGCTCACAGCCAAGTTCCAAGTTCAAGCTCCAGTCACAGCCAAGCCTCAGGTTCCAGTTGTAATCACGCAGAGTAAGAAGGAAATGGTGGAAAAAAATTGCAGAATGCAGTTGGAGTTGGAGAGTTTGAGCAGCACTCTGTCTGAAATGGAGAAGAAATGCAATGAAGCTACTAAAGAATGCTCATCTGTGGAGTTGAAACTACAGGAAACACAGGTTTTGCTGCAAGAGGAAACACTCCGGAAACGGGTTCTGAGCATATGGCTCTGTCGACTAGAGGACGAACGAAACCAACTAAAGTAGCTTCTGGAGGAGGAGAAGGATAAAAGGAAAAGTACAGAGACCCAGTTTCACCAAGTCCAGACTCAGTCACAAGCTCACGACGCCCAAGTCCAGACTCAGTCTCAAGCTCACGACGCCCAAGTCCAGACACAGTCTCAAGCTCACAGCGTCCAGGTCCAGACTCAGTCTCAAGCTCACAGTGTCCAAGTCCAGACTCAGTCTCAAGCTCACGACGCCCAAGTCCAGACACAGTCTCAAGCTCACAGCGTCCAGGTCCAGACTCAGTCTCAAGCTCACAGCGTCCAGGACCAGACTCAGTCTCAAGCTCACAGCGTCCAGGTCCAGACTCAGTCTCAAGCTCACGACGCCCAAGTCCAGACTCAGTTTCAAGCTCACGACGCCCAAGTCCAGACTCGGTCTCAAGCTCACGACATCCCAGTCAAAGCCAAGCCTCACATCCCGTTGGTAATCGCTCAGAGTAAAAAGGAGTCACGTCGACACGAGGGGGAATCTGGGGTCGGGGCTGAAACTGGCTCCCACCCTCCCTCCCCGTTTTTGATGCCTGCTTAGCCTCCCTGCTCTGCTGGGGACGCTGCTTAGCCTCCACGTCCTGCTGGGGACGCTGCTCAGCCTCCCTGCTCTGCTGAGGACGCCACTCAGCCTCCCTCCCTGCTGAGGACGCTGCTCAGTCTCCCTGCTCTGCTGAGGACGCTGCTCAGCCTCCCTGCTCTGTTGAGGATGCCGCTCAGCCTCCCTGCTCTGCTGGGGATGCCACTCAGCCTGCCTCCTCTGCTGAGGACTCCGCTCAGCCTCAATGCTCTGCTGAGGATGCCGCTCAGCCTCCCTGCTCTGCTGAGGATGCCGCTCAGCCTCCACGTCCGGCTGAGGACGTCGCTAGGCCTACCTGCTCTGCTGTGGACGTCGCTTGGCCTTCCTGCTGTGCTGTGGACGTCACTTGGCCTTCCTGCTCTGCTGTGGATGTCACTCCGCCTTCCTGCTCGGCTGAGGTCGTCACTCTGCCTTCCTGCTTCGCTGGGGACATCGCTCTGCCTCCATGCTCCGCGGAAGACATCGTTCCTTGTGTCGCTCCCCCTTCTTGCTCCACGGAGGACATCGCACCACCCCTGGGCTCAGCCGAGGGCATCGTTCTTCCCTTGAGCTTCACGGAGAACTTTGCTCCTTCCCCTGGCCTCGCGGAGAACCTCGCTCCCCCCTGGAGCCTCACGGAGAACCTCACTCCCCCCTGGAGCCTCGCAGAGAAACTTGCTTCCCCCTTGAGCCTCGCGGTGAACTTTGCTCCGCGTCCCTACTTTGCCAGAAACGTCATGCAGTTTCCTGGCTTTGCTTGGGACATTCAGCCCAGGGGCCCGGGGCCGCCGGTGATATGGGATGTTTCATGGCACTCTGGGAGGAGTGCCTTTGGGGGGGGGACTCTGTCACGGTTCCCCCTTGAAGCAGCATGCTCTCGCGCTGTTGCGCATGCGTGTTGTGACATTTGAACATGTGCTCTTTGTTTTCGTTTCTGTCAGTGGCTGGGAGGGCACGTGTGTTTTGTTTATGTTTGTCATGACCCCGCCCCATGTCTGTCACAGGTTGTATCCCCACGTGTGTCTGTATTACTCCCAGCTGAAATCTGTTTAAGTTAATTCATGCCGGTTTATATACTACGCGCCGTACTACACATGGCGCGGTTAATTAAACATAGTAAACATAGTCCCTTGTTAGTTATAGTTCACGCTGGGTTCAGTATCACCAGAACCAGATCAGTATCATCATTCACGTTCATGTTTATGCTTATGTTTATGTTTGTTTCTCGACCCTGTTTTCCGTGCCACATTGTTGATATCTGCCTTGCCCCAAGTTTATGCCTGTTTGCCGTTCGCCTGACCTTCGCTTGTTTTCTGACTACGCCTTTGGATTACGTTTTGGATTTGTCTGCCTGCCTCTTGTAAATAAACTACACTCGTTCTTAAGTGCGCTTACGTCCTTCCGTCATCCGCTCCGTCACGACTTGTGACAGTGTGTGTGTGTGTGTGTGTTTGGAAGGGCTGGATCTTTGTGTGTGTGTGTGTGTGTGTGTGGGGGGGGTATGTGCATGCAAAAGAAAATATCAGCATTTTTCAGAAATATACTTGGATCTGCAAAAAGTTATTTGGCTTGTTTCCAGGTATTGACAATGCAATCCAGCATCCTGACAAGGCTTAATCCACCACAATACCACCTGGGATACAAGCATTCTTTTGTTTTAATTACCTACAAGCCAAAGACTAGGTATACAAGTAGGTGGTCTGAACTGAACTGTGACTCTGAAAAACCCCACTGTATTAAATTTTTTTTTATCAAAATGTCAAAAACATCAGAGAGCTTATAATATAGATGGTGAAATATTCATTTCTGTAAATAATGTGGCCTGGGCATAATCAAATTTTTTGATCATTCATTTCTTCATCTTTGGTTAGAGGCTCATATTGTGCACCACTCAAATACATATCTGGCTGTTTAATTCAAGAAAGAATTTTAAATACTGTCTACAAACAGCTTTTCAATATGGAATATCAGATAGAGTACCAAGAAAAATGAACTTTGAAAGAACTGTGCAAATTTATTCATCTAATCCACAGAATTATCTGACTTACCACAGTGAGGAACTGTCACGATTCCCCCGTGCAACAGTGCACGTTGAGCGCTGTTGCGCATGCGCGGACCTCTTCCTGGTTGACGTCAGGTTTTTGTCTCGCCTCGTCAAGGGTCATAGTTCATTGGGTCACATGTGTTTGGGAATTGCCAGCAGCTGCTAACGGTTGCGGGTTAAGGACTGAGAGATCTATATATATAGTGAGTCGTGCTCGAGACGGCGCGGTTCGATAAACAGTTCTAGTGAATTTCTAGTGAATTATGTATATGTTGTTTTGCCATGTTTAGCGCTTATAGAGAGTCCTAATTTCAAGCCATGTTCTAGCTTTAGCCATAGCCTTAGCCTTAGCCATAGCCTTGACCCCCGTGACCGATTGAACCGCCTAACCATGGATGCAACATGCAAATGGAGAGGATGCCATACCCGGGAATCCACGCCAAGTATCCCGGACTTGGATACTACGCGTTTCGCACAAAGGACTTTCGAGGACATGCCGGATCGGTATGACGGCTGCTTTGGTTACCCGGATTTTTTCTTACTAGATTGCTATTTTTCAAGTCTGTGTGAACCGAAACCTCGGGAGAAACAGTGGATCCAGTTCATGGTGTCCCGATTTTATGGCCCAGCTCGTCCTACTTGCAGCGCCCACGAGACCCTGGATACTGGAGGACAGCAGGCAGTTCTCTGACCTATTTCGGAGAGAGTTCGGAGCACCAGAGGTAAGCTACAACTACGATGAGCTACTGGAGGGAGTTAATGTGGCGAATAGTGCGGATCTCCCATTCCACGTGCACTATGTGCACTATGTCCCTGCCACGTCTTGGGTCCATGTCCCTGCCACGTCTCAGGTCCATGTCCCTGCCACGTCCCAGGTCCATGTCCCTGCCACGTCTTGGGTCCATGTCCCTGCCACATCTCAGGTCCATGCCCCTGTCCAAGTTAAGTCTCCCTTCCCTGTCAGAGACATATCTCAAGTCTCTGTCCAGGCCAAACCACAGGTCCAGGTCCCAGCCACAGCCAAGCCTGAATTCACAGCCACAGCCAAGCCCCCGCTTGACCCGCCCTTCCACCTCTATGATGAGGAAAGAGACAGATCAATCACCGCGCATCCTGTCAAGAGAAATCCATTCCAAGAGAGTCCCAAGGTTCAATCCAAGCCACGCCTTCAGGTCCGGACCTCCAAGTTCAGTCTCAAGTCCCAAGTCTATGATGTTCAGGCCCAAGTCACGTAGAGGGTAACGGACGCCCAAGTTCCTGCCAAGTCTCAGGTTCCCGACATTCCTACCCAAGCCATTCCTCAAGCTCCAGGCACAGTCACTCAGAGTAACTACATCAAAGCTACTTAAGAGGGCTCACCTGTGGAGTCACAACTACAAGCAACACAGGCTTTGCTGCAAGAAGAGACACTCTGGAAACGGGTTCTGAGCATACGGCTTTGTCAACTAGAGGATGAACGAAATCAACTAAGGGAGCTTCTGGAGGAGGAAAAGAAGAGAATGAGGAGTGCAGAGAACAAGCTTCACCCCGTTCAGACACAAATGTCAGAATTGGAAAAGAAATTGGAACAGGTGCATGATATGGAGGCAGAGCTGGAGGATGAGAGGAAACAGAAAGCTCTGGCTGTAGCAGCGATGAAGAAACTGGAGCTTGACCCGTCTGAGCGGGAAGCTCAACTCATCCAAGCCAATAAAGCTTGAGATGAAGCTCAGGGACAGCTGAAGAGAGTACAGATTCAGTTAAAGGATCAGTGGCGGGATGTGGATGAACTCCGAGCAGCAAAAGATGCTGCACGGAGCAGCGCCGAAAAGAGTGAATGCAAAATCAAGAGTATGGAGGCGGAAAGTGTGCGGTTCCATGAGGTTCTGTCTGCAGCTGATCGCAGGTTCAGCAGGAGAGAAATGAGCTGTATGAGGAAGAGACCAGCTGTAACTCCCAGATATCTGCTTTGAATAATGAGAAGCGGAGGTTGGAGGCTCGTATTTCACAGCTGGAGGAGGAACTTGATGAGGAACAGGGAAACATTGAACTCATCAATGACCGATGGAAGAAGGCAAATGCACAAGTGGACACGCTGAGCACCGAGCTAGTGGGTGAGCACAGCAAGGCTCAGAGGAGTGAGACTGCTCGGCAGCAGCTGGAGAGACAGAATGGGGATCTGACTGCCAAAATGCAGGAGCTGGTAGGCTCGATCAAATCGAAGTCTCAAGTCCACGACGTCCAATTCCAGACCCAGGCCCAGTCGCCAATGCCTGACCGCCAAGCCATGTCTCAAGTTCAAGCTCAAGCCATGTCTTTTATCCAAGCCATGTCTCAAGCTCAAGTCATGTCTCAAGTTCAATCTCAAGCCATGTCTCTTGTCCAAGTCATGTCTCCAGTCCAAGCCATGTCTCAAGCTCCAGCCATGTCTTTCGTCCAAGCCATGTCGCTTGTCCCAGCCATGTCTCAAGCTCAAGCTCAAGCCATGTCTCTCGTCCAAGCCATGTCTTTTGTCCAAGTCATGTCACAGGTCTCAGCAGCTCAGCAGCCCTGTTCAGTGGAGGACGCCGCTCAGCAGCCCTGTTCAGCTGAGGACGCCGCTCAGCAGCCCTGTTTAGCTGAGGATGTCGCTCAGCCTCCACGGCCAGCTGAGGACGTCGCTCAGCCTCCATGTCCAGCAGAGGACGTCACTCAGCCTCCACGTCCAGCTGAGGACGTCGCTCGGCCTCCATGTCCAGCTGGGGTCATCACCCAGCAGTCCCGTCCAGTGGAGGACGTTGCACCGCTCCCAAGCGTCGATGAGAGCGTCGCTCATTCTGTCTGCCCGGCTGTAGTTCTGGCTCTGAGCTCCCTGTTCCGCTAGGGACATTGCTCTGCTCCCCTGCTCCAGGGACACCGTGCGGTTTCCTACTGGCGCTGCTTGGGACATTCAGCCTGGGGGGCCGGGGCTTCCAATGAATGGGGAGGACTCTTTGGGGGGAGGGGTTCTGTCACGATTCCCCCGTACAACAGCACGCGTTGAGCACTGTTGCGCATGCGCGGACCTCTTCCGGGTTGACGTCAGGTTTTCGTCTCGCCTCGTCAGGGGTCATAGTTCATTGGGTAACATGTGTTTTGAAATTTCTTGTAGCTGCTAACGGTTGCGGGTTAATGACTGAGAGATCAATATATATCGTGAGCCGTGCTCAAGACGGCGCGGTTCGATAAACAGTTCTAGTGATTTATGTATATATTGTTTTGCCATGTTTAACGCTTATAGAGCGTCCTAGTTTCATGCCATGTTCTAGCTTTAGCCATAGCTTTAGCCTTAGCCATAGCCTTAGCCTTAGCCAAGTGAGCCTAGCTTAGTTTGTTGTTTGCTTTACGTTTCTTGTTTCTGTTTGATTTGCTTTTCCTTAAATAAAGATCTCCGTTTGAACTGCGATTGCATCCTGCCTACGTGCCTGCCGTCACGCCTCGTGACAGGAAAAAGTATGTCACTAAATTAAATCAAACTGTTGAATGACATATTCTTGAGTCAGTCAGATGTTTCAGTCTGCACAATGTCTTTAAGGGAATTGCTTAGAGGGAATAACACTGCATGGATAATTTTAACAACAAAACAAACAAACTAACAAAAATAACAAACCAATCAACCACACAAACAAAAATGAGTAACTGATTAGTCAAAACTAAATAAACTGATGTACAAAATGTAATTTTTTTTTTTACAAACTTCCTTTACTTAACAACATAGAATTAATAACATTTTAAGTATTTCAAAGACAACTTTATCCATCCATCCATCCACCACCGCTTACTTCAGGGTCGCGGGGAACCTGGAGCCTATCCAGGGAGCATCAGGCACAAGGCGGGGTACACCCTGGACAGGCTGCCAATCCATCACAGGGCACACACATACACACACCCATTCATACACTATGAACAATTTAGACACGCCAAATCAGCCTACCATGCATGTCTTTAGACTTGGGGAGGAAACCGGAGTAACCGGATGAAACCCCACAGCACAGGGAGAACATGCAAACTCTGTACACATGGCCCTTGCTGGACTCGAACCCCAGAGGTGTGAGGCGAACATGCTAACCACTAAGCCACCGAAAGACACTTCCTATAGCAATTTAGTCTTAAATTAGACTTGACTAAAAGTAAAATATGCTACTTTAAACATTCAAATCTCTATATTTCTTCCCCACAATTACGTAAATATTATGAAAATGAGAATAGTATTTGAAGAGTGAAATTCATTCTGAAAGTAACTCTGGTGTAATACAAATATTTACAGTATATCTGATGTATTTTTACACTGTCTACTTTAGACTGGACATTATCTATAATTCTTACACTTCAAGGCTGCCGATTAAATAAATAAATAAATACATACAGAAATAATCAATATATCGGCAGCTCTGCTACCATTGGTGTGTGAGTGTGTGTGTGAATGGGTGAATGAGATACAGTGTAAAGCGCTTTGGATAAAAGCGCTATATAAGTGCACATTTACCAAATAAATAAATAGTTTTGCCAACAAACTTACAGTGGGAAATAAGTATTGAACATGTCAACATTTTTTTCAGTAAATATATTTCCAGTACGGTTGTTCATATGAAATTTCCACCAGTATTTAGTATTAACTCAAGAAATCCACACATATTAATAAATCTAAACATTAAATTCCATAAATTAAGTTATGTGTAATAAACTGGAATGACACAGGGAAAAGTATTGAACACACTAACTTCAATTTATTTCATACTTAGTGGAGAAGCCTTTGTTTATAATGACAGCTTCAAGATGATTCTTGTATGAAGAAATTAATCGGTCACAGTGATGTTGGCCCATTCTTCTAAACATATTGTTTTAAAATCTTGTTCAACTGGATTCAAGTCAGGTGATTGACTGGGTCATTCTAACAGATAGATTTTTTTTCTCTGAAACCAATTGAGAGTTTCCTTTTCTCTATGCTTAGGATCATTGATCTGCTGGAAGGTCCACCCATGTCTCATCATCATCCTGTTGGATGGCAGCAGATTCTTCTCAAGAATCTGCTGGTAAAGGGCTGCATTCATTGTTACTTCAATTATATGGTCTGCCAGTACCATGCAATGAAAAACAGCCGCACACCATGATGCTTCCACCTCCAAACTGCACTGTTGGTTTAGTGTTTTACGGTAATTACGGTGTCATTTGTTCTCCAAACATGGTGTGTAGTATGACAGCCATACTGTACAGCTCAATTTTGCTCTCGTCTGATCAGACTACACTCTCCCAGTATTTAATAGGCTCATCCAATTGAGTTGTAGCAAACTTTAAACAATCTTCGACAAGCCTTTTCTTTAGTAATGGAGTCTTGCAGGGTTAGCGTGAATAGAGGCCATGGCGGTGGACTGCACTGCCTATTGTTTTCTCTATGATGATGGTACCTGCTGCCTTCAAGTGTTTCTGGAGCTCTTTACGAGTGGTCCTTGGCTCTTGGGCTACACTTCTGACTATTCTTCTGACTTCCTGGTCAGAAATCTTGCGAGGAGCTCCTGTGCATGACCGGTTGATGATGGATAATTGCTGGATAATGATCAATTTCTGGTGCTTTCTGGAAGATTCAGAAGTTTTGAAATACGTATGTATGCGCTTCCATCAAAAACAAAGGTATTGGGAGAACTCGTTACCCATCATGAGATGTTTCTTGTGTGACAGCTTGGTAACAAAAGCCTTTTTATAGAGCATCAATTTACTAACCCAGCTGATATTAATTTGCACAGATAAGAGGTATAATTACTTTCTAACTACTTTCAGAATTTAATTACTTTAATTACTTTCTAACTAATTTCAGCTGGTTCCTTGCCTTACCTTGCCTTGGAGAACGGCTTTTTCTTAGCGTGTTCAATACTTTTTCCCTGTGTCATTCCACTTTATTAAACATTTTATGTTTATTTTTGGACTTTATTGTTGTGAATTATTTATATTTCCGTATTTCTTGAGTTAAGACTGATGTCTGGTGAAAATTTCATGTGAATAACCTCATAGGAAATTTTATTTGAAATATTTACTAAAAAAAGTGTTGAAATGTTCAATAATTCTTTCCCCCACTGTATGTCTTATGCTTTACCAGGTATAGAAGTAACAGTGCCACACTCAGTATTAAAGTATATACTGTATTTTACTTATCAATTTGGTGCTTATGTAAGGAGTACTCAATTAGTCTGCAACATGTGCCTATGCAAGTCAAAAACTACACGTGTGTGCCATGTGCTTTGAAATACGCTGTTCCTCTTGGGTGCACAGACAGAACAGGTGAAGGACACCAGCACCAAAACCTCCATGCAAACACACAGCCACTTTGTTTGACAAGCACGAACACCAACTTTGGATATGCAAACGATGGACAGCTGTGATGTGGCCTGCCTCTCTCTCACACATACACACACACACACACATAAAACATAGCCCTGCTGATCTGAGATGCTCTACCTGCCACTGTAATTCACACAGGGAGGAGAGTGTGTTGATAAGGTCAGCGTGTTATGGTCAGGGTTATGAGGCTGCATTAACACCCACACAGCTGTGAAAAATTAGCAAAGCCTGTGATGCTTGAAGTGAGAGAGAGAGAGAGAGAGAGAGGGAGAGAGAGTGAAAGAAAGAAAACTATTACACTGGAAAAAATTTTAGCAAGTGACAATAAGATTACAACAAACTAAATATAACATCATTACACCTATTTCTAGAAATGTTTATGAATTTTTATGAATTTCTAATTGTATTGGCAAATAATTTAGCTTCTTTCTAGAAATAAATGCTTAATATTTTATGTTAATAAAATATGACCAATTCAAGCTTGAAATTAGTAGAAATATCTAGAAATAAGTGTAATAATTGTATATTTTATGGCAGTACAATCAGAAATACCAGATACATTTGACTATATTAAAAATATTTTCGCTTGCTTTTTGCAGTGCAGGTTTAAAAAATAAATCAAATCCATGAAATATCCAGGACAGATACAGCAAAAAGCTGGAACTACACAGCTATCAGGTATAGAAAAACCCACTAAAGGCCTAAATCTTGAGTATATCACAGAGATGTTTAGAGTGCTAAGTGTGCACTACTTGCTTGAGAATGTATCCTGCATGGATGCAGCTGGGGACAAATGGTGCAATTCAGCATCAGTACATTTGGTCCCATGAACAAAAACAAAATGAGAAAAATAAAATTGTGGAACTGGACCACTCTACTGTTGTTCCAGGTCTTCAATATGCTACTGGCTTTACAGTCCAACTCTGATATACTTCTGCTCTCAGAGCAATATAGAGTTATAAATATAAAATCAACCAAAACTAAATCTTTGTATAAGTGAAAGAATTTGATGTCCCCAAGCCAGAAATAAAATTTATTAAGTGAAATAAAGGAAGCGACCAGCCTTGATTATTATTAGTTGGGTTGGAAGTGTCCACATGCAATTACCTACTAGTTAAAAGTTATGCAAATCAAATTCTTGGAACCATCAGTGGTATCAGCATTAGTCCTTTACTGGTGGAAAAGGGTTGAAAAGGATCTACGGTGAAATACCTGCTATTCTCTCTTAGTGCCTCACTGCCTTTTTTCCAGGTGATCAGGCCTCGGGGAGACATCTTAGGCCTGCAATCAATCAGCACATCACCCCCTTCCTTCACCAGAATGTGGCTCTTCAGCAAATTTGCTCCAAAATCCGGAGCCACGGCTAAAACATGACAGAGGGACTTTTGATCAGTCTGGTAAAGGATTTAAAAATGTGTGTGTGTGTGTGTGTGTGTGTGTGTATGGCCCTGTATATGTGTGTGCACACTGAAATGAGATGGTGGAGTGGAGGTTGAGCTAAATATACACACCTTAATTACCACCCATTCATTTCCTTCGGTAAGAAAAACAAAGGGAAAATGTCATGTATTTAAAGTTTTAACTCCGATTTTTTTCCTTGCTCGGCTGAACTTTTATTACGATCATTTCCACCACTCCTCTCGCCTTTTAAAAGCCCCTTGATTTATTGTGCCTGGGTGAAGTACTAATGTCAATTATGTCCTGTCTCCTTTACTTTCTCTTTAACCAAACTGCCAAATTAACTCCAAGTAGAATGATCACAAATCAATAATCAGAAGGAGCTGGGGTAGCAGAGACGAATGAGAGGAATGGTGAAAATGAGAGGGTATCGTCATTTGTGCTTCAGGCTAAATCAGCAAAAACCATAATTATGTTGTCTGACAGACATACACACACACACACATTTTTCTCATCCCACAATGCAGGAGCATGAGTACCATCTTGCAACCAGTGGCACACAAAGCCTTACTCTTAACTATGGATAATATACACTTGCAGTATTGTCACACATAAATACAGTACATACAACATATTTGTTGGTGACCTTTCAATAAGACTCATGTTTTAAATAAATACTTACCAATTACTCTGAGCTCCGCATTGGAGTACACCTCCCCATATTTGTTCCCAGCCACACATTGGTAGATTCCGGCATCGGACAACACCAAGCGACTAATAGATAGAGCGCCATTAATTACCTGCACCCTTTCCTGTCAAGTAATAAAGAAATATTGCCATTAAGAGACTTTTAGCAAGCTTGTTCATTTGCATAAAAGCACTGGGTTTCACTGAGTCTTTTTCACTTAATCCCATTTGCTGTCAGTGTTGGGGATAGGGTGGAAAAGAGATTAAAAATCACAATAAATCTGAGAAAGAAAGAGAAAGAATGGTGACAGGAGAGGCACTAGGTACAGTATGGTGTTATAACATTACAAGGCATGTTATAACTACTGTCTCTGAAATAATTCAATGTAAACAAATTTGACTTTGTATATATGAAACACAAAAAATTACCACACTGGCTTCACATCAAGATCAGAAGATATATCTAGCTTTCACACGGAGTGATTGTGTGTACAAGCAACTGTTAGAAGTTGATTTTTATAAAATCTAAAATCATCCCAATAGCAAACACAAATTGTCAGATCTAGTTCCAGATTAATGACACTCTCACTCTCTCTATATATATCTCTCTCTGCCCTTGACCTCATCTGTTATTTGCAGCTTCTATTGCCCTTAATGCCCATTTGGGAAGGGATGTTTTTGAGATAGCTCAGCCTGTCAGGAGCATTAGAAGACGGGCATGTGGAATGGGTGAGCCTGTTCTTATAGTGCTGGAGGCCCCCCCCCCACACACACACACCCCACACACACATGTACATACAATAACCACTAGCACTACTACTACTACTACTACTACTACTAATAAAAACATGACCAAACACTTAATAAACTAATCTGTTGTGTTTGGTTGTGGCAGAGTATTTTGGGGGGTATAACAATTTGTGGGGGTTTCAGATTAAAAAAGGGTCCACCAGAATCGAAAAACATATGGTGGTGTACATCAGTCTAGTAGAGCTTGGCACGTTCTATTAATTAATCATAACAGTCCCCTTAAATCAGCAGTTTCTGTGTAGGGGAGGCTCTTAGGCGGACCATCTGCAGCAGCAGGTCACTTCAAAGTACATGCCTGATGTCACTGTCTAATAATTCTGTCTCTCTGAAAACACTCATTTCATAAAAACCCTCTGAGACAAAAAGCACAAGTTTTTAACAGGTCACCTTAGCAATGTTCTATTCAGATACACATAGCAGAAAGAACAAAAGGGGTAAAGAGTCTGTGTTAATTAAGTATAATGAACGTCTGTGAATGGCATTACTCAATGCTTCCTACTTCTGCTGAATCTATGACATTTAGTGATCAGAATGATGCAGACAATGCCATTTGAAAACTGTTATATACTCTGTACTGATTCCTTCATCTATCTAAATCATGCCCTTGGCATTCTGTCAGTGGAATATTAAATAAATAAATAAAAAAACAGTAAATATTCTACAGTAGTAGCTCTGAGGTTATGAACTAACAACTGGTAGGTTTCAAACTGAACCCCATGGTTTCCATACTTCTATGCCATACCATGGACTCTCACATTACATTACACTGTGAAGACTCACACTAAAGTCATAGTGTTGTTACTCATTAGAATAATTCAGTCCTACCTCATGCTTACAGCATATACGCTCAACGGCCACAGCAATACAGTAGATATAAAAAGCCTACGCACCCCTGCTAAAATGCCAGGTTTTTATGATGCAAAAAAAAGAAACCCAGATAAATCATGTCAGAACTTTTCCAACCCTCAATGTATAATTACAATGTATAAAACAAAATTAAGTGGAAAACAGTAAAAAAAATAAAATAAAAATATTGAGAAATAATTAAAAAGGTTATAATAACCTTGTTATAATAACCTGGTTGCATAAGTGTTCACACTTTCTTATAATTGGGGATGGGGCTGTGTTGAGAATGAACCAATCACACTCATCTCATGTTCAAAAGTAATCATACAGCTCTCATCAATGAAATTGTTCTGATTAAACACAAATAAAGACCAGCTGTTTATGTAGGATTTTCTTGACATCTTCTTGGTTTCATCTAACTTTCCAAACTTCATCAGAATTTCCAAAACATTACATGTACCATGGAACATCATGAAGGCCATCATCAACAAAAATTTACCAGGAAGGCTGTAAAGAGACCAATGGCAACATTATAGTGGCTACAAGAATATCTGACAAGTATTGATTATTGTCATGGAACGTGACATAAAGGAATCAGGCAGGATGCAATCGCAGGTGAACGGTGAGTTTTATTCACTAAGTGATAAGCAGCACAACCAAAATGGAAACAAGCAACATAATTCCTTCAGTCCACTAAGCTAAGCTAACTAAGACTGTGGCTAGCGCTAAGGCTATGGCCTAAACACAACATGAACCAAAGACTTACAATAGTCGTACCCGCGCTATAAATGGCATACATATGAATAAGCCCTATTCGTATGTCCATATATTCAGTTACATATTCATTCATATACATTCAACCGTGCCGCGCGAAGCACGGCTCATGGTATATATCCACACAGTCATTAGCCCGCAAACTCTACCAGCTGTGGGCAATTCTGCATACGTCACACATGGCGCGATGGGGCAAAGACATGATGTCACCCCAGAAGCAGCATGCGCGCCAGCGCCCAAGGTGCGCTGTTGCACGGGGGAATCATCACAATTACTCTATGCACATAACAACAATCTCTCATATTCTTCACATGTCTGGGCTATGGAGTAGGGTGGCTAGACCCTTTCTCTCTCAAAAAAGAAAACCTTCCAAGCCCCTCTAAATCACCCCAAACCTTGTGGCAAAATGTGTTATGGTCTGATGAGATCAATTCCAAAACATATAATAATTCCATAATTCCAAAATGTTTGTTTGGCGCAAAAAGCACATGACCAAAAAGAAGACCATGCTCTTGGTGGTGGTAGCATCATGCTTTAGATCTGCTTTCATGCAAGTGGAGGGAATCATGAGTAGCTATAAATACCAGTTGATTTTATTGCAAAACTTTCAGGCATCTGCTAGTAAGGAAGATGAAAAATAATTTGTGCCATGCTGATAGACTCTTACCCAAAAAGATTGAGTGGTGTAAAAAAAAAAAAAGGGGGGGTTTTCCCTAGAAAAGCTTTTGCAATTTTACATTAAAAGAAAAAATATGACATAATTTTTCTTAGTCGTCATTTGTCTTTCAAATCACAAAAACCTGCCATTTTTACAGGGGTGTGTAGACTTTTTATATCCACTGTAATACCCACAATACTTTTTCCGGTTAGTCAATCATGTGGTAGTAGCACAGTGCATAGAATCGTGCAGATACAAAGCCTCAGTTAATGTTCATATAAAAATTAGAGGGGCGGAAATTTGTCATCGTCTGACATTGACCATAGTATGGTTGTTGGTCCCAGATGGGCTGTGTATTTAAAAAATTGTAAATCTTCTGGGATTTTCAGACAAAACAGATATAACCAGAATTAAAAAAAAATCAATCATCCAATAAGTGGCAGTTCAGCAGGCAGAAATGCCTTTCTGATGTTGATGCCACAGAAGTGCAACCCAATGTGGTTTTCTGCTGTTGTAACATATTTACCATTCTATGTAAACTCTAAAGAGTTAATAAAACCTCAGGAGATCAGCCGTTCATAATGTAACAGTGTTCCTAATAAAGGGTTAAGTAAGTGTATTTTAAATTGTTTTCACTCATTTAAATATGTAAAAATATGTGTATGTATAAATAATTTCTGTGGGAATGTGACTTTTAGTTCTGAGAAGTTACCTGAGGGAAATGTTTTAATGGGGGAGTGTAGTAGTGGTGAAGTAGTGGTGTTTATTTATTTATTTTATTTTATTTTATTTTTAAATAAAATAAAATATTCCTTGTATAGGAAAGCTTTACCCGGGGAAGGTTTAGCAAACTTTTGTCTTGCTGTTTGCTGCTAAATAAAGAAATTGCAAGCCATATATCAGCAGCCTGATATAATGCCGCATTCATTTTTATTTAATTGTGCACGCAACATATACACATCAATGGATGGTCATTTTACTAACCCTGAAAGTTTGCTGAAAGTTACTCTGTAGTTGGCACAGGTTGCCAGCTTAAACAAACTGATTTTGGATCAGAACTGGTGGTCAGTGGCAACCTGCAATGGGCGCAACATCAGGACCAATTAATTGGCACATCATCTCAAACATGAGCTATGACATTCTAAAATGTTGCAGCCAGAGACTTTCTGTGACATGTCTCAAAAACTACCTCCCATGCCCTACTGCATATTCTCTCACAGATCCAGGCTTTGTCACATAAGGGCAGTTACTTGGAGCCCTAACAGCCCATTTCAGCAACTCCCCTATTCTGAAATCATTTTCTGACATTTCATACAATTGCAATTATTTGTGAAAATAAAATGTCAGTAAACTGGCCAATTTTAATTACAGTATCTTACAAAAGTGAGTACATCCCTCACATTTCTGTAAATATTTAATTATGTCTTTTCATGTGACAACGCTGAAGAAATAACACTTTCTTGTGTGTACAGCTTGTGTAAATTTGTGTCCCCTCAAAATAACTCAACACACAGCCATTAATGTCTAAACTGCTGGCAACAAAAGTGAGTACACCCCTAATTGAAAATGTCCAAATTGGGCCCAATTGGCCATTTTCCCTCCCCAGTGTCATGTGACTTGTTAGTGTAACAAGGTCTCAGGTGTGAAAGGGGAGCAGGTGTGTTAAATTTGGTGTCATCGCTCTCACACTCCCTCATACTGGTCACTGGAAGTTCAACATGGCACCTCATGGCAAAGAACTCTAGGATCTAAAAAAGAATCGTTGCTCTACATAAAGATGGCCTAGGATATGAGAAGATTGCCAAGACCCTGATACTGAGGTGCAGCACAGTGGCCAAGACCATACAGCGGTTTAACAGGACATGTTCTACTCAGAACAGGCCTTGCCATGGTTGACCAAAGAAGTTGAATGCACGTGCTCAGCGTCATATCCAGAGGTTGTGTTTGGGAAATAGACGTATGAGTGCTGCCAGCATTGCTGCAGAGGTTGAAGGCGTGGGGGGTCAGCCTGTCAGTGCTCAGACCATATACCGCACACTGCATCAAATTGGTCTGCATGGCTTTCGTCCCAGAATGAAGCCTCTTCTAAAGATGATGCACAAAAAAGCCTGCAAACAGTTTGCTGAAGACAAGCAGACTAATGATAAGCAGACTAATTGCTGGAATATCCTGTGGTCTGGTGAGTATAAAATAATCAAATTTTTTCAGATGGTGTCAAGCGTGTTTGGCGGCAACCAGGTGAGCAAGTGTGTCTTTCCTACAGTCAAGCATGGTGCTGGGAGTGTCATGGTCTGGGGCTGCTTGAATGCTGCCGGCACTGGGGAGCTACAGTTCATTGAGGGAACCATGCATGCCAACATGTACTGTGACATACTGAAGCAGAGCATAATCCCCTCCCTTCGGAGATTGGGCCGCAGGGCAGTATTCCAGCATGATAACAACCCCAAACACACCTCCAAGACGAGCACTAATTTGCTGAAGAAGCTGAGGGTGAAGGTGATTGACTAAACCCTATTGAGCATCTGTGGGGCATCCTCAAACGGAAGGTGGAGGAGCACAAGGTCTCTAACATCCACCAGCTTTGTGATGTCATCATGAAGGAGTGGAAGACAACTCCACTGATAACCTGTGAAGCTCTGGTGAACTCCATGCCAAAAAGGCAGTGCTGGAAAATAATGGTGTCCACACAAAATATTGACAATTTGGGCCCAATTTGGACATTTTCACTTAGGAGTGTACTCACTTTTGTTGCCAGCGGTTTAGACATTAATGGCTGTGTGCTGCCTTATTTTTTGAGGGGGCAGCAAATTTATACTGTTACACAAGCTTCAGACTCACTACCTTACATTTTAGCAAAGTATCATTTCTTTTGTGAGATAATGTAATTGTCTCAATACTCTCCATTTTACAAAGATTTGAGGACATGTGGGATGTAAAAGGTATACAATTTGTGATATACACTAAATTATGTATGGAAACGACAGATTTCTTTTGTGATACACCAAAACTTGACAATTTGGTATTTTCAAGGATGACGTTACCACGCACACCATTTTATTCATAAAAGGCAAATTGGATAGAAACAGGTGGAAGATTTTACAAAACTTTTATTTATTTATTTTTAAACCCGTTTTCACTTTGTTGATAAAAGAACAGATCAAAAAGTGCATGGAAACTTGCCTAATGAGTCTTTTGTAAATACATCAACTGACAAACAGTCAACAAATAACAAATAAAATATTACAAAAGTTATGGTCACATGTAATAGATAAAAAAGTGAATCTTGTTTATTGTGTGCAATTGAATTGTACAACCAAGTACAAAAGCAAAGACAGCAATTTTGGCAAACAGTAAAGGTTCATAAGCTTTCTTCTTTTGGCCTGTGGGTAAACAGCGATTAAATTCTCCTGTCTATGTTCAGAGATTTAATCTAGAATTAGTGAACCATTTTGTAGTTTGTTTCGGTCTGACACATATAAACAAACTCCTTCCTCAATGGATGAAGAAAAAATTTTTTAACTGCTTGAATGCTCATGTAATTCAATGAAAGATGAGTAGAATTTTTGTGTACCTAATTAAGGATTTCCTAAGTATTTTTTATTAGTTGCCAGTGTTAGGGATCATACAAGTCAAATGCTAGTAACACATGTAACTATTTCCATGAACCCTGGAAAACTATCAGGGGCTATACGTAACACCTTCATACTACACATACATGCTGAGTTCTTTCAACAAGGTCACATACAGTAGTGATGTGTGATGCAATATTTGATATAAAAACCATCATCTTATATCAACCACTCCGTAAAAAAATTTCTCCTTTTTTTGAGCTGGCCAAAGTTTCAAATGAAACATAAACTGGGGTTCATAGAACCACCATTATCTATATACAGTGCATCCGGAAAGTATTCACAGCACTTCAATTTTTCCACATTTCGTTGTGTTACAGCCTTACATTAGGCTCCTACAAGAATTTGGTGGATGGAGGCAATACCCAAAGACACAGGCAACCTGTCTCACTGTCCATCTTGGAAAGCTGATCTTCTCATGTAGGGTGCCACCAGGGGGTTCCAAAAACTAGTAAAAGCAGCAGTGGGAACCAAAGTCTTGCAGGACATATTTGTATAATATGACTCTGATAAATAGGATTTAATAGCACTCTCTGGTGATAGTTGAAGAAAAGTTGTGGGTTGCATTGTGCCAAGCAACAACACTTGAGTCACAGCCATCTTCTGTCACAGTTAGCTTAAAGCCTGCCATAGACAATGAGAGCCATCAGGGGCAAAACCAGGCCTGTATTCAGGCACAGCTAAGAATAGAGTCTGAGAACATGCAAGAAAAATCTACTGATAACTAATCTATAAGTAATGCGCTGTCGAAAAGTGCAAACCTCAGTGTGCCATGCTCTGGATCACTGATTACACATAAGTCATGTCTGTTGCGGTCACTAGCAAGTTGGTTAGACTTTGACTATACTCATCTTTGAGCCAGGATCCAATGTTGATGTTGGTCTCACTGCATACCTCGGACCTGGATATCCAGTTAAATCATCATGGTCAGCATTCAACAGTGCATGCTATATTAAAGCCTGCTCACTGATTGCAGGGCAGTAATGCTCATGAAGGAAAACCAACTAGCAGCCAAGGTACAACTGAATGAGAGGAGGCTAACAGCTACTTCTGACAGTATGCATATGCTGTATGCATAGTATGCAATCATGTAGACAGATGTGCACAGGTAAAAAGAAAAACAAGAAGTGATTGGAAAAGAAAATAAATAAAAGAAGGAGTCACAGATGTATGACAGTGTTATTTATAGCAAATACTGGGCCGTATGGCACTATGTGACCTTGTTGGAGGATCTCAGGATGCATGTGCACAAGGTGGTATCCAGGTGTTACACAGAACCCCTGGCATGACCCAGAATTATTGCCTTCGGTATTTTGTGGTTTGACTTTAGAATGAACTACAAAATTAAAATGCAGTAAGTGAATTGACTAATATGCCTTTATTAGATTATTAATAAGAAAGTGTTCAAACATATAACAAACCTCTGTAGGTTCCATGTTTTCTCCATTCTTCATCCACCTATAGGAGGGTTTGGGTTTGCCTATGGCCATACACTCCCACACCAGAGAGTCATCAATGGCCTTCTGCATGTCCTGTGGTTTTTCAATCATCTGTGGAGGAGCTGCACAAGAAAATATAAACAAGGGGAACAAAAGGTAGATTGATTCCAGACATAAAACATTCAAAACAGCAAGACTAAGTCAACCACTCTGTATTGTAGGAAATGATAATTTCCATAATATACATATATTGTTACATATATTTTTTGAGTACATCAATTGCAATGAAATCATGCTTGGTGCACTACATGACTGAATTGAATATTCACTTATTCATGGGCCATGCCATAAAGTCCTTCATAAAATCCCACTAAAGCAGATCATGCTTTAATTATACATGAGTCATATTGATTCCTATCTTTTAAAGGTATGTAACTCAAACCTGGTTAATTATTGAGCAAATGCCCAAGAGCATACTCTGAACAACCTTAATGTGCATTCCTTGTGACACGGAATAAATAAAGAAATAAAGAAAGAAAGAAAAGAAAGAAAGAAAGAAAGGCTGAATGTGAACTTCTGTACACCACATTATGTTAGTACCTCTACAAATTAATTAACTTTACCACATTATTCTACACAAAACCAACAAAGACAAACAGTATCATATTTTTCAGCAAAGGGCAGACTGACAAGTGGTCCAAAAAAATAACCCAGAGAAAAATTAATATCTATTTGTTTGCTTCTAAATTGTAATTTCTTTTATTTTAAACATGATGTACCTACTCGCCCAGCAGGCGTGCTTTCTGTGTGAAACTTCTATAACCTTTATGATGCTGTTTTTCCCCTCCTCTTCTTGTCCCTACAGTCTATCTTTCACCTGCTGAAAGAGTATTGACTTTTAGCCCCCACGGTGTAAATCAAGGACCTGAGTAAGCCACACAGCACACTGCCCAAATGCAAAGACACTGTAGGTAAGAGTAACTGGAAAAAGTACAATGAAATCCAAGATTATCAGTCTATTTCTGTATCAGGCATAACAGTAAACAATACAATTCTTACTGTAAACAATACACTTTTTCATTGCATATTTTAGTACCATCACTCAACACAGTTCACAGAGGATATCACAGATATGCTACAAATGCCAAAAATAGCTCTCTTTTAGGATGTCCTTTGAATAACATTAAAAGCCTGTTGTCACTCCCTTCTTCTGAACTAGGTAGGTGCAAAAAACATCTGCACTGGATTGCTAATCAAGTCGACGCAAGCAGAGAGGAGGGCAGATCGGAGGGAGGGTGAGTGTGTCTCCCTCGACTGCCGGTGGAAGCGATAAACATGAGATAGGCTTATCGATCGGCACATTCCCTGGCTCTGCTGACGAATGTCTTACAGGCCTAATTCCACGGGACTTCAAACTAAGATTACAGATTTTTATCACCTGACTGAGAAAAAAGAAAGGGAAAAGAGGGGAAAAAGAGACAGAAATGGACAGAGAGGAAGAAAGACAGGAGCACCAATCTGCAGGCTAATCCTACTGAAATAGGATTTGCACAGCTTCTGGCATACCACAATGTCCTTTGTGTACAGGCTTGAATGCTTCAAAGTGGCTTGTAGTAATGGCAAATTATTTAATGCACAGAAATGACTTATACCCTGGATGACTGTGGCTGACTTATAGACCAAGGCAGAAGAGAACAGTGGGAAATGAAACAGCAGCGGGCATTGATGGAAAATCAAGGAGAACTACCATAAATTATTAAGCCACCTCAAACCAGATAAAGGCTGGTGCTGGTGGGTTTCAGTAGTACATATAAAACACACACACACACACACACACACACACACACACACACACACACACACTGTGCAATGTCCTTGGTACATTCAAAGAAATGCTGATGCCTAAATTAAATTAAAAAATAAAAAAGAATGAAATTAAACATTTCTACATAAGAAATACTACAAATAGCAGTAAGAAGAAATAAACAAAAAAAAGGTCAGTATTTGGTTTGTCACCACTTTGTTTTAAAAAAAATCAGTAGTCTCTGGTACAGTTTGTGCATTTATTAGGATATTGGCTAGTACATTTTACTGCATATCATGAAGAATCTACCACAGACAGTTCTTCTGAAGATTCTGAGTGTCACGCTTGGTTCTTTTTTGCATGCAAAACCCAGTATCCTTCATTATGCTTTTTTTGTCTGAAAAGTTATGTAATATGTTGTATTCTTTGACTCAGTAATGCCTAAGCATCTACAGGGTGTCCAAAAGTCTCCATACATAGGCGAAATACACTTTTTTGCTAAATGTCTTGCAAAATATTTCATACTTAGCTTATAGTACAGTGTTTTTTTCATTTTGCCTATAACAATGTCTTTGACAATAGAAGAACATTTTAAAATCATTCTAATGGCTTTATTGGGAAGCTGTTTCAAGCTTGCGATGGACATGCAATTACATGCATACTGTAACACCAGATGTGTTACTGTATGACATGAGTCAACAAAGAAATGTCAATCTTGTTGAGCAAATTTTGCAAATAGTGTTCATTTCCCCTATGTATGGAGACTCTTTACACACTCTGTATAATAAAATATCTATTGAAAAAATAATAGGGTGCCTAAGACTTTTACACAGTACTGTATATACAGTATACAGTCAGGGCTGCTATGTTTTTAATTATCCACAATTTTACTCTACCTTTTTTTTGTCAAGAAAATTTTTCCCCTTGCATTCCATGTCATAGGGTGTAAACAAAGACATGAAAATGATAATAAAACATTCAGCTCTTTGAAGGCTATTCCTGTAAATGGGCCATTGGGCATCAGCAGTAATGCAAACGTGAGCTAATGTGAATACTAGCACTAGCGAGCACTCCCATAAGGAGAGGATAAATCCCAGCGCTCTGTTGCCTACAGGAACTTACTTAATAGGAAGCTGTCTCATGTGAGCAATTCGGCCTTGCCAGTGTGGTGGTGGAGGGAAAAGGTCATGAGCCCTTAATATGAAAGTCTAGATTAAATATGCTTCTCTACATATGCCTACTGGCCACTTATCCTTAGAAACTTTTATTTCTAGTAATTTCTAATCAAAATCTTGTTTTTATGATTCGGATTCATTATTATTATTATCCATCCATCCTCAATCGCTTATCCGTAATCGGGTCGTGGATTATTATTCTTATTCTTATCATTATTATTAAAATGGTCTTGGGAACCAAAGGTGCATAACGACTTATGCAAGTGAATGAATTACTGATAATCATTTTAATGCTGTATTCATTTACAACCAAACTAAATCATCCAGGCTTAATTTGTTAATGCTTATCATAGAGTATGTCTAAATAGACACTTAAAATGTTTTAATTGTACACCCCCCGTGACACACACACACAATTTAAATGACTAACATGATACTGAGGACTTAAACAGTTTGTGCTGCAATTAAAAGATACAGTTTAACTTTGATATTATTACACAACATCCATTACTAAAGCACATCATCAGAATGAATAATAACAGGTGTCGTGCTCTATCCAGATGGTGACACACTGAATGAGTTCCTGAATGACACATGCGACTGTATGCTCTAAGTAAATGTACACTTAACCTGTCAGTCATGGTGCCATCTGGTAGAGTCACACACACACACACATACACACACACACACACACACAGATAAGATGAAGTACAATGTCGTCTCTTCATCCTATTTAATCTGGATAAAAATATTAGTGGATTCATGGCTGGGATGCTTTAATCATTTTCATGCACTGTTGAAAATACACCCCATATAATCTAACTAGTAGCACATACACCATCTCTACATCATACTTTTTTTTCTCAGAAGAAATGTGTCAGGGTTATGGCTTGTCATGGTGAATATATTCATGTGATTTGTGAGAACCCACCATAGAAAGAGAGCTTGCCCTGCACTGAGTTCCTCCCTTTGGAGTTCTCAGCAACACACTCATAGGTGCCGGCGTCATCCTGCTCAAAATACGGGATCTCCAGGATGCCACTGGCTTTCCTCATGTCCACTTTACGGGAGAATGGGATGCCATCAACACGCCTCCAAATTATGGAAGGGACAGGACTTGGTTGAGGATGAGATAAAACAAATTCAAACTATTAATTGTGGTCATTATATTTTTGATTTACATTTGTATTGTGCTTAATGTGTTGTTTTATAAGCAGAAAATTATCACATATAACGTGAATGTTATAGGATGTATTTATCCTGCTTTTATTTTTTATTAAAAGTAAACTACAGCTCACTTACTTGCCCAAAGCAAAGCACTCAAGTTTCACAGTTGCACCTTGAGCAACCTGGACCACCTCTGGAAATTGCACTTCAATCTTTGGTTCATATTCTCCCATAACACCTGAAGAAAGAAGTGCTCATTGAATAAAACCTCATTTCACATGTACATATTGATATGCGGGTTTGGTGAATTTTATTGCTTATGCAAATTCTGCTGGGTGACATATTGATAAAAACATCATATTTTAGTTGTGCTTTTGCTGTTTGTCATACATATTACTTTAGAATATTTGAAAGGTCACTTTATTTAGACATTCTGTGAACAGAATGTGAGTCATGTGTTGCGATTGTATAAGGCTTATGTTATCTCTGATAGCTGCTAGGCTGTGAGAAAGTTAGTTTAAAGAGATTATTATCGCTAGTGTGTAACACAGCATGCTCCTGTCAATGCAGACACACTGGTCAAGCTGTGGCAATCTAAAGATTCTCTTCCCATGTTCAACTTAAAGAAATGTGATGTTTCTATCCATCCACCCATCCATCCATCCATCTTCAACCGCTTACTCCTTTTCAGGGTCACAGGGAACCTGGAGCCTATCCCAGGGAGCATCTGGCACAAGGCGGGGTACACCCTGGACAGGGTGCCAGTCCATCACAGGGCACAATCAGAAATGTGATGTTTAACATGCAAATTACAATTTGAACATTGGAGTAGAAGTAGATCACTCAATTCTATGATATTTAACAGTTTTCTAATTAACTGCACCAACAAATATGTGGTTAAAATTTAAAATACTTTTGCACAAAATAAATTCTGATCCCTCATGTCTTTATTGAACACACTCATTCAACATTCAAAATGGCAGTGGGAAAAGGTAAGTGAACCCTTAGAATTAATAATTGGTAGATCCTCTGAAAGCTCTTTTGGCAAGGCACGGCTCACAAAAGCGTGTGCTTTTTGTGAAGAGCAAACTCCAAAAGTTTAAGGGGTTTTTATTAGTCAAAGTAGCTGTAGTCCACACCTTCAAAGTCATTTTCTTAACGAGACTCCAGGTGTGCTAAAACCTGACTCCAATGATCTTTTTTGAGGTCATTAACTCAAGGGTTCACATACTTTTTACACAAGTACTATGAGGATTTTTTTGGTTGTTCTCAATAAACACATGAAAGATCAGATTTTTTTTGTGTGTTATTATTTTTAGGCACATAAAATACTGTCAATACCCTTGACTTAGATTAAGATCAGATCACATTTTATGACAAGTTTATTCAGAAAACCATGAAATTCAAAGGTTCAAATACTTTTTCTTGCCACTGTATGTGTGTATATATATATATATATATATATATATATATATATATATATATATATATATATATATATATATATATATATATATATATATTTATTTATACAGTATTTCACAAAAGTGAGTACACCCCTCACATTTTTGTAAATATTTGATTATAACTTTTCATTAAAACACTGAAGAAATGCTACAATGTAAAGTAGTGAGTGTACAGCTTGTAACAGTGTAAGTTTGCTGTCCCCTCAAAATAACTCAACACACAGCCATTAATGTCTAAACCGCTGGCAACAAATGTGAGTACACCTCTAAGTGAAAATGTCCAAATTGGTCCAAAGTGTCAATATTTTCTGTGGCCACCATTATTTTCCAGCACTGCCTTAACCCTCTTGGGCATGGAGTTCACCAGAACTTCACTGGTTGCCACTTCCAGTGATGACATCACGGAGCTGGTGGATGTTAGAGACCTTGTGCTCCTCTACCTTCCATTTGAGGATGCCCCACAGATGCTCAATAGGGTTTAGTCCATCACCTTCACCCTCAGCTTCTTTAGCAAGGCTGTAGTCATCTTGGAGGTGTGTTTGGGGTCGTTATCATGCTGGAATACTGCCCTGTGGCCCAGTCTCTGAAGGGAGAGGATCATGTTCTGCTTCAGTATGTCACAGTACATGTTGGCATTCATGGTTCCCTCAATGAACTGTTGCGGCAGTGCCAGTGCCGGCAGCACTCATGCAGCCCCAGACCATGACACTCCCACCACCATGCTTGACTGTAGGCAAGATGCACTTGTCTTTGTACTCCTCACCTCGTTGCCGCCACACACACTTGATACCATCTGAACCAAATAAGTTTATCTTGGTCTCATCAGACCACAGGGCATGGTTCCAGTAATCCATGTCCTTAGTCTGCTCGTCTTCAGCAAACTGTTTGCATGCTTTCTTGTGCATCATCTTTAGAAGAGGCACGACAGCCATGCAGACCAATTTGATGCAGTGTGCGGCATATGGTCTGAGCACTGACAGGCTGACCCCCACCCCTTCAACCTCTACAGCAATGCTGGCAGCACACATACGTCTATTTCCCAAACACAACCTCTGGATATGACGCTGAGCACGTGCATTCGACTTCTTCGACCAACCATGGTGAGGCCTATTCTGAGTGGAACCTGTCCTGTTAAACCGCTGTATGGTCTTGGCCACCATGCTGCAGCTCAGTGTCAGGGTCTTGGCGATCTTCTTATAGCCTAGGCCATTTTAATGTAGAGCAACGATTCTTTTTTCGGAACCTCAGAAAGATCTTTGCCATGAGGTGCCATGTTGAACTTCCAGTGACCAGTATGAGGGAGTGTGAGAGCGATGACACCAAATTTAACACACCTGCTCCCCATTCACACCTGAGACCTTGTAACACTAACAAGTCACATGACCCTGGGGAAGGAAACTGGCTAATTGGGCCCAATTTGGACATTTTCCACTTAGGGGACAGCAAATGTACACTGTTATACAAACTGTACACTCACTATTTTACATAGTAGCAAAGTGTCATTTCATCAGTGTTGTCACATTAAAAGATATAATCAAATATTTACAAAAATGTGAGGGGTGTACTCACTTTTGTGAGATACTATATCTAATCTATCTATCTATCTATCTATCTATCTATCTATCTATCTATCTATCTATCTATTATTATTATTATTATTATTATTTTATTTTTATTTTTTTGCATTCTGAATTATTTGAAGATATGGTTTCTGGGTCAACAATATAGGACAAGATGAAAAATAAAACATTTGAATAACACATTTAAAAAGAGCTTGTTGTTACATGGTAAATTTTTTACTGACTCACCGTCAATGCGCAGTATAAGAGGAGTGGGTGGGCCATGAACATGTGTTTTTGTGACAGTATTGGTGACGACACATGTGTAGTTGCCCACATCAGATGGTTCCACCTTGGCAATGTACAGGTTCCCTGTCTCCTGTGACACGAACCTTCGTGAATCCTGTTTCACGTATGATGGATATTCATTAAAAATCCAGCTGAACATAAGGGCTGTTGAGGGGAAAAAAGAAGTTAACAAATGTCACTTGACATGAATCATAAAAAAGAAAGACGTCGTTTTACAGCTTGGAAACTTTGCATAAACATAACTAGAGGATGTCATGACATTTCTGCTCTCTGCTGAATCGAAATGGCAGGAGTCAGCACTGCTCATGAATCTTGTGCCTCCCCAGAGTTGCTTAATTAGCATTTGGGCTACATGCTAGGGTGAAAATTAATCAGGCCGAGGAGGGTTGTGGGGCTTGGAGGGTGAAAATTAATGATGGAAAAGGATAACCAGTGTCCTGCAATTCTTTGGCCTCCAGTCAAATGGACAGTAAGACTACCAAAGCAGACCATTTTTTTTCTTTAAATATGAAAGATAATCAACAAAGTATAGAAAGTCATCATAAAATTATAGGACATCCAATGTGTGGGAAAAGCCTGTGCATTTTAATCATACATATACAAGAAAGAGATGGAATATAAATTCATTATTTAACAACAATATAACAACAACCAAATATCATCAAACATATACAGGATCTTAAGGCTGCAGCCACCAAAATGAATGCAGTGTTTAAAAAGATATTTAAATTATTAATTATTTGAATGTTTGCATGCAAACTACATCAGTCTTATTATTCCAAATGCTTCCTCAAAAGTGGGGTGCAGGATGTAATAGTTACTGTTGTATATTAGACAATGATGTGACTACCTGGCAGTCAAATTCACTTGCGGATGCTGTTTCATCAGGATTACTTTAGATGGCTTTTTTTTCCTTCACATTAAGATGGTGGAAGAAGTAGTCTTACTGTAATATTTTCAGTAGCAATATTATTTCTGAGGTGTGCCTAAAGTTATGCCAACGTCAATCACATGGGACAATTGTTTTCCCCTACTTTCTCCCGTACCTTTAATTATACAAGGTGGAAAAAAATACTATGGGAAGCTAAATGCTAACAATTAGTGTCTTATACCAGTTTGGACTAATTATCTGAGACACTGTGCATGCTGCTTGCTGCGCACAGTGAGAGGCAGCTGTGGTTGTCTATAAAGACTCCAGACCTGTTTCCTCCACACAGACATTAACCTGAGCTCACAATCATGCTGGCAATGCCACCTGCTCTGCCAGCATGACACCCCACTGATCAACATATGAAAACAAACATACAAACAAAGAATAAAATCTTTGAGTTCAGCAACTCAAGGTTCCTAAGCATGAACCAGCACTTCTATAGCAGCTCTTCTGGTGCAGCTTTTCTTTACAAATACATTTATATAAATTATATTATTTAATTCTCAAAACTGATTGGTCAGAAGCTGTGCAATATTATTTGTATAACCTTATGGATGTGAACAATATGTTTATATTAATGCACATATGTTTCTCCAACAACAGCTCACACTTGCAAGACTTGGACGAAGGGCGTTCCACATAATCTAAGATTAATAATAAATGTGCTGTTGTTTAATGAAGAAAAGTGTATAATTGTGGATTTGGTGAAGTTTATTTATTTTATTTATATCACTTATGGAACAAGAAGCAGAGACTGATGTGATGGCTTTATACTTTCTGTTTTCTTGGTAAAACAACAAGCTGCTTTTATGTTTTTGAGTGATTAAGATAGAATACCATAACAGAACAAAAGTATATTTATTTAATGTGAGGTGCATATAATTCAAATTTGTATTATATACACAGCACAGGTCTCACCATGCACACCTCTGGAGATATATTGTATAATGGTTACTGCGAAACATGTTCAGCTTTATGTGTTTGAGTCCTGAAGCTGAAAACACAACAACTCCACAACAGCATTATAAGAAAGCCTTCATTTTATCCATAAGCCTTCATTTTATCCATTTCTTATACTGTATTAAGGGTGCAGTAACCTTTCCCTCAACAAAAAGCGTTTTTCTTCAGACTTTATTTGGCTTCGTAATGGATGGAACAAAGTAACATTGATTAAGACTAGCTGTCAATACTTTATTAGAAGGAATGTCTGTTGGAATTACCAACAAAATTAAAAGATCTTAAACCGTGCTCTTTTCAATAGGTCAACAGCCATATTTCCATATACTCTGGCATTCTAAATAATGAGTTGCTAGCTAATGTAACTTAGGGTAGATATCTGTGCTCACAAAGTGACAGGCAGTGGCCCTTATACATTAAATTAGAGATTTGAGTGAAATAGGGTATGAACAAATCTATGTGAAATTAAATAGTTGTACAACATCAAAACTAGTGCATGCAAACAAGCTCCCTATGTAGACATTTACCAGCATGTTTTTATTTTTATTTTTAGAGGAAAACGTCTGGGTTATGCAAGTAACTACGCATGTAATCAGCCTCTATTATCTGAAGCAAAGACGCAATTCACAGGCCTGCCCTGGTATGACAAAGCTGCTCAAGGTCTTGATCCCTTCTCGGGGAACAGGATTACATGCATAACCCAGACATTCCCATTCAAAGTGAACTTCGACGTAGCGTTTAGCATAACACTATGGGAATGAGAATACCCACTCTGTCATACTGAGGGTACACCTGTTCAAAAAGAACCCAAGCCCGAGGGTCACTGCAAGACACTTGAGCCCGGGTTGGAATGAATATCCAATCTGTAATTATGAATGAATGTGTGTGACATATACCACCCAGCAGCAGCACGCACATCCTGTAAGGATACCCCTTTGGACAAAACCTTCGCTGAGGTGAATCCCCTAATGGAATGAGCTCTTATGCCCAGAGGCGTAGCGAGCCTCATAAGCAATAGAGATTGCTTCCACTATCCAATTAGAGATGCGCTGCTTTGACACAGTATAACCTCTACGGTCACCATCAAAGCAGACCAGCAGCTGCTCCAATTTATGCCACTGGTTGAAGCGGTGGATGTAAGTACAGAGAACCCTTACTGGACACAGCAGGTGCATTCTCTCTTGTTCTGGTGTGGGGAATGGAGGAGGGCAGAAAGCCTGCAACACCACAGGTTGGGCAGCTGATGTAGGCACTTTAGGAATATAATCTGGCATAGGATATTGGAAGGCCTTGGCTAATCCAGGGGAAAAGCAGCATGGGGCAACAGAGAGAGCTTGTAGATCTCCTACTCACTTGATAGATGTCAGGGCCAGCCGAAGAGCTACCTTTAGAGTCAGAAGTTTCTCTGAGGCTGACTCCAACGGCTCAAATGGGGCCACTGACAAATCGTTCAGGAACACAGAAAGGTCCCAGGAAGGTATGTGCGGCCTGCAGATGGGCCTCAGCCACCTGACACCACGCATAAACCTCGAAGTTAGAGGATGTTGCCGCACAGAGGCTCCATCAACATGGGCGTGGCTGGCCGAAATGGCAACCATGTAAACCCTGATTGTAGAAGGAGCCCACCCCACTGAGAAATGTTTTTGTAAGACCTCCAGGACTGTAGCTACTGTGCAGTTCACTGGGTCTACAGTGGATCCCTGCAGATGGGAATCTCACAAAGAGTTCCATCTAGAAGGGATATTATCTCTGAGAACCATATTCAAGCTGGCCAATAAGGTACAACTAGCAGCAGACATACACTGTCTTGGCGAACTCTCGCTAGAACTTGTGGGAGCAGAGCGATCAATGGAAAAGTGTACAGATCTGACCTCCGCCACATGTGCACCATGGCGTCCAGCACTAAATGTGTGGGAGGAGTGAGAGCGAACCACAATGGTCCGTGTGTTTCTCCTTGGAGGCGAACACATGCAATCCTGCTTGGCCAAACCTCGCCATATGGATTCCACCACTCGTGGATAGAGCCGCCAATTCCTAGGCCTCAGCCCCTGCCACAACAGGATGTTTTCTGAGGTTCAACCTGAACCCCTAGCTCTTCATGAGTGTGAGAACAACATCTCGATGTTGAACCGCCAGTTCCCTAGATCATGCTATAATTAAGCAGTCGTCCAGGTAGTTTAATACACGGATGCCCTGGAGTCACAATAGATCCAGAGTGACATCCATGCACTGTGTGAAGGTGCAAGCAGATAAAGCTAGTGATATTTCTATGTGGAAATATGCACATTTTAGATCTATCGTCAAAAACTAGTCCTCAAACAGAATCTAGGAAATGATAAGTTTGGGTATGAGCATCTTGAACCTGTATGTCCAAAGAGTACAGTTCAGATGACGCAGATCTAAAATTGGGCGCATATTCCTATTTTTTGCAGAGCAGGAAATAATGGCTGTAAAAACCTCAATCCCTCAGGGAACAGGGTACATGTTCTATGGTCCATTTGTCCAAGAGGGATCTTACTTCCTGTGCTAACGTCGGGGCTCCAGTCTGTGCTGAATACTGTGGTGAGTATTGGTGGTGGTGGTGGGGGGGTGTCAAGCTGTAAACTGGACCCGGTAACCCTTTTCTACGGTAGACAGAACCCATGGAGTCTTTTATAAACTTTAACTATTCCACATTCTATTGGAGGGAAAGCATCACATTTCCGTTGCCCTGTGGCAGCTCGCTGACCAGAGAACACTGAAAACTTGGGCCTTGGCTAGAGGAGACCCTACAGTAGCCCTGAGGGGTAACTGCCCTAACAACCACATGTCTCCTCCTATGACTGTCCATAGCCCCTCAGGACTGCTCTTCTTTGCCTTCTTGACCTTTATGACCATTCTCAGATCAGGCCTAGCAGCAGGCTGCGACTGTGGCTGCCTGGTTCCCCTGGCTATCTGCGAGGGTTGGTGGGCTGCCATACTCACCTTCTGGGTCTCCCTTGCACTAGTGCTGGCCCGGACTCCACTCGTGGATGCCCAGGTGAACTCAAGATAACAGGGAAGGAACTGGCTGAATGCTGCCATATGTTGAGCTCACTCAGCAGGTCTTCTTGGTAGGCCTGCTACACTATCATTGTCTGCAGTCACCCACAAGCAAGACTACTACCACATAGGCCTAACACGGTGGCTTGGATGGCCCCCCTAATTACCTGTCGTCGATCGAGAGAGGTATCTCACAAGTGTCTCCTCCACCTTCAGCACAGCTAAATAGCCATGTCATTTATTCCCACATGGCCAAATAATCCAACATCGTGGGGTTATACATATGACCTAAGCATGGTTTTTCCCGAGAAGCCTGATATTTTGTCATGTACTTCTGGAAGAAAGGGGAGTTTCTGCAGTGTGAGGGATTTACGTTCACTGGTGAGAAAAAGGCTCATCCAGTCTTAGCAATCACTTCAAACAGCTCTTTATATGCTGATCTCAGTTTTTAGCACATCCTTCTGGCTCCTCAGAGTCAGAGAGAAATTATTACTATTATTTTGTGTGTGGGAGGGTGTGTGTGTGTGGGAGGGTGTGTGTGTGTGTGTTTTCTTTTTCCCTTTTGTCTTTCCATAGCAGGGGATTAGTTGAAGGACTAGTTGTGACACAAGCTCAAAAATCAGCCGAACCTGGAAGACAGAGCAAGAGATAGAGCAACGCTCGTCTCTGGCTCCTCTTCTAGATCCATAAGAGATCCCCCGGCTCAGCAGTGGCAGCGGGTAAAGAGCACGAGTCGCGAGCCGAGCTGCTTAATGTAGGCATTACCATGCGCAGCCTCTCGAGTCTGCCATTGCATGCTACATCCCTAGACACTTCACCCAGAAAGTGTACACTATTCCCCGTGATGAAACGGGAGCAAGCCATAACACACTTCATGAATTCTCTCACTCGTTTTTTCTCTCTCGCTCATTCCTTTTTTTTCTTCTCTCTTTTTTTTAAAGGGATAGAAAAGTTCTGAAATTTTGAGAAAAGATAGCGAGGAAATGAAGCGTCTTTTTGTTTCTTTACGTATCACGCGATGCGCTTAATTGTCACGTCACCTAATCATCACAGGCCTATAAATAGACACAATTTTACACAAATTTTGGATGCTGGTCAAGCGCGAGGCACTTCCATAGTGTTATGCTAAACACAATGTCGGAGTTCCCTTTGAAAGGGAACCATGGATATATAAAACATAAAACTCCATACAGATAGTAACCCAAGCTCAGAATCACTAAACAATCTGTTAATCTTGAAAAAAGCCATGAGAAAAATAACCCCACCCACCCCTTAGTGAACCTTCTTGAAGCTATGTTTACTTAAAACTAACAGGCACAAGCACAATGCTAACATTTACCATATGTAGTATTTGGCAGATGCTCTTATACAAAGCTTTTTTTTTTTTTTTAAAGCAATCAGATTCATAGAGATGCTGATATAATTCATAACTTGAAGGTCTATGTACTCATGCTGGTTTGTATGGCTGCTACAGTGGTCTAGCCAATATCAAAATGGACAAATTCAAATAGTATGAGCATGAACGATGAATACAGGGGTTGTGTTTTGATCAGCTCCATAACGTCTACGTCATGAATCAGTATATCGTGTACATGAGTCGGGGCAGTGGGAAGGACCCTGGCTCACTACACATTGGGACACTGATAAGTCTATTTCTGGCAACATGACTACTTTCTCGTGTTGTAAAGAACCACCAAAAATTAAAAACCTAAAAATATTTAATTTTTATATATTATATAAATTTAATCACACACATGATGGTGGGTGTTGAGAAGGATTTGACTAGTCCAGGTAGGTAAATGTGCACTTATATAGCACTTTTATCCAAAGCGCTTTACACTGTGTCTCATTCACCCATTCACACACACAATCACGGTAGCAGAACTGCCATGCAAGGCGCTAACTTGCCATCAGGAGCAATTTGGGGTTCAGCGTCTTGCCCAAGGACACTTCAGCATGTGGAGTCATCCGGGCCGGGAATCGAAACGCCAACCCTATGATTGGTGGACAATACACTCGACCACCTGCACCACAACCGCCCAGGTAGGTGTTTGGAAACTGCTTTTTTGGAATTAGGTGGTGGTGGTGAAGGGCCAATTTGAGCATATTACCCAAAGACAATTAAAATTCAACCTAGAAGCAAATACTCACATCCGTAAACCCAATTGGAGATAAACAAAAGACGACCAGCCGTGAGTGAGGAAAAGCAAGGGTCCAGTTTTTATTTCAGTCCACCACACGAGATCCACACCAATGAGAATTCCCAAAAGTACTCATACTCATACTAGATTTCCCTTGTGTTTATTTTATGTATATTTTTAACCACAACAGTGGCACTGATGCTCTGTTACCTTCTGACAGAAGGGAGTACATGAGAGGGTGGGAGGGGACATCCACAATGCTAGTGGCCTTGTTGCATTTGTGGCAAGATGTGTCAGTGGTGGGCACTGAATTCAGGACAATGAATGTTTATATTTCATAGAGGGGAATGCCAAGTGCCATGAGTTGGCAGGCAAGTGTGTAGTTAGGAAGCTGGCTGCATAGATAATGTGGTGCAGAACGCTTTCATGACTGGTAAGGACAATAACTTAATTTCGCTCACAACAGGAAGCCAGTGAATTGAAATTAGTGTGACAGTCGCAGGAGAGAACTTTAGGCAGTTATGAAACAGACAAGCAGCTGAATTTTCAATGCTTTGGAAAGGAGATGTAATGTATGAAGGGATAAAGCAGGTTTTTCAGTAGTGAAACCTGAGAATAATGAGAGTGTGTATGGGAATGTGAATGGATTCTGAAGGCAAGCAATTATTATTTATTATTATTATTATTTTTTTAATCTGCAGGTGGTTGATGTGATTGGAGAACTTCATCCAAAATCATAGAAAGATTCCTAGCAACCAGATGGACTGTGAGGGAGGTGATTTTGAGATCCAGTACAGGGAAGTAGGTAGCCAATTCTGTTTGTCAAGATTGAGTTTCAGAACACACTACATGGCTAAAAATATGCAGAAACCTTAACACCATGCCCAAATGTGGGCCTTCCCCAAACTGCTGCCACAAAGTCTGAAGCACAGAATTGTATAGGATGTGTTTATGTGCTATAACATTACAATTTAAATTTCCCTTCAATGGCACTAAAGGCCCAAACAATTTTCCAGCAAGACAATCCCTGTGCACAAAGTGAGGTCCATGAAGACATGGTTTGCCAAGGAACTCGAGTGGGCTGCACAGAGCCCTGACCTCAACCATACTGAACAGCAATGCTGACTTTACCCCAGACCTCCGCAAATGACAACAGTGCCTGATCTCATTAATGCTTTTGTGGTTGAATGAGCACAAATCCACTTCCATGCTCCTAAATCTAGTGGAAAACCTTCCCAGAAGATTGGAAGTTGGAGGACTAAATATTGAATGGGTTGTTCAAAAAGTACATATGAGTACAATGGTCAGTTGTCCTCTTGATTTTGGCCATATAGTGTATGTCTTTATCCAAGAAGAAATGTCCAAAAGGTGATCTGATGTCCTCTGACAGACTTGTCATCATCAAACCAGTGCTAGGAGAAGCCCTGATAACAAGGATGGTCCAAGAACTAACCCTTGGGGAATTCCTGTAGTGAGAATGTGAGATGAAGAACTGAACCTCATGTGTTACTTGGTAGGACTGATCATGTAGATATCAATAAAAAAAAAAGGTCAGAGTGTAACCCATGTCAGCAAGAATCTGCTGATTCACAGGATGTAATCCTGCTCTGACTTTTTAATATCATCTGTCTTGGGTTATTCGATCTCAAGTGGAGAGCAACATGGGTAATCAAATGTTACTTGTGATACAATGACGCAGACCATTTGCACAGGTTTTTGGGACGAATGTGGCCACATTACATTTGTAGCATGAACACTAACTCTCGATGCATCATGAACATGAAAAGACTGGCTACTTACCAATGTTGCTAGGTTCAAAGATTTCACAGTGAAAGATTCTGACAGGGAAACTGTTAGTTGATATTTTGTCTGTGACTTAAACATTTTCCAAACATCATATTAAACACAGTTATACAGTATATTGTATAAAAGTAGTATATTCATTTCAATGACTCAATCTATTTATTCAGATGCTTTATTTTACTTATGACATTATGTACAATAATATGAGACCATTTTAAAACATTACCAAAAGCATGATATAAAAGAAATTGTTTTAATACATTCTTTAAAACATTCTGTATAATATTGCTTTTGAATATTACAATACATTTAGTAACTAGACCGGTACATTTCCTGAAGAAAATGTGAGTGGTGCTTGCCGTGGCAAAATTCGGATGCATAGGGTGCCAATACTTACGAGAGCCGACTGTGTAGGGTGCCAATACTTTCGAGAGCCAGACACTCAGACGCCAATACTTTTGAGAGCCTTCCAGATAAGGCGCCAATACTTCTGAGAGCCGGACAGATTGGGCGCAAATGCTATTTTGAGCCAGACTTGTACGGAGGCAATTCTTTTAGAGCTGTCTTGATATTTAAATTTTTTAGTACACCTGGGTACAGGAACAGGAAAATGTTCAACCATGACTTCCTGTTTTATAGGGGTATAAATATGAGGTAACACAGTTCAAAGTCCCTTAGTCATTCATAACAATAGGAAAGACCAAGGAATATAGCTATAATTTGCTGCAAAAAGTTGTTGAGCTTCACAAGATGGGACGTGGTTATGAGATGCAAAAGCAGTGAAAATGCCCATTTACACATTCAGTGAAATAATTAAGAAGTTACAGTAAACTGGAAATGTTATGAAACAACCTGGAATTGGACATGTGTATATATTGTCTCAATGCACTGTGAAGAGGAGGGTTGGCCAAAAAATCTCCAAATATCCCAGCTGGAGAATTGTGGAAGTTAGTTGCATCTTGGGCAAAGAAAGTCACCTGAACTACAATCTGAAGTCACCTACATCACCACAAGTTGTTTGGAAGGGTTTCAAGAAAGAAGACTCTACTCTCATCTGAAAACAAACTCAAGCATCTTCAGTTTGCCAGACACTACTTGAACAAATGGGATCAGGTTCTATGTTCAGATGAAACCAAAATAGAGCTTTTTGGCAATAAATACCAGAGGTGGTTTTGGTGCACACAGAGACGTATCCATGTGGAAAAGTACTTCATGCCTGCGGTTAAATATGGTGGTGGCTCTTTATTGTTTTGCGGCTTTTTTTCTGCCAAAGGATCTGGACATTTTGTTAGGATACATGGCATCATGGACTCTATCAAATATCAATAGATATTAAATGAAAATCTGACTGCCTCTGCCAGAAAGCTTAAAATGGACCATGGTTGGATCTTCCAGCAGGACAATGATCCAAAACATACATCAAAATCAACACAAAAATGTTATACTGACCACAAAATCAAGATCCTTCAATGGCCATCCCAGTCCCATGACTTGAAACCTATAAAAAACCTGTGGGCTGAACTGAAGAGGAGAGTCCATCAGCATTGAAGTACCTGGATAGATTCTGTATAGAGGAATGGTCTTAGATCCCTTGCCACATACTCTCTAACCTCATCAGGGATTATAGGAGAAGATTCAGAGCTGTTATCTTGGAAAAGGGAGGTAGCAGAAAGTATTGAATAAAAGGGTGTCAATAATTGTTGCACATCTATGTTTAACAAAGGTTGTTTTATGGATAAACCTGTGTTGTGTTTGCAATTGTTTGATATGTACTGGAGCAGAATACATCCATCTTCTACCACTTAATCCTTTTCAGGGTCATGGGGAACCTGGAGCCTATCCCAGGGAGCATCAGCCACAAGGCGGGGTACACCCTCCATGCCAGTCCATCGCAGGGCACAATCACATACACACTCATACACCCATTCATACACTACAGACACTTTAGACACGCCAATCAGCCTACCATGCATCTTTTGGACTGGGGGAAAAACCGGAGTACCCGGAGGAAACCACCGCAGGACGGGGAGAACATGCAAACTTCGCACACACATGGCCCCAGCGGGAATCGAACCCCGGAACCTGTATGTAGATTATGTGGATGTGTAAGGCGAACATGCTACTCCCGTTGGAATCAGAATATTTTGGGGAATTTTTTGAACATTAAAGACTGTTTTCAAAGACTTAATTGCTCATAATAACCAAGAGTGCTAGTATTAGTGAAAGGCACCGTAAATTGAATAGAATAAATGCAACTAATTAAGTTACAAACAAAAATTTTAACTCCTTGTCTGATGAATGTCTTAGAAATACAAAACATATAGATACAATACAGTGACAGGGTTAGAAATATGCTATATTAGGACCAGTTTTGTAATGGACACCAAAGGCTACCTTTAGACTATACGAAATGCGAAATGCTCTCTATAAGACATGTCTCTGCAATAATTTTTTAAAGATTCATTCAAAAGTAATTAAATGGAGAATAAGTAAATACATCAAGGACAGTCAAAAAATGGATGTTCATCGGAGCCGTGTGTTTGTGAGGGACTGTTTAAAAAAAAATCTTGAACACTGAACTCTGTGCTACAATATAGCAAAGTTTATGTTTTCAGTTTAATATTTTAAAAACACACCCACCCCCCGAGCCTGGCCCTCCAGGCTCCCCGTGACTCTGTGTACGATAAGTGGTACAGAAAATGGATAGATGGATGGATGGATGGATGTCGAGATAACTTTTGCTAATTTGTTAACATTAACTTAAATTAGCCTGTTTTCTTTGCTAATACCAGGTTAGACTAGCATCATTTCAGGTAGCTAACATTAATGGGCCAGGCAGCAAGTCAAATACTAACTAATGGTAAATATTGATTATTTACATGATATTTTGCTTCTGATGAATTCATTAGCAAACTAAATAGCATTAGTCATGCATATGACCAGCAAACTTACAGAGATCAAACAGTGTAGTTGCTTTAAAACAACAAGCAACAAAGGTTACTTTTCACATGAAAACATGAGAATATCTCAGTTATAAAACATTTACTTTTTACTTTGACTACATTTTAAAGTAACAACTTCTTTAAACTTTCACTTGAATACATTTTTGGCTTCATACTTTTGAGAAATTGAGATTTTAACACAAAATCTATACTTTATCTATAAGTGTAAAAGTCTTGTTTCTACACCAGAAACCTAATGCCAAGTCTGAGCAATGGAGAAGACTGTGGACCAAGGACACAGAGCATTCTGTTGCTGTGTGTAGAGCTTTATTCACTGCAAGAACACTACTTTTTTGGAGAATGCATGGTCTTGTATTCAGGTCAGTTGGTGTCACATTGCTGGAGAGATGAAGATAGCAAATCCAGGTTCATAAAGAGTTGTTTATGAAACCTTGCATGTATTCCAGAGTAAAATTTACGTGTGCAGACAAAAACCAGGAAATGCTGTACTCACAAAAATAATCAGATTTATAAAACTGTACACACCTGCATGCCATTTCCTTTTTGAAAATCGCACTCATCTCAAAAATGGATGTACTTGAATGAGCCTCAAATTCCATCTGGTTACCACACACAACTATCTATAAATACTGAATGCAACTACTTCATGCATACATAAATAGAGTGTGTCCCATTCATTGTTGAGTGGAAGACAACAATGCGGAACAGAAAGTAACCAAATAATAAATATTTTTTGCAAGTGTGATTCTGAGGCTTTTATGTGTTGTTTGGTCGCTTAAGTAGTGGCATACAAGTAATGTACAGTACATCCATTGAGTTAATAATGTTACTGCCATGAACTGCACTGTTGAGGAAGTAGAAAAAAAAAAAGTGGTCTGACTTCAAGGCAAAGAGTGACTCTCAAAGTGTAACTGGCACAGCCTGTAATTTTGTCCTCACCCATTGATATCAGAATGGCCTTGGTAATTAGAAACTTGCTCTTAGTTAAAAACAAATAAACAAATAAACAAAAAACTGGCAAATTACTTTTCCTATTAGGTTTTGGAGTAAAATATGCAAAACACACAAAGTCCTGCCTATGATAATTCAGGAACGAGCAGCCAACTTTTATATTTTTAGTGAAAGTAACAGATCTCAACCAGCCCCAGCATCACATGGTACCTCCATCTGTGACTGTGTACAATTCAATTCAATTCAATTTTATTTGTATTGCACTTTTTACAATAGACATTTTCTAAAAAACAGCTTTACAGAAATATCCCACCTTTAAAAATTCACACCTTTAATATTTCTGTGTACACAGATGCTGTGGTACAAACACAGAGACACAATAACAACAATGGGAAAAACATATATATATACATGAAAATGGCAAAAACAGCATTGCCCAGAACAGCAATTGTGTTAAAAGACCTTATCTCCTATAGAAAATATCCTGTAGTCATTCGAATAGAATTGTTTATTGGGTTAGGATGTGAATCTCGGTCAGGGACTTTAAGCTTGGGTCAAAACATTAAGGGTAGAGTGGGATCTGTTCCACATTGTAGCACCTATTAAAAGTGAGCGCCTGAGACATACATAGCAATGATGCAGTGTTTCGCTGCAAATTGTGCTCTGATGTTGTTCTGTTCCACCAGACACTTGATGCAATAGCTCAACAGTTTAATTATCCGAGACAGTCAGCATGACTGAGCTTAAGGATGACTGGGATATCACTGACTTGTCAGCTAATTCCCTCTGGACTGAACTAGTTGCCAGAAATCTAAGGCATTAAGACCCGTATGTGGACAGGTATGTCTTGTTTCACAAGGTTAGTCCTAATAAAAATTGGGCCCAATTCAGCATATAGCTAGTCATCATCATATTCAAGCAAAAACGCTCCCCTAAAACTCCTTTCTCCTTATTTTTCTATTGGCATAGTCTTCTAACAGCTCCAAAAATGCAGTTGCACAGTAGACAGTGCATCCATTATTCTAGCTTTTTATTTATAGAGCTGTGAATCTGCTCAATAGCTTCACAGCTGAATTTAAGTGTTAATAGGCTGCCCACTAACAATTATTAACATATAGGCTAACTACAATTATCACCAGCACATCCAATTTCATCAGGAAGGGGACTGAAATAATTGGAGGCCTCATATAGCTATTTGGAACTAACTAATATTGCAAAACAGGCTTACACACACACAAAAAGAGATTTACATAACCAACTAGTCTATATGACCATTGTACATCTGTGTAATTTGAAATTATGTGGAGTGAGAATGGTCATTTGTGCATTGAGCTGTAATTCATACAGCTTGTTGATAAATGCAATTATATATATACAGTATCTCACAAAAGTGAGTACACCCCTCACATTTTTGCAAATATTTGATTATATCTTTTCATGTGACAACATTGAAGAAATTATACTTTGCTACAATCTAAAGTAGTGAGTGTACAGCTTGTATAACAGTGTAAATGTGCTGTTCCCTCAAAATAACTCAACACACAGCCATTAATGTCTAAACCACTGGCAACAAAAGTGAGTATACCCCTAAGTGAAAATGTCCAAATTGGGCCGAAATAGCCATTTTCCTTCCCCGGTGTCATGTGACTTGTTAGTGTTACAAGGTCTCAGGTGTGAATAGGGAGCAGGTGTGTTAAATTTGGTGTCATCGCTCTCACACTCCATCATACTGGTCACTGGAAGTTTAACATGGCACCTCATGGCAAAGAACTCTCTGAGGATCTGAAAAAAAGAATTGTTGCTCTACATAAAGATGACCTAGGCTACAAGAAGATTTCCAATACCCTGACAGTGAGCTGCAGCACGGTGGCCAAGACCATACAGCGATTTAACAGGAGAGGTTCCACTCAGAACAGACGTATGTGTGCTGCCAGCATTGCTGTAGAGTTTGAAGGGGTGGGGGGTCAGCTTGTCAGTGCTCAGACCATACGCCGCACACTGCATCAAATTGGTCTGCATGGCTGTCGTCCCAGAAGGAAGCCTCTTCTAAAGATGATGCGCAAGAAAGCCTGCAAACAGTTTGCTGAAGACAAGCATACTAAGGACATGGATTACTGGAACCTTGTCCTGTTGTCTGATGAGACCAAGATAAACTTCTTTGGTTCAGATTTTGTCAAGCGTGTGAGGTGGCAACCAGGTGAGGAGTACAAAGACAAGTGTGTCTTGCCTAAAGTCAAGCATGATGGTAGGAGATTCATGGTCTGGGGCTGCATGAGTGCTGCTGGCACTGGGGAGCTACAGTTCATTGAGGGAACCATGAATGCCAACATATTCTGTGACATACTGAAGCAGAGCATGATCCTAGCATGTATTGCAGCATGATAACAACCCCAAACACACCTCCGAGACGACTACTGCCCTGCTAAAGAAGCTGAGGGTGAAGGTGATGGACTGGCCAAGCATGTCTCCACACCTAAACTCTATTGAGCATCTGTGGGGCATACTCAAATGGAAGGTGGAGGAGCACAAGGTCTCTAACATCCACCAGCTCCGTGATGTCATCATGGAGGTGTGGAAGAGGACTCCAGTGGCAACCTGTGAAGCTCTGGTGAACTCCATGCCCAAGAGGGTTAAAGCAGTAAAATAATGGTGGCTACACAAAATATTCACACTTTGGCCTCATTTGGACATTTTCACTTAGGGGTGTACTCACTTTTGTTGCCAGCAGTTTAGACATTAATGGCTGTGTGTTGAGTTATTTTGATGGACAGCAAATTTACACTGTTACACATGCTGTACATTCACTAATTTACATTGTAGCAAACTGTCATTTCTTCAGTGTTGTCACATGAAAAGATATCATCAAATATTTGCAAAAATGTGAGGGGTGTACTCACTTTTGCGAGATACTGTATATAATGCCAAGATGAAGAAGATATGTAAGCAAAGGAGTTAAAGGCAGTTAAATATTGTCTTCATCATGTAAATTTTTGTTCTTTTGTTATTTTTAATTTTTTTAAATACTCTGCTCTCATTGATATGAAAAAATTGCAAACACAATACAGGTTTTTCCATAAAAATGATTTTTGTTAAATATAGAAAAATATATTTTAAGTATTTTCTCACTGATATATTTCTTTTTGTATACCTGGGTGACAATGAACAGGAAATTGTTCAACCATGACTTCCTATTTTACAGGGGTATTAATTTGATGTAACACACAAGCCAAATTCCCTTAGTCACTCATAACATTGGGTTAGACCAAGGAATATAGCTGTGATGTGCGACAAAACGTTGTTGAGCTTCACAAAATAGGAAGTGGCTATAAAAGCAATGAAAATGCAAAAGCACTGAAAATGCCCATTTCTACCATCAGGGCAATAATTAAGAAGTTACAGTAAACTGGAAATGTTATGAATCAACCTGTATTTGGACATATGTCTATATTGTCTCAAAGCACTTTGAAGAGGATTGTTTCAGTGGCCAAAAAATCTCCAAGGATCACATCAAATCCAGTATCTCAAAATATTAAAATAAAGATTTTATAATACAGAAATGTCAACCTGTGAAGAGCTCTTCTCAGGTTGACATTTCTGTATTATAAAATCAGCTAATTAAATCAAATCACCTGCAAAGGTTTTCAGTACACACAACCACAATCACAGGGAAGACGAAAGTAAATTTTGCATTTTATTTGGAAGTTAAAGTGCCAGAGTCTGGAGGTGGAGAGGCACAGACTCCAAGTTGCTTGCAGTCCAGTGTGAAGTTTCCACAGTCAGTCAGTACGTTTACATGGACAATAAAGTATGTATGTATGTATGTATGTATGTATGTATGTATGTATGTATGTATGTATGTATCTATCTATCTATCTATCTATCTATCTATCTATCTATCTATCTATCTATCTATCTATCTATCTATCTATCTAACAATATTCTGATATTACTCTGATTAAGACAATACACTGATTAATAAACTACCCTGTAAACAGTGATTTTTGATTACCTTAATCAATGTAAACACAAATCTATTTAACCCTCTTAGCCTGTTCGGCCGAAAATCTGACTTGCCCGTCTTTGATCTATTCCCGTAAGGACGACATACCGGCTTGGTCGTCTATGCCAAATCCCTGCAAGGCTGATATAGCGGCTTCACAATGTAATCATTATCCCCGTAAAGCTGGTATACCGGCATTACTCTGCTATGATTCCTTACTTATTTCATTATTATTTTTTGACCCGGAAGGTTGATGACGTCATGACGTCATGTTGTGATTACGTTATTACGCTGTCATTACGATGAAGCTGATCCAATCGTGAATATTGGTGTAATAGTAGAAGTTAAATAAAAATGCCAAAGCAAAAAGCTAATCGTGTTCCAGCTAAAGTTACACCTACAGTGAACACAGGTACATCTAAAACAGTGAAAAAAAAGAGAACATTCACAGTTACACAGGCGAGAGCAAGGATTCTAGATAGTGACAGGCAATGTTGAAACCAAAACCAAAACTGATAGTGATGCAAACTCTCCTGATTCAGACCCTGATCCGTCTTCATCTTCAACATCAACCAGTGACTGACACTACAGGGGTTTGGAGTTATAACCTGACCATTGCTTTTAATTTGTGCATTCTTGAATACACTACCTGCTGGTCTGATTATCAGCAGAAACTTGACTTTTGGCGCTAAAATGCATTTATTTATTTGTTTATTATTTATTTGAATTTATTCAAAGACATTGACAACGCTGATGCTCGTATGGTACTTCTAAATGAGCATAAGGATTTTAACGAGCATTTTTCATAATTTCTCTGAACTGCTTTATTTTCAAAGTAATATTACACAAACACATTATTATAAGTTGTTTCAAGGCCTAAAAATGTTTAAATTAAAATGTTGATTTTGGGGCCAATTTTGGCCCGGGAACTCAGGGTTGGCATGCTGTTTCTATGGGGAATATAGATTTGTGGGACATAATATTGTGGGACCTTAGGGGCAAGAGGGTTAAGACATGTGGAGTGTTCCTATTTTAGTTGCATTATCAAAGTGCATTATAGACTTGTAAACACCTTAATCACACTATTAACGTTTTCTGTGAGTTTTTGCCATATTTTGTGACAGGACACGTACACACACATGGGAGTGGCAAACAAGAGAGCAAACAAGAGAGCACAGCTGCGTCCGAAACCAAAATTTCGGCTACTACATAATAGGTAAGTATGCGGTTTCGGACGTAGCCCATGTCCTCAAGCAGTCCTCTATTTGCACGTATAGCATGACAAAAATTAGCTTTCGTAAAATTAAAAATGAAACACCCACAACTGTATACAGTCCCACAACGAAGACGAACTGAAAGTTGATACGTGATATTCTGGAGGGAATGTCAGACAGCATGGCATAGAGCTGTAATGACGTGTGCCATTAATCAATCTATGTTCTATAACATTTAAAACGGGAACATGAAAGGAATATTTTAAAAGCAACTCATGTAAACACCTTAATCAGTATATTGTCTTATTCAAAATAAGGTCAATAATTAGATTATAGCTGTCCATGTAAACGTAGTCAGTGATGTTTTGGGGTGCCATGTCATCTGCTGGTGTTGGTCCACTGTGTTTTCTCAAGTTGCGAGTCAGCGCAGCTGTCTACCAGGAGATTTTAGAGCATTTCATGCTTCCATCTGCTGATAACCTTTATGGAGATGCTGATCTCCTTTTCCAGCAGGACATGGCACCTGTCCACAGTGCCAAAACTACTAGTAACTGGTTTGCTGACTATGGTATTACTGTGCTTGATTGGCCAGCCAGTTCGACTGACCCGAACCCCATGGAGAATCTATGAGAGACACCAGACCAAACAGTACAGATGAGCTGAAGGCCGCTATCAAAGCAACCTGGGCTTCCATAACACCTCAGCAGTGCCACAGGCTCATTGCCTCCATGCTATGCTGCATTAATTCATCAATTCGTGCAAAAGGAACCCCGACCAAGTATTGAGTGCATAAATTAACATACTTTTCAGAAGGTCAACAGGTCTGTATTATAAATTCTTTATTCTAATAGTCTGAGATACTGGATTTTTGATTTCTATGAGCTGTAAGCCGTAGTTATCTAGATTAAAATGAAAAAAAAAACCCAATATATATATATATATGTGGAATATTTCACTTTATGTGTAATGAATCTAGAATATATGAAAATTAAACTTTTTGAATAAATTACAGGAAAAAACGTCGGGGTTACGTATGTAACCCTGTTCCCTGAGAAGGGAACGAGACGTTGCATTTAGCATAACAGTATGGGAAGCGCCTTGCGTCGCGTGACCGGTATCTGAAGCTTGTGTGAAATCATGCCTCTACCTAATAGGCCTGCCATGATCAGGTGACGGTGGCAAAGTTAAGCGCGTCGCGTGATATATATGTGGCACCTGTGAACCCCGCCGCCAGCCTCTATTATCTGAAGCAAAGACGCGAATTCACAGGCCTGCCCTGTATGACAATGCTATGCAACGTCTCGTTCCCTTCTCAGGGAACAGGGTTACACTACGCTAACCCGACGTCCTTCAAAGGGAACTTCGACGTTGCATTTAGCATAACAGTATGGGGAGAAGAATACCCACTCCGTCATACCAAGGGTACGGCCTGTCCAAAAACACCGAAGCCGAGGGGTCACTGCAAGACACTCGAGCCCGGGGTGGAATGAACATCCAGGCTGTAATAACGAATGAACGTGTGTGGCGTAGAGCCACCCTGCGCCGCGCACACACATCGTGCAAGGACACCCCCTCTCGACAGACGCCTTCGGAGGCGACCGCACTAGTGGAATGAGCTCTTATGCCTAGAGGCGTGGCGAGAGCCGCTCGAAAGCGATAGAGATTGCCTCCACTATCCAAGTAGAGATGCGCTGTTTTGACACAGCGTCAACTCTACCGTCGCCACCAAAGCAGACCAGCAGCTGCTCTGACTTACGCCACTGGCCGGAAGCGGTGGACGCGTAACGCGCGGGGCCTACGGCAACACAGCAGGTGCAACCTCTCCTGTTCCGGTGTGAGGACGGAGGAGGGGCAGAAGGCCTGCAACACCACAGGGTGGGCCGTCGTGAGGCACAGGCTTTAGGAATATAATCCGGCCTAGGCTACAGGAAGGCCTTGGCCAAGTCGGGGCGAGTCAAGGCAGGGGGGCAACCGAGAGGCTTGTAGATCCCCCACTCGCTTGAGAGATGTCAGGGCCAGTAGAAGAGCTACCTTTAGAGTCAGAAGCTTCTCCGAGGCTGACTCTAGGGGCTCAAATGGGGCTCCCCGACGGACCTTCCAAGACCACAGAAAGGTCCCAAGAAGGTACTCGCGGCCTGCAGATGGGCCTCAGCCGTCTGACACCGCGCATGAACCTCGGGTTAGAGGATGCTGCCCCACAGAGGCTCCATTAAAAAGGGGCATGGCTGGCGCGGCGGCCACATAAACCCCGATCGGAGAAGGAGGCCAACCCTGCAGAAAAACGTTCTTGCAGAAACTCCAGGATTGTAGCCACTGCGCAGTTCACTGGGTCTAACTGACGTTCTTCACACCACAAGACAAAAAGCCGCCACTTGGGCGCATACAATTTCCTTGTGGATGGTGCTCTGGCGTTTAAAATGGTCTCTACAACCTCGGTTGTGAGACCAGAACCTATGAGCTGGTGCCCCTCAGGGGCCAGACCCACAGTTTCCACAGTTCTGGCCGAGGGTGATAGATCAGCCCTCCGGCTTGAGACAGTAGGTCCCTGCGCGGGGGAATCTCCCAAGGAGTGCCGTCGAGCAGGGACATTATCTCCGAGAACCAAAATCGACGCTGGCCAAAGAGGCGCTACTAGCAGCAGACGGGACGGTCTTGGCGAACTCTCGCTAGAACTTGTGGGAGCAGAGCAATGGGGAAAGCGTATAGACGTGACCTCGGGCACGCGTGTACCATGGCGTGCCAGTCCCAATGGGGCAGGAGGAGTGAGGCGCGAACCACAGCGGGCAGTGTGTTGTCTCCTCAGAGGCAAACACATCCACTTCCGCTCGTTCGTACCTCCGCCATATGGACTCCACCACTTGTGGATGGAGCCTCCACCCCCGGGCCTCAGCCCCTGCCTCGACAGGATGTCTGCCCCCACATTCCGACTGCCCGGAATGTACACTGCACTCACTGACAAGAACTTCCCCTCCGCCCAGAGGAGGATTAGTTGCGCCTGCCTGAACAGGGGGCGTGAACGTTACCCTCCCTGGTGGTTGATATCGAGACCACAGCTGTGTTGTCTGACACAACTAGCACACTGTGACCTCTCAACTGAGGGAGAAAGAATTTCAGTGCTAGGAATACGGCCCGCATCTCTAGGCGATTTATATGCCACTTCAGATGAGGGCCGCTCACAACCGTGAGCTGGACAGCCATTTAAGACGACTGCGCCCCAGCCTGTGAGGGACGCATCTGTCATTACCGTCCTTGCGGTAAGGGACGCCCCTAGAGTGTGACCCGAGGCTAGGAACTGCGGGCACCTCCAAACACTCAGAGCACGTAAGGCATCGCCGCGTGACCCTGATTACTCTCAGCGGTTTCATCCTCGGATGAAACCCCGACTTTCAGCCACCACTGAAACGGTCTCATGTGCAATAGGCCCAACGGTATGGGCGCGTTGGCTGCCGCTGCCATAAGGCCCAACAGCCTCTCGTAAAAGCTGGAGGGGATGCCCAGACCCCGCTTTATCTTGCTCAAAGTTGATAGGATCGATTGTACGCGTGTTGGGGAAGAAACGCCTCATCGTAGTAGAATCCCATATGACCCCTAGAAAAGTTGTCCTCTGAACTGGGGAAAGCATACTTTTCTTGAGGTTCAACCTGAGCCCCAAGCTCCTCATGTGGGCGAGAACAACATCTCGATGTTGAACCGCCTGTTCCCTGGATCGTGCCAGACTTAACCAGTCGTCCAGGTAGTTTAGCACACGGATGCCCTGGAGTCGCAAGGGACCCAGAGCAGCATCCATGCACTTTGTGAAGGTGCGAGGGATAAAGCCAGCCCGAAAGGAAGAACCCGCGAAATTGGTATGTGTTTTCTCCAAACGCAAACCTCAGGAACTTCCTGTGACTGGGCGATATTCCTATGTGGAAATATGCGTCTTTCAGATCTATCGTCACAAACCAGTCCTCGGACTGAATCTGGCACGATAAGCTTGAGCGTCAGCATCTTGAACCTGTATGTCCGAAGAGTACGGTTCAGATGACGCAGATCCAAAATCGGCCGCATACTCCCATCTTTTTTGCGGACCAGGAAATAACGCTGCTAAAAACCTCCCTCCCCTTAGAGAACGGGTTACGTTCTATGGCCCCTTTGTCCAAAAAGGGAGCTTATTTCCCTTGCTAACGTTGGGCTCTGCTCTGTGCTGACAGATGTCGCGCGCACACCACTGAACCGGGGGTCGAGCTCTGAACTGGACCCGGTAGCCCTTTTCTATGGTAGACAGAACCCATGGGGACACATTTGGCAGTAGTTTCCACGCTGCCAGATGGTCCTTCAGTGACGTCAGCTTTTCCGCAATTTTGTTGAGGGAAAGCATCAAATTTCCCGCCGCCCTGTGACAGCTCGCTGACCAGAGAAGGCTGGAAAATGGGGACGGCTCGCCAGGGCAGGCCCTACAGTAGCACTGGGGGCTGGATGTCCCGGCCACCTCATGTCCCCTATATGTCCCTCCGTGACCCATCAGGACCGTTCCTTCCGTGCCTGCCTTGCCCTTATGATCATTCTCAGATCAGGCCTCCCAGCAGGCTGTGGCTGTGGCTGGCCGGTTACCCTGGCTTCTTTTCTGGGGGGAGCGGGGCCGCCACACTGTTCTTCTTTTGCATCTCCGCGCCAACACTGGCCCGGGCTCACTCATGGAGGCCCGTGCGAACTCGACACGACGGGGAAGGAACCGGCTGAACGCCGCCGTTTGCTGTCTTGCGTCGCCGAAACCTTTCGGCGATGGCATTGACTGCGCCACCAAACAGGCCGGAAGGCTCAACAGGGGCATTCAGCAAGGAGAACCTATCCTTGTCCCCCATCCCTGACAGGTTGAGCCATAGGTGCCTCTCCGCCACAACCAGGCTACCCATTGAACGGCCGATATGACGAGGCGTTTTGCTTTGCCGCCCCCGAAGAATAAATCTGTGCGCGCGGCGCAGCTCTGCCACTGCCTGCGGCTCCCTCACCAGTATCCAGCTCACTCAGCAGGTCTGCCTGGTAGGCCTGCAACACTGCCATCGTATGCAGGGACCCACATGCAAGACCGCCGCCGCACAGGCTTTGCCCACCAACCCCCGGAAGTGACTTTACACGGTTTAGACGGTAAGGTTGGTCCCCCTAAATTACCCACCGTAGATGGAGAGAGGTGGCTCGCGCGCGCCTCCTCCACCTTTGGCATCACCGCGATAGCCGTGCTGCGCCCACGATGGCTGAGTAATCAGACTTTCCGGGGTTATAAATACGGCTAGTGTAAGGTTTTCTCCAGAAGCGTGAAATCTCATCATGCACTTCTGGGAAAAAGGGGAGTTTTCTGTAGTGTGAGGGAGCTTTGTGTACTTTCACTGGAGAGGAAACGCTCATCCAGCCTGCTACGAGCCACTTCCTCTTCGCCAGGCCAGTCTAGATTCAACTTCTGGACCCGCCCTAGTGATCACCTCAAGCAGCTCTTTATATGCCTGAGAGCTGCTGTCAGTTACTGGGGAAATGGCGCCCTCTACCGCCTCCTCAGAGTCAGCGAGGGTGTTTTGGCTTTGCATAGGGGAAGGAGGAGCGTCGTACGCGAGCTCCAAAGTCAGGCGGAGAGCCGGACCCGGAAGACAGAGCAAGAGATAGAGCTGCGCTCCGTCTCAGGCTCCTCTTCCAAATCCATACACGAACCCCAGGACCTGAGACGGCTGGCTGCCTCGAGCAGCGGCCCCGACCCGACCCACGGGGCTCTGAAGCCCAACTCCCATCAGGTGAGAAGAGAGCAGCGAGCGAGGCGTAGTTGCCTAATCGTAAACGTTCACAATGCTGACAGTCCGACCCCTCGAGGGCTGCTGTAGCATGTGCTATGCCCAAACACTTCACGCGAAAGCGTCTCCGTCTCTACCTGTGATGAAACGGGGGAGGGCGTAGCACACTCTCTGAACTTTCCTTCGCTCATTTTTTTTGCTCTTTCCATTACTTTTCTTAAAAAGGGGATAGAAAAGTTGAGAGATTTTGAGAAATACCGGAGAAGAAATGAAGCGTTTCTTTTCTTTACCACAAACCACAGACATGCAGTCTCGCTGAAGATAATAAGGCTGGTGGCGGGGTTCACAGGTGCCATATATATATCATGCGACGCGCTTAATTGCCACGTCACCTGATCATGGCAGGCCTATAAGTAGAGGCATGATTTTACACAAGCTTCAGATACCGGTCACGCGCGCAAGGCGCTTCCCATACTGTTATGCTAAATGCAACGTCGAAGTTCCCTTTGAAAGGGAAATATACTTTTCCACGATATTCAATTTTTTTTAGATGTACCTGTATATCAGTAATGGATTTGACATGGGTGGAGGTGTGTGGAGGTGGAAGTTAAATTAGTTATCAGTGACTACGTTTACATGGACAGCAATAATCTAATTATTGACCTTAATCTAAGTTAGGTAATAATGTGATTAAGGTGTTTACATGGGTCACTTTTAGAATACTCCTGTCATGTTTCCATTTTACATGTTATAGATCATAATTAGATTAAGAGCCCGCATCATTACGTCACCGCGCCACACTGTGTCACTCCAAAATTTCATGTATGAACATACAGTTCGTCTTCGTTATGGTACCGTATACAGTTTTGGGTGTTTTTTTTTTTTTTTTACGAACGCTTTAAGCACAGTTAATTATTTGTCATGATGTACGTGCAAATAGATGACTGCTTGAAGCTGTGGGCTGCATCTCAAATTGCATACTTACCTACTGTATAGTAGCTGATACGTGTATTTTTCCCCACTACAGGCCTATAGTAGGAAAGTATGCAGTTTGGGACACAACCGAACTCTCTTGTTTGCCATAAAACGTAAAACTGCCGTGTTTGATCGTGTCCTGTCGCAAAATGTGGTGAAAACTCACACGCGACGTTCATAATGTGATTAAGGTGTTTATATGTCTGTAATGCACGTCCATAATACGATTAAAACAGGAGTACTCCACCTGTCTTAATTCGATTAGAGCTTACTTAGATTATGACCTTAATTAGATTAAGGTTGGTGTTTACATGGTAGTTTCTTAATCAAAGTATGGTCTTAATTAGATTAAGAGTAGATTATTGTTGTCCATGTAAACTTACTGAGTGACATAGCAGCTTATTAAATAAGGTTTAAAATAAAGTTCTTATTTTTTTCCACATAAAATTAAGACTTCACATAAACATATTTGTCTTATGGAACATGACCAGTATGTCTACCATTGTAATAATAATACTAATAAAATTAATTAATAGCAAATTAATAGTTTGACATCATTGAGAATGACAGGCATGAGAGTATGCCATTTGTCCTACACAGAGAACATGGCTATTTTTTTCCCCTTGACTCTCAGTTATAGGTGGCTGTGGCATCAGCAGGGTTTGAACTCATGATCTCAGGGGAAACTCCGTTCTGTTGCACCACTTGAGAGTCCCCCATTGTTGAACGTTTGCCCCTATGTGTCACAATGATCATGCACCACACAAAAGCATCTGACTTGGTGAGTTACATATGGACACATGTCATTAAACACAACCATCTCTCCACAAGCATCACAAAAAACAATAATCGAGGGAACAGCTTTTAGAACAATGCTATGGAAGTATAATAGTGCCAAATGTCCTGAAGGCAAACTGTCATGTTTTTTTTCCCTTTAATTTGTCACCTGTATGTAGTTTCTCTGTAGCAGTGTGTGCCTAATATATACTAGAAATAATGAGCTTTACCCATATTACAGGGTCAGTGTGCTATAAAAAAAAAAGAAAACCTGACCATAGTGCAATTAATACTATATCCAACTGAAGCAAACCACAAAATAAATTCTCTGAATAAAGGTTCAGACATTTTAATTAGGCAAATCACATAAATTCAGGACTTACTTTATTTATTTCATGTTATTTATCTCTGATTCCTGTCCAAAATGCTACATCACCAGTTCCATGCACTGGAATCCATATAGGATCTTCAAGGTGTTTGTACTGAAATATGTTTTGTCCAGAAGCAGAAGTCTATGCTTTGAGGACTCCCTAGAGAGGCCCATCAGACGCTGACAAAATACGATTCACAGTATAGGCTGGACTGCTGGGGTTGCAAAAAAGGCTGCAGGGAAGTCAACAAGGAATGAAAAGGAAAGTGGATCTTAAACGATTTGTGCAAATTCATAGGCAGTGTGTGGGTGGATGCGGGTATGAAAAAGTCATGGAAATTCACAGAGAAAAAAATAATAACTTAAAAAATGGAAATGTTTCATACATAACAAACTAAGGTTTTAGGTGCTGGTAAGGTCTGTTGATTGGTCTGAACTTTCCATGTTTGGTGTTACCTGCTGAAAAAAACAATAAATAAAAACAAACAAACACCAACAACAACCAAAAAACATCTGCCTAGTAAAGAATTCCTTGTTGTTTCTAGCACCACAGTAGTTGCAAGAAGCATCATCTTAGCTGCAATTTAGTGAGTACTCAGAAACCACTGACTGTTAACTCATGAACATACTCACTCCACCAATGAGAGGAGGATGCAAGTATTTGGTGAATATTCATATCTGGAAAAATTTTGGACAATCCAAAGTAAGTGTACTCAAAGCAATTAACTGCACAACCTTTCATGCATGTTTCCATCTCAATGTTTAATGTTGCTATTCTGATATCAAATAGCAAATAGCTAACTAAATAAATAAATACTTATTATTATTACTACTTCGTTTTAAAACCAGGTTTAACTATAACAGCCATCTTTGGGTCAAAGCACACAATAAAATTTAGTTTACGGAAACTTCAATATCTGGACTCAAAAACCAAAAACTGATCTCTAGAGTACATTACAATGTTTTATTGATTTTTTTCTATTGTCTTTTGTCTGTTTTAATGTGGTCTAATTCAGTTTCTATTTTATTTTCTGCACTCTGTTCAGCACTTTGGTCAGCTTTGCTGTGTGAAATGTGCTATATATATAAATTTTACTTACATACTTACTAACATATATATATACATCATCTAAGTCAGGGGTATTGACAGATATAATGTGTTTAAAATAATAACACAACACAATTTCGGATCTTTCATGTCTTTATTGAGAACAACCAAAAAAAAACCTCATAGTGCTTGTGGAAAAAGTATGTGAACCCTTGAGTTAATGACCTCAAAAAAGCTAATTGGAGTCAGGTTTTAGCACACCTGGAGTCTCGTTAAGAAAATGAGTTTGGAGGTGTGGACTACAGCTACTTTGACTAATAAAAACCCCTCAAACTTTTGGAGTTTGCTCTGCACAAGAAGCACACGTTTAGTGAGCCATGCCTCACCAAAAAGAGCTTTCAGAAGATCTACGATCAAGAATTGTTGATTTACATAAAGCTGGCAAGGATTACTAAGTGATTTCAAAGACTTTAAAAATTCACCAGTCTACAGTTAGGCAAACATTCTACAAATGGAGACTCTCTGGGACTGTTGCTCTACCAAGAAGTGGGTGCCCAGTCAAAATGACACCAAGTGCACATCGAAGACTCATCAATGAGCTAAAGATACAACCCCAAATGACAGCCAAAGATTTGAAGGCATCATTGGAACTGGCTAACATCTCTGTTTATGAGTCTATGATATGAAGAACATTGAACAAGCAGGGTAACTAACCTGCGTGAAGTTGTCCCCCCCACATGCTCCAAGTTCATTCCAAAATAGTCTCAATCGTTTGTGCTTCGTTAGTGCTTGTTTGTGCCATAAAATTTTAGTTTGTGTTGCTTCGGTTCAGGAGATATTAAAATAATATTCAAAGGTAATTCTGGGGTCACCCAGCCCCCCCACCTGCTCCAAATTAACCCAAAATAGTCTCAATCATTTGTGCTTCATTTGTGCTCGTTTGTGCCCTAAAATTTTTCATTTGTGCTGCTTTTGTTTTTAAAATATTAGACATTATGGTTTATTATTATGGGTTATTATTAATTATGGTGCAATGATGTCACCAGCCCCCCACATGCTCCAAATTAACCCAAAATAGTCTCAATCGTTTGTGCTTCATTTGTGCCGGTTTGTGCCGTAAAAATTTTCGTTTGTACTCCTTCGGTTTCGGAGATATTAAAACAATATTTATAGGTCATTCTGGGGTCACCCGACCATGCTCCAAGTTCATTCAAAATAGTCTCAATCGTTTGTGCTGATAAAAGTTTCGTTTGTGCTGCTTTTGATTTTAATATATTAGGGATTAAGTTCTATGAGATGACGTCACCAACCCCACACATGCTCCAAATTGACCCGAAATGGTCTAAATCGTTTGTGCCGGTTTTTGCCGACTGTCTTTATTTTAACAACAGTTGAAGTAACAAGGTAAAATCCAAACGACAAATCACATTAAATAGTCGCATTCACATAATTGTTACCTATCCACTGTGTGTTATACTTTTAAGGGACACAGCTGATCACAGGATGTGTGAAATGTAACACAAACTCCAAGCTAAGTGTTTTTACTTGTTTCTGTATATGTTGTTATGAGAATAACAGTCGTAATATTAACATTGTCATAAATAAATACACGGCACAAACGAAGCACAAACGATTGAGAATATTTGGGGTTAATTTCGAGCATGTGGGGGGCTGGTGACATCACCGTACTATAATTAAATGCCTAATATTTTAAAAACGAAAGCAGCACAAACGAAACTTTTATCAGCACAAACCAGCATAAACGAAGCACAAACGATTGAGACTATTTTGTGTTAATTTGGAGAGGGGGGTGGGGGGGGGGGGGTTTGGGTGACCCCAGAATGACCTATAAATAAACGAAGCACAAACGAAGCACAAACGATTGAGACTATTTTGCTGACATTTTGCGTTGGTGGGGGGGCCAACTTCACACAGGTGGGTATCTACGGCAGGACACCACAAAGGAAGCCACTGCTTACTAAAAAGAATATTGCTGCATGCCTGAAGTTTGCAAATGAGCACATTGACACTCCACAGCGGTACTGGCAAAAAGTTTTCTGGACTGATGAAACTAAGATTTAACTATTTGGAAAAAACACACAGCACTACATCTGGTGTAGAAAGGGCACGGGATTCATCATGAAAACATCATCCCAACCGTAAAGTATGCTGGAGTAAACACCATGATTTGGGCCTGCTTTGCTGCATCAGGGCCTGGCCAGCTTGCAATCAGTGAAGGGAAGATGAATTCCCATGTATATCAGACAATTCTTCAGGATAATATGAGAATGTCTGTACATCAGCTGAAACTGTGTAGAAGTTGGGTGATGCAACAGGACAACGACCCAAAACACCAGAGCAATTCCACAACAGAATGGCTTCCAAAAAACAAAATCCACCTTTTGGAGTGGCCGAGTCAGAGCCCAGACCTCAACCCAATAGAGATGCTATGGAATGACTTGATGAGAGCCATACACATGAGACGTCCAAAGAATATGACAGAGCTAAAGCAGTTCTGCCAGGAAGAATGGGCTAAAAGTCCTCCTGAACGATGTGCAGGTCTGGTCCACAGCTACAGGAAGTGCCTGGTTGAGGTTGTTGCTGCTGCCAAGGGGGGGTCAACAAGTTATTAATTCTAAGGGTTTACTTACTTTTTCCACTGCCATGCTGAATGAGTGTGTTCAATAAAGACATGAAAGATCAGAATTTGTTTTGTGTTATTATTTTAGAGACATTATATTTGTCAATACCCTTGACTTAGATGAAGATCAAATCACATGTTATGACAAATTTATTAAACCATGAAATTCCAAAAGTCTCACATACTTTTTCTTGCCACTGTATATATATATATATATATATATATATATATATATATATATATATATATATATATATATATATATATATATATATATATATATATACACACACACACACATATATATATAAGTAAGTAAGTAAATAAAATTTATATATATAGCACATTTCACACAGCAATGCTGACCAAAGTGCTGAACAGAGTGCAGAAAATAAAATAGAAACTGAATTAGACCACATTAAAACAGACAAAAGACAATAGAAAAAAATCAATAAAACATTTGTTTAAACAATTAATATTAGATCAAAAAGCCTGGAAGAAAAGATATGTTTTAAGCCTATTTTTAAAAATAGCAATGGAAAGTACAAGGCGGATGTCCAGTGGCAGTTGATTCCATAGACGGAATTCCATAGATTCCCCTTTGTTTTTAACCGAGAATGAGGGACATGCAAAAGAAACTTATCTGAAGATCTTAGACATCTGTTTGATGAATGTGGATTAAGAAGATCCACAAGATATGAAGGAGCTTGATTATTAAGAGTTTTAAAAACAAACATCAGAACCTTAAACTGAATCCTAACACAGACTGGGAGCCAGTGAAGCGATGCTAAAATTGGGGTGACACAATCAAGCTTCTTTGTCCTGGTCAATAGCCTTGCAGCTGCATTCTGAACCATCTGAAGACGAGCCAAAGATGACTGAGGAAGACCCAAGTATAATGAATTACAGTAATCTAAGCGAGAAGTGATAAAAGCATGAATAACCTTCTCCAAATCCTGGAAAGACAAAAATGTTTTGAGTTTTGAAATAATGCGTAGTTGATTAAAACTAGTCTTAACCACTGAATTTATCTGTCCAGAACAAAGCCAAGGTTCCGAACATGGGAAGAAATTGTGGAAAAGTGTTTATTGAGCTCGTTAATGAGACCATCTCTCAATCTCAGGGGGCCAAAAACAATTATTTCAGTTTTGTCTTCATTAAGTTGGAGGAAATTATTTGCCAACCATTTTTTAATGTCATCCACACAGTCCAACAATGGCTGAATGGAGTCACCAGCTTTCAAAGGAATGTACAACTGGGTATCATCAGCATATAAATGAAAAGAGACATAGTGAGCCCTAATAATGTTCCCCAATGGCCGCATATATAAATTAAAAAGAAGTGGGCCCAGAATGGAGCCATTAATTACAGGACTAGAAGAAGAGCAGAAATTACCCAATGCTACTGAGAAAGACCTGTCCTTAAGATATGAGATGAGCCATTGTAGTGCAGTACCCTTGATACCAAAAAGATGCTCTAAGCGCCAGAGAAGTATGTTATGGTCTACAGTATCAAAGGCAGCTGTAAGATCTAGTAGCATCAACACAGTATTTTTACCAGTATCCACCGTTAATAAAATGTCATTGGACACTTTTAACAAAGCAGACTCTGTGCTATGAAAAACAGTGAAACCAGATTGTAAAGGTCCAAATAACGTAGCTGAGTTTAAAAACAGGAGCAATTGAGATTGTACTACTTTCTCTAGCAGCTTTGACAGAAAGGGTAGCTTAGAGACAGACCGATAATTATTAAGGCAACCTTCATCCAAACCCTGTTTCTTAAGCAAAGGTTGAACATGTTTAAAACATGAGGCATGTTTAAAACAATTTGGGACCACCCCTGCATCCAAAGAAGAATTTATGAACACTTTTTTGTTCCAGATTTATGAAATCTGGAAGGACACAGTTAATTGATCATGCTTCCTTCTCTGCTCAGCTCTACAACAAGCCTGTCTGAGAGAATGAGTATTATCGTTCAGCCAGTAATAAGATTTACAATTTGGTTGCTTTAGCTTAAAATGAGCAATGGAGTCTAAAATACTGGAGCAAAATGTATAAAATAATGCAATCAAATCAAATAATCAAATAATGCAAATAATATCCTGAAGGCCTAGTCACAACGACAGAGCTGGCAGCAGGGACATTAAAAACAATGGGCTTGTGATCAGAGAAGGAAGCATCTTCAATATTAACATCACCAACAGCGGTCCCATAAGACAATATAAGGTCTAGTGTATGACCAAGGACATGAGTTGCCTGATTTATGTGTTGAATAAAACCGAAGGAATCCAAGATATTACAAAATTCAGTAACTAAGGGTCGACCAGGGCAGCAGACATGCACATTAAAATCAGCCAATAATAACAAACGATCATACAACTTGGAGTACTAATAAAACAGAGTTCCTCGAAGACTGTTGACTCCCCAGGAATAACCCAGGTCTCCGTCAGGAATAAAATATCCAGGTTATGTCTGGTGAAAAAGTCATTTAAAATGAAAGTTTTGTTGCACACGGACCTAGCATTAACCAGGGCCATGATCACAGGAGATCACACATGATCACAGTAGCGAGTTCAGATCCGCTGAAACATATACCAATTGTCGAAGATTTAAAGAGTTCACTCTTCTCTGACGAATCCGTAATCGTGGAGGAGCAGAACAATTTGATGAATGTAGGAAGTTCGGGAAAATAGGCAGATGAAAAACATATTTGTAATCCCATGACCGCCATGTCAAGTGGAGCCCTTCCAAGCTTAAGGGAAACTCAATCGAGTGTATGGAAGAAGCGATTGTCCGTCTGATTCTCACCCGAACACCAGCACGATTCCCTCTCTTCCTGCGGCGCTTCCTTAGAGGAGGAAAGCAGCAAGGTAGCCGGAGAGCGCACTCCACCTCGGGTCTGCTGGACGAAGATTGAAAACAAGAATACAGAGTAGGACAACATCGCAGATGTGCTCCCATATGGCTTCTGATGTTAAGTAAAGCTTGCCGATTGTAGGTCAACACTGAATCTAAATGATACCAGTGTGACACGATACACAGTAAAAACAGTACAGATGCCAGACGAACAGACAAAACAGATAGAACAAACTGTAATAGACGGGAAAAATCACAGAGACGGCATGCCGACAGGTACACTGGTGCCATCTTGAAACAGAGTCAAACTATGTGTGCTTAGTGACTATATTGTGGCGACAGGCCGGTAGCTGGCACACAGGAAATAAAGATCGCTCCTCCAGCGACTGCTGCAGTGGCACAGAAGAGACAGTTCCGCTTCAGTGCCGCCAAATGTTTTGGACGACCAGAGAGCACGTGGTGGCGGGGCGGGGCCGCCAACACACCCACGGCTCGTGAATGGTGCACCGTGCAGAAGAATTCCACCATCCAGCAAGCGAGGGGAGAAAATAAAAGGGCGATATTCCACTGGCAGAAAGAGAAACGTATCTCCGAGTATTTGTGCGAATCTGTGGCGCGTTTTATGCAGTTTTGCCGACGCAAGCATGTCTGCTAATCACTGTTGCATGACCCACCCATCTAAAAAAAAGGGTTGGTTTTGTTTTGTTTTGTTTTTTTCTCCATTTTCCCTCTCCTCCTTGGGGATTGTTCATCAACATGGAACCCACACTTCAGCACCTTCAGGAGACCAGAATTCAGCAGCAAACGGTGACACAACAGCTTCCCCACAGCCTACAAGCTGTGACACAAGAACTAGTGGCCCTGAGGACAGCGACCCCCGCAGCTGCTACGCCCTTCCCTGATCCTGGCCGTGAAGTCTGACGCCGCGAAGAGTGGGACCGCAACGAGTGGCAACGCATTCTCGGCCTGCTGTTTTCCGGACTATTACTCCCTCTCTCCGGAGGAAGCGGCTGACTATGGAGAGGTGAAGAGAGAGATCCTGCCATGTTGTGGACGAAACCCGCTCCAGGCAACGGCGGAGTTCCTCCGGTGGCGCTACAGACTGGGAGCTAAGCCACGTGGACAGATGGACACCCTCTTGCGACTAACCAAGAGGTGGCTACAGCCTGACATGCACTCCGACACTGAGGTTGTAGAGAGGGTGGCCGTGGACTGGTTCCTGAGGGCCTTGCCACCCACAGAACGCCAGGCCGTAGGAATGCAAGCCCCCAGGACATACAGGGAATTATTGACTGCCATGGAACACACCCTGATCACCCTGGCCCTCAGCAAAGAAGGACAGCACCAGAAAGGCCGCCCGAACTATGGGACACCCAGGGTCGAGCCCAGCCCGACCGAGCCAGACCATGGGACACCGAAGAAGACCCAGAAAACCTGGCCAGCAGGATGTGTCCTCCCCATGCTGGATCAGCCAAAACCGCCCCAGCGAGCGAAGGAAGCACGAGTGCAACAGGCCTACCTGGCCCGAGGCGAGGTAGACGCCGAGACAGAAGGTAAGCTGCACACACATTCTAATCCTCTCTTGTCTGTGTTCCAGCAGGTAAACTGGCCGAGGACAGCCACCTGAAGTATTGCTGGGCTCAGGTGCGCCAGATCAAAGGGGTCAACCAGAGCTTGAACCGGAGACTCCCCTCCTCTTACTATCTGGTCACAGGAGGCTTACTGTACCACCGGACCAACTGCTGAGGGGAGACCATGGAACTCCGGGTCGTGCCCAAAGCCAGAACGCTGGCCCTGATGCACCTGGCCCATGCTCATCCACTCGGGGGCACACCCTGGAGCTGAAGGACCATTTTGTCTGGCCAGGCATGAATGCAGAGGTCCGGCACTTCTGCCAATAATGCCCCCAGTGCCAGCGCACGGCCCCAAATAAGCCCCCGCCAGCACCACTCATCCTGCTTCCCATCATAGGCATCCCGTTTGAGAGGAACGGCATGGACCTCGTCGGGCCGCTCCCAAGATCCACCCCAGGGCACGAGAACTTATTGGTAACCGTGGACTTTGCCACCAGATACCCCAAGGCAGTACCACAGTTTAAAGCCACCTCCCAGAACATCACCAAAGAACTGGTGCTCCTGTTCAGCTGTGTGGGGATCCCAAAAGACATCCTAACTGACCAAGGTACCCCATTTGTGTTAAAGCTTATTTCTGATCTGTGTTGGCTGTTGCAGGTGAAAAACCTAAAGGCATCAGTCTACCACCCACAAATGGATGGGCTGGTCGAATGGTTCAACCGGACCTTAAAGCAGATGTTGCGCTGGGTGGTAGACGAGGAAGAGAGGAACTGGGACCTCCTCCTGCCATACATCCTCTTCGCCATCCGAGAGTGCCCCCAGGCATCCAGGGGCTTCACACCCTTCTTCACACAGCTCTTCTTCGGATTCGGATGGTAGCCGCGTGGACTGCTGGACGTGGCACAGGAAGCCTGGGAAGAACAGCCTTCCCCCTTCCGCTTGGTTATCGGGTATGTACAGGAGTGCGTGAATTATCACCTGCAGCAACACGGTAAGTAAGCAGACACACAAACCTACCACATAAACCTGCTGATAAGGTGGATAGACCCAGAACCGGTACTGTCTGCATTTGCGGCCCTAGACACAGATCACGACCAGGGCACCTTAGTACAACTGGGCAAAGAACTCATCCCCGCCCAGAAGCTGACAAAGTTAGTGGGGCAATTTACCAATGTTTTTTCTACCTCCCCAGGCATGATTCAGCTGGTACAGCATGAAATCAAGACTCTGTTGGGATTGGTGATGCCGTAGCGGCCCTATCGGGTCCTGGAGGCCTGCCGTAGGCCTATCGAGGAGGAAGACAGCAGGATGCTGCAGGACAACATCAGAGAGGAGTCCAACAGCACCTGGTCCAGCCCTATCGGAGTCGTACCAAAGCCTGACGGAAGTATGCGCCTCTGCAATGACTTTTGTAAGCTAAACCAGGTCTCAGAGTTTGACAGCTATCCCCAATAGGCAATAGGGTTATCCTCGACCTTTTACAAAAAAACATTCTTGCCTTCTTGGGGTTGGTGGAGTACTACCGTAGGTTTGTACCTAACTTCTCCTCTCTAGCCTCCCCCCTCTCAGATCTTACAAAAAAGGGCCAGCCGGACTGGGTGAAATGGTCTACAGATGCAGAGCGGGCATTCCAGGTCCTAAAGGAAGCCCTCACCAGCACCCCCGTATTACGTAACTTGTAGAGGCCCTAGCAATAAAGTGGGCCATCGAGGAACTACCTGGCTGGGTGTAACTTTGTCCTGGTGACAGACTACGCCCCACTCCAGGGGATGGCCAAGGCCAAGAACACTAATGCCCTAGTGACTCGATGGTTCCTCTCCCTAAAATATTTCTCATTCCAGGTCCAGCACCGGGCAGGGACCCAACACAGAAATGCAGATGGCCTCTCAAGACGGGACGCCCTGTGGGCCCGACACGCGGTGGCAGTAGGCTCGGAGCTGACCGGGGGTACTGTGGTGACAGGCCGGGAGCCGGCGCACAGGAAACAAAGATCGCTCCTCCCGCGACTGCCGCAGTGGCACAGAAGAGACATTTCCACTTCAACGCCACCAAATGTTTTGGATGGCCAGAGAGCACGTGGTGGCGATGTGGGGCCGCCGACACACCCACGGCCTGTGAATGTTGCACTGTGTGGAAGAACTCCACCATCCAGCAAGTGAGGGGAGAGTATAAAAGGATGATATTCCACTCTCAGAAAGAGAGAAGTATCTCTGAGCATGTGAGCGAATCTCTGGCATGTTTTATGCAGTTTTCCGACACGTGCATGTTTGCTAATCACTGTTGTGTATTTTTTCCTGGTTTCAGGTGACTCCGACGCAAATGACGGCTCCGCCCCGCCCCCTTGGCTGTGACCACCAATGGCTGAGACCCTCACCGCCCGATCGCCCTTCAACCCACACACACACACCCACACACGCACCCCTGCTCACCGATTGACTTGAATCAATCTCCCATAACACTGAAACAGCCTCCTGTGTCTGTGCTCTGCCCACCGCTTGGGCATGGAACTCCATGCCCAAGAGGGTTAAGGCAGTGCTGGAAAATAATGGTGGCCACACAAAATATTGACACTTTGGGCCCAATTTGGACATTTTCACTTAGGGGTGTACTCACTTTTGTTGCCATCGGATTAAACATTAATGGCTGTGTGTTGAGTTATTTTGAGGGGACAGCAAATTTACACTGTTACACAAGCTGCACACTCACTACTTTACATTGTAGCAAAGTGTAATTTCTTCATTGTTGTCACATGAAAAGATATCATCAAATATTTCAAAAAATGTGAGGGGTGTACTCACTTTTGTGAGATACTGTATATATATATATATATATATATATATATATATATATATATATATATATATAGGTCCTCTATAGTGGCATTCTGCTGTAAAAAAAAATTGTGAGTTTATCCAGATCGGAAGTAAACGCTGCCGGACAATGGACCTTGAGGGTTAGATTTGAAGAAACCTGCTCCATCATGTTGGTACAAATATACAGTTATTTGTGAAAAGATTTGATCCAAATATGGTTAAACCAAGTAAAAAAAAATTATGGCTTTAAATAATCTTTTTTTAATGGATTTGTAATGCCAAAACATGGAGGTAACCACTCAAAAAAAAAAATAAAATAAAATAAAAATAAATGGTCAAGCAACAAACTTTGCAATTAATGGACCACTTCAGATGGAATGACCGTAAATAAATAATCAATTCATTTTGAAATACAATAGGAAATAAAATTTCTCTGAAAGATTGGTGTTTAAAAAAAACTTTTTCAAATGTAAGCCTGTCATCATGATTTAACTGAATGGATTAAATGTTCCCTTTGAACACAAGTGTTGATTCACTGAAGGTACTTGATAAATAATTATTATTTTTTTAATTACTAGGTTAAACAAATTTTTGGGCTGCTACATCACATTAAATGTGGAAAAAGATCTGAATGATTTATCTTGGGTTTAATTTTTTTTATCAAATAAACCTGCAGGGTGCTGTAGACCAAACAGATTCAAATGAATTAAAGATGGGATCATTGCATTATCTCAAAGATTAAAGACACATTAAAGATCATTGCATTATCTCATATTTCAATCATGTCTGCCTATAAAAAAGAGTAATGTTCTATACATACACACATATTTTACTACCATAACCAACTAAATTTGTTAGAAAATATCATTGGCAGGTACAAACAGAAATAACAATTTTGTGAGTCATCTGTCACTGAGAAGAGTGATATGAGCTAGAGTGATTCAGAACTGTCACAGTCAGAATTCACAGAAAATGCTGACAATACCTTTGTGTTTTTCAGTTTTCTTTCCAGTGTTTCTATGAACATCAGGTAGGAGTCAAGGAGAAAAAAAATGTGTTCTGGATTAGGCCATGCCCACTTCAGATTTGAATCCGTATACAGATATAATGTAGATATGGATATTTGGAGCACTAAACAGATACAGATACATACAGTATAGTGGCATTGCATTACATTACACCCCTAATTTAGACACGCGGTGAATGAAAAAGAAGATGTGAGAGAAACCACATAGTGTTATATAGGACAGCCAATCACTTGGTGCTGATAAATTATTATAAACAACAGATTTTATGGAGTCGTGATCAGGACCTGGCAACTGCATGTGTAGCTGATAAATATGCTTGCCAAATGTAAATGTAGATGCAAATACCAAGGTAAAGAAACACTTTTCTGAAATTGCTAAAGTGGCATATATGCATGAAACTGGGCTCCAATCAGAAAATAAATATTTTATATGGCTAGTTGACCCAACTGATATTCATTCCATTTTAGCAACATCGGCATTTTTGCGATGAAGTATTCTTTAATGGGCAGCATTCTTTCATCTTATTCTCTATCAAGTATACTACACCATGCAAGATTGAGGTTCAACTACCAAATTACTAAGTTACAAATTACTAAATTAAATTACTAAATTAAAACCGGACAGTACTTTAACAAACCCATTTCATGACAATGTAACAATATCAGATCAATGTTTAGAGTGTTTTGCTCCGCTTAGAGAGACCGAACTAGATACATTAATCACTTCCATACTGGATCCCATACCTACATGTTTGTTTAAACAGATTTGTCCAGGAGTAATTGAACCACTTTTAAATATAATCAATTCTTCACTAACCACTGGCAATGTCCCTGAATCACTTAAATTAGCTTAAATTAAACCCTTGATTAAAAAACCTGACCTTGACCTGTCCCAATTGTCCAGCTATAGACAAATATCAAATCTCCCCTTCATCTCTAAGATTTTAGAAAAGGTTGTAGCAAAGCAGTTATGCTCATACTTGGATAGGAACAACATTCATGAAATGTATCCGTCAGGATTTAGACCTCATCATAGCACAGAGACAGCGTTAGTTAAAGTAGTAAATGACCTTCTACTGACCTTTGATCAGGGTTATGTCTCGCTGCTTGTGTTACTCGACCTTAGTGCAGTTTTTGATACTATAGATCACACTATTCTCCTTTATAGATTAGAAAATGTTGTTGGTATTAAGGGAACAGTCCTCTCCTGGCTCAGGTCCTATCTGACCGATCATTATCAATTCATAGATGTAAATCGTGATTTCTCCATGTGTACTGAGGTTACTTTTGGAGTTCCACCAGGTTCTGTTTTAGGCCCACTGCTTTTTACTTTATATATGCTACCCCTAGGACAAATTATTCGTAAGCATGGAATTAGCTTCCACTGTTATGCTGATGATACACAGTTGTATGTTTCAGCGAAGCCAGAGGACAAACAGAAGCTTAGTAAAATCGAGGATTGTGTAAAGGACATTAGACGTTGGATGTTAACCAACTTCCTTTTACTTAATTCTGATAAAACAGAAATAATTTTATTAGACCCACGTGTAGCTAGATGTAATCTTTCTGATCACATGGTTACTTTGGATGGTCTTTCTGTTTCATCATGTACAGCAGTTAAAGACCTTGGAGTGATTACTGACTCAAGTCTTTCATTTGATGCTCATGTAGATAATACTACTAGGATAGCTTTCTTTCATCTCAGAAATATTTCTAAGATAAGAAACATATTATCACTACAGGATGCGGAAATACTGGTTCATGCATTTGTCACCTCTAGATTAGATTACTGTAATGCCTTACTGTCTGGATGTTCCAGTATAATATAAATAAGCTCCAGTTAGTCCAGAATGCTGCTGCTAGAGTCCTAACTAGAACTAGAAAATACGACCATATCACCCCGATCTTATTCACACTGCATTGGCTCCCAGTAAAATCTCGCATTAACTATAAAGTACTTTTATTAACCTATAAAGCACTAAACGGTCTCGTGCCACAATATCTAAGCGACCTTCTGGTTTTATATGATCTGCCACGCCTACTTAGATCAAAAGATGCAGGCTATTTGATGGTACCTCGAATAGTGAAGGCTACAGCAGGGGGAAGAGCTTTCGCTTATAGAGCCCCACAGTTATGGAACAGTCTTCCAATTAGTGTTTGAAACTCAGACACAGTCTCAGTGTTTAAGTTTAAGCTTAAAACGTATTTGTTTACTCAAGCCTACCCTGACTAGATTCTATTTTTACTACTTCGCAGTCATAATAATCTTTTTTCTCCCTCTCTCCTTTTGCCGAGCCACACATGAATTTATGGAGATACTAGAGATCCAGATCATTTCAGCCTCTGGATGGAGCTCAAATCTCAAATCTTCTCCAATTCCAGACTACTCGGACTACGGCTGCTCCGAAGGCCATACAGACTTCATGTACATCCATACTGTACTATTTCACACTGTCTGTTGTTACCCAGATGAGGATGGGTTCCCTTCTGAGTCGGGTTCCTCTCAAGGTTTCTTCCTTTAAACATCTTAGGGAGTTTTTCCTTGCCACTGTCGCCACTCAGTGGCTTGCTCAGTTGGGATAAATTCACACATTTAATATCTATATACCGTGTTTATATTTCTGTAAAGCTGCTTTGAGACAATTTCTGTTGTACAAAGCGCTACACAAATAAAATTGAATTGAATTGAATAATAAGTGCAATTTCAATAACAGAGAGAAACTGAGAACAAAACAAAACATTTTTCACAACTTTGCTCAAGGCCCAACTCCTTCCTTTTATATTTTTCTCCTGCTAAACTACATAGCTATGTGCTCTCTCTTGGCCCCCAAGTCTGCTGTCCATGAATAGACTGACTCTTCTCTCCACTTTATTTTCAATAAATAAAGAAGAAAACATGCTATACCTAAAAGCTCCTTCTTCTATATGAAATGGGGATTGGTTACATTAGATGGCCACATTATGGATGGCAATTGAAGAATACAAAAACGATATGTATGTGTGTCTGGGTCTGTGTTTATCTGTGAGGATGTCCAGAGATTTTAGAGGATGTGGAAGACACTCTCTTGAACAATGCTTTGTTAAAAAAGGGGGGGGGGAGTGTGACTCAAATCATTTCCATGTTTTCTATGATTCCAAAAAAAAAATCACAAATTAATTCAGTGACTTAGTAATGAAGCACACTTAATAAAATCCTTAACTCTACCTGATTATATGGCAAATAATATACTCAGTGAAAGTCCAGATGTTGTATACACAAGTTACATGATCCATGTAGCAATTTGTTTTTCACTAGCATAGAAAATCTACAATTGTGACATTTGCTTTCAAACATCAGAAACATCAGAATGTCTAAAGGTCATATCTCATGTTAGCACCACCTAATCAGGTGAGTTCATACACAAAAAAAACTGGCATTAATTCAAACCGTAGTGTGAGCAAATCCATTCACCAAGCATTTGATACTTTTTGATGACTTCTTGTAATGTAATGTAATGTAATGACTTCTTTCACCTCTTTGAGAATTGACATCTGTTTGAGCATTGACCAAGTTGCTTTAAGGTTCAGGTCAAATATAAAGAACTGCAAGTCTATATAGATAATACTTTCCATAAAAAATGTCACTTTTTTAATGTGTTTTTATATTGTCCAAAGGTTTGTTGACACCTGACCATCACACCATGTGTGATGTCATTGTTCAACATCCCATCCCAGATTTAAGATCTTTGCAATTATAATAACCTCCACTCTTCTGGGAAAGCTTTCCACTAGATTTTGGAGTGTGACTGTGGGGATTTGCTCATTCCGTGACAAGAACATTAGTGATGGGTTTAGGTCTGGAGACATGCTTAGCCAACCCTATTGAGCATCTGTGGGGCATCCTCAAATGGACGTTGGAGGAGCACAAGGTCTCTAACATCCACCAGCTCAATGATGTCATCATGGAGGAGTGGAAAAGGACTCCAGTGGCAACCTGTGAAGCTCTGGTGAACTCCATTCCCAAGAGGGTTAAGGCAGTGCTTGAAAATAATGGTGGCCACACAAAATATTGACACTTTGGGCCCAATTTGGACATTTTCACTTAGGGGTGTACTCACTTTTGTTGCCAGCGGTTTAGACATTAATCGCTGTGTGTTGAGTTATTTTGAGGGGACAGCAAATTTACACTGTTACACAAGCTGTACACTCACTACTTTACATTGTAGCAAAGTGTCATTTCATCAGTGTTGTCACATGAAAAGATAAAAAATGTGAGGGGTGTACTAACTTTTGTGAGATACTTATGTGATAGTCTGGTGATAACATACTTTTGACCATGTAGTGTAGCTCACTAAAGCTCACTTGTTTGGTCACTAAACAAATGCTATGACAAAAACTATGACAGATCACATTACAAGCAGACACATGAAACAGTTGAAAGATGAGTTTCTTTGCACATGCATCATTTGTTATGTCAGTTTGTAACAAAATGCTACGTATCCTGATGGAAATAAAGCCCTGCAGCACTAACATTGAAAAAAAAACAGAAAAAAAAACATCCCACTGAAGGTTTAAAAGAAAACATGACAGTATTGACAAAATTAAACATCTGAAGACTTGTCTATGTGCAAGCCCAGGCACATCCAGTAAATCAAGAAGGCCCTGATCACAGCCAGTTTACATACTGTACACATTATATTTATTCTTCCAGAAGAAAAAAAAAACCTCTCTCCCTCCAAATGAATTTTCATCTAATCTACAAGGGAAGCTCATGGAAATGTGAACATGAAAAAGGTGACAACAAGCAATGAGAGGACAAATTGGATATCTCAGCAAATGCAATACATGAAAAGTTCCAGGCACATCTTGACAAGCACCTCAAATTTACAACTGAAAATTTCAATCAGTGCAGAAAAACCAAGCTATTATCCTTGAAGATGATGTTTTATTTGCTTCTTACTTATTCTTGTAATAAAAATATAACCATTTGCAATTTGTTCTCCTTATATTTAATTGGTACAATTTACCATACACAAAACATTCAGATTTAACCTTCTCATTCTCTAGATTTCAAACTTTGAAAACTAGACCACACTCAAAATAGTGTGACTCAGACCAAGTCTTGTGTAAGACCACAAGATCAAGACCCCAAATCTGCCTGTGTGATTTGGCATCAATTTGGTCGTTTAAATTAGAATAAATAGAATCGGAACAAATAAATAAAATAAAAAACTTCAATTTAGACCTAATACGTAATCAGTGGCAACCTTTGTGCCTATAATATGCTATGTATTACCCACCTCCCACTTTATCAAGGCCACTTAAATACATTTATAGTACTTGAGCATAGCCTACGTATGTGCTTTGGGACATGTTATTGACTGTGCAATTGACATTTTCTAATAAATGGAACATATTTGTATATTACACTTCCTATTAAATCAATATTTTAAACACACTGAATTGACTGATTAACAAGGAAACACCATTTATTGGTATTTTCATGGAAATGATTTATAATGTAATTCTGAAGGGATTGTGACAACATAATCATACAACCCCTGGCAAAAATTATGGAATCACCACACAACGCTCATTCCACTTTTTTACTTCATAGCAAATAAACAAATCACAGATATGACACAAAACAATATTTGTTTAATAATAGCTAAACATTCTGGCTTCATGAAACATACCTCAAACAAGTTAAAATATTTTTTTAAATTAATGCATATTTTCTTCCAGATCAAGTAGAGGAAAAAAGTATTTAAAAAAATAAATAAATCATTATTAGTACTTTGTTGCTCCTCATCTGGCTTGTATGACATCTGGAAATTCTTTGATGCATGGAGTTCACTAATCAAAAACAAAATTCTCCTTAAAGCTGGTTCCAACTTTCTCAAATAGCGGTTGACAGATCATCTTTGCAGGATGGAGCCTTGTCATGGAAAAATTTCTTAAAATCATATTGACTGTTTGCTGGCCATGTCATTGAGTTGATTTGCCTTTCCTGAAGAAAAGCTCTGTGGCAAAATGGATTATGATCCTGAAAAATGACCATCATCACAAAACCTATTTTCTATCTATGGAATGAGAAAAGTGTCCAAAATTTCAATCGAGACCTGTGCGCTAACTGTTGCTGTAATGATTGCTATCTCTCCTGGTCCATTACCCAACATGCAACCCAATATCATAAATTAGTAGCGAAATTTGATGTGTTCTTCAGGCATAAATCTTTATATGTTTCATTAGAATGGCACCAGACAAAAAGTTCCAGCATAATTTCCTTGGGCAATGCAGATTCGTGATTCATCCACATGACATGCTTCTCTTGAGCCCGCTGTAACCTTGTTTTATTCTATTTATGCTGTTAGGTGTTAGTGCTGGTTCCCTTTCAAAGGGAACTCAATATTACGTGAGTTTCATGCTGTGGGAAACACCCTCGTGTGTGACCGGTATCTGAAACCTGTGTAAGATCATGCCTATTTATAGGTCTGACGTGATCAGATGATGTGGCAATTAAGTGTGTCGGGTGATATAAAAACAGCCCTCAATAGGTCTGACGTTGCGCATTGTGAACGCCTTTCAATTAGTCACCGACACCGGGTTTCAAAGCCTTGCGGCTCTGGGCTGGCCACTGCCAAGGCAGCCTGCCGGCTTGTGTCCTGGGGATCTCATATGGATCTCGAAGAGGAGCCGGAGATGAGCGCTGCTCTATCTTTTGCTTTGTCTTCTGGGTCTGGCTCTCTGCCAAATTTTGGACCTCATGTTGCGACTCCTCCTTCTGCAATGGAAAGCCAAAAAAAATTTCCTCTCTGACTCACAGGAGCCAGAAGGGTGTGCCAAAATGGAGAGCAGCTCTCAAGCATATCTGCTTGAAGTAATTACTAAGGCTGGATGAGCTTTTTTCTCCCTGGTGAAAATAAATCTCCCTCACATGGCACATCTATTTAGCTATTCCAAAGATGGAGGAGGTGTTTGCGAGCTACCTCTCTCCATCGTAGCAGGTATTTTAGGGGGACCGGCTTTGCCATCCAAGTCATTGGTGGGCGAGGCCTATGCAGCAGTGGGTCTTGCTTGTTGTTCACTGCATACAATTGCACTGTGGCAGGCAAACCAAGCAGACCTGCTGAGTGAGCTCGACCTATGGCGGTGTTCAACCAGTTCCTTTCTCATTGTATCGACTATGACTGGACAAGTGGGGCCTATCCAGCACTAATAAGAGGGAGGCACAGAAGGCAATTATGCCCTTCCCCCCCTTCCCCCCGCAGAGCGAGGGGAACCAGGCGGTCACAGTCGCAGCCTGCTAATAGGCCTGATCTGAGAATGATCATAAAGGCCAACCAGACAAAGAAGGAGTGGTCCTTAGGGACCACAGAGTGACCTCCCCTAGATCTGTGTGATCTGAACTGTACTTTTTGGACATACAGGTTCAAGATGCTGATGCTCAAACTTATCATTCTACAGATTCCCTTCGAGGATTGGTTTGTGTTGAAAGGTCTAAAAGATGCACATTTCTGTACAGAAACATGGCCCAGTCACAGGAAGTTCCTTAGGTTTGCATTTGGAGGTAACACTTATCAATATCAGGCTCTTCCCTTCAGGCTAGCTTTATCCCCTAGCACCTTCACAAAGTGTATGGATGCCGTTCTGGCTCCATTGTGACTCCAGGGCATCTGTATACTAAACCAGCGGTCCTCAACCTTTTGTGCGCTATGGACCAGTTTAATATCAGACAATATTTTCAGGGACCGGCCATTAAATTGTGGCAGATAAATAAAACAAAATAAAATGAATAAAATCAGTGTCACCTAGCAATGCCTACATGCTCTGGGAATTTGGAGGTGTCCTCGGTTTTTAGTCTTGGGTCACACTCTAGGGGCATCTCCTAGATGGCTAGATATCTGAAGACGGTAATGACAGACACCTCCTTCATGGGTTGAGGCTCAGTCTTAGATGGCTGTCCAGCTCACGGTCTCTGGAGCGGCCTTCATCTGGAATGGCATATAAATAACCTAGAATTTTAGGCCGTATTTCTAGCATTAAAATTCATTTTTCCTCAACTGAGAGGTCACCATGTGTTAGTTGTGCCAGACAACACAGCAGTAGTCTCATATATCAACCCTCATATATCAACCAGGGAGAGTGGGATCTACTGTCTCAAGCCAGAGGGATGATTTATCACCCTCGGCCGGACCTATGGAAATTGTGGGTCTTGCCCCTGAGGGGCACCAGCTCATAGATTCTGGTCTCTCAACTGAGGCTAGAGAGACCACGTTGCTAGACTACCACCCACAAGGAAATTGAATGTGGTCAAGTGGCGACTTTTTGTCTTCTGGTGTGAGGAACATCAGCTAAACCCAGTAAACTGTGCAATAGCTGGATATACATTCCGGCCCAGGCTCAAGTGTCTTCCAGTGATCCTCAGGCTCAGATCCTTTTGAACAGGCCATACCTTCAGTATGACAGGTGGGTATTCGCGCTCCCACAGCGTTCACCTTTGAAAAGTTACACATGCTACCCTGTTCCCTGAGAAAGGAACAAGACGTTGCGTAGATTTGTGATACTGGGGCATGCCTCTGAATTGTGTCTTCGCTTCAGATAATAGAGGCTGACGGTGCAGTTCACATGTGTCAATTAAACGTCGCGTGACACATTTAATTGCCACGTCACCTTATCACGGCAGACCTATAAATAGGCATGATGTTACACAAGCTTCAAATACCAGTCACCCATGAGGGTGCTTCCCACAACGTTTAGCTAACGCAACGTCTCATTCCCTTCTCAGGGAACAGAGTTACTAGCATAACCCAGACGTTTTACATTTTGAAGAAATAAGTTTGTATGTCACTAAAGAAAGCAGCATATTATGTACCAGACCACTTTTCACCCACCCACAAAAAAAAAAAAATCATAATGAAGGGTGCTGGGTTTTGCTGCAAAAATAAGAATCATGTGCGGTAGTCAAAGTCTCCAGAAGAACTGTGGCTGTTTGCAAGATGCTCAATAAAACTTACCACCTCATTTCTTTATAAAATTTGGACTAATTGTACTGGAGACTACTGTTTTTCTTTTTCTTTTTTTACCATACGAAATATTGACTTTGTTTCATTTTATAACTGTTTACTGATCTTTACGGTATTTTTTTTAAATGTAGGAATATTTTACTTAATTATTTTGATGACATCAAAACTTTTGCACAGTATTGTATATTCATTATATCAAGCCTGTGTCATGTATAAGGGAAGGAACTCTGGAATTCAGTTCCCAGCAGCCGCTACACCGTACTCATCAGTCACATGAGCACCTGCACCTGAATCACTTTCTGGTTAACGAGCACTCTTATATATAGCCACTGTTTGCACTGCTTCCTTGTCTCACATAGTCTTACTTTGCTTTTGTCTCTGCTGCCGTGTGTAGTGCCACTGTGTTTTGTATCCTTGTTATCATGTGTGTGTGAGGGAAATTACACATTTTTACTTTGTAATTATTTTGTTCTTGTTCATGTTGTGTTCATTATTTTGAGGATAATGCCTAAGAAGGCCATGTCATGTCAATGAGATCAGTACAGAATGTTTACCTGCTTATAGATACACAAACATGTTCTTCTGTTCAAGGTTCATCTGTCCAAGATCCTAAAACAAAGTCTCAAACTGCTTATCGGTACACAGAAATATGTCATATATTATGTTTTATATATATATATATATATATATATATATATATATATATATATATATATATATATATATATATATATATATATATATATATATATATATATATATATATATATAAACTCTTTTAGCAAATAAAAAACTGAAAAGTGGTGCGTGCAAAATTATTCGGCCCCTTTACTTTGCAGCAAACTCACTCCAGAAGTTCAGCGAGGATCTCTGAATGATCCAATGTTGTCCTAAATAATTGATGGTGATAAATAGAATCCACCTGTGTGTAATCAAGTCTCTGTATAAATGCACCTGCTCTGTGATAGTCTCAGGGTTCTGTTGAAAGCGTAGAGAGCATCATGAAAACCAAGGAACACACCAGGCAGGTCCGTAATACTGTTGTGGAGAAGTTTAAAGCCGGATTTGGATACAAAAAGATTTCCCAAGCTTTAAACATCCCAAGGAGCACTGTGCAAGCGATCATTTTGAAATGGAAGGAGTATCAGACCTCTGCAAATCTACCAAGACCTGCCCGTCCCTCTAAACTTTCAGCTCAGACAAGGAGAAGACTGATCAGAGATGCAGCCAAGAGGCCCATGATCACTCTGGATGAACTGCAGAGAACTACAGCTGAGGTGGGAGAGTCTGTCCATAGGACAACAATCAGTCGTACACTGCACAAATCTGGCCTTTATGGAAGAGTGGCAAGAAGAAAGCCATTTCTCAAAGATATCCATAAAAAGTCTTGTCTAAAGTCTGCCACAAGCCACCTGGGAGACACACCAAACATGTGGAAGAAGGTGCTCTGGTCAGATGAAACCAAAATCGAACTTTTTGCCCACAATGCAAATGATATGTTTGGCGTAAAAGCAACACAGCTCATCACCCTCAACACACCATCCCCACTGTCAAACATGGTGGTGGCAGCATCATGGTTTGGGCCTGCTTTTCTTCAGCAGGGACAGGGAAGATGGTTAAAATTGAGGGGAAGATGGATGCAGCCAAATACAGGACCATTCTGGATGAAAACCTGTTGGAGTCTGCAAAAGACCTGAAACTGGGACGTTCCAACAAGACAATGATCCCAAACATACAGCAAAATCTACAAAGGAATGGTTCACAACCAGGTGTTAGAATGGCCAAGTCAAAGTCCAGACCTGAATCCAATCGAGAATCTGTGGAAAGAGCTGAAAACTGCTGTTCACAAACGCTCTCCATCCAACCTCACTGAGCTCGAGCTGTTTTGCAAGGAAGAATGGGCAAGAATTTTAGTCTCTCGATGTGCAAAACTGATAGAGACATACCCCAAGGGACTTGCAGCTGTAATCGCAGCAAAAGGTAGCTCTACAAAGTATTAACGCAAGGGGGCCGAATAATTTTGCATGCCCCACTTTTAATTTTTTTATTAGTTAAAAAAGTTTCAAAAATCCAATAGATTTCGTTCCACTTCACAATTGTGTCCCACTTGTTGGTGATTATTCTCAAAAAAATTTTTTTTTATATCTTTATGTTTGAAGCCTGAAATGTGGCAAAAGGTTGAAAAGTTCAAGGGGGCCGAATACTTTCGCAAGGCACTGTATATGTATATATGTATGTATATGTATATATAAATATATATTAGTAGTTGTTTAGTATAAGGGCTTAAGAGTGCTCTCATTATTCTATCCTGCTTTATTCTATCCTGTATTAACCATCTTTCTGTAATAAACCTTTTTAACTTCAGAGGATGAGTCTGAGAGTGTTGTCTAATTTCCAAGATAATTTGGCGTCTCCTGGCTGGGCTGTGTGAGTCTTTCAGCCTTTCTGGACAACAAGCAAACTGGAGGACGCTTGAGGAAAAGTTTCACCCTGAAATCGGTGTTGACACAGGCGGTTTGCCCTTTATTGTGCAGAGCGAAAGACTGATGCAGCCTTACCACTGACCGGTAGAAATCATACAAAAAACAGCCTTAAGGTCAGTTAGAATTTTATAAAGTCATTGTGTCTTGCTGTCTGTATGGAAGGGAGTCAATAATATAATATATATATATATATATATATATTTTTTTTAAATTATAAATATGTATTACATGGAGGCGATTTCTTATAAGAAGTTCGAGGAACTTCGCCTTTGTGATGGCAGAGAGATTGGTGTTTCTTAGATCACAGCTTCAAAACTAAGATATATTCTGATGGGTATATATATATATATATATATATATATATATATATATATATATAAGAGAGAGAGAGAGAGAGAGAGAGAGAGAGAGAGAGAGAGAGATAATGATGATGGTAAAAAATATTTGCTAACGGAAAGAGTAATAATAATAATATTAAAAATTACCAAATTGCTGTATGTGGACTCGGCCTAACAGGTAAACTCTTTTACATTCTTAAGGTTTGCTCTATTGAATCTATAAGTTATATGATTAATTAAATGCAAATTCACTTGATTTTCATAGTACATTAAATTGATTAAAACTTTGAAAGTTAGAGAGGCTGTAAAAAAAATAAAAAATAAAAATATGGGAAAAACATGTAGCAAAGCACATCCTGAGACACAGGCTATAGTATGTACAGGGTGCTCATATGTTGATCCTAATATCATGTTTATGCTTGAGAATTAAGGGGAAGGATGTTTGAACCAATATGATGTGTGGATTAAAGAATGTGCTTTCCCAGAAAAAGGTAGTTTTAGACAGTTAGAACAACTGAAACTTAATTTGGAGACAAAGGAGAGAGAGACCCCTAAAACAAAGTGTAGTTTTTGGCTGACTGGAAGGCATTTGCTGAATGGCCGAGTGAGGCACATAAGAGAGAAAAAATGTCAGGCAAGGCCCTCATCTGTTTCTCAGTGTGCTAAATTGCAGAAAGCCGATCCCGACCTGGACTACGCACTACCACAATGCCCACAACCAGTAAGGAGGGAGGCACCTGCAGTTTCAGAGGCACTTCCTCATGATGAAGGGACCCAGCCTATGCCACTCCACCCGAACCTGTCAGAACTGAGCCATCAACCACCACCAAACTATACTACAGCCGTCCTGTCTTCGCGGGTGGCATTACACACGAGATCCGAAGTGAAGGGACCAACAACATTGCTGCCTGAGGGCTTCAGACCAACAAAATCGAACATAGAAGGGACAATGCACGCCATGGTAAATGCCCCAATATTAGAAGTGGCTGGAGAAGGAGGCCCTATGCTAGTTCACAGACCCTGGACATTGGAAGATATCAAGAGTAGCATGACACATCTGCCAGCACTCTGCAAAGTAGGAGGACAAAAGTTTGAGGATGAACTTCAGATGTTCTTCAGAGAATTCAGACCCACTACAATGACTGCTCATGGCGAAACTTGGCACGGACTGGGTCAAGCTTTCATGTGAATTCCCAGAGAGCGATGTCCGCCTGATCAAGTCAACACAAGGTACTGCACAAAAATCACAGCGTTCCAGCAGAGGCTGACGAACACCTTTCTCGTGCGACTGAACATGACATTAATAGCAAAGTGTAAACAAAAAGACTCAGAGACTCCATCACAGTACCTGTCCAGGCTCACTAAGATCCATGACACAAACTCAGGCTTGGAGAAACCTGACGCTCTGGCAGATGGGCAGGCGGCCGTCACAGCATGGGAGGCACATCTCAGAAACAGCTTTATGAACGGCATGAAACCAGAAATTGCCTCTATAATCAAACAACAATGTATGACGTAGGACACCAGAAGCCTCACACAAGTGGAAAGATATGAAATCCAGGCAGAGAAGCTCCTATGAAAAGCAAAGGAAAGAAAGATGGACAGGAAGACCAAAAGCGCGCAGACGAGGAAGATCCGGCATTCAGGGCTATTGACCAGAATTAAACTGTTACAAATGCAGAAAAGTTGGACATTTTGCAAGAGACTGTCCAGAGCAGATGCGAACAGACGGGCAGAGCTAAGGGAAGAGTGAGGCACCTGGGAACAGATGAGGTGACATCAGACACCCAAACTATCAGTTAGCTCACAAAGAACAGGAATATATGCACACACCCACATCCAACATTAGTCAGACTGACAAATGACAAATGACAAATGACAAAAGTCTGAACCAGAAATGACCCTTAATCTTTTAAAGTATAATGCCTCTCCTTTTACACAGTTACCATGTATATCTCGTAGGTAATGGACAAAGTGTCACATTTTTGGTAGAATCAGTAGCAACATATTCAGTAATAAAACACTGCGAATTAAAAGAATCCCCAAAATGAGTTCATGGTCATTGCACTCCATGGGCGTGACAGGACATTCAGTATTAGAATGTTTCTGTGAACGGCTAGTTTGTGAATGTGAAAATGGGAAAAGCGTAACCCACCAATTCCTAATTTCGTCTTCATGTCCAGTAAATCTACTGGGCAGGGAAATAATGTGTGTTTTACACTTTAATTTGATCTCCTCACCTCAGGGAGTCACAATAACAGATGACTCATCTTTGGGAACTGTATTTGTTAAAGAAACAGAGCTCTGTGTTTATCAATGGTCCATGCATAACAAGCCTAGAGCCTGTGCTCGTTTGTTGACGTTGGCAAATGATGCTGTCTTCTGTCATTCATTGCACAGTGCAAGTTCATGAAAGAAGAGACTTTAATTTTGAGAAAGAATGGTTTATGGATATCCCAGAAAGCAAAGAGCTGTAACTATATTGGTGTGACAAATTTTTTACATGTTCAGTCAAATTGAGTGACACAGTTTTGTGCATTTTTCATCCCAGAATCAGTGCATCATGTCTCATTAGCCAAAATAAAGAACAAACAGTAGAAAGACATGGGACTCTGGGTCAGATTATTTGAGAGTGGGAAAATTACAGATTGGGAACAGAAACCTGTGATACAACTTGACGCTGGGAATTTATTAAAAAAAAATTTTCTGGAAATGTGCAAGGTTAACTGGGATGCTATATGTCATGAAAAGAAAATGTTTCTGAACCTTGGGACAAGCTCCACACCCCTAGAGATTCACCCACAATTGAAAAAGGTGAATCTCAGCCTGTGGGCCCAAGGGAAACATGACGTAGGCCTGAGTAGAAGTGCACCACCAGTTGCACCACCTCCAAAAATCTGACTTTAGGTCCAAACAATCTCAATACCCTCTTAAATCAGAAGCTATTGAGGGAATTAGGCCAGTATTTAATTCACTACTAAAAGCAGGGGTCATTGTCTCCTGTCCTAATTCGTCAGTGCGCACTCCAATATTTCCAGTGTAAGAAGCAAAAAAAAAAAAACAACAACAGAAAAAAAAACCCCTACAACGTGATGAATTAAGATTTGTACAAGATTTGCAAGCAATTAATGCAGCAGTCAAACAGAGAGCTCCAGTCACTGCAAATTCTTACACTACATTAAGCCCGGTTCCAGCAAATAGCGCGTTTTTTCAGTATATCTCTTGATAAAGACAGTTTCAGTTTGCATTCATATTTGACGGACGTCCTTACACTTTCACTTGCTTGTGTTAAGGGTATTGAGAGTCACTAACAATATACAACCAAATGCTAAAGGACCGCTTAGCACCTCTATCACTTTCTCCAGGGCACAGTGAAACTGACACCATTTGTTGAAGCATCTTGCCAAAGAAGGCCACACATTTCTATATCTATATCTATACTCTATAAACCACTTCTACATCTATATTCTAAACTAAGTCTATACAACTCTAAGCTATACTATCCACTACTAGGTTATAAGCTATGCTACAAGCTACTAGGCTACAGGCTAAGCTATAAGCTATGCTATAAGCTAACAAGCCTTGACATGAACTCAGACATGGACTATGGCTATGAAACATGAACAAAGACTCTAACTATATTCGCTATCTAATTCTAACTCTATATCTAATTACCCACGTTGTGTGTGTCATGGCTCCCTGTATATATCCACACTAGCCAAACTGCTAACAGCTGCGAAAAAACACACATGACTCGACAACACATGACAAGACAGGGCGGAGACATGACGTCAACCAATATGCATTTCCTCGTGTGTTTTCCCTGATGGGGGGTGTGCATGAAGTGCAAAACGACTGATCTGAAGAATGTAGTGTGAGCGCGTTAGATTTAATTCGAACAGTTTCATTGGTCCACTGTGACCTGTTGGGCAATTTCATTGGTCCGATGTGACGAGGCTAAATGTTTTGGCGGCATGAAATTAGCCTGTAAAAATTCATAACTTAGCCGCATCGTTGTTTAAGCCGCAGTGTTCAAAGCGTGTGAAAAAAGTAGCGGCTTATAGTCTTAGTCTTAGAAATTACGGTAAGTTGGATCCAGTAGCTGCAGAGTTTCCCCCATGTGTACATGCAGTAGCAGCAGCTGAGAAAGCTGTGGTGGCATCCAGAGACCTGGTAGGTTACACAGAATTGAACCTCCTGGTTCGACATGAGGTGTTACTCATGCTTGAACAAAAGACCTCCCACCTGTCCACCCATGAATAACTATACATTATACACTACAAAACTATACACTATACTAGACGTGCCAAAAGTCACTATAAAATGATGTACTGTCCTTAACCCTGCTACTATTCTTCCAACAGAGGAAGACGGGCAACCACATGATTGTGTTGTACTGACTAAAGAACTCTGCTCCCCTAGAGTGGACCTGAAGGATGATCCATTGGAAAACCCAGATCTGATCCTTTTTGTGGACGGGTCTTCGTCATGTGACCCAGAGATGGGTCAAAATCGAGTGGGCTGGGGTAACTTACCACTTTCCCTAATTGGCAAGATCAACGCTGTCAAAATGAATATTTTACCGAAGTTTCTTTTCTTGTTCCAACAAGTGCCTCTTTCTCTCCCAAAATCATTCTTTGATTCATTGGATAAGATAATTAGTACATTTATTTGGGGAGGGAAGCCACCAAGGGTTAGTAAATCTTTATTGCAGAAATGTAAACTTATGGGAGGACTTGCATTACCCATTTTTCAATTCTATTACTGGGCTGCACACATCCATAAACTTTGTTACTGGGTTCAATCTCCTGGATCTTCTTGGTCTAAGTTGGAATTATCTTCTTGTAGGGAATGCTCTTTACCTGCTCTACTTTACACCTCTTTACCTACAAAACTTTCCCAACATACTGATAATCCTGTTGTCCTCAGCACACTTAGGACTTGGTATCAATTTAGATGACATTTTAAATTTGTAGGTGCATCCTCTTTGTGTCCTTTAGTGAACAACCATCTATTTCCACCATCGTGCATGGACTCCGCATTTTCAGTGTGGTATGACAAGGGTATTAAACAAGTTAGAAATTTGTATTCTGATGGTGTGTTTGATAGCTTTGCCAATTTGGCATCCACTTACGATCTCCCCTTGACACATTTCTTTCGGTACTTTCAAATACGGAATTTCGTTTCTAGATGTTTTCCTGATTTCCCTTCTGCTCCTTCAGAACAGGCCTGGGAAGACCTGTTTTCAAATAACCTGCATCAAAGAAGAATGATTTCTAAGATTTATGATTTTATTTTGACGCAAGGTAGTGGTTCGAGTAATAAAATTAGGAATGCATGGGAAACGGAATTAGGAGTACAAATAAGTGAGGAGTGTTCTGAACATGCTATAGGGAGGGTACAGACTACCACTTCTTGTGCTCGTCTTGGATCAAAGTTTTAAATAGAGTCCATTTGTCCAAGTCAAGATTGTCTATGATGTATCCGGATGTTGAGGACAAGTGTGATAAATGCCATGGCTCTCCCTGTCATCTTGGCCATATGTTTTTCTTCTGCCCTGAACTCCATGGTTTTTGGTCTGGCTTTTTTACCATCATGTCCACTATTCTCAGGGCAGATCTAAAGCCTTGTCCACTGATTGCGATATTTGGGATCCCTCAAGCTTCAATTCTTTTGAGTTCGATACAAAAGGATGTTATTGCTTTCACATCCCTAATAGCTAGACGTTCCCTACTGTTACATTGGAAGTCTGCTAAATACCCATCTATCTCTCAGTGGATAAAGGACCTGATGTTTTTTTTTTTTGTGTGTGAAACTCGAGAAAATACGATATACGATGAATGGATGTACAGATAAGTTTTTTTCATAAATGGCATCCCTTTATTGCCTACTTTATGGAGTTACAGACACTACCCACTTAAAGGTTGGTGCCTGTTGTTGAATTTTATAATATCTCTATAACCAGCGACAGTTAATGGGTAGCCATGATGAGCCGGAGGGGTGGGTTGTGGGTTCAATTTTGTTTTTCTTTGTATAAAAAGAAAAAAAAAATCTGTGAATATTTACTGCTGTTGCTCATTTTGTATTTTTGGGAAATGGTGGGGAGGACAGAACCGAAAAGGCGATTTAGATAGGCTTAGCAGTTCAACAGAAATGTTTAGCAAAAATTATTCAGTAGAAATGTAGAAATGTTCTGTAGAAATGTTCATCAGAAGTGTTCAGCAGAAATGTTCAATAAAAATTAAAAAAAAAAAAATCGAGTGGGCTATGCAGTAGTAACCACACACTAGACGGCCTGTCAGGAAGTCTCCCCTCAAATCTTTCAGCACAAGCAGCTGTACTATATGCCTTCATAGAGGCATGAAGACATGCTGAGGGACAGTAAGTAAATATCTACACTGACATATGCCTTTGAGGTAGTACATGATTTTGTGACAATTTGGAAACACAGGAACTTCCTGACAAGAACACACATAGCCCACCACAAACTAGTCCCTGAGCTGCTGTATGCAGTCCTACTCCCCAAAACTATTGCAGTATGCAAATGTAATGCACACACTAACAAATTATACCCTGTTTTCCTAGGAAAGCTTGAGTGGACAGTGCAGCAAAACACTGTAAAACATTATCTCCCACTGTACAGCACCACTTGTAGTCCAGGTCAGTGCCCGCCATAGTGAAACAATAGTCCTGTACATCACCGTCTCTGCCTGGCAGCCTGTTATATTAGGTCTCCCATGGTTGGAGCTCCACGACCTCCAGGTTTCTTGGGCAGACAAACAGGTTACCCAGTAGTCCCCGTACTGCCTCAGTAGCTGCCTACAATCCCCCGTTGTCCTGGTGACAGCTACGACAGTGGAGAGCCTGACTCTACCCATCCCAGTCGAAGTTCCTCCAGAATATCATGACCTCATGGAAGTTTTCAGCAAGGAGACGGCAAGTGGATTACCACCACACTGCACCTACGAATGCACAATGGAGCTCATTCCAGGAGCCAGCCCACCACAAGGTCGAGTGTACCCTCTCTCACAAGCTGAACATCAGGCAATGGAGGAGTATATTCAGGAGGTGCTCCAACAGGGATATATGAGACCTTCCACATCTCCCACCTCAGCAGGTTTCTTTTTTGTGGAGAAGAAAGGAGGTGTCCTCAGACCATGCATAGACTAGCGGGGTCTAAATCAAGTTTTGGAAATCAAGTACCATTATCCCTTGGCACTAGTACCTGCAACCTTAGACAGCTAAGATCAGCGACAATATTCACCAAGCTTGACCTACATAGTGAGTACAACCTGGTCCGCATCCAAAATGGCATTCAGTACCATCTTGGGTCACTACGAGTACCTGGTCATGCCTTATGGGCTCTCTAACGCCCCCTCATTTTTCCAATGCATTACCAATGACATCCTAAGAGACATGCTGGGGAGGAGCATCATCACATACATCGATGTTATCCTAGTTTACTCAGCGTCCCAAGAGGAGCATGTCAACCATGTCTGGCAGGTTTTGCACCGTCTCCTGCAACATCAGCTGTACGTGAAAGCTGAAAAATGTGAGTTCCATCGAGACCCACGATCTCCTTCTTGGGGTATGTTATCAGCTAGAAGGGGTCACCATTGACTGAAGTAAAGTCCAGGCAGTGGTAGAGGGGCCCGCACCAAGAACCGTCAAGGACCTGCAACAGGGTTTTCCTAGGCTTGCCAACTTTTACCGATGAGGGTTTGGCACCATAGCACACCCCCTGATGTCCCTCCTACGTGGCAAGCCTAAGCGGTTAGCTTGGTCCCCAGCTGCCAGGAAGCATTCACCAAGCTCAAGGAAGCCTTCACCATGACTCCCATGCTCAAACACCCTGACTGCCTGCTTTGTGACTATGCCTTCTGCATGATCCTCACCTTTCTGAGTCATTATCACCTGTTTTGCTTCTGTCTCAGGTACTGTAACAATTATAACTGACTCAAGGGCAATCACTTCTGCAGTAAGGTTTCAGGTTAGAATGGAATTTTAAGATTTTGAGCCTAGACTGCATAACTAGACTAGACTAGCCTAGACTATCTAGAAACAATGTGCATGCAACATGTGGCAAGAACGAATTGAGTGAAAAAATAAGTGGTGAGTGCCCCTAGAGTGAAAAAGAGTGCATTGTACATTGTGATAGTGTTCAAAAGCAATGAGGAAAGTTAATTGAGGCTAATTTACTCTCAGCTTGTTAGCTAACAACTTAAAATAAAAAAAATATAAAATATATATTTTTATTAACAACTTGGTATGCCTTAATATTATTTAATGAAGATATATGTATGACAGGAAGACTAACACTTGGCAATGATAGAAGTCACAGCAATAGATAATGATTAATGATAATGCAGCCCCTGACATATTTCCATATGCAAATACAATGTTAACAAAGAAACAAACACATAAGAAATACATTTTAAATGTTTTTAGTCTTATAATGTATATGCTGTTCTCATTATTGCTGACGGACTAAATAAATCAGTAAACATTACAAAGGCATAAACTCAGCAGAACCAAACAGGCAGACCTAAAAAAGGCCTTTTCTGCAGCAGAAGTGCTTTTTTATGTGCATCACTGCCAACATCAATACTCTCCTAATATGCATGCTGCCATGCTGCTGGATTAATTAACAACAGGCTATTAAATTGATATGACTGTGTTAATGATGACTTGGAAGGTGGAGGGAAGCAGACAGATGAGGCTAGAGTTATTGAAGGATGGTAGGGATCTTTAAACTTTTTTGCTAAGGACAAATTGGCAGAATGTATTACTGAATATGGAGAAGTAAGATGCATGTTAGCGAAAGACTGGATAAATATGCAATCTGTTAACACAATGTTACTGTGTCATGGGCATAGATTTGGTTTGAACATTGGGGGGGGGGGGTGAAGTGTGAATGGGTATGCTTCCTAATATTTGTAATTAATTAAAAATAAAACAAGCAAACATCAGCTTTGTTATATCTGCTGTGTTATTACATAATTATCCTCTGCATATCTATTGTCACGCTTTCCCCTTGTGGCAACGTGCTCTACTGCGCAATTGCGAGAGCACATGCTTTTCCATAGTGACAGCTGGACACGTGGGTGTTTGTTTATGTTTCTGTCATGTCTCCTGCCTGTTCTGTCATTGGTTGTGCTGTCACGTGTGTCGGTATTGCGCTCAGCTGTTAGCGGTTACGAGGCTAATTATGCGGGCATATATACCACGCGCCTCCCAGCACACAACTGGAGAATTACATAGAATAAACTTAGTTATCACGTTCATGTTAGATTTAGTTCACGCTGGGTTATCCGCTCCCAGGTCCACGTCCTAGTTCATGTTCATGTTTATGTTTGTTTATCGACCCTGTTTCACCGTACCACGACCTTGATCTCAGTCTTGCCCTGTTTATGCCTGTTTGCTGTTCGCCTGACCTTCGCCTGTTTCTGGACTATGTATATTGATTACGTTTTGGATTTGTCTGACTCTTTTTATAAATAAAAGATCTGTTCTACACTGCGATTGCATCCGTCTCTTATCCGATTCATGACAGAATTCTCCGCCTTCAACATGGATGCAGCACGAGGACGAGAGAGAAGGCACGCTACGGAAACTGGGGAAATAAAAGAACAATACCGCATCGGGGCATGATCGGATTACTGGCCACGTTTTGCATCCGTGCAATTTCCCCAGAGGTATGACGTCAAGCTTCCGCGGGACTTTTTATGACTAATTTCTCACAGCTCAGACAACTTTGGGGACTTGACCTACTGGGGTAGAGAACAGCCCCAGGGGCCTACGGGAGGTCTCTGTGGTGGTGCTCCTGCCAGCCAAGGAGGCTGTCCTGCTGTCTAGCTCAGCCGAGGAGGCCGTCCTGCTGCCCTGCACAGCCGAGGAAACTGTCCTGCTGTCCAGCCCAGCCAAGGAGGCTATCCTGCTGCCCTGCACAGCCGAGGAAACTGTCCTGCTGTCCAGCCCAGCCGAGGAGGCTGTCCTGCTGCCCTGCACAGCCCAGGAAGTTATCCTGCTGTCCCATCCAGCTGAGGACATCGCTCAGCCTCACTGCTCAACTGAGGTCGTCGCTCAGCCTCCACGTCCAGCTGAGGACGTCGCTCGGTCTCCACGTCCAGCTGAGGTCGTCGCTCAGCAGTCCTGTCCAGCTGAGGATGTCGTTCAGTCATTCTGCACTCCTGAGTACAGTGCTTTGTTCCCCTGCTCAGCCGAGGACGTTGCACCACTCTCAAGCGTCGCCAAGGACATTGCTCCACTCTCAAGTGTCACCGAGGACGTTTCTCCACTTTCAAGCGTCGCCGAGGACATTGCTCCACTCTCAAGCTTCGCCGAGGACGTTGCGCCACTTTCATGTTCCGTTGAGAACGTCGCTCAGCCTGTCTGCCCGGCTGTGGTCATTGCTCTGCCTCCCTGTTCGGCCGAGGACGTCACTCTGCTCTCCTGTTCAGCCGAGGACGTTGCTCTGCTCTCCTGCTCTCCCGATTATGTCGATCAGTTTCCCCGATCCGCCAAGAACATCGTGCGGTTTCCTGGCTCTGCATGGGACATTCCGCCCAGGGGCCCGGGGCCACCAATGAAATGGGATGACTCAAGGCACTCCAGGAGGAGTGCCTTTGGGGGGGATTCTGTCACGGTTTCCCCTTGTGGCAACGTGCTCTACTGCGCAATTGCGAGAGCATGTGCTTTTCCATAGTGACAGCTGGACACATGGGTGTTTGTTTATGTTTCTGTCATGTCTCCTCCCTGTTCTGTCATTGGTTGTGCTGTCACGTGTGTCGGTATTGCACTCAGCTGTTAGCGGTTACGAGGCTAATTATGCCGGCATATATACCGCGCGCCTCCCAGCACACAACGCGGAGAATTACATAGAATAAACTTAGTTATCACGTTCATGTTAGATTTAGTTCACGCTGGGTTATCCGCTCCCAGGTCCACGTCCTAGTTCATGTTCATGTTTATGTTTGTTTATCGACCCTGTTTCTCCGTACCATGACCTTGATCTCAGTCTTGCCCTGTTTAAGCCTGTTTGCTGTTCGCCTGACCTTCGCCTGTTTCTGGACTATGTATATGGATTACGTTTTGGATTTGTCTGCCTCTCTTTATAAAACATCCGTTCTACACTGCGATTGCATCCGTCTCTTATCCGCTACATCACGATTTGTGACATCTATCTATCTATCTATCTATCTATCTATCTATCTATCTATCTATCTATCTATCTATCTATCTATCTATCATCCACAATCATTTAATTAAAACTAATTACACAGGGCATAATAACTGTCCAAATGAATGGACAGTGTAACTGATTTTAACTTATACACATCATTTAGTGTGCACAGCCTTGTTGTTAATAATGGGAGCTATTAAAATAAAATGTAGCTAACATAACACAAGTCAGTTATTATTATACTGATGGTTATGGCTAAATTGCAATGAATTAACTAGCTAGCTACAATATCTGTGGAGTGTCATTAGCTAGATTACACTATAGTATTCTACCTCCTGAGTGCATGTTTTTATAATTTTTACTGTCCCTCTCTGATCAGCAATGCAAAATAGGCTGTTGGGCAGTGTTCCCTTTCAAAGGGAACTTCGACGTTGCATTTAGCAGTATGGGAACGCCTTGCGCGTGACCGGTATCTGAAGCTTGTGTAAACTCATGCCTCTACTTATAGGCCTGCCATGATCAGGTGACGTGGCAATTAAGCGCGTCACATGATATATATATGGCACCTGTGAATCACGCCGCCAGCCTTATTATCTTCAGCGAGACTGCATGTCTGTTGTTTGTGTGACAAAAACGCTTCATTTCCACTCGATATTTTCTCAAAATCTCTTAACTTTTCTATCCCTTTTTAAAGAAAAGGAGAGGTAAGTAATGAGTGAGAAAGAGTTAAAGACGTGTGTAACGTGCTCCCGTTTCATCACGGGGGAAAAGTGCACACTTTCTTGGTGAAGTGTTAGTGGTGTAGTATGCGATGGCAACCTCGAGAGGCTGCTCGACTCGCGCTTTTCTCAAAAAAACGGAAGCCGAGTGAGTCGAGTCTCAAAGCCTCGCGGATCTGGGCCGGCCGCTGCCGAGGCAGCCAACCGTCTCAGGTTCGGGGGATTTTTTAAATCCGGAAGAGGAGCCGGAGACGAGCGCTGCTCTATCTCTCTCTCTGTCTTCCGGGTTTAGCTCTCCGCTGGATTTTGAAGTTCGGCGTCGCCACTCCTCCCGCTATGGAAAGCCAAAGGGGTAATAACGCCTCTTCTCTGACTCCGAGGGAGTTAGAAGGATGTGTTGAAAACTGAGAGCAGCGTATAAAGAGCTGCTTGAAGTGATTACCCAGTGAAAGTAAATACTTCACACTGCAGAAACTCCCCTGTCTTCCAGAAGTTATGACAAAATCTCACTTCTGAGAAAACCATGCTTAAGCCATAGTCATAACTCCACGATGTTGGATTACATGGCCATTGTGGAAATTAATGGCATGGCTACTTAGCTATGCCTGAGGTGGAGTAGGCGCTTGCTAGCTACCTCTCTCCACCGATGGCAGGTAATTACAGGGGCTGGCTTGCATCCAAGATGGGTAAGCCTATGCAGTAGTAGTCTTGCTTGTGGGTCACTGCAGACAATGACAGTGTTGCCTACCAAGCAGACCTGCTGAGTGAGCTCAACTTATGGCAAAAAAGAGTTGTCTCAAGCTCGTCCGGGTGTCCACGAGTGGAGCCTGGGCAAGCACTAGTATGGGGGAAACCCAGAAGGCGAGTATGGCAGGGGAACCGGGCGGCCACAGTCGCGGTCTGCTGTTGGGCCTGATCTGAGGATGGTCATAAAGGCCAAGTAGGCAAAAGACGAGCGGTCCTGAGGGGCTGTGGAGGGATGTATCCGAGGACATGAGGTTGTTAGGGCAGGTAGCCCCCAGTGCTACTGTAGGGCCTCCCCTAGCCAAAGTGGTCCCCAAGTTTTCATGTTCCCTGGTCAGCAAGCTGTCACAGGGCAACGGAAATCTGATGCTTCTCTCCAATAGAATGTAGAATAGCTAACGTCACTAAAAGATCATCGGGCAGCGTGCAAGCTACGGCCAAATGGGTCTCCGTGGGTTCTGTCTACCATAGAAAGGGTTACCGGGTCCAGTTATAGCTCGACCCCCCCGTTCACAGGTGTGCTCACCACAGAAGTCAGCACAGACCAGAGCCCAACGTTATAGCGCAGGAAGTAAGCTCCCTTTTGGACAAGGGGGTCCTGAAACATGTACCCCATTCCCTCAGGGAGAGAGGTTTACAGCCTTTATTTCCTGTTCCGCGAAAAAGTGGGAATATGCAGCCAATTTTAGATCTGAATCATCTGAACCGTACTCTTCGGATATACAGGTTCAGAGGCTGATGTTCAAACGTATCGTGCCACAGATCCAGTTCGAGAACTGGTTTGTGGCGATAGGTCCAAAAGGTGCATGTTTCCGCATAAGAGTATTGCTAGCTTTATCCCCTCGCTTCGCAAAGTGCATGGATGTCACTCTGGCTCCATTGGGACTCCAGGGCATCTGAGTACCAAGCTACCTGGACGACTGGTTAATTCTAGCACGATCCAGGGAGCTGGCGGTTCAACATTGAGATGTTCAACATTCACATCAGCTACTGCACTGAGCTTCATAAATAACCTACCAGAGACATCAGTTAGATTTGGATCAGCGCCTGATCCAGTAGATCTCGACCAGGCAACTGAAAGTTTGGAGTCAACACTCCGTTGAACACTAGATAGAGTGGCTCCACTCAAAAGGAAAATAATTAGACAAAAAAAATTAGCACCCTGGTATAATGATCTAACGCGATCCTTAAAACAGAAATCTAGACAATTAGACGTACACGGTGCGCCAAACCAAGCTGGAGATATTTCAGACAGCATGGAAGGAGAGCCTACTGCAATATAGGAAATCTCTTGCAGATGCTAAAAAGATCTACTTCTCCACCTTAATAGGGAGAAACCAAAACAATTCCAGATTCCTCTTCAACACGGTAGCACAACTAACTAGGAATAAAACCACTTCAGAGAAAAAAACTCAATCATTTCATAGCAGTGAGGATTTTATGAAATTTTTCATTTATAAAATTGAAAATATTAGAGATGAAATACAGGCCATTAAATTACAACCGGTCAGTAATATAACAAACCCATTAGATGACAATGTGGCAATACCGGATCAATGTTTAGAGTGTTTTGCTCCGCTTATAGAGACCGACCTAGCTACACTAATCTCATCAGCTAATTCATCAACCTGCATACTAGATCCTATACCCACATGTTTGTTTAAACAGATTTGTCCAGGAGTAATTAAGTCACTTTTAAATATAGTAAATTCTTCCCTAACCACTGGCTATGTCCCTAAATCTCTAAAATTAGCAGTTATTAAACCATTGATAAAAAAAACCTGACCCGTCTCAATTATCCAATTATAGAACAATATCGAATCTCCCCTTCATCTCTAAGATTCTAGAAAAGGTAGTAGCAAAACAGTTATGCTCATCCTTAGAAAGGAACAACATTCATGAAATTTATCAGTCAGGATTTAGACCTCATCACAGCACAGAGACAGCACTAGTTAAAGTAGTAAATGACCTTCTTCTGACCTCTGATCAGGGTTGTATCTCGCTGCTTGTGTTACTAGACCTTAGTGCAGCTTTCGATACCATAGATCACACTATTCTCCTTGATAGATTAGAAAATGTTGTTGGTATTAAGGGAACAGTCCTCTCCTGGCTCAGGTCTTATCTGACCGATCGTTATCAGTTCGTAGATATAAATGGTGATTTCTCCATGCGTACTGAGGTTACTTTTGGAGTTCCCCAGGGTTCTGTTTTAGGCCCACTGCTTTTTACTTTATATATGTTACCCCTAGGACAAATTATTCGTAAACATGGAATTAGCTTCCACTGTTATGCTGATGATACACAGCTGTATGTTTCAGCGAAGCCAGAGGACAGACAGAAGCTTAGTAAAGTGGAGGACTGTGTAAATGACATTAGATGTTGGATGTTAACTAACTTCCTTTTACTTAATTCTGATAAAACAGAAATACTTTTATTAGGCCCACGTGTAGCTAGAAGTAATCTTCCTGACTACACAGTAACTCTGGATGGTCTTTCTGTTTCATCATGTACAGCAGTTAAAGACCTCGGAGTGATTATTGACTCCAGTCTATCATTTGATGCTCATGTAGATAATATTACTAGGATAGCGTTCTTTCATCTCAGAAATATTTCTAAGATAAGAAACATATTGTCACTACATGATGCAGAAATACTGGTTCATGCATTCGTCACCTCTAGATTAGATTACTGTAATGCCTTACTGTCTGGATGTTCCAGTAAGAATATAAATAAACTCCAGTTAGTCCAGAATGCAGCTGCTAGAGTCCTTACTAGAACTAGAAGATACGACCATATCACCCCGATCTTATCCACACTGCATTGGCTCCCTGTAAAATTTCGCATTAAGTTTAAAATACTTTTATTAACCTATAAAGCACTACACGGTCTTGCACCACAATATCTAAGCGACCTTCTGGTTTTATATGATCCGCCCGCCTACTCAGATCCAAAAGATGCAGGCTATTTGATATTACCTAGAATAGTGAAGTTTACAGCAGGGGGAAGAGCCTTCCCGTATAGAGCCCCACAGTTATGGAACAGTCTTCCTATTAGTGTTCGGGACTCAGACACAGTCTCAGTGTTTAAATCTAGGCTTAAAACATATTTGTTTACTCAAGCTTACCCTGACTAGATATATATCGCACTACTTCACAATCCTAATCGTTTTCTCTCCCTCTCTCTCTCTTTTGCCGAGCCCCCCACGAATTTATGAAGATATTGGAGATCCAGATCCCCTCTGCCTCTGGATGAGCCCAAATCTTCTGCTGGGACTACGGCTGCTCCTAAGGCCATACTTCTCATTTTTCACATTATCTGTGTTACATTCACATTCTGTGTTACCCAGATGAGGATGGGTTTCCCTTCTGAGTCAGGTTCCTCTCAAGGTTTCTTCCTCAAAAAACATCTTAGGGAGTTTTTCCTTGCCACCGTCGCCACTCAGTGGCTCGCTCAGTTGGGATAAATTCCATTTGTTTTCTACCTGTTTGTCTCTGTTTATCTGTTCCTGTTTGTCTCTCTTTAGATGTTTCTGACTGTTTATACCTGTTTTTTATTTCTGTAAAGCTGCTTTGAGACAATGACTATTGTAAAAAGCGCTATACAAATAAAATTGAATTGAATTGAATTGAATTGAATGTTGTTCTCGCCCACGTGAAGAACTGGGGGCTCAGGTTGAATCTCAGGAAAGTTGGTTTTCTCCAGTGCAGTGGGCAACTTTTCTAGGGGTTATAGGATTCTACTACGATGAGGGCGTTTCTATCCCCAAGAGGCGTAGTGTCAATCCTATCAACACTGAGCTGGATAAAGCTGTATCTTGGGAGCCTAGGGTGGAATCCACACATGTGGCTGAGGTCACATCTGTATGCTGCCCCCATCACTGCTCCCACTAGCTCTAGCGAGAGTTCGCCAAGATAGCCTGCTAATAGCACCTTTTTGGCAGCTTGAACATGGTTCTGAGAGATAATATCTCTGCGAGATGGCACTCCTTGGGAGATTCCCGTCCGCAGGGTTTCACTGTGGACCCAGTAACTGCGCAATAGCTACAGTCCTGGGGCTCCTACAATAACATTTCTCAGCGGGGTGAGCTCTTCCTACAATCAGGGTTATGTGGCCGCCATTTCGGCCAGCCACGCCCAGTTGAGGGAGCCTCTGTGGGGCAACGTCTTTTTGTGAGGGACGTCACCTAGACCCAGTGAACTGCGCAATTGCTACTGTCCTGGAGTTCTTACAGAACGTTTCTCAGTGGGCTAGGCTCCGTCTTCTATCAGGGTACTTGGCCGCCGTTTCGGCCAGCCATGACCCTGTTGATGGAGCCTCTGTGGGGCAACATCCTCTACCTTTGAGGTTCATGCGTGGCGTCAGACGGCTGCGGCCCATCTGCAGGCCATGCATACCTTCCTGGGACCTTCTATGGTCCTGGAAGGTCTGTCGGCTGCCCATTCGAGCCCCTGGAGTGGATCCCATCCAGAAGGAAATCAAATGCACTCAGGTGTCAGCTTTTGTCTTGTGGCATGAGGGACGTCACCTAGACCCAGTGAACTGCGCAATTGCTACAGTCCTGGAGTTCTTACAGAATGTTTCTCAGCGGGCTGGGCTCCTTCTACAATCAGGGTTATGTGGCTGCCATTTCGGCCAGCCACGCCCCTGTTGTGGGAGCCTCTGTGGGGCAGCATCCTCTAACTGCGAGGTTCATGCGTGGTGTCAGATGGCTGAGGCCTATCTGCAGGCTGTGCATACCTTTCTGGGACATTCTGTGGTCCTGGAAGGTCTGTCAACTGCCCCTTCGAGCCCCTAGAGTGGATCCCATCTACAAGGAAATTTGCTAGCCTCCCGCAGTGGCACCTTTTTGTCTGGTGGTGTGAGGAACGTCAGCTATACCCAGTGAACTGCGCAATCGCTACAGTCCTGGAGTTCTGACAAGAACGTTTCTCAGCAGGTTGGCTCCTTCTACTATCGGGGTTACGTGGCCGCTGTTTTGGCCAGCCCTGCCCTTGTCGATGGAGCCTCTGTGGGGCAACATCCGCTAACTTCGAGGTTCATGTGTGGTGTCAGACGGTTGAGGCCCATCTGCAGGCCATGCGCGCTTACTCTGGGACCTTGCTGTGGTCTTGGAAGGTCTGTCAGGGACCCCATTTGAGCCCTTAGAGTCAGCCTCTGAGAAGCTTCTGACTCTAAAGGTAGCTCTTTTACAGGCCCTGACATCTCTCAAGCGAGTGGGAGGTCTACAAGCTCTCCCTGTTGCCCCTCCTGCCTTGACTTTACCCCTAGATAAGCCAAGTCCTTCCTGTATCCTAGGCCAGATTATATTCCTAAAGTGCCTACATTGGCTGCCCACCCTGTTGTGTTGCAGGCTTTCTCCCCTCCTCTGTCCTCTGACCAGAACAAGAGAGGATGCACCTGCTGTGTCCAGTAAGCGCTCTCTGTACTTACGTCCACCGCTCCGGCCAGTGGCGTAAGTCAGAGCAGCTACTAGTCTGGTTTGGCGGCGACAGGAAAAGTGATGCTGTGTCAAAGCAGTGCATCTCTACTGGGATTGTCGAAGGCTTTGTCCAAAGGGGTTCCTTGCAGGATGTGTGTGCGGGGTGGTCTATGCCTCACACGGTCATTCTGTTATGACAGCCTGGATATTCATCCCTCCCCAGGTTCGAGTGTCCTGCACTGACCCTTGGGTTTGGGTATTTTTGAACAGGCCGTACCCTCGGTATGCCCGGAGTGGGTATTCCCGTTCCCATACTGCTAAATGCAACGTCGAAGTTCCCTTTGAAAGGAATGTCGACGTGCCATGTAACCCTGTTCCCTGAGAGAGCAGGGAACGTTACCTCACTGTCATACCGGGGCTGGCCTGTGAATTGCGTCTTCGCTTCAGATAATAGAGGCTGGCGGCGTGGTTCACAGGTGCCATATATATATATCAAGCGACGCGCTTAATTGCCACGTCACCTGATCATGGCAGGCCTATAAGTAGAAGCATGAGTTTACACAAGCTTCAGATACCGGTCACGCGCAAGGCGTTCCCATACTGCTAAATGCAACGTCTCGTTCCCTTCTCAGGGAACAGGGTTACATGCGTAACCCCGACGTTTCTCTTCATCTTCAGAGCTACCTGTGCTCTCCTAGTCAAACGGAGGTTGTACTGGGGTTGTAATAGCTAATTCTGATTATTCCTCATTAACCAAAGCTCAGTTGTCTTTTTTGACAAAGACAAACTTTATTACACATTTTACTGGAATTCACTCTCATTATAATAGCATGAAAAACTTTTAGCACTCCACACAGTGCTCCATTTCTGAGCACAAATTTCATAACAATCTCTCATGACATATTTTAGGAATAGTAAAACAGAAAATGCATGAACAGACACTGACCTTAGGGGAATATACACTAAAGAGCTTGTTTCTACACTTGTGCAGGAGAACACCAGAGAAAAATAGACAACAGAAATTCCAAAAATAACCATGGAATGACAAATGGACAACCAAATGGAATGAGAACAATGTCTAAATGTCTTTTTTTTATAGCAGGTATATAAGCAAACTAGCTGAAATTCACCCATGTATAATGATGCATAATGCTCTTATTTTTACTGCAAAAAAGCCAAATTATAATTTTATTGTATGACTGCACAGGTTTAGTCAAAGAGCTTCCAAATACTACTACTGGCCATAATTAAAGACATGTTTTTGTTAACTTGTGATGAAAATTATAGAAGCATAAATAAAGGAGTTAGAGATAGAGCATGAAGAAGAGTGAGAAGAAAGCTATACTAAATTTCTGTACTAACCCAACAGGGTTTTTAGACTGATGATACTCTTAGTCCCTGATCTATTGAACCAGCATGAGGATGTCTTATTGATAGCAACTTCAAAGCACTTCTGCAAGTCGCTCTGGATAAGGGCATCTGCCAAATGCCATAAATGTAAATGTAAGAAGGCTGTACACAAGGAGGAGGAGACTTCAGGATAACACCATGCCATAAACCCTGATTTATAAAGATGAGAATGCTTTTTACATTATTGTTTGGCTACAAAGATTGATACATCATATTGAATGTGATTGAATGTGATATTATTTCTTTCATGCCTATGCAATTTTCTTGTCAGTGTACACAACTCTTGTTTTTCTTAATTTGCCCTCAATAGAGAAATGTACTAGGACATTTGAGAACAGAAACACAATTTCCTAAAACCTGTGTGGACAATTGTGGAAAAACTGGAAGAAACATAATGAAAAGGAAATGCTTTTGTGTATTTATTTAGCTAGCCAAGTAAAATGTACATGTGAATTTATGGTCGTAAATTTATTTATGGCCACAGATGTTATATATGTGTGATCATTAAAATGCTGCTGAATTAAAATGGTAAGCAATTTAAATTTTTATTTAAAATCTTTTAAGGGTATTTTAAGGGACATTCCATCTCAAGTGGTCCCAACGCAGGTTGCTTGACTGTTTCCCTTTTTTTAGTTATAACCTCTATGCATTGGCATTCCAAAATCACCAGTTTATGTATTTATTTTATTTATTTATTTAATTTTGTGGTATTTCCATAAGTCGCAAATCTGAAATGATCTTCATGCACACTAAACCTACCTAGGTACCCCCTTAAAAAAAAAGACTGAGACTGAAATGCTTCCCATTAAAAATGACCCTAAAAGTGGAACTTGAGCATTACTTGTACACATACCTTTGTGCTCTTGAGATCAGTCTTTATTCCAGAGCTAGGACCATCCTGACCTGAGATATAGAGGTTTCTGTAAATAGCTCTATAACCAAAAGTTGCTGTGTGCCATGACACAAAAGAAGAACATTGTGGTTGACCCAAGTAAAAAAAAAGGTCATTTTGCAATGCCAATACATAGAGGTAATCACTAAAAAAGAGAAATTTTAAAAATGGTCAAACAACCAACTTTGCAATTATTTGAAATTCAATTAAAGCTCACAATCAACTACAAATCTGCAACCATTGTATGACAAAGCTGTTACACAGGAAGCTGATGAGGGTGTATTGAAAAGGTAAATTATAAATGAAGGTACTGACCTCCTGAGTGAGGAGGTGGGCCACACAGAAGTACCACCCCCTGTCCCTCCCTCACAGATACCGCACTCCTTCGATGAGTCCTGAAGTTTTCCAGATCTAAAAGAAACAGAAGGAAATTCATGAATAAATCACTAATTTCTGAGACAGAGGCCAAAATAACAAGACAATTTATAGGGCAGACAAAAAGATTAACTTTGAAAGTAAGCAGAAAAAGACATTAAAATCTGACTGATGCAAAAATGCTGCTCCAAAATATATTTGATATTAAATTAGCAACCTACTTTTCACTTGGTGGTGTGAAGTGGTCTGGGAAAATAACAGCGAATAGAACTCACTGGAGACTAGTTCAGTATATAAATAGTTGTGTTGTTTTTCAGAGTTTGGGCCTTGGTGCAGTGTGCACAAATACAGAGTAAACAGATTTTACCCTGACTGAGGGATATATCACCACCCATGGTGTGTGTGTATTAAGAAATCCTGCTGGCGTAGCCTCTAGCCAAGTTAAAATGGATAAAAATGGTTAAAGACTAACTTTGGCCTTTCAGTGTCTATTGCTTCTTATCTACATAATATCTGCATGCAGAATATTATATGCATCAGTCAGAGTGCTCATGTAATGTCTGCACTGAGGACACCTCACGCAAAAATTATAATTGAATGAGCAACACATTCTGACAAATTTTAAATCTGCAAGACAACTTGTTTAGAAAGAGCAGTAAGTGTTATCTGTTATGTCAGTTTGATAGTCAGTGGTATAACTGAGAAATCCTTTTAGTCATCTTTAAATCATCTTTTTGATTTAATTATTGAAAAGATCATTTCAACAAACTTAATTAATTTGTCAAAAATAATACTAACCTGCAGTTGGTTCTTATATTTATTCTGTTCTAAAATATAATCAATTAGAAAACAAATTGGGAAAGAAAAGCGGTACTAAGGCTAAACATTTGAGCGTTTTCTTTTTATTCTGTTTTGTGCACCTGACATATGCAACATCTTAGCAAACTTGTATGAATAAAAGTAATGTCCACAGACCGTTTATATATGAGAAAAGGTCCATAATTGTTCATGAATGATTCAGTGGATGTGGAACGTCTTACAATGAACACACAGCAGATTAAAATGTTTTACAAAATAAAAGGAATGATAACTTAATATTATCTCATGAGTTGCAATTGGTGGGCATGGTGGCTGAGTGGTTAGCACATTTGCCTCGCACCACCAGGGTTGCGGGGTTCGACATGGGTTACATGTTCTCCTCATACTTTGAGGGTTTCCTCCCCCAGTCCAAACATATGTGATTTAGGTTGATTGGCATTTCTAAACACTTTGTAATGTGTGTGTGTGTGTGTGTGTGTGTGTAAATGTTTTCCCTGCGATGGGTTGGCACCCCATCCATGGTGTCCCCTGCCTTGTGCCCCGAGTTCCCTGTGTAGGAAAAGCAGTACAGAAAATGGAAGGATGGATTGAGTTGTAAATGATACATAGACCTAGACCATCATAATTGTATCAATAGACTACTAAAGCCTACTGGGCCAGTGAGAGCTTCCTTGGTTGTCCTCTTGTGACAGCAATATGTAACTGATTGGTTAGTTTGTTGCAGCAAGCCAGTTTCAATTCCTTAAAGTCCTCGCCTTTTACTGCTGTAAAAAAAAAAAGTGCAGAAGTTGCAAAAGAGCCTCAAGCTTTTGCATGATCTATGACATTCCCAACTCTCAAACATAAAAATGAAACTCTTTGTCATCTACCATATAGTTTTATGGCATTGAACAGACTGATTAAATGAAGGTGAAATCAATAACAGCCCCCAAGCAGGCAAGCATGCTTGGAATCCACTGTACCTCCATGACAGAGGTATTTTGCCAAGCATAAGTCACACATCAATGGGTTTAATGGCTGCCCTATTTATCAGCTCCCTTATGTGTTTTATTCATCGTGGGTTTGCTGTCAACCATTACAAAGCCATTTCGAAAGGACTTTAGAAACTGAAATTACCTTTACCTATGGAACTCATTTTTTCCCCCAACTACTCATGGAAAAAGACAACTGGGTAATGTTATTTTTTCATATAAATTTTGTCCTTCAAAACTTCTAAGAAGCTAAATCATAGAGGTAGACAAGGATAGATGCCCTCTGACGTTTCAGCTGTGGTGTTTGATTTCAGAACCTCTTGGTGTTCTTTAGGAAGCAAGGAGCAGTTATTAAAAACATGTTACATGGCAATTATGAAATACAGTATAATGGATGAGAACAGAAAATGCAAGGCGTGCCTCATAAACACATCATACTGTTCTGGACTAGAAAAAAGCAACAGAGAGCAAAATTGATTTGCTTAGTTCACTCTCATAAAAGAAGAAAAAAAATATCATCTGTCATTTATCTCAAACACAGGTGTCACAACCCACTATCTTCAGAATGGGAAGTTTTTTTGTGTGTGCTATGGCATATTTTGTGTGCAGGTCCAAACTCCCTCCCAGAGTTTCCAGCCTGCCCTAGTCTGCCTTGCTCCTGCCTCCCAGGGTAACATCACTGATTGACGACCATATATAAAGAGGAAGTGTAGTGAGAATGGCATAGGATGTTGGAGGTGGTTATGTATGAGCTGGTGTTAGGAGAGTGTGTTTGGTTTGTGTTGCTTGCTCTGGTGGCTATCAAAATTCTGTGTTCTGACTGCTATTCTTGTTTTTGATTGTGAGTTTGGTTGTCCCTGTACCTGTTTGGCTATTCTATACACCACTGTATATATTTGTGCACTCAGTTCACTGGCAGTAGGGGTGTGGCTGCGATTTCTTTTAGGAGAAGGGTCCTTTAGTCTTTGTTTTTGGCTTAGGTAGTTAGGGAAGTACTTGTATCTTCTTAGTTATTTTCCTTTTAGGTAAGCTAGCTACGTAACAAAATAATTCTTTTGTTTATTATTTTGGTCTTGGCCCACCCTGAAGTTATGTCTGGTTTGGTTCTTTGTACAGTTATATGTATATGATTGTGTGTGTGTGTTGCAATATACCGCAACCTTTTTGAACAACTGTTATTCCTGGCTCCCTCATTTTTAAATGTCAATTCCATTTGAATCGTGAGCTGGTTACTTTGTGCGGCCTAACTTAGACTGGACCGTAACACAGGGCTTTCTTAAGATACTTGTGATTTTGTGAAATTTAAGAAGCAGAAAACTTGAAAAATACAACTTAAAGCATGGATGTCAAACATAACTCGAGGGCCAGGATTGACCTAGTAAAAGTTATGTTAAGAATCTGTGTTCTAAATTACAATCTTATATGGCTTAATTTAAGTTAAAGATTTGTGAAAACAGAGCTGGTTATAGCTGTAACTATAGCTGCCCACTAGGGGAAAAATGGAGAAATACACTCAGGGTAATAAACTCAAATACCGTGGCTACATGACCACCAAATGTGGGCAGTTGATGCTTAGCTTTGGATGAGCCTGTGCCAAATGGAGTCTCAAATTCCAGTTCTTGACTGATGGGATCTGATTTGGTATACTCTGTTTTAGCCTCAATGTTTGATGTGTTGTGTTCTGATATAATTTTTTTTCACCAATGTTTTAAAGACTAGTTGAGTTACTGTAGCCTGTCCTCTCACCTGGAACAAAGCGTGTCTGCCTACAGAATATTTTTTTTTTATAAACTCTGTAGAGACTGTTGTGTTTGAAAATCCCAGGAAATCAACAGTTTCTGAAATATGCAAACCACCCTGTCTAGCACAACTATGCCATGGTCAAAGTTACAGATCCTGATTTTTTTTTTTCTTCTTTCTCCATTCTGATGTTTCATCACCACTGATTGGATAATTGCATTAATGAGCAGTAATACAGGTTCCTATTAAAGTAAGTGTATTGCTCAGTTATCCTCATACTCCTGCACTTATCTATTACTGTGAAAATGTAGCTTTCCATTAAGTGCTGATAAATTAAAATATTTAAGAGTTTTTCTTGGTCTGCTAAATTGATTTATTTATTTTACATCCATGTTTTAGACTAAAGAAACTCACTGAAAATACATTATATGCCACAAGAAAAATAAGTCTGAAAGTTATGATTTTGCTAAAAAAAAATTTCATAATACATTTTTTTATGGCATTCCATTTAAATGCATAGCTACAAACCCTGCAAAATGTATGAAGTCTTTGAGAAACAGTGAATATAAATACTGCCTGACTAAGAAGAATGTTAGCAACATCATTAATTTGTGCTATTATTGCCTTATCTGTTAGCAGAATATTCCTCTACATACAGCGTGCAATGGATATAAAATGTCTAAACACTGCTGTTAAAATAGGTTTTTGTGAAGTCAAAGGAGGAGAGTAAGATAAACCATATCAGATCTTTCCCACCTTTAATTTGCAATTGCAAAGTAGACAAAGTGACAATCAAAAATTTTAGGGAGGGGACATCTGGGTTACCATGTAACCCTGTTCCCTGGCAAGGGAATGAGACGTTGTGTTTAGCATAACACTATGGGAGTGCCTC